>JADMNL010000023.1:211855000-213055000 GCA_016271365.2 Neoceratodus forsteri | reverse complement strand
TCAGGCAGAAAAAAGATTGGCAGCTGCCACCTTGAAAGACGTTGCTGATGCTTGGAAGGCCTTCTTGAGTGAGGCATCCATTTTCCTGTCCACTGGATCCCTAAGTGATGCCCCTCCCTTGGCTGGGATGATGGTCTTCTTGGTGAGGTTCAAAATCAGAGAGTCGATTCTGGGGCAGTCTAGCCATTTTTTAGATTGTTTCTTGTCAAACTTGAGGAGCTTAGAGATCCGCCAGAGCACTGGATATATGCGTTCTGGACCCTGCCATTTCTCCTTTAGCAAGTCCTCTATGGCTAGAGCAATAGCCAGTTTGGTGGCAGATGCCAGGCAAAAGGCCTGTTTCGGCTGTGCTGGAGCCACTGGGGAAGAATCAAGATGAATTTCAGCTATGACCTTCTTAATGAAAAAGTCTAGGTCCCCACATCAAAGTTTCTGGACAGGGAGTCATCCGAGTCCGAGGATGAGTCCACTAGCACCCCCTCTTCTGGAGGAGAAGAACTGACGAGCCTGGGGAACGGTCCCTGCAACGCTTCCCCTTGTGGGTGCTCCTAGATCTGCTCAGAGATCTTTTTTCTCCCCTCTTGTGGTGTGAGGAATGTCAATCCTCCTTGTCTGAGTATCTGCTCCTGTATCAGAATTTATTTCTTTTATCAAAGTGATGTGAGGACAGCTGTCCTTCTTCAGATGGAGACGGGGTCCTCTTTCTTTCCACCTTCTTGTAAAGTCGCACATCTGGTGACCCCAGAGGTTGCCAGTCAAAGCATGCTGGGTCCAGTGCAAAGGCCCTATTTAGCTTGTCTATGAGGTCTGGGGCCAGAGAGGGGGTTGCGGACTGCTGGGTCTCCCTGGTGGCCACTGCTCTCTCAGACCTAGTGGCTATTACTCACTCAGACCTGTCTGTCTGCTGGCTATCAGTCTGAGCCAAGGCATGGGAGGTCTCTACCATACCCTCCCCAGTTGCAGACACTGCCTTCTCACATTTTAAGCACAATGAACCTGCAAAGGTGATCAGAAGAGGGGATTTGCAATGCTGGCATTTTCTGCCCCTGGCAGGCTTGTCTGAGGCCATGACTGAAAATGGCTGTAATCCCCTTTGATTCAGAGTACTCCCCGGAGGATTCCTGATGAAACAGGAGGCTGTCCGGAAGAATGCTGAAGCTCCGGTGGAACACTGCTGCTGGCCCTTTAAGGGCAAAAAGTTAAGTCGTTTGAACTGCTGCTTTGGTCCCAATTAGTTAATTCTACTCCCTTAGTGCTCGGGGTGGGGAGAGAGACCTGCAGCACGGGAGAGAAGCCTCCGTTATGTCCTGAGCAGCACTCCTGATGAATTGCTGCGCTAGTCGACGACAGAGCACGGGACCGTTGATAAGCGGCTGAATTAGAGCTGCAGGACCACTGTTGACTAGTGTCAAAGAGTCAGGGAGCCAGCTGTCGGCAGGAGAAAAATGGCACTGTTGTCAATGAGGAGAGAATCCTCTCAGAGCACTGAGGTGCTATTGATGTCCAATCGCGAAAAAACGGCCCCCATCGACGAACTCTAAAACTAAAATGAATACTGGGTTGAGTCCAGAATCATGGGAAAATCTCCACAGTAAAGTGGGCCCAGTCTGTGCAACTTGCAAGGCTGAGACTGGGACCCACGCAGGAGTACACTAAAGTGCTGCGTTTCTTCAGCAACCCCAATAAGAAATTACATTTTGTGACTTACAGTCTAATGTCTTCAGCTCTGCCGTGGTGACAGAGCTCTGCTGCAGAGTACTTGCTAGTTAGAAGCAGGAAATAAACGGAGGAAAACAGGAAGTGGAGGGCTGGATATCCCCAGCTGCAGAGCTTAGTCCCTCCCTGCATATCTGCATCAGGAGGTACAGCCCATTTGTATGGAAGCCTGGAGACTAGCTTAGAAGAGAGAAAAGTGAACTATGCAGTGGAGATTCAGAGGGAAATAACAGCATTAGTGAGTGCCACTCAAGAAGTACAATTCAAAACTGACGAGGTGTTGAAGGGTTAACAGAAGATGCAAGAGTAGATGCTATATGGAGCATGAAGGAGGGCTAGTCAAGTGCAGAACGGGGAGAATGGGAGAGGCGGAAGGGGGTAAATGGGTTGTGAGTAGTGGACCAGGGACAGGTATCAGGAGCAACTGCAGCAGCGAGAAGTGAAATCACGGAGAAGAGAGAAGAGCGAGTGTTCGGAAGAGGCAGAGCAGATGGTTAGGGGGAGGAAATTCCATACCTTGGGGAAGCAGTAGGAGAAAACAGCATTGCCAGCAAAGGATTTCCTAGAGAAGAGAACGACAGCTAGAGTTGCGAAGGGTGTGGGGCGGGGGAGGAAACGAGAGAGGAAAGGTTGGACGGGTGGGAGCCTAGCCAGTATTTAGAGATAAAGGAGGCACAAGGTGTCTGGCTTCAAGGGAGGCGAGGGACAGGGAGGAGCACAGGGAGCCATGGTGGGTGTGGAGCAGACAGTCCAGAGTAAAGTAACAGAAGGAGTGAAACAGAGGGTCCCGTCTGCCTGGCGTGGACTTGGGAGCAGCGCCGTAGGACTATGTCACCACAGTCAAAGATGGGGAGTATCATTCTCAAGAGAACAGCTCGGCGAGCAGGAAGTGGAATGCAGCCTTAATTGTGGTAGAGCGTGCAGAGTTTGGGGTGTAGTTTTTTGTGGATGGCATCCATGTGCACATACATATATATTCTAATCCACTTTCACCCAGCACATGATTTATACAACACTTAGGCAACGTTATTTCCACTTTAAACACAGTTTCCACTGTGGACCTGAAATTCTGAACACAGAGAACTATCTGCCAATAACAGACATGACGCACACAACATAATGTGGCATTTGCCTCATATGAGCCCATTATCATTTTTTCCCTGTATACTTGCTAATTAAACTTAAATTCCAAACAATTAAAGCTGCATACCTCCCAATTAAAGCTATATACCTCCGAACCAAAACCTGAATATTGTTGGGGTGGAGGGGAGAACACCCACAGACCAACATTGGGACTGCAAAAACAAACTTGATGACCAATTAAAATCAATAAACACATCAATGAAAACACCAGCTGAACCAGTTAAGAAATGCCTATGCTAATTAGCACACCTAATAAGCCCCCTGACCAAAAAAAAAAAAACACACAGTCTTATATAATAAGCTCCCTCACAAAAAACACAGCCTTACCTAATAAGCCTGCTGGCAAAAACACAGCCTTCAGGTACAAAAAAACAAACAAAAAAAAAAACATCTCAGCAGCCAATTAGGGCAAGCAATAATGCCACTTTATCACATGGGGTAGGAATTACAGCAAGGCAATTGGCTGAATCACACCATTAGACTGTTCGTTAATCACTGTTAACGAACAGTCAGGGTGAGAAGTCCAAGCGGCACAATCTGTGTGGCACAATCTGTGTGGAGCAGCTGGACTTCTTCACTGTGTAAGCAGCCATTAAATTCCTCACTAAGCAAAATGAACCCAGCACCATGTTATCAGCAGTCTCGCTCCCGACAGCCATACTGCCGCATCACAGCCCACCACCCGGTCCCCAAGCACCTGCATTTCCCCCCATAGTCATTCTCATACAGTCAGTTTTATCCACCCACCCGGTGGATCTCCACGCCTCCCCCACAAACTGTCAGCTGAGTAGCAGTCCCCCCCATGGATGACTGTCAGCAACAAGACTGGCCACCCACCCCGTGCAACACCTGTACAATCCGTTTTAACCACCCACCCGGCGGATCTCCATGTCCCCCCACAAACTGTCAGTTGAGAAGGAGTCTCCCCCCCCCATGTCTTTCAGCAGCAAAACTGGCCACCCACCTGCCCCGCGGATCACAGATGAGTGGGCGAAACCATGGAAGTGGCAGTGTGTTCTCTCCCCTCAAATCATGCTTCAGGCTGGTGACAAAGTGCAATCCCCCGTGGGTGTAGTGTCATCTCTGGTAGTTGTGGGACTGTGTGTATAATTTCCACATTGCATGCATCTGTCCCTGATCAGCTGTACAGAATAATGCCCAATTAGCAGACAGTAGCCATTCTCTGTGCTGAATTTTGGTTGTCTCTCTCTCCCCTGGAGCACAGTGAGCCACCACCCAATCATCCTGCTGTCATTGTGCCATGTACTCCAGTGTTTGCCCCCCCCCCCCATGATGTGCCTCGCTCACTTGCGACTGCCAGCAGCAGGGAAGCCAGCTTGCAAGGTGCCGACAGCAGGTCGGAGAGATGCAATTGGAAGGCATGTGCTACAACCCGCTGTCACTTGTTGACTGCACTGTTCCTGGCCGTGCATTAATGTGACAGCAAGAGCAGCACAGCATTCCTCAGGTTATGTAGCACCTTCACTACAGACAGAGCAAGGGGGCGAGTGAGCTGCATGGATGATTGCAGGGAGAGAGAAAGACAGCATGTGTTTAAGTGGCAGAGCGAGAGAGGGAGAGAGACTGCTCAGGTTTGCTGGCTGACCGCAGTTCATACCATCTTGCACTGCTCCCTCCATATATCTCTGTCTCTCTCTCTCTCTCTCTGTCTCTCTCTCTCTGTCTCTCTCTCTCTGTCTCTCTCTCTCTCTCTCTCTCCTGGCAGCACCCGGGGACACTGTGCAGACACCTGTAACCGTGGGGGTGCATGTGACAGGATATGTCGTTGCACCTGCACAGCACATTAGGGGACTGCCAAGGATGACTGAAAGCGCTCCCAAGAATTGTTGCTGTCGAAAATAAAATATATATTGCAGGTCAGTGTTTGTAAGGGCTGTGCATCTAGCGGGGGATGCTAAAGTAAGGGTGTTAGACAATGTTTATGTACAAGAAATGTCACAGATCATCTCAGTAGTGTATCTATGATATTTCTAAGTCCAGAACATCAATGCAGTAAGCATTATTTGTTAGGCACTATTTTGCAAGATGGTAAGATACAGTACCTTTGTAGCGATTTAAAACAGCAAAAAAAAAAAAAAAAATTTAGATTTTTTTTGTAGTTTAAACATACCCATGTTACAAGCGCAATGACCCACTCCAGGGTGTGCAGTTATTGGGGGATTAACGCACACCCAGGTGCTGTGAGGACACACTGCCTGCGGCCTAGTGCCTCACAATGCACCGGAGTGTGCGTTAATCCCCTATAACCGCATACCCTGTCGTGGGTTATTGCTTACTTGCCCTTCGGGCTCATTGCTTATAGCACCAATTAGCCCCCTCGATAGGTATATATCTTTGTATACCACAACTGCCTAGCATTTATTCTATATAGAAATCATATGGCTTGCAACAGAGCAACACATTTATCCCCACTAGATTATGGCTTTGCTGCTCCTGAGTCATGTGGTGTTGACCCTCACTAGTGGTGGCAGAGATGTTATTTCACCGAGACCTATGACATACTGTCTTGTTACATAAACCCAGTGGAGACAAACACGGCAAGATGACAAGCGATACCTCTGTTAAGGATGTATTTTACCATAACACATCTGGATCTTTGTTGTTAAGATTATTGCAAAGGTTAGGTACATCCCAGTGGAATGCTGAACTAGAGATCGGCTTTCGCAAAGCTGAGGACACTGCAATATCCCAATGCAGCACAAACGGCAGCAGTTAAAACCAATGAGCAAAAGTGGTATCATCATGCTATTATCAGACTGTAAAGCTATAAACAGTAAACTGATGTTGTAAAAATCAAATACACAGTGGCCTGACACAAACTATGCAGGTTATCATCAGTTTGTTGTGAAGAGGCAGGACTTTCATAACTGACTCATGAGTTATCGTCTCACCCTCTTACATGCTAGGATAAACTGCATATTTTCAGCCAGGCCACTACATGAGAGGGGCAGAGAGAAGCGGGGATATGCAATGCCCTGGCTCAAAGCAGCAGCTAAGGCTGGAGCTTCTGGCTTTGTTCTGATTGGCCGCTTATGGACACCACAGAGATTCTATTGGTCGGCCACTTGAAGCTCGGACTGCTCCTTTGCTTGCCTTGCTGCTTGCCTGCTTGAATTTTCTTTCGCCCCCGACACTTTGAATACGCCTTTGCTCCACCTCTCCTCACTACCTCCTAGCCCACTGGCTGCCCCCTCTACCAGTTGTTGCTCTTGTAATTCTTCCCCTCTGGCCACTAGGGGGTCAGCGCACTCTCCCCTACTCCTTCAGTGACTCATCCTGACCTTCTGTCTTCTCCTTAGTACTTCACATAGCCTGGTCTCTCGAGGACTTCGTTCTCCCCTTTTTCCCCCCGAAGTACTCTATCCAACTACCAATAGTCTCCTTACCCATTTCACAGCAGCATCTTCTTTTACTTGCAACAGCAAACATCTTCCCTAGTAGACCTAACACTAATGGCCAGCTGTATACTCAGTAGACTGCTATACTGGGTCCTCCTGCTAGGCATCTTCCCTCTCCCGGCAGACCTCCTCCTCAGATGGTGTCGATTCCTCCACCCATCTATGCACCCTACCCCCTATGGCACCTTGCCACTTTACCAGCACAGAGGCCCCGAGGAGCACAGAGAGTGACCTGAAGCCAAAACCCTACACTGTCCGCTCCCCCCTCCATAGTTATCCCTGCTTGGATAGCACTATATGCCTCTTCCATTCCCCACTACCACAACTCCCATGCAGCACCCTCTGCCCCCTCCTTAACAAAAGGGGGCAGGGCCTAGCCCTCAAAGTCATTCTCAGTGGCATCAAGAAGCTTCCTCTTCTCCTACTGCTGCTTTGTTCCAGACATACTGAATTAAACCCTGGCCCCCCTTCGCCGACTGCTACGCTGTCCAACCTCCCGCAAGTAAAAGGACTAAGCTTCCTACACATCAATACCTGTAGTATATTGAAAAAACATGACCTCATCCAGGCTTGGGTCTGCCACACCAAACCCAACATTCTAGTGATTTCGGAATCCTGACTGAAAGGATCTACGCCTGACCATGCCATTAATACTCCCTCCTACAATCTTTTTAGATCCAATATAACACTAGAGGTGGGGGGGGTGCTATCTACGTAGTGGACAAATTCGCGGTTTCCATCATCGACTCTTCCTCAGTACCAAAAAGGTTCAAAGGCTTGACTCTAAAGTTGTCCTTGCCCTCGGAGGAGTCTATTCTTATCTCAAGCAGGAGGCCTCTATATTTTATCTCATCTGCGCAAACTGTTGGAAGCTACCAACCCAGAGGTGGTCATTCTGGGTAATTTTAACCTTGACTGACCATCTCCTTGCTCCAAACCGCTCAAGAACCTCTGTGATACCTACGGCCTCTCGCAGCTAATCCAGGAACCTACTAGACCCAATGCTACAAATCTGGCCAACAGCTCCCTCAGACTTAATCTTGGTCGATAAGCCGCACAAAGTTGCATACATCAGGGTCTTTCATAATGATATAAGTGACCACAGGGCTACAGCATGCATGAGGACCAGCCCCAAGGCTACCTCCTCCCCAAAATTCACATTTAAAAGGAGTTTCCATAAATTCAATCCTGCAGCCTTGTCAGACTTCGCACTGATTATAAGGCAAGATTTTTACTTCGCTTCTTCTATATCCGAAGCCTGCAATCTATTTCGGAACCTTGTTTTGATGGAAGCACGCTCCCCAAGTTAAATATAGAACTAGTAAAAGATCCTGTCCATGGTTGACCTCTTCCCTTAAGTCAGCGATCCATAACAGAGATGCCCTGTGGAAGAAGGCATGCAAATCTAAACTGCCAGCTGACTGCACGTCCCTTAGGGCATCCAGGAGTCACTGTACCAAGCTTATAAGGACAGCAAACGCCAACTACTTCCGATAAGCCCTGGTTTCCTCTAAATATAGCACTGCAAAGTTCTGGCAAATCTTGAAGGATATCGAGGGGCACAGCCACGCTTCATCCCTACCTACCAAAATTATTCACGACAACCACACTCTCACCGATTAACATGGTATCCTAGCCCAGCTAAATGACCACTTTGCTACCACTGGGTTAGCTTTCGACATCTCCCCCACAAGTAAGCTGCTCGCCCAGCATGACAGTTCAGCTTCTACCTCTCTGCTCTCAACTCCCAGGTGTCCAGTTGATAAGTTTTCCTTTAGCCCAGTCTCCCACAAGCAGGTTGAAGACCTGCTGCTATTCCAGGATACTAAAAAAAGCACCGAAGCAGATCAAATTGAACCCTTCTTTCTAAAATTGGGCTAACGCCTATTGGCCGCACCCATCACTCACCTCTTCAACCTGTCCTTTTCCCAAGGAATCCTCCCACAATAATGGAAAATAGCACGTTATTCCATTTTTCAAATCTTGTGACCTCAATAACTACTAACCCATATCCCTGTTACCAATCCTATCAGAACTACTTGAGAAATCAGTCAATTCCCAACTAAGAGAATTCCTTGAATCCCACAACATTCTCAACCCACTCCAATCCGGCTTTAGGCCTAATCACAGTACTGTTTCCGCTCTGGCCAAAGTGATGAACAACTGGCAAGTCGCACTGGATGCTAAAAAACATGTCAGTGCCTTATTTCTGGATCTAACATAATATACTAACATACTAAAAGCCAGCAGAATAGGCCAAATGGTCAGAGTAAGGCATTTGACAGGGTAGATGACGACTTACTCCTAGTCATACTACTCAATATCGAGCTTGACAACATATCCTTAGAATGGTTTAACAATTACCTTGTTGGCAGACAGCAGCACGTACAAACTCAGAGTGCCACTTCCCCTCCACAAATTCTGCAAAGAGGAGTCCCACTAGGTTCGATTCTAGTGACCCTACTATTCGCCATTTCCATCAACAATATCAACTCAAAACTCAGCACAGCGAGTGTCCACCTTTCCATGGATGGCACCGTGCTTTATGTTGCCATACTTCCCTTTGAACTTGCGTGCATGGATTTGCAGCATCACTTCGACATCCTCCAACATAACCTCCTTCATCTGAAACTGCTTCTCAATGCAAAAAAAAGAGCAAAACTATGCTTCTCTTTCCTTATACCCAATCGGCGAATACCGTCCCCACAGTACATAAGTTTCAGATCCAGACCCTGCTGGGGGAGCCACCTGAAATAGTGGATAAGTTCAAATATCTGGGCTTTTGGCTTGACTGTAAGCTTTCCTTCTCTGTTCACCTAGCAGAACTGTCAAAAAAATTTAAGCAAAGACGAGGCACCTTCTGTCAAATCAAACACCTTCTAAATGGCGACACCAAAATAAGGCTGGTGCAAACTACTTTTCTCCCTCCGAAGGACTACACAGACTTCATATATGGTCATTGCCCTCTAGCTTCCCTAGCCAAGCCGGACAGCCTATACCAAAGGGCTATTCGATTCATTACCGACGCCCCTTATAATACTCATCGCTGCACCCTCTATGCTCAAATTGGGTGGCAGTCACTGAAAACTAGGAGACTAAAAAATGCCACCCTCTGGACATTTAGAGCCCTTACCAACAAGATCCCCAGATACATCTCTACTCTCTCTACTTTTTCTGCAGGGACTTACTCGCTCAGAATATACACATACCTCCTGCCTGACATGCTCAGAGTCAGAAGCAGACACGGTGCATCCTCCATAAGCCACGCCCTCCCTACCCTTTGGAACACTAGCTGAAAGTACCGTAAAACTCTCGAACCTTGTTGGGCTGCCCGCCTTCAAGACACTGCCAAGTTACTCCTTCAAGGAAACGTGTGGCTGCTTCTCCTAACAATGCCTTCCTCCAGTATCCTGCTCCGTATACCAGATTACAACTCCTGCTCCACTTTGCTGACTATCCTCGGCCTCATGCCCCCTACAGCTAACATTTCACTCTCCTCCTGTATTTCTACAAGCTTCCCCCCTCACCCTCCCCTTCTCTTTTCCAGTTGTCCCCTTCCTCCAGCTCCTACTATGCCTTCTTTCACCCTCTAATATTTACCCAATGGCGCACTTAGATCGTTCTGTTAGCCTATTCCTATTGTGTCATATTGCCTCACTGCACTTAACTCACCGACTGTTTGTATAGTCTGTTGCCTACATAGCCTTCAATAATTCATATTGTTCTTAAGAATTGTGTTGCTATGTAGCGTCCTTGAGCCCCTCGCATTGTTGCCGGCTGTTTGTATAGTCCAATGCCAATGAACGTTATGATGTCTCTTTTTGTATTTATGTACCCAGGATCACCTTGTAAATGAGTCCTCTCAATTATGCTTTCTCCTGGTAAAATAAAAGATTGACTGACTGAAAATATGCAACTTATCCTCCAATGTGAGAGGTCAAGACTATAACTCACTAGGGTATGTGTGTGGCAGATAATTTTTCTGTTTCACTGTAGCAAATGACTGAAATTCGTTTCCTCATCCTTTAATTTGTCTCTCTTTCCAAGTACTTTTCTGCAGGTAAGTGGCTTGCTTCTTTCAAATAGTGTTTTGCGGCTGTTGAAAGATTGGCACATTAGTTTTACTGAGTCTAAAGATGTGCACTGCTGGTTTTAAGAGTTTTTCTTTCGTACAGTAGGAGTTTCTCTGTTTGACATGCTACGTAACTACTGATAGCATGTGGAAAACAGTTTGAGAATCCCAGCCATTTTAAGTTATGTTTATACACTTGTTTTACTCCTCGGAAATAATGTTTTGAAAGCTGTGTTTCAATATTTGGTTTAAAAAAAAAAAAAAAAGGGAGGGGCTCCACCCATCAATGCTATTCCTGCTAATTCTGCTGCAGGAAGAAATATCATACATACATAAACAGAAGTTGATACCAGCCCATTTACAGAAGAAAGGGTTCTGAAAGAACTCTTAAAACTGAAGGTGGACAAAGCAATGGGGCCTGATGGGATTCACCCCAGAATTCTAAAAGAACTAAGGGTAGAACTAGTGACACCACTGACTACCCTCTTTAACAAATCATGGGAGGATGGGGTGGTACCCGAGGACTGGAGGAGGGCAGATGTGATTCCCCTTCACAAAAGTGGGAGCAAGGCAGAAGCAGGAAACTACAGACCTGTTAGTTTAACCTCAGAGGAAGGGAAAATGATGGAATCACTTCTGAAGGAAAGAATTGTTGAGTATCTAGAGGCCAGAGGGGCACAGGACCCAAGGCAGCATGGATTCACAGCGGGAAGGTCATGCCAGACAAATCTGATAGATTTCTTTGACTGGGTGACCAAAGTAGTAGATCAGGGAGGGGCTGTGGACATGGCCTACCTAGACTTTAGCAAGGCATTTGACACAGTCCCACACAAAAGATTAATTTACAAGTTAGCCAGCCTGGGAGTGGGTCCCAAGATGACAGCCTGGGTAAAGAATTGGCTGGAGAATAGGACACAGAGAGTAATAGTAAATGGAGTCCACTCTGAAGAAAGGGGGGTTACTAGTGGGGTACCGCAGGGTTCAGTATTAGGACCGGTCCTCTTCAATGTCTTTATAAGTGACATTGCAGAGGGACTAGAAGGAAAAGTATGTCTCTTTGCAGATGACACAAAGATCTGCAACAGAGTTGATGCACAAGGTGGGGTGGAAAGGATGAGAAGGGACTTGCCAAGGTTAGAGGAATGGTCAAATGTATGGCAGCTTAGATTCAATGCTAAGAAGTGCAAGGTAATGCACCTGGGAAACAAAAACCAAGGGGAAGAGTACACAATGGGGGGTGAGATACTAACAACAACAAAAATGGAAAGGGACCTGGGGGTAGTCATATCAGATGACCTAAAGGTGGGCAAGCAATGTGAGAGGGCAGCAAGGAGGGCTGGGGGGATACTGGGATGCATAGGGAGAGGCATCACCAGTAGAAAACAGGAAGTTATTATCCCTCTGTACAGACAGCTGGTGAGACCCCATCTGGAGTACTGCGCGTAGTTCTGGAGACCCAATCTCCGCAAAGACATAGACAGGATGGAAGCTGTCCAGAGGACGGCAACTAAAATGGTTCAGGGTCTGCACCGGAAGACATATGAAGAGAGACTTAAGGAGCTTAATATGTATAGCCTCAAGGGGAGGAGGGGGACATGATAGAAACTTTCAAGTACCTCAAGGAATCAACAAAGTCCAAGAGGGTAGCATCTTTCAAAATAAAAAGAGGTGTGCAAGAACAAGGGGGCACAATTTGAAGATGGGGGAAGGCTCAGAGGTAATTTAAGGAAGTATTTTTTCACAGAGAGGGTTGTGGATGCATGGAACGGCCTTCCGGAGGAGGTTGTGGAGTCAAAAACAGTGGTGGAATTCAAGCATGCATGGGACAGTCATAAGGCAATTCTAGGGGGTGGGGGTAGGAAGAAGTAGGCTGCTGGTTAACTAGGATCTGCAGCTTATCCATTAGGTAGGGAAATGGGCAGACTGGGTGGGCCAAGCGGTCCTTATCTGCCGTCAAATTCTATGTTTCTATGTAAGTGTTATAGTAGACCAAAAAAAAAAAAAAAAAATCACTGGCATATTGTGATTCTCTCTCCCACCACTTCAAGGAGAATACCCTCTTTTTTTTTTTCTCTCAAAGTATTTGCCAGGTCTGAGTATGAAGCCTGTACTTCAATGAAGCAGCCGATACCACCTGCTCCAGAACACTATTCAAAGTGTTTACCACACATTCTGTGAAACGGTTCCTTCTGATGTTTCCCTATGAACCTTCCTCCTTTCAATAACATTGTATCCCATTGTCCTTATGCATCCTGGAAAGCTGAAGTTTCTCTGACAGTGTTATCCCTTCAAGAGATTTGAAGATCATGATTATGTACCCTCCGATACGGCTTTTTTCCATGAAGGAAAAAAAAAAAAAAAGTCCCAAGTCTGTAAGTCAGTGCTACGCAGCCCACATTTCCTAAACTTTCAACCACCTTGGTCACACTACTCTTGTCAATCGTGTCAACATCTTTCCTCTGGTATGGAGACCAAAAGTGAATATTGTATTCAAGATGAAGCTTGACAAAGGATCTGTAAAGGGCACTGCAACATATGTATCACAACCTGTTTACAAAGTTTCCTTTGAAATGGAAAGGCTTTTTTTTCAATTTTTTAATTACTCGGGACACCCCAACTGAGAAACATAGAAAAAAAGACACACACCGTTATTAGTGCAGTCTCACTGCTGCCCAGTTTTACAGCTGTGATGTACTTAAGCACATGGAAGTCGAGTAATAATATTAAATAATAAAATTTATAAAGTGCAATTCAAACAATTACCAAAGCGCTGTACAGAATTAAAAACCTAAAACAATAAAATATGTAGAATAGCACACAGTCACACAGTAAGTGGCAGTGTTGGGACTCAAACCTGGGTCTCCTGGTTTCCAAGACTGCACTCAAACCACTAGATCACTGTTTTGCTATAAAATGCTAAATGTTGGGTATGCCTAGACCTGCATGTTTGTCTGTTTGGAAGGGTAAACCAAAATGGAAACCAACAAGAAAAATGTAGACTGGTATTGCTTACATTAAATAAAGACTTTGGGTCCAAGTAGTCTTTTGTTACTTTCTTTTATCCACAGGGCTTGTGCTAACACAAGAACAGTGATGGTTCACTAGATTATCTACTTCTAAAGTTGGGGTGTCGGAAAATCTGCTGGATTAACTATATTTCCTGATACTTTCAATGCTAACGATATTAGTGCAAATATTTCACTATACAGGACCAGTGCGGAAATATGCACTTTATTGCTGTGCTTAAAAAATCCTTAAACAATTCAATTTCTGGGCCTAAAAAGGGGCCAACAAGCTCAGACCAAAATAAGCTACACCAACATAGGATTATTTTTTTTTTGATTAAATGAGGTGTTGCTAAGAATTCCTTGCATACCTGCACACCAGTATCCAGTGCCAACAGTTACAAGTTTCATTACCAAAACATTAAGTACGAGTGAGGGGGTTGCTTATGTCAAAGAATGCCCCAATATGATAGTCAAAAATAAAAAGTCATATGCTAAACCCAACCTGAAAGTCAATCCTCTATAAACACATCTGACGACGGAACAACAATTCATGCAGTACCATGAAGAACGGTTTAATTTACCCGGTTTGATGTTGCACTCATTTATACTGACTGCAGATCACAACGCTGACAATGGGGAAGTACAAATGGCCAAATTTATTTTACTTTGTGCCAGTGAAGTGGATAATGAATGCATTTTTTTGAGTGCATAGCAATAGTAAAGATTACCCAGTTACTATATTAGCAGTCTAAAGGTATTTACTTGGGTCTGTCTGTGTTGTGACAGTGTCCCAAACCCCAATGAATGCCCCTAACACTCTGCATTTTTGAGCCATTCAGTCATGCATTTTTGTTATTGTTGAAAGTGGTGCGAAACTGCAACACATGAGCTGAATTCCTTGGTGGTCTCCCCAAGGATTCCAGCTAAAAAGGCACTTCCTTTGTTACTCGGGAGAATGCAGTCCAGTAGGTCATTCAAACGGGGAAATAAAAGCAGCAGCCTTGGAAAGAAGGATGAGAGATGAAACAAAATGAATAAAACAGTTTGGGTGTGAGCACATTAGCTACCATTTCCTAAGCACCAATGCCCGCAAAAAACGCATGCCCTTTTGGGCACAAATCCATATACATAACTAGCTCCGGGAAAATGTTTAATTTCTCAGCAAGATGCCATTACAGGCATAAAGTAACTGACCCACACGGAAACTATTCACGAAAGCAAATACTTTGGCAACATTTGAACCAACTTAGACAAATTCTTACATCTGCACCAAGAAATTTTGATACAGATATCCGTCAGGTTTTCAAATAAAGTACACCATATGCTGACATTTTACTTCTAATCCTTTTCTCCTCAGTCACTGGGGAACTTCCATTACTTGCTGTGAGACATATGCCATTTCAAGAGGAAAAGAGTTTAATGCAATACAGCAAAAGAGATTACTAGTGTCAAACCCTATCCTAACAGCAGACAGCACCACCAGTTTGAAAAAGGCCTGCTTCATATATCAGGGACATTGAACCAATGAGGCTGTGGAAACTTTGGGGGTGCCTTGGTTGGATGTTGCCAGAGTTGGCCTTAGACACCCTTGGTCCCGGTAGATGCTGGGCCCTGGCCTGACCCAATGCAAATAAACAGTCTCTCAGATTTAATTTTTTTTTTTTTTTTTTTTTTAAGTTAGTCATAAATCTCATTGTGCCCTGTCAAAACAACAGTTGGTGCATTTCTAGAAGCTTCAAATATCTGTGCATCTCAGATGTGTGTCTCCAGGACAGCCTTGGCAAACACAATACAAATAAAATAGAAACAATAACAACATTTACAGAAATATATTTTTTCTTTAGGTTAGATTGTGATGGGCCTTCATTTCCAGAGAGAAAGAAACTCTCTAATATTGTATGTCGAGATGCTGTCAATTGACAGAATGCCAGAACACTCACACCATGCAAATGGTAAACCCATAACCAATGGAATGGATGCAAAGCTGCATGCCTTTCAGCTTTCTGGATTTTACCATGTGCATGATAGAGGTAAAACCCAGAACTGAGCCAGAATAGCCACACTGGTGGGGGGAAAAAAACAAAAAAAAAAACAATTCTGCATCTGCCAGAATGGCTGCCTTGATTCCAGAATCCCCCCCCAACTCACAGGAATATCCACCTGACCTCTTGCAATAACCACCACCTGTTGGAGTGCTCCCTTACAAATAAAGGACTAGCCACCCAAAGGCCATAATCCCTACCCTAGGTCCAGAATGGGCACCATGGGCCATAATCTCCCCTATGTGCAACAATGTTCACTTTAGGGGCCTCAATGCACACTATGAGATGCACAGTTCCCACCCGAGCCAGAATTCCTACAGTGGAAGCCAGAGTCATAACGCCCACCCTATATGCCAGAATGCCCACCCTAGGGTCACAGTGTCACCCTGCAGGCCATTAACACACACCCTGAGAGGCATAGTGCCCACCTTACGGCTAGAATTCCAACACTAAGTATAAAAATGTACACCCTGGTGCTAGAATGTCCACAACCATGCTGGAGTGCTCACCCCGTTAGCTGCAATGCCCACCCTGTTGGCTGAAACTCCCACCATTGCGGCTGGAATGCTCACCCTGGGGCTGAAATGCTCAACTGCCCATCCTAAGCTAGACAGCCAAGTTCACACTCTGGTGGCCAAAGTGACCACCCTCTGTGCATCGGTGCCCACCCTAGGGTCTAACTGTCCATCCTGGGACAAAAATGCCCACCCTCTCTGCCTCAATTGCCACCCCAGGGCGTAAATGACCATCCTCAGGGCTATACTACCCACACAGAGGGCAAGAACACTCCTCCTGTGGGTTGGAATTCCCACCCTGGTGGCCAAAATGCCCACCCTCTGTGTCTCAGTGCCCATCGTAAATAGGACCTATGGACCTAAAGTTTTATCCTGTATAAAAATTAATTTTTAATTTCCAACTAAGAAACACCCATCTTAGAGCCAGAATGCTAACCCCAAGGCTTCAGCATACAAACTCTCACAGCACAAAAGTACCAATGGTCTACCCAGTCTGCCCACATTACCATATCATACCCCAGAATCTACTGTCTCTGTGGTATCCTCACTTTCACTATTCCCCCTTTTGTAATATCTGTTTCCACCCCCCACGTCCCACTAAGCATTCAATATCCCTTTGACTCTATCCCAGCCATGCTTGAACCCAGTTATGGTTTTGGTACCAATCACCTCTGCCAGCAGCCCATTCCATGGCTCAACCACTCTTTCTATAAAATAATGCTTCCTCACATACTTTTTAACTTCCCCCTCCCCACTGTTAACCTCTACTTGTGACCCCTTGCAGGGTTTTAAATAATTTATTAGCAGTTTTTTTCTTGGGACAATACTAACTGTACAGAAAGTATTTATATAGGTTTTCTAGAAGCGTTATGTTTGTTAAACGCAGTGAGGCAGGTGCTGTGCATTTTCACAATGTTTTAGCACTTTTATGAGCAAAACGCTAATCAATTTTTAGAGTTAAATAAAACCCTGCCTTGGCCTGTGTCCCCCGTTCCTGGTAAATAGCTCCTCACAGTCCACCTTGATATTTCCTTTCAGAAACTCCAAGGTCTCGGTCATATTCCCCCTTTCTCTTCTGGTTTTGAGTGAATACATGTTCAGTGCCTTATAGGATCGGTCCTCCTGACACTAGAACATCCTGCTCATCCAACGCTGTACCTTCTCTAGCCGGTCTCTGTCCATTTTTAGGTGGGGACTCTAGAATTGGGCACAGTACTACAGGTGTGGTCTCACCAGTGACCTATACAGTACCTCCTGACTTCTACTGTCGAACCCTCTCTTGATGCACCAAGCATCCCGCTAGCCTTGCTGAAGGCCCTGTTACATTGGCTGGTCTGTTTAAGGGAATCACCAATGATGACTCTTAAATCCCTTTCCTCTGATGTGTCCAGTTTAACCTCCACCCTCATACTGTCTTCTGGGGTTTTTGTTCCCCCAACTGCAGCCTCTGCAGGTCTCTCCGCAACTCCAATATCCCCTCCACGTTGTCAACCCTACCACCAAGTTTAGTGTCATCTGCATTAAGATTCCCTCTCCCACATCACTGATGAACATCTATCGTCAGGGGTGAGAAAGTATAATGTCAGTGGTGGGGAAGTTAATGGAAACACTATTAAAAGAAACGCTTGTAGCAAATTTTGAATCCGGCAGGTCACGACCCAAGGCAGCATGGACTCATGGGGAAAGGTCATGTCAGATGAACCGGACTGATTTCTTCAACCGAGTGACCAAGGAATTATTTATTTATTTACTCATTCTTTGTTAACCAGGTAAGGCCCACTAGGCACAAGTGCCTGTTTTTAGGGGCAACCCAGGAGCTTTAGGCTGGTTAAGTGACTTGCTCAGAGTTACACAGTACACAAGTAGAGGTTGTGGGACTCAAACCCACATTTGTTGGTTGTACCAAACTCGTTACTCTAACCTCGAAGCTATACTGCCAGCCATTTGAATTAGATTAGGGTGGATGTGGCTTACTTAGACTTCAGCATGGCCTTCGACACTGTGCCACACAGGAGGCTTATCAGGAAACTGGGCAGCTTAGGGGTGGGACCCAATGCAGTAAACTGGGCAAGGAACTAGTTGATGGATAGGCAACAGAGGGTGGTGGTAAATGGCACTTACTCTAATGAGGGAAGAGTCACCAGTGGTGTACATCAGGGTTCAGCGCTGGAACCAGTCCTCTTCAATGTCTTCATAAACAACGCTGTAGAAGAGCTGGAAGGGAAGGTGTGCCTGTTTGCAAATAACACCAATTTCTTCAATAGGGTAGATACTCCAGAGGGGATGTAGAGAATGAGTAGAGGCCTAAGAAAACACAGGGAGTGCTCGAGGGTATGGCAGCTGGGTTTCAATGCAAAAAAGTGCAAAATCGTGCACCTAGGTCACATAAACACAGGTACAGTATATGAAATGGAGAGATGGAGATACTGATGGTTACAAAGCAGGAAACAGACCTTGGAATTATCGTCAGTGTGACAAGGCAGTAGGCAGAGCCAGTGGGATGCTGGGGTGCATAGGAAGGGGAAGCACCAGCAGAAAGGGAGAGGTGTTCAACGCCTACGTCTCTGACATAAGGACAGGAATCAGGAGTGAGATGAGTCTCTTTGCAGATGACTCAAAACTGGGGCGGTGTGGTGGATGGGAGGAGGGAGGGTGGCCCTATGGGGACCTGGAGGCTCTGGAAGATGGTCTAGAAAGTGAAGCTGAGGTTCAATGCAGGGAAATGCAAGGTACTCCACCTGGGGGCCAGAAACCCGGGCCAAGTGTACACCCTGGGGGGGGGGGGAATGCTACAAGTATCGATGGCTGAGAGGGACTTGGGGGTGGTGGTGGATGTCAAAATGAACAACTCGGAGACTTGTAGGAGGGCAGCAGCCAAGGCCAACAGGATGCTGGGATGCATCGCTAGGAGGAATCGCCTCCAGAAGGAGGGAAGTGATGCTCCCTCTGTATAACTGCTTGGTGAGGCCACACTTCGAGTACTGCGTGCAGTTTTGGAGGCCACACTTTAAGAGGGACATTAAACTCCTGGAGAGGGTCCAGAGGAGGGCAACCAAAATGATTTGGGGCTTGGGGGACAGGACCTATGAGGAGAGGCTCGAAGAGCTAAATATGTATACATTGGAAGAGAGAAGGGACCGGGGGACATGACAGAGGTCTTCAAGTACATGAAGAGGGTAAATAGGGGAGGAACAGTCAGGGCGCTTCGAAGGAAGGAGGAGGGGGCCACTAGAGGGCATGGGTGGAAGCTGAAGGGGGGAAGATTCAGGGGAGAAAGGAGGAGGTGCTACTTCACTGAGAGGGTGGTGGAGCCATGGAATGCACTGCCTAGGGGGCTGGTGGAGGCAGAGACGGTGGAGGGGTTCAAGAGGGGCTGGGACAGGTACAGGGGAAGGGTTCTGGAAGCAAAATCCAATGCAGCAAGAATATCCGGAACTGGGAAGGGAGAAGCCAGAGAAGGCGAGGGGGGCAGGAAGGTCAGCACCCAGGGTGGGGGCTGACCAATCGAGCAGACTCGAAAGACCGTTAGGCTTATTCTGCTGGCATTTTAGTATGTTAGTATGTTTTGCCACTGTATCGATCACTGATGAGACCCTACCTGAAGTACTGTGTCCAGTTCCTGAAACCACATCGAAGGAAGGACATAGGGTAGTGGCTGTCCAGAGGAGGGCAACTAAAATGGGTTGGGGATGCATCAAAAGCCCTATGAGAGAGGCATCTCAATATGTACACCATGGGAGAGGGAGGACATGATAGAGACCTACAAGTACCTTATAGGTGGAAAGAAGGTACAGGAGGGGAGTATTTTTCAGAGAAGAAGGTGCACCAGGACAAGACGGCATGCCATGAAGCTGGAAGGGTGGAAGTTTAGGAGAGATGTGAGGAAGTACTTTTGCACTGAAAAAGAGTGTCGGACGCCTGAACAGTCTACAAGTGGAGGTGGTGAGAGTGAAAACTGTGGTGGTCTTTAAGCACGCTTGGGATAGGCAAAAAGGAATTTTAGTACAAAGACAGGAAGGGAGTAGTCAGACATCAGGTAGGGTCTGTGGTGACAGTACAAGCAGGGACAAACAGAGCACACTAGGTGGGCCAAGCAGGCCTTATCTGCCAACAAATTCTATGTAACATACTGAAGAGGACTGAGCCAAGAACAGATCCCTGTGGTACTCCACTAGTGACCTCTCTTTCCTCTGATCTGACCCTTATTTACCACAACTCTCTGATGCCTCCCCTCCAAACAACTCCCTTCCCACCATGCTATTTCCTCAGCTGTTCCTGGATCCCCTCATCTTTTTCAGCAGCCTTCAATGTGGCAGAATGCCTTGCTGAAGCTGCAGTAGAGTAAATCTATGGCACGGCCCTTAACTACCTCGGCCCCTTTTATAACCCCCATCTTTCCTCCACTCCCCTGATACTGTCTACCTCAGCTAACTGTCCAGCACAATTTGCATCACATGGTTGCAATCTGCCCTCCTAAGTCTAGCACATGAGCCTTAGACAAGGGCTTACAGGTGCCCAGTACCACCTCTAACCGTATAGTATTGTGGTCACTGGACCCAAGTGGTTCCCCAACCCATACTCTACCTACTCTTTCCAACTTGGCGAGTACAACATCTAGAATAGCTGACTGTCCAGTGGGATCCCTGGCCTGTTGCACCAACATGCAAGCTTGCAACACATCATGCATGGCCTGGTTTCCGGCACTCCGGGCCACTGAGATGTCCCACACAATGTATGGCAAGTTGAGATCTCCCACTACTACAACCTCCCCCTTTGACACTCCCCTCCTTACTTCAGCACCCAGTTCCTTATCTCTCTCTTCTCCCTGCTTGGATGGCATGTAAACCACCCATACAAAAGTCTACCTACCAGACAACTCTGTGAGCTGAACCCACAGTGATTCTACTTCCCTTTCTCCTCACAATGGTAGCATCCTCTACTGCCTCAATCCTTTCTCTGATAATGATGGCCACTTCTTGAGCAATACCCATCCCTCTAACACACCTATATAGGGTGTAGCCTGAGCTCCCTATTCCCTAGTCGTTCACACTGGCCCAAGTTTCTGTCATGGCCACTAGATCCAACCAAGAGTCTTCCACCAAAGTCTGGAGCGCATTAATCTTATTACCCAGACTACTGGCATTGAAGCATACCACCTTCCAACATGTGCCTGCATGGCTACTGGTTCACATTTACCTTCCACCATCACCCTTCTCCAATAACCTTAGTATCCTGCATTTCTCCTCCTTTTCATGTCTATTTTGTCTACCCTGCTCTGTCTCCTGGACTCTTTTGTCCATCTATTATTCACAGAACACCTTCCCACCATCCCCAGGGGAGTGCTGCCTAGGTTCCCCATGTTCCTCCCTCCATAGTGGAATCTCCAGCCCCAGCCTCCCCCTAAACATAGTTTAACCATCTACCAATGTAGAAGTCAAACTTCTGCCCTAATGTAATATCTCCCTCTCTTGTCAGGTGAAGGTCATCACCTCTGAAGAGCCTTCTGTCCCATAAGCCGCCCCATACCCTAGTATAAAGTGGAGCCTCTGTTCCTGACACCACCACTTCAACCACCCGCTGAACTCCTCAATCTCTGCCTCCCTTAATCTATGCTTCCAATTCTCCCCACCCCAGACAGGAAGGACCACAGAAACTGAGTCATTCTTCAGTCAGTCCCCCAGCCTCTGGAAGTTACTCTTCACCATCTCCACAAGCTGATTCGCCAGATCACTGGTACGGAGGAGTACTAGTACTACCTGCTCCCCCTTTCACTCTGCTATCCTACTTATCCAATTCAAATCTCTGATGACCGATGCTCCAGGCAGGCATCTGAGAGTCTCCATCACTAGAATCCTCCTTGCTATACTTCTACCCCCCCATCCCAGTCGTCACCATGTCTCCCTTCCCATCAGCACTAACTGACCCATGGTCACCCTGCCCAAGTTAAGGCACCTGTGCCTCCTCTTCCATGGGTGCAAAATGGTTTGCCATTGGTACCTCATGGGAAGAGCTGTGTAACTGCCCCTGCCATCCGATCTCCTCCCCATCCCACCACCCTCAACACCCCCTGGCCAGTGGGCCTCCGACAAAGAGAGAGTACGGTGGGTGGGCACAAGCTTAGTTGGAGTCGCAGCTGGAATACTTCCTCCATATCCGCTACCAACTGGTCATGGAGCTCCCTCAAGGTCCTGCAAATAGGGCAGTGTTCCCTTCTCCAAAGCGTAAGCTTGGAGATGAATGCCCCGCAATCTCTACAGCTAATATCTCTCTCTCCTCACTCAATACTGTATTCCATTCCAACACCCAACAAGGGACTGGGATGCCCAGTCTGGGGCCAGAATGTACACCCTCTTTGCCTCCCTCAGGCAACAGTGACCATGCTAGAACCTGAATGCCCACCTTGGCAATCCAGAACGCCCACCCTGGAGGGCTAGAATGCCCATGATAGAGCCAGAATGCCCATAAGAGGTACAGCCAATGGTTTTCAGTTTTCAAAAATGGCCAGTTCCACTGGGCCAAATCTTAAGATCTGTTTTTCTCCCCAACTTGAGGGCAAATCAGCATGCTTTATACAAAAATGTAGTTTAAAATGGAGCAGTCGGCTCAAAAAAGGCAGTGCAAAGTGTTGGTTTGTTTTTTTCTCCATGAAAAATGAACTCCCAAGTGCAGGTTTAAAACTGACAAATTTTTTTTTCACTGGTGCTTTCCACTGAAAATGATAAATCAACTTCCCTAGATAGGGCCAGAATGCCCACCCTGTGAGCTAGAAAACCCACCTTGGGGATAGAATCTCCACCCTGGAGGCTGCAATGCCCATCCTCTGAGCCTCAATTCCCACTCTAGAGCCAGAATGACCATCCTGGTAAACAGTATGCTCAGTGCTCACCCTGGGGGGCCAGACTAACCACCGTGGGGGCACACATGGCATTTAGGCAAAGTCTGTAAAAATAAGGCAGGGCACAGCAGATATGGAGATTATGATCCGTACATAAGGGTACAGTATAGGCAGGGGCAAAGGCGTGTCATCTTCTCAACGGTTGTCGGCAAGATCTCAGGGGTGGGTACTGTAGGAATTACAAAATACTGGCTGGTACAGAGCTTCGTACCAGTTTTATTAGTACTAAAAGGCAAAATAACTCTTTAATATTGTGCCTGCAGGAGGAATCAGGGTACTTAAGCCCCGATCTGTGCAGTAGTCGGGGCTTCACGTACCCCCATAGTTTTCCTTTATCAAATTTAAGCAGCATGCTGCAGACCCCATCTTCCAGATCCTTGATAAAAAAAGGCTGAAGGGGTGGAGCTAGCAGCCCAGCAGGAAAGTCATACTTCTCACAGCTCTACAATACTTGGGAATTAAAAAAAAAAAAAAACACTTTATTACAATTAATTTGTCACTGTAACCCCCACAAAACGATGGAGTACTACAGCACGGCATCAGAATGTTCCTGGATTAGATTTACTTTTTTCAACATGGGACAGCGCAAAAACACCTCAAAACCAGACTGTACTCAATCTGGCCTTCCAAAATGACTCCAATATCACAACTACTGCCAATCTCAAGTAACTCTTCTGCCATGCCTTCAACAGGCTATGACAGCACTAACCAAATCAGTGCAAGGCACCAATCAAAAAAAAAAAAAAAAAAAAAATGGACTCACTGTACTGTTATGGTCTGCAGTTACCTAATAAAGCCAAGTTAAAGAAAAAACTGAACACACGTGCTGAAAGGTTGGTAGTTGTGGCATAGCGAGTCAATGGGCTTGCTACAAGTGTGAAGGAGTTAGGGAGATCAGTGGCTAAAAGTGCCAGCCACAGCGACAACCTTTAAAGAACAGAGCAATCTAAAATCCGGACTGAAGCAGCTGGAAAATTTCATGCGATACACACAGTTTTCCTACAACAAAACAATTTACACTGGATAATAAGATGTACGCTTATACAGACCAAAAGGCAGCAGGGGTACCTGCTGTAAAACCTGAGCAACACTTTGGTAGGCTATGGTCCCAGGGAGAGGATTCCATAATGGACAGAAGAGAAGATTGTCTTGGCGCCACACCACTGTTTGTATACAAACAAAAAGTTCATACGGACTTTGACTCCCAGTTGCAAAGCTAATGTGGTGCTACTGGACTGTACTTTATCACTGCAGATTACTTCTGCATGAGGTTTAGACTCAGACTAGGACATTTATTATTCAGTGCCTTATGCTCCTTCAGAATGTGTGACACTTTGGGCAAGGAGTTATTTTCAGCACTACTGGTGTCTCTGAAATTAATGTTAGAACTACAAAAGAGAAGATAATGTGGGTCACTATAAGCTGTGGGAGCATCTTAATGCATGTGTTGATAACCAATGCTTCTCCAGTTTCTCTTTGAAGGTTTTAAATACGGGAGCAATGCAGGATTATGTGCAACAGCCACATGGCTTGTGGGGTGTGCAGTTTAGTTTACTACAGCCATGTGCTGTGGCAAAATGGCATGCCGCCTTTCCCTCAGAGTCCTGCGGAATCCAGGTGGTGGGGTAGGGGAGCGCAGCATGTGCAGGAACTGTTGCTCAAGTTCAATACGCTGCTTGCAACTATCCAGTTTTATTTCATTTCCCATATAGTGGTCTATTTATGAACAGAAGTAACCTGAATAATTATTCATGCAGTAACTGTGCCTGTTGGATATGCCACCCTGGGTCAGGTGACTACACTTGGATGTTCGTACTCTGGGAAGGGGAGTACAGTAGTCACACGAAGGCTCTGTGGAAATCTCACTATGGAGATCAATTTCTGAAGACATCTTAAGAATAGCTAGCTAGGCAGGTCAAAAATTGTTATCTGTAAAACCCAATGACATTAATTCAGTGCATTTGGCTGCAATGCAGCTGCACTATTACGTTTTACTGAACCTGATTTTGTTTATACCGAGTATTTTTCCCCACTGAGGTACCGCCAAGAAACGCGTTAGCACTATGCCCAATTTATTTTATTGCTGATTTAGTTGACTGGCTATTGCCATGTCTCATACACAGTATACTGCTGTATCTATACAACAGCATGCAACAAATACAAAAGTTAAAAGAGTAAACAAACAGTGTCACAAGCACTGATCTCTCAGAGATGGCACTGAATACCTCTCTCCACTTGGGAGTACTGCCCATGTACACACCCAGGGTTCATTTTTGGGTGGGGAATTGGGATAACTGACACAGGTTTTAATGTTAACCCACCTTTTCTTGTACCTTGCCTGCTCACTGTTATAGAGGTTTTAAACTGCTGTTTTTTGATTCTAGGCTCTGTTGAACAATATGACCCACAGTTTTTTTTTTCCCCTTACTTTTTATACTCAGTGGGTCAGTGTCCCACATATATAAATACTTTATCTGAAATGAACCCTGCACACCCCTCTAATTCCAACCCCCAAACTACTTAGCAATCCACCTCATGTATACCACACACTACTATACTTTGCCCAGAAACTTGTTACGTGCCACAGCGTCAAAAGCCCTGACGTCTAAACAGACTAGGTCTAAGGCTCTGCCCCAACCACTTATCCATTCAACCCTTGAAAAAGGTGATACAATTGGTCTGGCATGATTTCGGCCCCTCATAAAGTTATGCTGCAAGGCCCCAAATAAGTGCTCCATTATTGTGACCTTGATAATGGCTTCCAGGATCATGCCCATAACTGACGTGAGACTGACTGGCCGGTAGTTACCAGGGTCACACCTACACCCCTTCTTAAAGATGGGGACCACTATGGCAAATTTCTAGCCCTCCAGTACCATGCCTGTCCAAAAATAAAGATTACTGCAACTGGCTCCCTAACCGCTGCCTTAGCTCCACTGTGGATCCTGGACCCTTGCATACCAGGTCCTTCATCTTTAAAAAGTCCACCGTTCTTAAGTTCTGGGTCCTGGTGGTTGAGTCACAACTAGCCTTCCATAGTCACTGCCTCCCTTTGGTTCTCTGATGTTCGCACTGGAAATGACTCCATGCCCACTACTCAGAACAAGATCAAGTGTCGCCTAAAATCTAGTCCCCTGTTCTACATGCTGCTTTAGAAAGCAGTCCTTGAAGGTGGACAGCTGTTTGTTTCAGCTCTGCAGTTAGCCCTCCTGAGACACCAGTCTATAGCCAGGAGTCTGAAGTGCCCGACGATCACCACTGCATCTCATCTGACTTCTCTTATAGTGTCAGCAACCGGCTGGGCTTCATTCTCTGCAGAGTTACGGGAGGTCAGTAGCGCACCCCCAGGGTGTCTCTTTTACCCTCCTTTGCCCTAACTCTGCTGTGATCAGCACTGCCTGCTGTTTGGCCTACACCTCTTTCATACCTTCCACCTCTGTTGCCCATGCCTCCCATCCCCAGCTTCTTTGTTAGGTACGGACACAAAGTAGTTATTCTGTGCCTCTGCTATACCTCTAGCCTGTTTCAATGGTTCCTCCCCCTTACCACTGAGCAGAAGTCCTACCTTTTTCATGCCTCTCCTTTTGTTTCCCACATACTGCAAGTAGGATTTCTTACACCCCTTAATACCCTTGCTCAAAACTGGTTAAAGTTGTAAAATCTCACATTTTTTTGTATACAGTAGGGGTAGAGTAAATATATTTGGGGGATGTAGTCCATTACAACAAAAGTTAAATCTACTTGTTAAAATCTTTCACATTCATCATACAAGTATTCATGTTTAGGCCGTTCACATTTTTTATAAACATATATAGGACCAGATATTCAAATAACTTAGCGCTGGGCTAGCTGAATCAGAGCCGCACTAAGTGCGAGTAACGTGGCCGACTAACTGCCTGTTAGAACAGATGCTACAACACTAAAAATCATGTACAGCACTAACAGTGCATTCTTAAAACAATGGAACCCTACTCCGGCCAGCCCAGCAATAGAGTGTAATAAAAAGAATCACTGCCAGGCACCAGTGGTTCCCCAACCCTCACCCTAGTCCCAGTACAAGTTAAAATAAAAGATTACTCCCTGGTGCCAATGCATCCCCCACCCCACCAAACAATCCCTAGACAAGTTAAAGGACACTGTCAACCTGTTTTTCATCATATTATTTCTAGTTGAAACCCCATGTTTTATGATTGCTTACCCTCTCTAAAATTCACTGATGTTGCCGTTTGTTTTGTCTGTCTCCTTGTTTAGTAGAACTGAAATGCATAGCAATGTATATTTATAAACAACCTTGTTTTTGTTTACAATCCTGGTTCTGTTCTTACTGCATACTTCCTCAGCATGAGGAACACAGTCAAATAATACAGTCACTCATGAGGCAGTAGCCTCCTAAACTCTCACCGCATCATGAGCAGCTAGATTGTTTTGTAGGCATTCCCAAGTCCAGGAAAGATGCATTTGAAGTTGATCAAGGAATGAAAACAACCCTGTTTTGGTGTGATAACACCAGTATGTTGGGCAGTCTGTTTTTTACTTTTTTAAAGAAAATAAGAGTCAGAATCAAACTACCAACTACATCAACAATCTTTACAGAACTTTGGCAATTATAAAATGTGTTTTCTAAACTAGGGACACTTTGAGACCTAAGGGGGTTGACAGTGTCCCTTTAAAAAGTGCTGAGGGAGAATGGCATAGCATTGCTGGTGTTCTCATTTTGTGGCTGGGTTGCTTTTTCTTTCTGCTTTTTCTCCTCACCTCACCTTCCTCAATGGCAGCTGTATTGAGACCTCTTAAGCACCCCCCCCAAAGGCATGCCTACTCGAATCCAGCCATCTTTCTCCCATAGTAAGGCACTATGTCTTGTCTGTCCCCTGTGCACCCAAGAAGTAGACATGCAGTGAGCTAACCTGTCACTCTCCCCTAGAGGTTGGGAGGGTCTGTCAGATGCCACCACAAACTCTTGCTGCCACACAGTGAGAGCCCAGGCTCACGGCACAAACCACGGCTGCCGGCATGGCATGTGGTTTCCCAGTCACTGCACTGGAAGGGCAGCCACTGGGAAACTCCTGCCCCTCTGAAATGTGCCTGCATGAGGGCCCATTAGGAAAAAACCCTCATTCAGGCCCTTAACAGTGACTACAGACAAAAACAGATGTGAAAAGAACACGGACATCACAATTCTTCCACAGCAACAGATGATGATGCCATCAACACTGTAAAATGAAATGGGCAGAGTGGATGGACCTCTGGGCCACTTTCTGCCTACACACGCCCATGTTTCAATTACATCACTTGTCGACCACTAGCAAGATTAGATTACACAAGTGCATCTGCTGCTGTTCTCATTTGCTCTAGAGAACGTATGCATGTATCGATATGTGTACGTATGTACATATAAATAGTCCATAATATGTAAATGCATATATGTAACCTAAGTGAGCCTCTTTTTAAGTCTCCCTGTGTTTTGTTCTGGAAACTTGTGCCACTCAGTGGGTGGCAGGAAGCGTTTTTTGGTGGCAGTGTGGGGGTTTTGGCCTCTGGGCAATAATCTCTGACATCACGATGGGCATGCTGTCCCACACAGTGGGAATTCCAACCCCAAGGAAATCATTTCAGCCCAGAGGGTGAAAATTCTGGCACTCAAGGTGGTCACTTTCAGCCCCCTGGGTGGGAACTAAGGCATAGGGGATGGGCAATGAGACACAGAGGGTGTCAGTCCAGCTGCTACAGTGGTTATTCTGGCCCTAGGGTGGGCAACTGGGCACAAACGGTGGTGAGTCCAGCTCTACATTTAGCACAGAGGGAGGACATCTTGCCCTAGGTTTGTCAATGAAACACACTGCATTTCAGTCCAAGGGTAGACAATGAGGCACAGAGGGTGGGCATTACAGCAGAGTTTGGGCATTCCAGTCCTAAGGTAGACATTCAAGCACTTAGGGTAGTCATTCCAGCCTTATGGTGGACATTTAATCACAAACGGTGGGCATTCCAGCACCAGGGTAGGCATTCTGGAACTGAGTGGTCATTCCAGTTAGGGGGCATTCTGGTCCTAGGATGGACACTGAGGCAGAAGGTGGGTATTGAGGCACAGAGTGTTGTCATTTTGGCACCCCAGGTAGAAATTCCAACACAAGAGGGTGAGTATTCCAGCCCTGTTGTAGGTATTCAGGCAGAGAGGGTGGGCATTCCGTCCCCATGGCGGACAGTAAGGCACAGAGGGTGGCAATTCCAGCCACAGAAGGTGGTCACTCAGGCAGAGAGTGTAATTCCAGCCCTAGTGAGGCACAGAGGTGTTCATTCCAGCCTTAGAGTGGTAATTCTAGCACAAAGGAAGGCATGGAGTCATAGAGGGTGGACATTCTGGAACGTAGAGTGATCACTGAGGCACAAAAGGTAGTCATTCCAGCCCTGAGGTGGGCATTCAGGCACAGATGGTTGGCATTCTGGCACCCAGGGTGATTATTCCAGTTAGTGGGAACTGAGGTACAGAGGGTGGGCATTCTGACCCCAGGATGACCACTTAGGCATAGAGTGTGGTCATTCCAGTAACCTGGGTGGGCATGGAGTCACAGAGGGTGGTCATTTTATTTCTGTCCCTAGAATGGTCATTCAGGCACAAAGGGTGACTAGTCCAACCCTGAGGACGACATTCTGGACCTTAGAGTTGGCAGATTCCGTCAGTCGGCATTCTGCTTCTAGGGTGGGCCGCCTCCTTCCGGGCCACTTGGGCCAGCGGTACAGTCAGGGGGTCATTCCAGCAGGTGGGGAGAGTCTTTGGCAGAATCAGGACAGCTGGTCAGATGGTAGGGGGTAATTTAAAAGATAGTGTGACTGTTCTAGATTTTACCCAACCCTGCATTTGATAAAATCAAGAACAGCCCTAACACTAAAATTTGTAGAAATCCAGGATTTGGCCAGTTCTGGTGGGTTCAGTAGTCCAGAATTCACCCCATACCCCAACATACCTTCTCTGGAGGTACAGTACTTTTCGAAATGAGACAATGAAGTACTGATCGGGTTTCATTAGTTACTGCTCTACAGTTACTAAAATTTTTCTCTTCTATACTGTACTATATTACCCAATATTTCACTCAAACGTTCCTGCACATCATACATTTGCAAACTAATTTTAACAGTAGACCTTTGCTTTCTGGGGCCAATTTTACCTAACAGACCTTACCATACTTTCTTTACCTTGCATACTACCGTTTGTGTCACATTCTAGGTTTAATTTCACCTGCATCTAATTAGCCGTCTCCTTACAAACTAATGACCTATACAAAATGAGTGAATTTCGTGAACAATAGCCCATAGGCTGTAACAGTACCTCTGTGGTCAATTTCCTTCACAGGCTTAGACTACTTAATTTGCATGAGCATCTCCGAACAAGAGAGATTAAGATTTCCTCTAATTATTCATTTTAAATGGCCTTTAATTGTCTACACAATTAGCCCCTTATGCAATGCCTTCCTTCCAACCACAGACTGTTACCAGAGAATATGCATTTTAAATAGGGTTCCTTCCCAGAGTGTTTCCACGAAACTTGGCAGCAACTTCACAAACCTCTGCCCCACTGGCTCCCGAGAGGTCTCGGAACCTGCTGAAACGTTTTCACGGAGAAAAATGCAATCAAACTGAGCCCGCACCCAGGAAATACGGTACCTTAACTTTCCTCAAAAGTTTGGTTTTTAGATTCTAACTTTACATGAAGCCACGTGCAAACTAAGAGGAGCAAGGAGTCCCCACAATTACATTTTAGGACAGACTATTGTACTTTTCACAACACACGGCTCCGCAGCACTAGTATGCAAGGTCCTACTAATGACCGGCTGGAACTTTTACCGCCGAGAGTTAGCCTCAGGGATGCGGGCGGCTGGGGATTCGAGACCGAGCCTCTCCACTACGGTCTGGCGCCGACACCCCGGCTGAGGCTCGGCTCGCCCGGTGTTGCCCGAACCCCCCACCCCGCCACTCACTCACTCACCGTGGATTTCTTCGTAAGGCACATCGTTATGATTCCAGCCTTGGGAGCTGTAGGCGTCTCGTACTTCCGAGCAACTTTTGGCTTTCAGCTCTGCGAGGACAGCAATGCGAAACGCGGCTAAAGTGCAAACGATCGAAGCCCAGCGGAGCCAAAGCATGGCAGAAAGAACTTTATCCGGTAGCTGGGGAGAAGTTCGGGAGACACAGCGCTGGGCCTTGAAGTGAAAACCTGGAGTCCTTGGAAAGAGTAGAAAAAAAAATCCGTGCTGCTAAATTCCTTGGCTTTTTTAAATAGCTATGGGCTCCGAGGATTTAAATCTTTCCTTTACGTAGCTGGAGACACAATCAGGCTTTCATTTAAAAGGGTTTAAAGGTGCATGAATGTTCTTCCCGATGTAATTGACTTTCTGGTATGCCGAGCTGTAAAAAACTTCCCCGACTTGGCTCGTCTTTCGGTGCATTGAGTTTGGAAAATGGTAAGCTCACGCAGGGCTGGGACGGGATGGGCAAGCGCCAAATCCCGGAGTGGAGCCCGCCCGTGGATTGAAGCCTTCAGGGGAACACGGTCTGGTTACCTTTAGTTTCAAGTCATGCACAGGGATTCTCTTACTCACATATTTGGCACACAAAAGCGCTGCGAGTACATGTAACAGAATGCTTTAAAAAAATCTGTAGTTTTTGGTCGGATAGAGACCTCGGGATACATACAGTCAGTTGACTCATGTGTTTTCTTAATTCAGATTAAAACACACACAAAAATCTCTGCATGCTGACCTCCAAAAAAGGTCATTCCCACTTCGGAAAACATCAGGACCTCGAGAGGAACTTATTCGGTAGGTTTATGATAAAGTTTGTTGTGAAACGTGAGGCTGTTTAAGTCGTACATTTTAAATAAAGCCAGCATAGCACTGATTCAGTATTTTACAAAAGTGTTATTCTTCTACACTATGCACTGCACACAGGGTTTAAATTGGACAGGACCCACAAAAACTCAGTTCCACCACCTCTCCTCCACTCACTGACTTCTATAGTTCTTCCACCTAGAAATCTAGACATAAGAGCTCCCCCACCAAAACATTTCCAATTTAACCACTGACTACATGTATGTGGCCGCTGTCTGCACCTCTTCTGCAGAACATTTTTCATCAGTAAATGTCAGGGGAGCTCAGTGACATTCAATGGTGAGTATAAACTTGAGCCGATGGGGCACACACCTCAACCCCCCAGTAAAAGTCTACTGCATTCAACTTGTGCCCCTCAGTGAAGCAGACTGGCTGCCAGAATAGTCCAGATTGACATTCTACATATGTGCCCTGTCACAAGGCACCTGTGCCCTGCCTGTACCCCAGCCATTCTCAATTCCTTGAGGCATCACTGCAGTCATTTAAATAGACTTTTAAAGGTCAGCCTGGTTGCATGTGTGAGACCCAGGTTTGTGCCCTGCTCTAAGACATTTAACCTTAGGTCAGCAAAGGTTGAGTAGTACCGAGTTTGCCTTCTCAGCCATAAAGGGGAAAGTGTTTGTCCACTCAGCTATATAGCAGGGCCACCTGATCAGCATGTGGGGTTTGCAGGTGTGGTGCAGCTGGGTAGTGCCTAATTGTGGCAGGAAAGTAACTGGGACAAGGATGGAAAATAGCATCATTATGACACTGTAAACCTGATCCTGCTTCATAGGCCTACATTTCAGCAGTAAACCCCTAGGACCCAACCAAATGGTTACGTGATAAATGTTACTTGCTAGAGCAGTGCACAAACAGTGGAGCGACGCTGTCCTAAATGAGGAAGCTGCTAGATGCAGTAATTTAAAAGGAAAAAAAAAGTCTCTGCTGAAGTGATTTGCTCACAGGAGTGTAGCCAGAAAGGTAAGCTTTATACTCAGCCTCTCCAACTGTCGCCCCACCCCCGTCCTATAGGGTCATGAATCAGTGTCTACTTTTTAACACAAACAGTAGAAACAGGGATGTAGGCCCACATTTTCAAAGAAATGGGTGGCGCATCTCTGGAAAAAACAGAGATGAGTCGCCCATCTCAAAAGTTGCTCCAAACTCCCATATTCAAAGGAAGGAGGTGGGCTGCCCAAATCGAGATGGGACATGGCCCAAAGTGTGCGGCCCAAGTTGGGGGGCGTGCCCATGAATATCCTGTACAATGGGATATTCTGAACAGATGGATCGCCCAAGTGTAGAAGATGAGTGCAACAAAGTTAGGCATGGAAAACGTATTCCTAAATTCTGGCCACCCACAGGCAGGCTGTGGTAGTGCACACAGTGCCCCCCCACCTGCCCCAGTCACTGCTGCCCATGCAATACAGAATAACAGAACCCCAGTAGTCCTTAGTATAGTGTACCCCCCACCCCGTCCAGATCTCCTATGCCATGTTAAGGATAGTCCCTGTGCCAGTGTATAGTGGACCCCCCCAACATGTCCCTGATCCCCAAACCCCGAGCGCTAAGAATAATACCTCCACCCTGTCCAAAATCCCTATCAAATCGTAATCCCTGTTGCAAATTTCCATAGTGAGTAGACCCCCCAACCCTGTCCCGATCGCAAAGCCACCCTGGTCCATGATTCTTAAAGTAGAATCCCAGTTTGCAAGTCTCTATAGTGTAGTGGCCCCCACCCCGTAGGTACAACCCCCACAACTTGACACATACCAGTGTCTGGCACAGTCCTCCACACCCTGCCATGAACAGCGGGCGACTGGTCAGGACTGTGATCTCTTACTGTACATATGATGTGCCAGGTACACTATAGTATGGACTACTGGGGGAGGCTATTCATAACCTGGCATCGGGGACCTAGATGGAGTGGGGGTACACTATATTATGGACTACTGGGGGGCTGTTTATAACATGGCATCGGGGAACTGGATGGGGTGGGGGTACACTATATTATGGACTACTGGGGGGCTGTTTATAACATGGCATCGGGGAACTGGATGGGGTGGGGGTACACTATATTATGGACTACTGGGGGTCTGTTTATAACATGGCATCGGGGAACTGGATGGGGTGGCGGTACACTATATTATGGACTGCTGGGGGCTGTTTATAACATGGCATCAGGGAACTGGATGGGGTGGCGGTACACGATATTATGGACTACTGGGGGGTTGTTTATAATATGGCATCGGGAACTGGATGGGGTGGGGTACACTACATTATGGACTACTGGGGGGCTGTTTATAACATGGCATCGGGGAACTGGATGGGGTGGGGGTACACTATATTATGGACTACTGGGCTGTTTATAACATGGCATCGGGGAACTGGATGGGGTGGGGGTACACTATATTATGGACTACTGGGGGGCTGTTTATAACATGGCATCGGGGAACTGGATGGGGTGGGGGTACACTATATTATGGACTACTGGGGAGCTGTTTATAACATGGCATCGGGGACCTGGACGGGGTGGGAGGGTACACTATATTATGGACTACTGGGGGAGGGCTATTCATAACATAGCATCAGGGAGTTGGATGGGGTGGGAGTACACCATACTGTGGACTACCGGGGTTCTGTTATTCTGTACTGCATGGGCAGCAGTGACAGTGGCTGGGGTTGGGAGGTCAGGCTGGCCCGGTGCATTCTGCTGGGTGCAGGCATGCAAATAAGCCCATAATGCATATGCATGAGGCCAGTTTGCTCCATGCATGCCTAATGGTCTCATTTGCATTTCTCAGCTGAATATCGCCTTTGGGGGTGCAGCACATCTGGGAGGCACTGGTGCATCCCCCATTGGCGGTATTCAGCCCATCACCTGGGATGTGCCAATGCATTGTCTACCGTCCCTCCTTTGCGCCGCCAGTGCAGGTTGCCATATTCAGGCAGGATCTGTGATCCGTTGGGATCACGCATCTTGTCTGAGTATAGCAACTGGATGCACCAGTGCAACTTTTTGGGTGGCACATCCAGATGCGCCACACATCTGGCCCCCTTTGAATTGAGGGCCTTAGTTTATTTTATTTTTTTTTTTTAATGAAATTGTTACCAGATGAGTGATTTCTTGTTATTCTGAATCCACTTTAAGATGTAGTAACAATGTCCCATTTAATCTCAGAATAGATGATATACTTAATACATACCTTAAATGACATCATTTGTAGTTAAACTGTCACAGCCACTAATCGGTGGCCACTTTCCAATAGAAAAGTGGCATGTTGTCTTCCACTCCAAATCAGAGTGATAACTGGGTTAGAAAAAGGCGCGTGATTTGGGACAGATACTGAAGCAAACCTTACACAATGGTGTGCAGTGAGCGTGCTTGCTCACACCCTTGCTTGTTCAAAGTCACACAGACAATGGCTCTGATGAGATTTAAGCGTGTGTTCTCAAAGTTCTGTGCTCTTACCACAAGACCTGTGTTTTCTCATGAAGGCCAGCCTCCCAGGGGAAGGCACCAATCTGTTTCGGGGGAAGGCTCACAAGAGATATCAAATAATGTATGGCAGAGTTTTTGCTCTTTAGTTACTGCTGCATGTGTTTATCGGCTGTCTAGATGAAAAGTGCCTGCCAGCCTTAGCACATGATGAAGTTTGCATCTTTCCTGTAAACATGAACTGTATATAGGCTAATAGGGGGATGTCAGTAAATTATTGTACAAGAAAATAATTCCATCGTGAGCTCTGATATCTTATAAACCATAAGCGAAGGGCCTGAGTAACTTATGGAATGCCACCAGAAGTGTACCATAGAATTAGTTCTTTGTAATTCAGTGACTCTCATGTTTTATTTTATATAAATTATATAAGCCTCAGTTGCAGCTGAAGATTAAAACCACAGAAATAAGGAAATGCAATAAAGGATTAAATGTCCCCTGAGCCATTGTGAATCTGTGGCCTGGCTGTCTTCAGGGTTTGAACAGTCATGCAATGTAGCATTGGCATTACCCTAAATTTGGTATCCAGTAGTCAAGCATTGCTGTGTTAGTATTTTTTTTTTTTTTTGGCCTGGATGGACAGTGCCAAAGTTAGGGTAATGCCAACACTGCACCAACTGATCATCCAATTCCCTGTGGAAAGCCTGGCCAGAGGTTCACCACAGTTTAGGTGACTAGTTTTTTACTTTCTGTTTCTACTCCTGTCACCACCACGACCCCCTTCCTCCTCTTTGGTAACCATCCAGCTTGTTGCCCCCACCCATTGCATTCCTTACCTCAGCAACTTTAGCTTAGCAATCTTTCCAATCCTCCAGATATCCCCACTGGGGGGGTGTCCCCCCTGTGGCTATGGATGCATACAAGCTGGCAGAGAAGGGATGTGGGGACCAAGCATACCTGGTTTCTTATCCTACCATGGAGGGGGTTTGTATTGGTTGCTCCTGATCCCTTGGGACATTGCTGTAGAGGATGTCATGGACACGCACACACTGTGCATACTGGTGCACTGTCAGTGACGTCTCACCCACTGGAGTTCTAACTGCACTACCTCCTGGGGTCACCCAGATTGCAGTATTGTGGCGGAGGATGTAACCCTCCCCCCCCTCCAGCCAGCCCCCATTAGCCTGGCTTATTTCTGAACTCAGTTTGCTGGCATCTTGTGTGGTAGCCCCACCATTGCACTAGTTGTTTAGCTGCTCAGGAGATGTTTAATCCTAACATTGCATTTCCTTATGTTTTTGTGGCTGTAATCATCGGCCCAAACTGATGCTTTAACATCATTTTTTGAAAGCTGGCCAGTGGTGTGGATGGCTGAGGTGATGAGCGCCTCACCTCCTACCATGTCAGTGACCCAGGTTTGGAAAAGGACACTGATCGCTCGGGGGCAGGCTTGGGGGGCGGGAGGATCGAACGTCCACAGGACAGCTCTCTTCCTTTGGGGAGGGGGGGACAGTATCCTACTGCTCATCTGCCCGCTGGATGAATTTGGACAGCAGCACAGTAGGGTCATGTAGGGAGACAGACCCCACATGCAGGATGCAGGGAGTGTCTCTGCAGAGGTGGAGTACACACATCGCGTCCATTGCATGCATGGTGGGCCCCGGGGAAGTAAAAGTGGAACCCATTCCCTTGGTCGTAGGATGATGCCCGATCCCTGCAGGCTTCACGCCAGTGATTAGGCACCTCTGAGGAGGCCCTTTAGCAGAGGGCAAGAAGGAGTGAGGTAAGCCTGGGCAAGCCAGATTAAGGAGCAGGGTGGTCAGACTGATGGGGACAGCCGGACAACACAAGGAGGTCAAACAAAAATTGAGAGAAAAAAAAAAAAAAACATAGTTTTTTGGTAATTTGTTTCCTGTCTTTCTGATAAAAGATGTATAAAGCACGTGACCTATAGCTTGCTTCATACAGGCATGGGAGAAGACCCATAGGGTACAGCATCAGACATGTAGCATGTGCATGGTGCCCTGAGGGCCCTATGCAGAGCAGCAGACCCATCAACCCCAGTGCCAGAACTGTAGCTTGCTTTGTGCCTAGCACTAGACCCATCAGGCAGGTTTAGAAAGTTGCCTCTTGGGTAGTTATAAGGGGGTTGATAACCTCTTTGTCCCTCAAATTTGGTTAAAAAAATGTTTTGTAAATTGCAAAAGTTTTGGGAGATCAAAAAAACACAAAAATTCCCCAAAAAGCAAACTGGACACACCCATAGCTTCACCTTTTCAGGGCAGGTAGTTGTTTAAGTCCCCCCAAAAAGATGCAAAAAAACCCCCAGGCCTGAGCACCTGAACAGTTTTTTTTAACTTCCCAAAAAAAGCAAACTAAGTCCTAAGCCAGTCCATTGGCGTAGTGGTAACGCTACTGCTTGTGAGTGACAGCTGACAGTCAGGGCTCGGGACCAAGCTCAGGTTATTTGGGGGGGGCACAGCTTTAGGAAGAGGGATCGAGCATCTGCTGCATCCCAGAGGACACTCTCCCTCTTTGGGAGGGAGGCTATGTGAAGCCACCACTACAGCACCACCTGGGTGACCACAAGGCACCAGCTCACTGTGTGGAGGGCAGAAAGCAGGCCAGTGTCACTTGGCCGCACTCTTGTGTGTATGCATGCACAGAATCAGAATTGGTTGGCTTCCTATGTGGGAGGGACATGAAAAGGGTGAAAATGGTCCTGTTGTTTTTTTGTAAATGTAATGTTCATTATCATTATTCAAGTCTACGCAATCTAGTACATTACATAATAAAGAGTCATTTTGATACAACTTTGTGGTGCAAGATCTTTCCTACAGTAGTTCAGGGAGAGCAGATATTTAGCAAAACATGCATCGAATCCCACCCCCTTAGGTTCAGGGAGGCTGCAACTTACAATATCTGTTTGTAGGTGGACAGTTAGCCAGGAGTGCAGGGTGGGTCAGACATCGATTCATAGACCCTCTGTTGGGGAAGGGGGCCCTGGGGCAGAGGTGGATGGGTTACCCATTCAACAGCAGAGGGCAGCCAGCAATCTATTGGGAGTACATATTATTTTCTCAGGGCTTCATAACATGCGACACATGTGTGGATTCCAGTGTGCAGTGAAAGCCAGATCACTACCCTTATCAGGGATGGTTTACCTTGTGACATAAATTCCTTGTCCTTGGTCATCACATGCAGGATCCACCATTTCAATGGGATGAGAGTAGTCCCTCCTTATCATTCAGTGAGGGAGGGATTTTTTTTTTAATTTATCTATTTGATTTACCATACTCTGGCAGGCTGGGAGATCCAGGTTTTGGGATGTTAGCCAGAGGCTGGTGATAGTTTTAAGCTGCTGTGATCAGGGTGGCGAGTAAGTATTGTGTGTGGGTCACGCTTGCCCCTGGGGAGCTGAAGAAGCAAGAACAACTGTGGTGTCAGAGGGAATGTCTTGCCAAACCGTTCACCCAGTTCATTCTGTAGGGCTTGGAACACTGGGCGTAGAGCAGTGCATAACCACATTATATGCGTGTGATGTGCATGAGTTGCTATGCAGTTCCTTCATCAGGAAGAATCTCTGTACACAAAAAAGTGTGCTGTGATAACCGGAGTGCAGTAGAATCTTATTAGGTGCTTTCATGAGTGTTCCCTCCCATGGTGTGATTCATAACTCTGGAAGACACCTGACTGCGTCTATGTCCCCTTTTGATTTGGTAAGGGCCCTATAAAAGTGGGAAATCATGTGGGCTGTATCGCCCGTTTTCATGAAGGAGGCGAAAAAGCGAATAATTGCTGGATGTGGGTCTGGGTTATGGGTGGCAAAAGGGAGAGCTGTGATATAGTGCCTCAGTTGTAGAAAATGAAAGAATTCAGACTGGTGTAGTCCGGACTTGGTTTGAGTATCTGTTAAAGATTTGTATGTGGGTCTGCTAAACAGCTGGTATAGGTATTGCAGGTAATGGCGTTCCCAGTTTTGGAATGGGGGTCTTTTCTGGCAGGTTTGAAGTCCTCCAGTAGTGGTATTGGACAGAGCATGGGCACGAGGGGTCTAGATGTAAGGCCTTCTTTATGAAATGTCGGGTGGAAACATGGTACTGGACCCATGGATTTAGCCTTGCCAGTAGGTCTGGTTCATGTTCAGAGTGATGCAGAACTTTTACAAAGTCTTGTCCATGGAAGGGCTCCTGTTCCACCCTCTGCCAGATTGTTGGCATGTGAGCAGCGTCACGGGGTGATGTGTCACGTCACGTATGGGCTGCCAAAAAATATAAGTTTAAATGCAGGAGAACTAAGCCTCATGTTTTGGGAGAAAGACCGTCTAGAGTTTGATATGTGGGCACTGATCATACCATGTGAAATGGGAAATTTACTGGTTCCGTTTCTGGAGGGTGGCCTGAGTCAGTGAAACTGGGATATTTTGGAAGAGGTAGAGTGCTCTGGGTAGTGTGCCAATACTTATTACCTCTAGTTTCCTGGACAGGCTAAATTTATTTAAGAGTTTTACCAGGAAGGCATACTGAGCGGAGATGCCACTTGATTCCAGATGCGTCCTGGGGGAAGGGGGAAGAGGAGTAAAATACAATAAATAATTGTACAAGTATACATGTAACCCCTAGATGGCGCTATCCCAGGGGCTACTACCCCTGCCTGATTTGCCACTAACAGGTTGAGGGGCCTGGATCCAATGGCGGGTGCCTCCACCCAGAGGTCAGGGTTTGCAATAGTTAAACTAACTTGGTCACAGCCCTCTGGGACACTGCAACCCCTTTCTTCCACTAGTGGCCCACACAATATATCAGAATTACCTTCACAGTATACACTTACCCCAGGTCTGGTTCCGCACTGGGACCTCCTGTGAAATGAGATACAGTGCAACAATCACGGTACAGTACTTTAACATAGACAAATACCTCAGGCAGTATAACTTTGCTGAAACAAGCAGCTCTGATTTATTTAGGGGGATATAACAAGGACAGGGGAAATCAGGTTAATTAGCTTATCACTCTAATAATCTATTTATGGCTCTGTGCACAGGCCTATCCCTATCAGTTACTGTCCCTGGGTACCCAAGCCCTAGTGGCTAGTCCAAACTGCGGCAGCTGGTAGGGCCCTTTCACACAGAGAAAAGGAGAATTAAACAGTCAACAGTACAGTAATTCCATTTGGATTTAATGTGGCAATTCAACAGGGAGCAACCCTGAATTAGTACTCCGACCTCCAAATAAGATAGGGTCCTTCAATGTCAGCAGGGCTCACTTGAGGTACACAAACCTCTTCACACATCCATATAAAGAAAGTACTATACCAGGCAGGCTGCATCTGTATCCTATCGCACTACTGCACAATACCCGGAGAACACACAGCAGATTCAGTTCCTGACAGACCGAGTACTTTTCAGCAATTCTTCCAGTCTTCTACAGGGTGAGCCTGGTTTCTACTCTTCAGAGATCCTTTGATTCTTTTCACAGGACGGATTCAGTCCTAACAAGCTGTTACACAAGCTGCAGACCGAACTCTGGGCCTTACACGCTTTTTGACTAAACTGCACACTGAAAAGCACAGGGCTCCTTCCTTCTTCACTGCCAAAGCTCAACTCAACTCCAACTGACGAAACCGGCACTTCCTTTGAGTTCCTCCCAGTTCTTGACTGGATTGGCTGTCACTCACAATAGACTGCTGCTGTTGGTCCAAAAAGGCACTGAAGTCTAAACTACATCTCCCAGAGTCACTGCCCATACAATCCTCTTGTGGCTGGCTCAGATTATGAGTCCAAGTTCTGATTCGTCCAAGGCATCATTTTAGAGCTAGCTTCCACACTGATTGGTCCAGTTCAGCAGTTCAAAACTAGAATGGGGAACTAGCAGACACAGTTCTGACTGCAAAGAAAGCAGGTTAGACAAACTGTAATTTATTATTACTCTAAATAATTTCTGGCAAACAGTTACATCTTTCAGATAGGTTCCCTTTGCACTCCTAGTGACTGCAAAATGAAGTGAATTGGCAGCAGCTCGAGTGGTACTCAGAGAAGCACACAGTCCCCCATACAACTAATTATGTCTGCAAGCAGACAGCTCTTTAAAGAGACAGTACCAGAGGCTCTAAAACACTCACTGGATAAATGGCTTAAATGCCAAACACCATTCAGGCTTGGAGCATTCAAGCAAGCTCCTGGAAGTCTTTTGGGAACCCCATTTGCAGGGTTACACCTTCCTGGTTAAAAGTTTGACGTCCGCGTCAGCGCAAGTACCCCCATAAGTTTCAACTGCAACCATATACATTTGCATTAGGCTCGATACGTAATCATCAGTCAATATATCATTTTACCAAGAACACATTTCTGAAACATTGCAGTACGCCACTTTACACAGTATTACACATTGTACCATAACTCAAGTTATTACCTCTTGTACATGAAACCTGAAGAGGGGCCCTTCCTATCAGTTACCTTGGGGCTGGATGGGGCAAGGGCACCATACTTAGAGGGCAACACAAGTAACTTGAGTTAGCACTGATGCTCAGTTTGGGCAATGAGCTCGGGGACATACACTCCTTTATGGACAACATTGAGAGGCAAGTCCACAGGCCTCCCAAGTGAATCATAACTGAGGTGCACCACAGGCTTTACAGCTCGACCAGTCTTTCTAGGGGAACTGTTATAGTCTCTGCACTCTGAGCCTCATTTTCAGCATTGTCCTCACTTGTCAGGGAGTCTCCATGGGGGTAGAGAGGCTAGAACTTGGGGCACTTTCAGCTCCAGGAGTTACAGTTTCTGAGTCCACAACATTTGGCTCGCATGGAGAGCTTTCGGACACTGGCAGTGGACTGTCAGGGCACTCAAAATACTCTTCTTGTTCGGTGTATCACCAGTCTGCCCCAATCTATCATTTTCCTCCTGAAAGCTCAAACAGTTCAACCATGCACAATGATTCCATTTCATCTGATCTGATGCTTTGCACTTCACTTTCTGGGAGCATTGGCTCCAGGGATGAAGCTGGGGCTTAGACAGTCCAGAAGGCCCAGCTTTGTCTCCAGTATTGACTAGGGATTGCCCTCAAACAATTGACTCAGTTCGTAAGAAGGATAGTATTCAAAGTCACTCTCACTTTCTTCCGATATGGACTGACAGTCATGCTCAACTGGGACTTGTGGAGGGGAACACTTTAACTTTGCTTCTGTAGGTGCAGACTTTCTTGATCTTTTCTTAGCAGCAGCTCTAGTCACTGGTCCAGAGGGGGCATCTTCTAGGGGCTCAGACTCAATTAAGATTTGTCCAATGGGCAGTAAATGATTTCTATGCATTGTTTTTACATCTTTGAATTATTCTCAGGCCTTACTTTGTACACTGGCAGATCATCTAGTTTGCCCACTACAATGTGAGGAGATGGTGCCATCTGTCAGCAATCTTGTGCTTGCCATGCAGTCCCAGATTTCTTAGCATACCTGATCTCCCTCCTGGAGTTCCTGTGCTTTCACCTTTTATCATACCTTTCTTTGTTGGCCAGATTTCTTTTGGCAGCCATGGTTTGAGCCAGTTGTACGCATGAGTTAGCTGGGCCTTTAACTTTTGCACATACTGTAAATAGTTGTCAGCTTGAACCCCATCAGGAGAGACCCCAAACACACATCTACTGGTAGTCGAGCTTCTTCCAAACATCAGGCGGTAGGGGAGAATCCAGTGGCATCACTTTGGTGCAGTTATAAGCATGTACCAGGGTGCTAATTTGTTGGCTCCATCTAGGCTTGTCCTTTGGGTGCAGGGTGCCTAGCATATCTAGCAAAGTGCGGTTGAAACGTTCAGGCTGTGGGTCCCCTGGGGGGTGGTAAGGAGTGGTTCTGGACTTTGCTCCCCACAGAGAAAGCATCTCTTTGATCAGACGACTTCAAAGTCTCTCCCTTGATCAGAATGGATTCTTTGTGGAGCCCCATAGTGAACAAAAAGTTTTCTACAAGTACTTTGGCTACAGTGGATGCTTTCTGGTCTTTGGTGGGGAAAGCTTGGGCATATCTCGTGAAATGGTCAGTGACCCAGCACATTACTGATATTTCTTTGATCTGACTCCAAACTTAGAAAATCAATACAGACCAGCTCCATGGGTGCACTGGTGGTTATGTTAACAAGGGGGCAGCCTCTGGGCAAAGCTTTCCTCTGTAAGCAGCATTACAAGTTCGAATGTGTTGCTCCACATCAGCCCCCCATCTTAGGCCAATAGAATCTGATCTCACCAAGTCAAGTGTTCTGTCTATACCAAGGTGCCCTATGTGGTTGTGCAAGGACCTCAATACTGAGTCTCGAAAGGCAGTGGGCAGCACTAGTTGTTGTTTGTCTACTTGTCCCTCTGTCTACTGTTTCTCTGTATAACAGTTTATTGATCAGTTTCAACTTAGGACCTTCTTTGTATAACAGTGCAGTTCTCAAATCAGTGGAGCGTAATTTGGACACATCTTTTCCTGCATAGAGGGCTTCTAAAGCTGCTTTGATCATGGGATCGCGGGATTGAGCCCGCTAATACTGTCATTGTCCAGCTGAGGCAGTGCACCAATGTCTATTGCAGAAAAGTGGCAATAAGCAGCAGGTATGCAATTCTCAGAGGCTCCCAAGCAATCCACCATGCAGTCCACTGCGTCCGTGGACATTTGTTCCTCCCTGTCAAATCTTCGCAGAGTGCCCGAATGTCAGGTTCTGCAATCGGACCCAATCATTCTGGGGAACAGGCCTCCGGGAGAGCATCAGCATCTATGTGGTTCAGACCTGCTCGGTATTCGAGAGCATAGTCATATGTAGATAATGCAGAAAGCCACTCTATGGCCAGTGGCATCCAACTTAGCTGAGGTCTGCACATAGGTCAAAGGATTATTGTCAGTTTTACTAGTATTTTAGCCCCATACAAGTACTCATGGAATTGGTCAACAATAGCCCACTTCAAAGCTAGGAACTCTAACTTATGTACAGGATAGTTCTTTTCGGATGGGTCAGGCTTCTACTGGCAAAGGCCACTGGTCTCAGGCCATTCTCGTGCTCTTGGTACAACACAGCCCCCAACCCTTGCAAGCTAGCATCAGTGTGCAGGACATAAGGTTTTCTTGGATCGGCATAGGCCAGCACTGGAGCATGGGTAAGTTGATATATGATCTCATGAAAAGCAGTCTCACAATCAGGAGTCCAGCGGGCCCCAAATACTTCACTCGGATGAAAATACACTCTTTCAGTCTTGAGGGACGCTGACTTTTGGTATTTTTGTGGGTTGGGGATACCCTTGAGTAAGGTTAAGTAAAGGGCGGATCACTCTTGAATAGTCCTTGATGAAGCCGATAATAACCACAGAATCCCAGGAATCTTTGCAGTTCTTTTAGATTTTGGCCAGGCCAGGTGGTCAAGGCCTCAACTTTACTTGGGTCGGTCTCTATTCCTCGGTGGATACTATGTGTCCCACATACTTTACTGATGTTTGAAAGAATTGACACTTATCAATGGACAGTTTAAGGCCAAAGTCCTCCAGTCGGTCCAATACCTTAAATAATCTGCTCTCATGTTCCTCCAGTGAGCTGCCAAACACAATAACATCATCTAGGTATACCAGGCACTCTAGTAAGTTCATGTCCCCCACTGCACGCTCCATCAATCGTTGAAAAGTGGCTGGGGCACCTGAAATCCTTGAGGCATCCTCATGAGTCATAGAAGCCAAGCGGACAGATAAGGCCGTCTTCTCACGCAGTCCTCTGGACTATCGGGATCTGGTAGTACCCACTGCGGAGATCCAGCACAGAGAACCACTTGCCCCGTTTAGGCAGTCCAAAGCATCCTGAATGCAGGGCATTGTGTACTGATCAGGATAGTCCGCGGTTTAAGGTGCGATAATCCACACACATCCTTACTGTTCCATTCTTTTTCCTCACTACCACAATGGGGGAAGCATAAGGGCTCTGATTCTTGTATTACACCAGCAGCTAACATCTCTTGCAGATGCCGTCTCACATCATCTATGTCAGCAGGTGCCAGGCGCGAGACCTCTCACGAAATGGTCTTTCGTCATGCAGCGGATATTGTGCTCAGCTCCTTGCACGCATCCTACATCCCATTCCTTTAAAGAAAACACCTGGTCTCTCTGGGCAAGCTTCTCACTGATCCTCACTTTCCATTCAGCTGGCAGCGGGAGTCGCCGAATCAAACAAGTCAGGCGCTACTCTGTCATTCTTCCTGAACTCTTGCTGCTGGGTAGCACTGCAGTGTCTGCACAATGCACATTAGCCAGGATGCAACCTCTGTTTACTCAATGTCTCTTTCAGACACATTATGAACTTGGACCATTACCCTTCTGGCATAAGCATGGGCTCTAGCGGCAAAATACTAGGCTTGACCAGCAGTCCCTCTGGCAATTTTCCATCGCCTGGTGCATCCAACATTAATATTTTATTCTTAACATCCTTTCTGATACGGACCTCTCCTGTAAGGTACACTGGGCATTTGGCGCCAGGATCAGAGACTCAGGATCCTTCTTCCATACAATTCGACCGGTTCCTCTGGTTCTGTTTTTCAGCATCTCTCTGTGCCTCATAGGCCTTCTTAATTAAAGCCGAACTCTTAAAGCTCTACTAGTCTTTGACCCCTGTTTTCATAACACAACTGTGCCAGCCTTCCAACATATGAGCATTTGTTCCAATCAACAAAGGACACCATCATACAGCCCAGTGGGGGACACACTAAGGCTAGGTCTCTACTTGTTCGCCATCCAGCCACGGAGGTGGGGAAGACAGCCAAATTGGATATACCCGAATAGGGTAGGCCTTCTCACTTAACCCCATACATGCAGTCCTTCTAATGGTTGTAAGGGCACGTCTGACAAATGCTTGATACCAATCCTGGAACATAATTGTCACTTGGGGAGCCACTGTCTAATACAGCTCTTGTAGACACTCCATTCACCTTTACAGTGGTCTCCATGGAGGGACCCACTATTCTGGACCAGTCTGGAGGGCGGTAGTGGGGGCCTGGGCAACTGACCTTGCCACAAAGGGCGTGAATTAGCATTTTGGTGCCCTCACTGGGATCATGTGCGCACCTCTTAACCACTGATTTCTTCTCCAAGCTCTCCTTGTAGCCTATATGCAACTTTGTCAGTGTCTTTTGGGGACTGGCATTCCCTTTCATGTGCCCATCTTTCCACAATTATAGCAAAACATACTTTGAGTTTGAGCTGGCCGAGGCGCCACACTGGGAGCCAGGGGCGGGGTATTACTAACTGGAAACCTGGTGCCATCTCTGCTCATGGCGTGATAAGCATTTGGAGACATCTCGTCAGTTTCTCCACTTCCATGGTCAAGGAATTGAGTTTGGAGCTGTTATCAGCAGGAGATACACGGGTGGCACCCCACCCCCATAGCAGATGCAGTCGGATATAGGTCAGGGCCTGCACTTGCAGGCGTGGCCTTCATAAAGGGACTGTTTTTGAATTCCGGATCTCTCTCAACAGTTCAGCCCCATTGTGGCATATCTTTTCCTTGTCAGAGCACTCATTGACTGTCAACCTCTGCCCTGAACTTCACTGATGGGTCACCTCAGTCACTCGGTCGTAGCCACAGCTGTTGGTGCAGGTACCTCCCGAGGTCGCCTTCTCAACTCCTCAATTTCTCTCATTAACTCATCATAGGAGGGTGGGGATTCCAGTCGATTTGCCAGGCGTAACTGAAGCAACAGCAGTTCTGAGAAGGGGCAGAACTTAAGGATTCTGTCCAGTCTGGTTCGGTCCAGTTCAATCGCTGGCAAACTACCCTTTCTGAGGCATTCTTGCAACAATTTTTCCAGCCGAGAGACATACACAGACAACAACTCCCTTGGTACTGTTGTGCATTTACTCTCTCCACCATAGGTCCTCATCAGAATCTGGGCTCCATACACATTCTCCAAGGCCTCAAGATGGGCCTGTGCAGTCGCTTCAGGGTTACTGGCCCGTTTAGCACGGATGGTAGCCAGGGCAGGACCTCGAGGCTCTCACTAACCCTCTTCGCTTCCTCGAGCATTGCCATTCTAGCACTTGGGGGCAACATAGTCTATCCAGGTCTCCCAGTCATCCTCCCTTGGGGGTGAGGGTGCCAGAGAAGATCCTCAACCTCGGTAAGAGTCGTGACTAATGGCAGTGCAGAAATAGGAGTCTGCATTGGTTCAGCCACCATTACGGGCACTGGAGCAGGAGAGGGTGTTGGGGAGGAACACCCCCAGGTGGCAAGAATAGTTTCTTCAAGTCCTCCACAGTTTTCCTCTCCCAGCAACCATTCAGCAAATTTCTCCTCAAAAGTTTCAGATAGTGGTGGGGCTGATTCCCCAGGTCTTTACTGTCCTTAGTTATCACTCTCCAAGCAGTGAGGGCTCCTGGGGTAATGGTCTGTGGCACTTTGGAGCTATCTATGGGATCCTTAAACTCTACTAGGCCAGGAAAGTGTGGGTGAGCAGATTAGCATGCCGACCCACCACCACAGGGTTTTGTAAACCTTCCACCTTGGAAAGTACTCCTGCACAGTGTCCGTATTGATACCCAGGGGATGTCCAGGATAAGCATAGCATTTTGGGGTCGATCTCCTCCCCAGTACACCACTCCACCAGCCGTGCACAGCCACTTCTGTCGGGTACCCATTTTTCTTAACAGTGGTTCGTAAATATGGCCACTAGAGGACACACAATCCCAGCGGTGAGCCTCCAAGATGTAACCCTAGATGGCGCTATCCCAGGGCTACTACCCCCTGCCTGATTTGCCACTAACAGGTTGAGGGGCCTGATCCAATGGCGGTGCCTCCACCCAGAGGTCAGGGTTTGCAATAGTTAAACTAACTTGGTCACAGCCCTCTGGGACACTGCAACCCCTTTCTTCCCACTAGTGGCCCACACAATATATCAGAATTACCTTCACAGTATACACTTGCCCCAGGTCTGGTTCCGGCACTGGGACCTCCTGTGAAATGAGATACAGTGCAACAATCACAGTACAGTACTTTAACATAGACAATACCTCAGGCAGTATAACTTTGCTGAAACAAGCAGCTCTGATTTATTTAGGGGATATAACAAGACAGGGAAATCAGGTTAATTAGCTTATCACTCTAATAATCTACCTATGGCTCTGTGCACAGGCTATCCCTATCAGTTACTGTCCCTGGGTACCCAAGCCCTAGTGGCTAGTCCAACGTGGCAGCTGGTAGGGCCCTTTCACACAGAGAAAAGGAGAATTAAACAGTCAACAGTACAGTAATTCCATTTGGATTTAATGTGGCAATTCAACAGGAGCAACCCTGAATTAGTACTCACGACCTCCAAATAAGATAGGGTCCTTCAATGTCAGCAGGGCTCACTTGAGGTACAAAACCTCTTCACACATCCATATAAAGAAAGTACTATACCAGGCAGGCTGCATCTGTATCCCGATCGCAATTACTGCACAATACCCGGGAGAACACAACAGATTCAGTTCCTGACAGACCGAGTGCAATTTTCAGCAATTCTTCCAGTCTTCTACAGGGTGAGCCTGGTTTCTACTCTTCAGAGATCCTTTGATTCTTTTCACAGGACGGATTCAGTCCTAACAAGCTGTTACACAAGCTGCAGACCGGAACTCTGGGCCTTACACACGTTTTTGACTAAAACTGCACACTGAAAAGCACAGGGCTCCTTCCTTCTTCACTGCCAAAGCTCAACTCAACTCCAACTGACGAAACCGGCACTTCCTTTGAGTTCCTCCCAGTTCTTGACTGGATTGGCTGTCACTCACAATAGACTGCTGTTGTTGGTCCAAAAGGCACTGAAGTCTAAACTACATCTCCCAGAGTCACTGCCCATACAATCCTCTTGTGGCTGGCTCAGATTATGAGTCCAAGTTCTGATTCGTCAAGGCATCATTTTAGAGCTAGCTCACCCACACTGATTGGTCCAGTTCAGCAGTTCAAAACTAGAATGGGGAACTAGCAGACACAGTTCTGACTGCAAAGAAAGCAGGTTAGACAAACTGTAATTTCATTATTACTCTAAATAATTTCTGGCAAACAGTTACATCTTTCAGATAGGTTCCTTTGCACTCTAGTGACTGCAAAATGAAGTGAATTGCAGCAGCTCGAGTGGTACTCAGAGAAGCACACAGTCCCCCATACAAACTAATTATGTCTGCAAGCAGACAGCTCTTAAAGAGACAGTACCAGAGGCTCTAAAAACACTCACTGATAAATGGCTTAAATGCCAAACACCATTCAGGCTTGGAGCATTCAAGCAAGCTCCTGGAAGTCTTTTGGGAACCCCCATTTGCAGGGGGGTTACATACAGATTATGCAAGGTACATAGAACATTGTATACATAGATTAATGGATAGCAGAGCTTGCATGACTCTGAGCACCAAGGTAAACTTAACATACAACTACAATAGCAGAAGCTGTACAATGTAACAGTGCTGAGTCACATTTGATATCTGATATCCCTACCACTACTCGGGATGCTGTCAGACTAGGGTGGTGGCAGCAGTGGAACCAACATGAGTTGTTGGCTAAATGGAAGTGTGTTACATCTTGAGAAGTCTTGCAACATTTGCAAGAAAGAAGGGTGCATAATTATCCCTGAAAGCCAAATCCGGGGATCTGGCAAGCTATACCCCAAGATATTTGATCTTTTTTAGTTCCAGCAGATAGGAAAGGCCTACCTTACATGCTGCAAGGGGGTATAATGAAACGAGAGTGGCCCTGTCTTGGTGGTGTTTAGTTTATAGTCAGAAACTTAGCCTGATGCTTTAAGAATTTCAAATACTGCTGGTAAGGAGTGTTCAGGCTCTTTGAGGTAAAGGAGCACATTGTACACATGAAGGGCAATACAGTGTTCCTCACCACCCGTTTCTATCCCCCTAAGGGCAGTGAAGTCTGTTATAGAAACATAGAATGTGACGGCAGAAGGGGACCCTGAGGTCCATCTAGTCTGCCCATGATGTACTTTCTACCCCCCTCGCTACCCCCTCATTTGTATTATACCCTTCTGTCTAGCCCATGCTTTCTTGAACCCCACTACTGTTCTGGCATCCACGACCTCTGATGGTAGGCTATTCCAGGCATCCAGCACCCTCTCTGTGAAGAAGAACTTTGTAATGTTGGTCCTGAATTTGCCCCCCTTAAGTTTAAGATCATGACCCCGTGTTCTGCTGCCCTCATTGGCCTTGAAAAGTTCCTGAACCTGGACTTTATTTATCCCCTTGATGTACTTGAAGGTCTTAATCATGTCCCCCTTCTCTCTCCTTTGTTCCAGAGAGTACATGTTTAATTCCTTCAGCCTGTCCTCATATGGAATTGTGTGTATTCCATGTATCATTTTTGTTGCCCTCCTTTGTACTGTCTCCATTCTGTCTATGTCCCTTCTGAGGTGTGGTCTCCAGAACTGGACACAGTACTCCAGGTGGGGGTGAACTAATGCCCTATACATTGGCAGTATGACCTCCCTCCTCTGGCTTGTGATTCCCCTTCCTATGCACCCCAGCATGCCACTGGCCTTGAGTGCTGCCTTCTCGCATTGTCTACTCACCTTTAGGTCATCCATTATAATGACCACTAGGTCCTGTTCTTGACTGGTTGTTGCTAGTTTTACTCCCTCTAAGAAGTACTCCTTTTTTGGGTTTCCCCTCCCTATGTGCATGACTTTGCATTTTTTGGCATTGACATTCAGCTGCCATGCTGCAGACCACTCCTCCAGCTTTTTTAGGTCTGCCTCCAATTTTAGCTGCTCTGCTGGGGAGTCTACCTGGTTGCTTATTTTGGTGTCATCTGCGAACAGATATACCTTCCCCCATGAGTTCCCCTCCTATGTCTGCTATGAATATATTGAAGAGCAGAGGTCCCAGTACACAGCCCTGGGGCACCCAACTGGTTACCCTCTATTCTGTTGATAGTGTGCTGTTTACCTGCACCCTCTGTGTTCTACCCTGCAGCCAATGTTTCACCCATGCCACCACTTGTGGTCCCATCCCCATATTGTCCAACTTCTTTATCAGCCTCTGTGGGGAATAGAGAGTCAAGGCTTTACTAAAGTTCAGGTAGACAATGTCTCCAGATGATCTACGGTCTTCGTAACCCAGTTGAAGAAATCTATTAAGTTTGTTTGGCAGGACCTTCCTGTTGGGAACCCATGCTGTTTGTGATCCTGCTGTCTGCTGGCTTCAAGGAATGCTAGAATCCTTTGTTTAACTAATGATGCCATTGATTTTTCTACCATGGAAGTGAGGCTCACTGCTTGGTAATTTCCTGCCTCTTCCCTGGTACCAGATTTGTGGAGGTGGACCACTGTTGCCCTATTCCAATTCATTGGCACATCCCCAGTCTACAGTGATTTGGTGAAGAGCTTTGCTAGTGGTGCTGCAAGTTCCCTCTGTAATTCTTTATTCATTTTATTTTAGTCTTTATTCATTACAAATCTGGTTTACAACCTTTGAGTCAGAGACTCATTTACAAAGGCACCTCGTCGCGGGGGGGGGGGCAGACATCAAGACAGTTATTACAGTGCAGATTAAAACAGAAGTTAACATTACAGGTGCAGTAAAAGGAACATTTAACATAGATACACTTAGGTTACATAATGTAGTAGTTTATATGTTACTTAGGTTACATAATGTTACAAAATTGTGAGTTACACTCATGGATATAGTAGGTCCTCAGAGAAGACAGCAGGTTACATCTCTGTTTGGACCTAGTAGGGAAGGAGTGGGTCTGGGGAAGGGAGAGGCTGTCCAGTGGATGTTGTCGAGCCGGGGGCAAGACGGGCGGGTACCACAGGTTACAACAGGGGGTTAGTTGCACCTACAACAGCGGATATTGAAGATATGGTTCCGAAGGGCTGTTTTGAAGGAGCCAATTTTTGGCAAGTTGGAGATGCAGCTAGGGAGGGAGTTGAACCAGGTGGGGGTTTGGTAAAGGAAAGATCTCTGGACAAGAGAGGTCTTGGTTCTGGGCATCTTGAAAGTGGCCTTAACAGAGCTACAAGTGGTGATGGACGATGATGACTGCTGTAGGGAGGTGGAGACCCCCAGGGGGGAGAGTCCTAGCAGTGATTTCTTAGCGAGAAGGCAGGTCTAGTAGAGCAGTCACTCCTCAAAATTGAGCAGATTGGTGGTAGTATAGAGAAGGCAGGTGTGAGTTTGTCTGGGGGCACTGGTCAGGAGCCTACAGGCCTTATTAATGGAGAGTTGTATTTTGGAGAGGGCAGTGTTGTCAGCTGCGGCGTAGATGGGCAAGCAATAGTCCACGAGGGACAAGATTCTGGGGTGCATTTCATCAGGCCCCATGGCCTTGTCTATTTTCAGGCTACTTAGTGCCTTCAGGACTTGGTCTGTGTCAACCCCTATTTCTGGGGTGCTGGTCCTCTCCAAGGCTAGGCCATTTCTCTCCTTCTCCTCTGTAAATACAGAGCAGAAGTATTTGTTTAGGATTTCACCTTTTTCCCTATCCCCTTCTTCTATTTTCCCCCCTTCCTCCTTTAGTTTTACTATTCCCCCATTTGTCTTCCTTCTTTCCCTTATGTACCTAAGAAAGGTCTCATCCCCTGTTTTTACACCTTCTGCTATTTTCATCTTAATTTGTGGTTTTGCCCTCCTTATTGCTTTAGCTGTCTCTAATTTCTCCCTGTATAATTCCTGGTCTTCCTGTTTTTTTCTTGCTTTGAATTTCTTGTAGGCTGCCTTTTTTTCCTTAGTGATAATGTTGAATCTGACCATACAATGGTCACTGTTCCCCAGGTGGCACCCCACTTCTGTTTTGGTTACTCTCTCCCCATTTGTTAGAACCAGGTCCAGTATGGCTGCTCCCCTTGTTGGAGAGACCACCAGCTGCCTTGTTCCTGCATTCTGCAAGGCTGTCAAAAAGTCGCTACTCTTTGTTGATGCTGCTGATAATGTTTCCCATTGGATATCGGGCAGATTTAGATCCCCAGCAAGTATCATCTCACACTTGCCCATCATTTGGTGAATTTGTTCGAGTAGGTCCTTGTCTGCAGTTTCCCCCTGTGATGGGGACCTGTAGACTGTGCCCATTCTGATGGTAGCCCCATTTCCAGTGTCGGCCGCCAGTCACAGTGCTTCAGCTTCGTTGGGGGAGCCCTGTATCTCTGTGGTTTTTATGTCTTCCCATACACATATTGCCACTACTCCTTTTTTTTTTTCCCCTTTCTATCCCTTCTGTACAGATTGTACCCTGGGATCACTGTGTCCCAGGTGTGGTTTTCTGTATACCAGGTTTCAGTCACAGCCACCCAGTCCAGGTCTTCCTGTGTCATAGTTGCCACAAGTTCTGATAGTTTGTTTGACAGGCTTCTAGCATTAGTAAGTGATGCCCCCCCCCCCAGCGTGATGATGTTTCCCGCCATTTGTTTTTCTGGGTGAGTGTTGCAATTTGATGCTGATTTTATGCTAGTTTTGGATTTAGATTTTTGAGAGTGGAGTCCTGTGCTTTTGTCGCTGTGGCATGTGCAGTCTCCATCTCCTGCTTTGGTGCTGTTTTTATGATTGTTTTGGATTGATGGGGAGTGGGGTCCTGCACACCGGGCGCTGTGGTGTGTGCAGTCCCCATCTCCCCATTTTTTTTAGTTTAAACGACTCAGACAATCATACCTGAAGAAATCTTTCCCAAAAACTTTGCCAGTTCCCAATAAAGTTGTACCCCTTTTCCTAGCATAAGTCATGCAACCAGGTGTTGAGGTTGTGTATTTCTTCTACCCTGACATGCTTTTTGCTACTGCCTTTTTCCCCAGACTGGTAGGACAGCTGAGAAGGCAAGGGTGAATGAAAGAGAGGACGCTGTTTGCTAGGTCCGTTAAGTGTTGTTTGGCTTCATCCAGTGTTTGATTCCTCAAGTCGTTTGTTCCGTGGTGGATTACTACATGTTTGTTTTTTTTCTTCTTTACACACAAGGTTTAGTATGTGGTTTGTGTCTCTTTTTGCAGACGCTCCTGGGAGACACTTACCAGAGTCCCCATATTGGTGTTGAATTTTAGGTGAGGTTCCACACTGCGAATCATGGAATCCCCAATTACAAGTAGTTTCTGTGTAGTGGTTTTAGACCCTTGTTTGCCATTTCCTGCAGTGTGGCGTTTTTCTGAAATAGCACTGGGTTCTGACTGAAGTATTGCTTTCAGTAGTGAGTGCCAGTTTGATGTGGGGATGATGTCTCCACCTTGCACGTTTAGTTTGTTTACTTTGTTCACTCTTCCTGGTTTCCCTCCCCTGACCACTTCCAACCTGCTGACCCTGGCCACATTTTGTGGTAGTAGTTGGCACTTGGTTTCTGGTGGTCAGGAGATGGAGGCTGCGATTGCCTGATATATCAAATTTCACCCTGCAGTTGGAATATTTGGTCCCAGGCTGCCCGAAGCTGTGACCCAAGGTCGGCGACGGTCCAGCATTTGAGACATTGAGTAAGTTGCCTGGTATGTGCCTTGGTGAAGACAGCCCCACAAGTGTTCACTGCTCATAACGTCCATTTTGTTAATATCTGATGTCCTTCACCCCACCAGTGAGTGCTGGATAAAAAAGAAGTAAGGATATCCTGCTCGGAGTGCCGGCTATCTTCCTCTGTTGGATGGAAAGTAATTTTTTATTTATTTTTTTTGGCTACTACTTTTTCTCCTTTTTCCTGGCCACCTCCAGTCTGCTTCCCGTGTCCTGCATCTGATCAGGGATTCAGGCCACCATCTGCCTCTACCCGGTTGGTCCCAGGCACCCATATGCCCCTGCGGTTGTACCCTCCACAGCAGGGCCACAGGGAGTCCCTCAGACTCCCCATGAAACACGGATCCAGCCTGGGTGCCCGGCCACCGGGCGAAGCTCGGGATGGCCATAACTGCGCCAACTGGGTGCCTTTTTCGCCCTCGAAACTAAGGACATGACGCCACCGGGGGTCACATGTCTGCATGTGCTCCTTCCAGTCATCTGCCGCAGCTCCACCCCTGAGTGAAATGAGCGACAGTCTCCCCAGCCTCCGCCAGAAGGCAACCACGCACCAACTGCCATGGACCCTCCCCAGAGAAGGAGAGCAGTCCTTGACACTTGATCCTTCTCCTCCCCAGCTCACCTCCTGCGACCTAAGGCTCATTCTTGAAACACCAGTTATGGGAATGAGGTGTGGCGACCAGCGCCTAACTTTCTATGCCACTGGCTGGCTCTTAATGGAAAGTAATTTAATTTATCTGAGTTTTTTTTTTCTTCCCCTCGCTCATTCTTCCCGCTTTCTTTACCCTTTATTAAGGTAGCTGTGAATACAAAATGGTAATGAGAATCCGCCTCTTCCTGTGACTGTGCTGGAAGTAAGTGTAGGATACCTGGTCTGTATATGGAGTTGAGTATGGGGTTGGTGAGAATGGGGGTAGGGTGGGAGGACATCCCCCTGCAGTACAAGAATGGAAGGTACCTGAGGAGAAAAGGATAGGAAAAAACAAATAAAATAAAAACTATCTGCTGCTGTCTATGCAGGCCAAAGCCTTACGCTGTTTGTTTTAACAATATACTGCTCCCCCTGCTGCAGGGAAACAGCCGCACTAAAAGCTCAAGGACATGATGCAGACCTGCTAGAAAAAAGGAATATCCCCGGTTTACCTGGTTTGCCTCAAGTCGGAAGCACGAGCTGTTCAAATCCCCCTTTGCATCGGCCTCTTTGCTGTATGCTCTCGGAGAACCCTGCTTCCTATTCCCCTTGGCGTATTTGGCATAGTGCCAGAACCACACTGCATCAGCACTCCAGTGCTCCTACCGTTTGTCAACTACCGTGCTCGAGTGGCGCGGTGCTGAACGACGGCGAGTCTAGAAAAAGACTGCTGCCAGTGCACAGGTTGTCGAGGAGGGATGGGGATAAGTAAATATCCCAGCACAGGATCCTTTCCGCTCTGTCAGGTGGGGACACAAGGCATCAACTTCCACCTGGGCCAGAGGCTCTGTGTGAATTGTAGAAAGTAAAGGGGATGATGGGCAGCCCTGTTGATCACTCTGGCTCAAGGGAAAGTTCTCTGAGTGATGCCCCGATCCTTTCACGCAGGCACATGGGGAGGCAAGGATTTGCTGCAGTAGCTTAATAGCTGGATCAGAGGGACCAGGAATCCCAGCCGTCCCAGAACTGCATATAGGAATAGCCAGGAAACATGGTTGAAAGCCTTTATAGCATCAAGACTCAACAGTGCTGAGGGAGAGTTATCCCACTGCAATTCATAAACGACATGTAGGGTGCGCCGGACATTGTCGGTGGTTGTCTGTGAGCCAACAAAGCCTGTCTGATCTAGGCCTATGAGCTGACACAGCAGCTTATCCATTATGTGTGCAGGTATGGACATGAAGAGTTTATAGTCTGTATTTAAAGCTGATATAGGGAGATGGGATCTGCCGACAAGGGGATTCTTGTCAGGCTTTAGAATTGCTGAGATGGCTGCATGGGCCCTTGTCAGAGGAGGTTCCCCCCAACCGTTATCTTGTTGAATATTTGCTGTAGGGGAGGGAGAATCTGCTTCCTTAGGGTCTTACAAAATATGGCCCCTCAGCCATGCAGTTCAGAAGCCTTTTTTGTATGACTGATGACACCATCTAGTTCCTCTGCTGTAATGGGAGCCATAAGTTGTGCTCCCAACTCCCGCAGAAGGGTCAGGAGGGAGAGAGCTTTGACAGAGAAGCATCTTTTTGATTGGATGTTGCATCCTGCTTGGGCATGTGGCGTGTTTGGTAATGAGAACAGAATGCCTGCGTGATTTTGTGGAGCTTTGTTAGTCTGCTTCTATTGGTGGGGTGGGTCGGGGAGGGGGATTGCTGCAGATTGCCACTGCTTGTGGAGCTGCAGTGCCAGCAGCTGAGATGCCTTGGGTCCTACTTCATAGCAGCACTGTCTAAGGTAAGCTAATGTGACCTCTGTCTGGTGGAGACACAAGGCATCAAGTTCCGCCTTAACATGTTTCAATTTCGGGGACACCAACATGTCCCCCTGCTGATATACCATCTGAAGGAAATGTAAGATGTCCTGCAGATTCTGTTGCCATTCCTGGCGCTGTTTTGTCTGCATGGTGGTGTATTGTATGGGATATCCTCAGAGAACTGTCTTCAGTGTATCCCATATAATTGAATGGGATGCCTTTGGGCTAGCATTGTCTCACAGGATTTCGGTTACCCTCTCCTGCAAGTATTCCCAAAAGGGTTGTCCCGTCATTCAATGTGTATTGAGGTGCCAGCTGGTAACATGTCATTCCAGTCCCCCATAGCAGTAACTGGTGACTGGTGCATGGTTAGAGTGGGCAGTATCCCAGTCTGACAGTCCTCTAGATTTGATAGATTCCCCATCTGTGTGTAGCAGTGATCAGTGCGCAAATATGTGCCATGAACGTGAGAGTAGTATGCGTTATTCCAGGTTTGAGGGTGGAGACATTTGGCAAGTGTCAGTCTAGTTGACCTCCTGGATGAATCACTTGAAAAATGTATGGGCAGCCTACTGCCCTTGGGGGAGGAGGGTTCAATGGGTCCCATTGCAGGAAGGGGGCAATGTTAAAATCTCCCATAGGCATCGGAGTATCCCTGGTTGATGTTACGACCCTATCCAAGAGTTTTTTTAACATTCAGAGTGTTGGTGCCTGGGCGGAGGTAAAGGTTTGCTAGTGTGACCTCTGTAATTATTGAGGATGCCCTGCACAATGACAAAATGCCCCTCTGGGTACTCCCACATCTGGCTTGCTTGAAAGTTAGTGTAGCGTGGAATAAGAATTGCTACATCTCATCTCCTACCATGCCTATAGGAAGAGGTGAATATGGAGAAGTAGCCAAATTTGGCCAGCTTCCCATGCTCTGCAGTTAGAAGATGGGTACCCCACACGCAAATGCTGGGCCTCGCTTTTTTTAAAATTTGTTTCATAATCTGCACCCTTTTGATGGGGCTAGTAAGCCTGTTAGTGTTTAAAAAGTATAATTGAAGTCTAGGTGTACCCATTCGGAAAAACTAAGGATGGCTTTGTTGCCAGTCTGCTTGTCCCTTGGTCCCCCACCCCACACCACACACAAACACCATTTGAGATCCAGGATCACATAAACATTTACAAATGTGTAACCAAATAACCATTGGAATATGGGAACAGGCTGGGAATTTGTCCCAGTTAAAACTTGGGGTGAGGGCATGTAAACCAGGAAATAGTCCAGGGGGTCCCAAGGAAAACTGTCCAGACCAGACTAAAAGCTTCCATGTAGAGGCCTACTCTCGCTGGGCCTCGGGTGGCAGGGTATGGATCCTGCCTGAGAGGGTGTGCCTCTACCAAGGAGCCTCCAGATGCAGTTTGCATCTTAGAGAAGGGCTTGCGGGGGGGGGGGATGTCATGTTCCCATCCCAACAGGGGTAGGTAAATCCGAGAGTGACATTACTCTGGTATGAGAGTTGTATAATAGGCCTGTAGTGTGAAACTTCTTAGTCCTCAGTCAAATGAAGGGGGCCAGCCAGGGCTTAGTCCATACTTGTTAACAGTGCAAGAAGGTATGGGCAAGGCATGCAAGCAGCATGGAAGTCATTGGGGAGGGTTTTACCATAAGGAGCCCTTCAGGCCCTCCCCAGCCCCCAATGCCCCACGGATGTCATGTGGAATTTGTCCAACAAGTGTCACTGGCAGCCCCCTGATTCAATAGGAGGTTGACTGTCTGTTACTTGGAGAATTCACTCGGTACCCGACTGTAGCTCTACGGGACTTGAAGGGTCAGTAACTCGAGCTGTGGACTCTGCAATATGAGCAGACTAGATGGACCAAATGGCCGCCTTCTGCTGGCTTCTTTGTATGTTCGTATATACATATGTCATAGGAATGCCAGGAAGTAGCAGCAGTGAGATGGTGGGAGGCCATCACCCCTCACTGCAGAGTTCGAAGTACATTCAGTTGCCCTAGTTTGGCACCTTGAGTTTTTCATTAAAGAAAGAGATGCTGTCCATGATGGTGGGATAGTTGGGAGGGAGCCATCCGCAAACAACGTTCCTTATCAGAAAGCTCTCTGGGGGCTCTTGTTCAGACCCATGTTTGCCACCAGGCTGGGCTGAGAGTCATCAACTTAATGGGTGACCAGGGCTTCAGGTGGTTGTTTGTACTGCCTGCCTGTAGACTGGGGGAGCCGTGCAGCACAAGGTGTCAACACCACTCTCAACACCACATTCAACAGTAATGGGCCCAGATACTGGTCCACTGTCTCCATCATCTCCACGGGCAGCCATTCCTGATCCGAGTTCCCACCCCCTCCCCGACTCCTCCTGCCGGCAAGCAGCCATACCAGTCTGTTACTTGGGGAGTTCACTCAGTACCTGTCTGTAGCTCTGCTGTCTTGAAGGGTAAGAAGCCAGGAAGATTGCAGAAACAAGGGTCTGTCCACTACACTGTGCTGGATTATCTAACAATTGCGAGGATTCAGAGCAACAGCGACTATGTAGTAAGAGGCGGAGTGAGCATTTGGTCAAAGCCTGCCTTGGTGGGAGCACAGGTTGGGCAGCATCTCACAGGAGCATCACGGGGCTCAGGCTCCACTATGCCAGGCCTTTTTGTCAATTCAAGGAGCAGTTCAGGAGAAGCAGCGTTATTCTGATCCTGGCTGGCCAAACTAAAGAGCCTAGGAAAATTGGAACAACTAAAGGAGCCACAAGTACCTAATTTTACTGGCATAGCAGCCTGCCAGGGCAGTGGGAACACTGGGAAACTGACCAGGGAGCCCTGAGGGATGGGAGGGAGGTAAGACAGCAAACAGATCATGAAAGTCAGTGTAAGTAGTGTTCTAGTTCAGGAACTTGTCTTCGTGTCATGTGGAGCTGCAGCAGTTTGGGGATGTTTCTATTTCAAATCCTCAATAATGTTTTCTCAGGGTGACCGCCCCATGCTGCCAACACTAGTGTCTCTGAGATGCCTGAGTCCACAGGTACTGTGAGAGACTGGCGTCCAGGATCTGGGGTTGAGCTGGTCACTGGGGAAGGGGGACCCTAATATTGTGGCTTTGCAGTTCATGCATTGCATCCTCAGCTGTTTCAAAAAGTCTATGTCCACTCAGGGAACTGGATAGCTATTTTAGAGGGACGAGGAGTGCAGAACTTAATTCACTTTATTTTTAAGGCCTTCATGATGGGGATACATGTCCTCCAGGTCATTGGCGCGGGGGGATAGTTGTTCCTCCAAAAAGTCTATTTTCTTTACAGATGGCAGTCTTCTTCTTCCAAGCAGTGTGTATTATGGTATCTTTCTCCTGGAAGCACGGGATCTTGAAGACTGTTGATCATTGTCTGGCCCTGGGGGCAGTGGGCTTGGGGCCAAGCATGCAATGGGCTTGCTGGGTCTCCAACATGCAGGTGTTTAAGAGCTCCAGGGCTGTTCGGAGTAGCTTTTGTGAAAATGGTTTCACCACTAGTCCCTCCATTCTTTCAGGAAACCCATAGAAATGTAGGAGTTGCTCAATATGCATAACAGAAGTACAGCCAGCTGACACGTGGGCCATCATGCCACACATAGGTGGATGGAGTCGAATAGCCACAGTGGAATATACGTGGCATACCAGAGGCAGTATTGTGGGTCTGAATAGTAGAGGAAAGCACATACAATGAGTGTGCTCTGCTACAATGGAGCATGTCTGAGTCATGCAAGGGACGCACAACACTGGCAGGCACAAGCGACAGAAACACCAAGCCAGAGTATGTTAGGCAGTATAATGGCCCAAGTGGCTAGGAGTCACACCCGCACACCCAGTGCCCAGTAGACCAGCCATGCAGCACAAAGGCCAACACAGCTGTGCAGGACAACAGACAACCCTGAACCACCCTGATCAGCAGCAGGGGTAGGCCCAGGCACACACAGCACAGCTGTATACAAATGGCACCATCATGTAGCACTGTGCACAGCAGCCAGGGTAACATGCAAGTACAGTGGTGAAGTATGCAGGTGGGTGCCCTACATACTGTACCGTGGTCAGGACAACAACGGTGTGAGATGCCATCACCTGGAGGCACCCCCTTCCCAGAAGGTGCTCATCCCACCCTAGGTACAGGATTTCCCTTAATACAAAGCCATTGCAGGATACTGATCCTATGAAGATCCGGTTTTGTCTGAATGTGTGCATGACCCTGCCCATGTACAGTGGAACAATCATACTCTGGACATTACTGTATTGGTTAGACACTACGAACAATGCATCACAATGTCGATCAGACATGGTAAGGTACATTCAGTGCCCACCAGTGCTACGCCCTACCATGGACCCCATGCCACATAAGCCACCTCTGTTGAGATGCAGTAGTGTGACACCCACTGGAGATGGCACTGATGTGGACAGACTGTCATGGGCATTGTATGATGCACGTGGCATGTCACAGTGATGAAATGGTACAGTGGCCCGTCTCTACCTCCACCAGACAGATATGCATACCTAGTCTGGAACATGTGACATAACGGACCCAACTGGCAATGACAGGCGTACCACCTGGGGCTGTGAGCATTTTGCACAATGCTCTGCTGCACCAGATCAGTGACATGGGACACATGCCTGCACATGGTGTAATGCATGCTGAGGCACGGGACACGCACACAGGACAGTATGCCTGTCGCAGTGACGCAGGACACATGCCTCCACATGGTGTAATGCATGCTGAGGCACAGGACACACACACACACACACAGGGCAGTATGCCTGTCGCAGTGACACAGGACACATGCCTCCACATGGTGTAATGCATACTGAGGCACAGGACACACACACAGGACAGTATGCCTGTGGCAGTGACATGCACAACAGTAGACTGCATTTACCCTGACACACCACAGTGTCAGTGGCGGGAAAATCTCCAAGGGCCTGGTGTGTGACCCCAAAAACAACTGCATAGGCGCTGCCTGCACAGGCACATGTGCATCCTACCGAGACACGCATGGACATCTGTCACCAGCTGCATAAGCATGCGGCTTAGATGGTGAAACACACAATATAGGGTACTTATGTGGATGTGTGTCAGCGAAATGTCCCTCCATGGGCTGGCCACATTTGGCCCTGTCCAGGGCCTAGCATCTCCTTTCACCGCCACAGGTCCTAGTGGCCCTGTTCCTGCTCCTTTGCGCTGTTGGACTCTGATGTGTGTGGAGCAGGACAATGGAGACATGATCAACAGCATGCAGTGGAACACATGACACAGTACCATAAACCTTAAATTACACACACTTACTGTATGTACCACTACTGTGCCCCAGTAGCCACATGTGCATGGTGGGGATGGACAGGACTTGCAGGGCCATGTCTTACCATTGTGCACAGCTGTTGCACCCCACAAAGACAGGGGTACCATGGCCCAGATGAATCCAGAATGCTGCAGTCCACTGTTGTAGCTATGGCCTAGCATATGTACACCAGGCCCATGTAGTGCCCCTATCCAGCCGGCCTGACCAACACTGTCCGGCTTACCAGGTCACATACAGCAGTGGCACAGGAAGCATACCTGTGCAACAGTAGGGAAGGACGTTGTAGTGTAGGTGTAGTCCAGCACAGTGGCAGGACCAAGAGTGGCACACCCAGTATAATAGTATACTGTGTATTACATGGCATATGCATACTGGCACCCATGCTGCATAACACAGACAGTGGACACAGAACAGTCTGCAGCCCCTGTGAAGTGCCGTTCAGTGTACCGCCACCATAGCTACATGTAGACCACATGTCACATGACATAGTCATCCGCCCTGGCATCGTACCCATGTTAATGTGTTAACACACACACACGCACATCCTTGGTGCCATTCCAGATTCATGGCTCAGAGATCTGTAGCTGTTCTGTAATGTACAGGGCACTGGGGATGTTTACTGGGCCAGTGATCCCATACAGCTGCATTGGTATGATCAGGCTATACAGTGGAGCAGGTTCCATAGAACAGAGGGAACACAACTGGGACACACAGGTACAATGCACATTCCCTTGGGGACAGTAACTCAAAGGTACCGTAGCATGGAAACAGTACTACGCACAGGACACAGCACATACCATGCATACAACTGTCTGTACTTACCTGGCTGTGACAGTGACGCTCTCCACTATCCCCCTCAGCTGCTGCAGGCACCGTGGTTTCAGGGTCATTAAACTAGTGTCTGAACTGGTCCCCAGTCTGAGTGACCCCGGTGCGCCATGCCATGTGCCTCCTCACAGAGGCCCACACCTCACACCTTGGTCTATCTGCAGCCTCAGACCCTTCGCCCAGTAGCTGGTCCTTCCTGGCAACCACCAGGTCAACAAGGTTGGCCTGCTCTGTTGCCAACCACTGGGTGTCCCTCTGCCTGACTGCTCTTCTCCTTCTGTCTGCCATTGTAGAACTGTTCTTTGGATCAGCCCTCACACCAAGCTAATGACAAGACCCTGGCTGTATGGGTATGGCCCGCCACTTGTGCAACATGTTTCGGCATTAAAGCAGTGCTAACATCAAATAGCGCAGCACTAAGCATGTTTCTGGTAGGAGGGGGCCATTCACATATGGCATGAATGGAGTGGCACATGTGCAATGCCATAGCGTGACATCATAGTCAGGGGTGCCAGGTTTTTAAAAAGTTTGTGGGTGCTCAGAGTCCCAATAAAGGTTGGGGGTCTGGGGGTCAGCCTTGGCCTCTGTGAAGTTTATATAGGGTTTTTCATGCTTCTGGTACATTTTGGTGGTTATTTTGATACATTTTGGAATGAGTATGCTACTATCGCAAGTACTCCAATGTAGAGGATGCCAGGGTACCATTGGGGGCTATTTGATGCCTGAGCAGGTGCTAAGATCAATAAGAGAGTGCCCGCCTGGAGGGATCTTTCATGTTCTCAGTTTTGCAAGCATGTCAGAGTACTGATGTTAGGTTGCAGATGCAGTGCCACCACTCAACAGTGTGCAAGTGTATCCTGAAGGGCTCTTAGATGCCTCCAGTTAAGGACCCACGGAAGAGTGCCTGGGTGGTGGGATCTTTGATGCCCTAACATGCTTTAAGGATGCCCTTAGTGATGGTTACAGACAGTGCCACCACTCCACAGGGTGCAAGAGTGCCTTGGAGGGCTCTTTGATGCCTCCATGTGCTCCAAGAAGACATGGAAGAGTGCACTTTGTGGGCTGTTTGATGCCTCCAGGCTCTGCCATGTGCCGCAACTGCAATAAGACATGGAAGAGTACCCTAGAGGACTCTTTGATGCCTCCAGGATGGTGCTGCAAGAAGACATGGAATTTTCTTGTCTTTTTTCAGCACCTGGTAGATGCAAACTAAAATCTCAAAGGGCATCCGTTTAGCAGCTGGAGGCATCAAACAGCCCTCCAGCCAGGCACTGTTGCACCCTGTGGGGTGGTGGCAATGTCTGCAACCTAAAATCACAAAGGACATCCTTAGAGCACCTGAGGGCATGAATGAGCCTTCCATGGCACTTTTCTATGTCTTCGTGCAGCACCTGGAGGCAACAAAAAGCCCTCTATCTAAGGCACTCTTGCACCATGTTCAGTGGTGGTGGTGCTGTACCCTATAATCGCAAAGGACATCCTTGGAGCACTAGGGCATCACAGAGCCCTTTATGGCACTGTTCCCTGGCTTGGAGCAAGGGCTCTTTGATGCCTTCATGTGCTGCAAGAAGACATAGGAAAGTGCCCTGGAGCGGAGGCCCCTTTCATGCTCCCAGGTGCTCTAAGGAGGTCCTTTGTGATTTTAGGTTGCAGATAGTGGCACCACTCCACAGGGTGCAAGGGTGCCCTGGACAGCTCACTGACATCTCCAGGTGATGCAAGAAGACATGGAAGAGTCTTGTCTTTTTTCAGCATCGAATGGAGGCAAACTAAAATCTCAATGGGCATCCTTTGAGCACCTGGAGACATCAAAGAGCCCTCCAGTGCAGTCTTGCACCCTGTGGAGTGGTGGCACTGTCTGCAACCTAAAATCACAATAAACACCCTTAGAGCAACTGGAGGCATAAAAGGACCCTGCAGGCCACTCTTCTATGTCTTCCTGCAGCACTTGGAGGCATAAAAGAGCCCCAGTCAGACATTCTCCCATGTCTTCTTTCAGCACCTGGCCTGGAGGCAACAAAAAGCCCTCTAGGGCACTCTTGCACCCTGTGGAGTGGTGGTGCTGTGCCCTAAAATCACAAAGAACATCCTTAGAGCACCTGGGGGCATTGCAGAGCCCTCTATGGCACTCTTCCCTGGGTTGGAGGGCTGTTTGATAACTCTATGTGCTGCAAGGAGACACAGAAGAGTGCCCTGGAGGGCCCTTTCATGCCCCCTGGTGTTCTAAGGATGCCCTTTGTGATTGCAGGTTGCAAACAGTGCCACCACTCCACAGGGTGCAAGAGTGCCCTGGAGGGCTCTTTGATGTCTCCAGGTGCTAAAAGGACTGCCCTTTGAGATTTTAGTTTGCTTCCACCAGGTGCTACAGAAAGACAAGGAACTTCCATGTCTTCTTGCAGCAGCTAGAGCCTGGAGGAATCAAACAGCCCTCCAGGAAACTCTTCCTTCCATGTCTACTTGCAGCATCTGGAGGCATCAAAGAGCTCTTCTGGGCACTCTTAAATGTGTTCATGCAGAACCTGGAGGCATCAAAGAGCCCTCCAAGGGAAGAGTGCCATGGAAGGCTCTTTGATGCTCCCAGGTGCTCTAAGGATGCCTTTGTGACTTTAGGGTACAGTGCCACCACTCCACAGGGTATAAGAATGCCCTGGAGGGCTCCTAGATGCATCCAGGTGCTGCACGTAGACATAGAAGAGTGCCCTGGAGGACCATTTCATGCCCCCTGGTGTTCTAAGGATGTCTTTTGTGATTTTAGGTTGCAGACAGTGTCACCACTCCACAGTGTGCAAGAGTGCACTGGAGGGCTCTTTCATGCATGATCCAGGTGTTGTAAAAGGATGCTCTTTAAGATTTTAGTTTACCTCCACCAGGTGCTGCAAAAGACAAGGAACTTCCATGTCTTCTTGCAGCACATGGAAGCAACAAAGGGCACTCCTGCACTCTGTGGAGTGGTGATGCTGTATCTTAAATCACAAGGGCAACCTTCGAGCACCTGGGGTATCAAGAGCCTTGCACCATGGCACTCTTCCATTGGAAGTCTCTGATACCTCAGGTGGTGCAAGAAGACATGGAAGAATGCCTGAATGGCTTCTTTGATGCCACCAGGTGCTCAAAGGATTCACTTAGCACGTTATTTATTTATTTTAAAGTTGATAACCGAAAGGTACCATGAGCAGAGCTCATTTCAAGAAACGACCAGGGAAGGGGAAGCATGTGTCAGTGTAATGGTATTACAATTTTTTAGGACTAGCCAGGTCAGAAGCAGGAGTAATTGTAAGTTGCTAGAGACAGTTGCTGATGATTTTCAATAGTAAACATAACTGTAAATGGCAATGCCATGAATGATTACACATTATTTGACCATATAGAAGGCATTCTTACGAACTGTTTCTCTCCCAATAAACTCATCAGCTATTTTGTCCATGTCTAATGCATCAGTGTGTTCCTGATGAATGTGAAGCAGAGCAACACTATTTAAGCGTCTCTGTGACACTGTTGATCTAAGATATGTTTTCAGTTTCCTGAGTCCTGAGAAAGAACGCTCAGCTATACAAGTTGATACTAGTACTGTCAGTAAGATCTGAATAAATTTTACAAACTCTGGCAGTAAATCACGAATGGCTTGTTTTTCTGTGATGACACAGTGCACATCTTGCAATGAATCAACAGTTTCCCCGCTAGCTTTTGCAATGTCATTGAACATGTCATGGTGTAGTTGCAGACGCCCTGCATCTAAGTCATTGCCATAAAAATTAGATAGGGAATCTAATGGGCCTTGTCCTATCACAGATCGTTCTGCATCTAACATAAGCTTCTGAGCTGGAGTCTGAAATCTGTCTTTGACTGAAAGAACAACCTGATCAATCACTTGGAAAAATATTCTCCTGAAGTGGTCTTTTGGGGATGCATCAGTAACTGATTGAGAGCCATCATCTATACGACGAGGAACTTTGCATTGACGCGGAAGAACTGGTTCGTCTAACTGCAGTTCCTCAGCTCTTCCATCCACTGTACTCCAGAAGTTGTCAAACTGCCCTCTGTATTGTTGCATAGTGTCAAGAGTTTGAATCATACAATTAGCTTTAGAAACTGAAGAGAGGTTGCTTGAAGGGCTGTGTTTATGCTATCACAGTGAGAGAAAATTTTTAAGAGAAGACTCAAGAAGAAAAATCCTTTAAATGATCGTAGCTGTGCCAAGAACCCTCCAGCTTTTGCCCCCCACTCCTGAGTATTCTCTGAGGACACACTGTCCAGAAATTCCAATAATGCTAAATAGTTTTCTAGAATTGAATTTAAACTATTTGCCCCAACTGTCCACCTTGTTGGAGCAAATGGTCGTAAAGAGCCAGGCCTAGTGTCTTCCATACCGCTTTGTATGTTTTCAAAAAAAAGTTAGCCGTTTCGGAGAGTCTCTAATGAATGTTATGAGTTCTCTTAACTGATTTAGTATGTCTCGACATTCTTGTATTTTGCTGATGCAGTCCTATATTACAAGATTCAAGGAATGTGCCAAACAATGTACGAAAAGGGCCCTGGGCTCAACAGCATTTAGCCTAGCCTGCACTCCAGAGTGAATACCAGCCATAGTAGCAGCTCCATCATAACACTGACCCCGGCATTTATTTATATCCAAGTCAAAACGTAACAAAACATCTTTAAGGATACTGAATAGTGTAGCAGCATCTACAGCTGGTGTTTCATGAAATCCTAAAAATGCTTCTTCAATTCCGAAATCCTCCGTGACAAATCGAAAACATATCGAGACTTGCTCGTGAACAGTAATGTCCATCGTCTCATCCATCATTACAGCAAAATACTGAGCTGCTTTGATTTTGGAAACAATTGTGTTTTGTACATCTTGTCCCATAATGTCCAGCATTTCATTCATTATGTCATGAAACAACCACCTGTAGCTATCCCTTAACAACCACTGCTGCAACTGTGGACAATCAGTGGCTCGCACTTTTAGCACTTGCATGTAATTTGAACTCTCATCTGTATGGTCCCTGATAGCAAGCCCTGTCGAGACCAGTAATCTTAAAGTTGTCATCATTTTTAAAAGTGCAATCCTTGCATCTACTGCTCGCTGCCTACTGGCAGCAGACATAATGCTGTACACATTTTGCTTAACATGTGTTTTCATTACAGCCTCACTGTGGCAGCCACTTTTTTCATGGGTTTCGAATCTTTCTATTGCCTTATGCCATGCACTATAACCAGTAACTGTGAATGCTTCATCAGCTTTTGTGGAAAATGTGAGCAGTTTTTTCTCTCTTTTCTCTTTACACACTGAACAGAAGGCTTTTTTTTGATTGGAATCATACAGTAACCATTTGAACCGGTTAAGCCACCTTTCTTGAAAGGTTCTGCCTTTTTTCTTGGCGACTACTAATGATTCCTCCTGTCTTGTTTTTTCTTTTACAGACAGAGTGCTGCTGCTGCTGCTACATGGCTCCTCAACATTGACCACGTCCACATCCCTAGCAATGTGAACTTGTGCAGCTGCTGTTTCCTCAGCTTCAGTCTCGCAACTTGCTACGTCACTTGTTGATGGTGCTGCTGTTGTACTGCTTGCCTCACTCTGTTTAGCCCATTTTTTAATAAACTTGTCCATTTCAACTTACAGTGTGTGTTTCTCTTGTGTTGTTTCAGTCAGAATAGGTTACACTGTTAGTTACTGGTCTGGACAGAATATGATTAAAACATTAAAGTCAGTGGAGGTCAGAATAACACTAGACAATCGGTTCACAGCACTTTGTTTTTGACACAAGGACCCCTCTTAAATCCTAATAGTCTTATTTATTTATTTATTTATTTATTTTTATTGGTTTTTGGATGGTCAGACACTGGTAGGGACTGGACAGGAGGACTGTGACTGGCTGCTGGATAAGACTCAGCTGCTCACCCTCTCACACAGACTTCACAAGCACCCACAGACAGAGCACTGCCTATTGTCACTTGGACTATACGGCCCAGAAGACACACCTGTGCTGTGCAATCAGCACTCTGACTTTACTATTTTACTTGTATTTTTCCTTTCGGATGGTCAGACACTGGTAGGGACTGGACAGGAGTACCTCTCTGACTTGATTTTGTTCACTTTCGGATGGTCAGGCTCTGCCACTGGTGGTACAGGCACGACTACTAGACAGAAGTACTAGGCTGCAGCACGTCAGTGTCACAGTCAGCAAACAATGACCAACCAACCAACTGACTGTTCAGTTCATTCAAACTGAAGCAGCAATTAATGCCACTATGCCATCAACTCTCCCTTCCTCTCCATCCACACTGAGACCCCCCCCCCCACTGCGGCTGGCTAACTTTGCTGCAGTCTGCAGACGAAAGACCACACACACACACACACACACACACACACACACACACACACACACACACACACACACACACACACACAGCCTGAGCCTGGCCCTAGCCCGAACCCACTGCAGAATTTTTTTAACAATGCAGTTTTTGTTTGCTTTTTAGTCTGTCCTGAGTCCTGCAGTGTTGCCACTTGCCAGAGACTAGTACAGTGTGACTCTGACTGTCAGTAAAAACTCAACCAAACTGAACACACTATCTAGTCTAGGCTCGCCTCTAGCACTGCAGTTTTAAAATTTTTTTTTTTTTAAGTCACTCTGCGACAGGGCGTCGGGTAGTACCCTTCCCTTGGTCCCTTAGCTAGCTAGCTAAAGAATTGGTTGAGCTGTTCTCAAGTTGAGCAGGTCCATGCAACGACGACCACAACACGAAAAACGACTTGCTCCTCGCTCAGCTCACACAACAATGGAGGATCCTCACTGCGTGCTAACGCTTGCCTTGACCAACTCCTTGCATGTGATATGCAGCTCTCAGTTGAAGCTTCTCTCTACCTGCATCACATGACCGTCTCCTTGACGAGTCATGTGTCTTATCTGCAGTTGCAGCGAGCGTTGGAGTACAGTAGGCGGCGGGCGCACGGCACGCAGTTGGTTTGGGTTGGGATTGTAATTTCGGAAATCGTCGGACGGTTGGATCGAGAGTCTGGTAGTGGGACTCGAGCAAGACAGCACCAGCTGCACATTTCGTCTCTCACTCGATCTGTCGTTGGTCTCAGAAAGCAATGTCAGTCTGAGTCAGTTACGATAAAAAAAAAAAAAAAATAGTGTCCGATCAGATGACAGATGGTGTTTTTATTTTGTTTAGTTACAAATTTGTTGACTGGGGATTGGGAAAGCACACTGAGCCCTCAGCCAAGGTTCGTTTTCAGGCAGCACCGAAACGTTTCACTTTCTCTGAGGCCAGTTCCCAGTGAGGTTTATTTAATTTATAGTACATAGTTCTTTGCTTGGTTCAGTGACTCGGGGGAACTGCATCTGCATCAGAATAATTTCTGTGGTAGACAGGCTCCATCCATCTGATACTGAACCAAGCAAAGAACTATTTACTATAAATTAAATAAACCTCACTGGGAACTGGCCTCATACCTACAGTACTCAGCACAACACTCAATAGTACTGTACCTTAGCTGTTTTGTTTTTGTGCTGTTCTATTCTGTTCTCCTTTTCTCCTCCTTTAAGAGAGAATGCCCAATATTCTGAATGCATGATAAAACACTAACGATCCAACTTAAGATGGCCAATTAGATAGTCCACTACAGTGAAGCTGGAGACAGCCTGGGTTAAAAACTAAACAAAACTCCTGTTCAGAAGCAGTATAACCCCCCTAGTTAGCCTGCTTCTTAGATGTATTATAGAAGCAAGTGGGTAAAATATTCCCTTTTTAAGGCAATACCAGTTATTTCTCTTTTGGTTAGTGGTGTTGGTGTGTTGAGTCCTAGTTATGGTGGCAGCAGTCCTCGGGATAGCAGTGGCGGGGGGTCTGGCAGAGTCAGCGGGGGACCTACGGAGTTAGTAGGGGAGAGTGATGCCTGAAACAGTCCCTCGGTAAGTAATGTTTCACTTGAGTCATGGGTTGTTGTTGATCTTAGCGAGTGACAATTAAATCAGCTGAGGCATTGCAAATCGGTGGAGCCGGTTGAGCTCTGAGAGAAGCTGAGGCAGTGCCGCAGTGGGCTTTCTGTCACTTTGCTCTGTGAGATCTGATCTCCGTGTCGGCTCTGTGGTTATGTTGTCCAGTCGGAGTGGACACTACCTCTGTGTGCTCCTCTCAGCTCAGCATGTTGTCTGATTGGCATCCTAAAGGGGGTGAGTGACAGCTGCTGCCTGGCTGCTGAAGTGCTGAACTGAACTAGTCTGTCATTGATTCGACTCGTTGCGCCAGTGCCAGGTAACGGTTGCTGCTACGGGGGGGGGGGAGACCGACTTGTGATGGACCGGGTGCAGGGTCGGATCGGATGGACGATGGTCGGAGTATCAGGCAAGCAGGCAGGGAAGTGGGGAAATGAAAAGGCAAGGTTAGGACTGGGGTTAGGTATAGGAGGGAGGACAAGAATTTGAGGGTGCTCATTTAAACTTTGTGGGTGCTGAAGCACCCGAGCACCCGCGCTGTCGGCGCCCCTGATCATAGTGCATATGCTGGTTCTGCATCATGATGTCACTCCCGATGTGTGACATCATGTCTGCACCACATGGGCACATAGCACCAGCACAATTCCTTGCACTAGTGCTAATGGGACAGTGCTTGCGGCAAACTGCAATATTAGAAATGTATGCACATGTGCTAATTTCACAGTCGGAGTGCAAATTACATATGAACATGTGAAGAAGCCAGCAGAAGAAGGCCATTTGGTCTATCATGTCTGCTCGTACTGCAGAGTCCACAGCTTGAGCTAATGTCCCTGCCCTCCTCCCTCCCACCCTCCCACCCTCCCTACCCGTGATCCTTACCTTCCCCATACCTATCCCACCCTCTTAAAGCTGCCCACTGTCTTCAATGAGATGACCTCTTCTTGCAGCGCATTCCAAGTGCTCACCACCCTCTCTGTGAAGAAGTGCTTCCTGACCTCCCTCCTAAACCTCCCACCTGCCAGCTTACATTTACATTTCATTACTGGAATGCATTCATTCATGTGCATACCTCACTGTGCCTGGTGTGTATAAAAAGAGCAAAGGGCACCACATAGATCCCACAGAGGAAATGCAGGTGGCTAGAGGTGAGTGTATTGTGTAATGGCCTAAACTAGGGTCATTTGTGAGCATAGTACTGTGTTTATGCTGTATAAGGGCTAGACAGCTGTTATATCGGCACGTGGGCAAGGGCTGTGTTAGGAAGGCAGCTTGCTGTGTGTTGGGACTGGCCATGCATGAACACATAAATGTCTTGGCCAGGGGGCACTTAGGCCTGCGCACCACAGTATTTTTACTCTGTGCTCTGCTGTTTGTATGCAGTGCTTAATGCTGTTTGTCCTCCCCATCTCTTACAGGGACCATGGATTAGTTGGAATGCAGGAATAAGAGAAAGTTCAAGGAAGAAGTGCTGGCCCTGTCCCAGGCCTATGCAGCTCAATGGAGCCGTGTATCCAAGAGGAGAGGAGAGGGACCAGGACTGATATATGGACAGCCTGGAAACAAATAACTAAGGCAACAAAATGCCTTTGGGGGAAAGAACCCACTCTGTATATGAGGTCAAAAAAGTTTTGATGGACATAAAGAGGCGGGTGAAGTAGACCTTTGAAAAGGCCCACACAGACTTCCAGGCGGCAGCCCAAGCTCAGCTGTCCCCCTAGCCCCTGCAGAGGCAGTGATGACCCCAGTCCTGAGAACTGACGAGGTGACTGGCAGCACAGGAAGTGGCTACAAGAGCCAGTTTGAACTGGGAAGCCATGTAAGTGACTGCGTTAGTCCCATCACATTGGGCTTGTGTGTGCATGCACTGGTGGTGTTGGAGTGTGCAGGAGAGGAGCACGGAAGGCTCTGGTGGTCCCAGCTGGACAGACACAGTGTGGAGGCACAGGATGTGCTGCACAGATTTGTGGTACGAGTACTCATCCTATTGTAGGCATAGTCCTGCATCCTACATGGTCCATGGGACACCACACACGTGGCTCATCGCTGCTGCATGCCCTGCCTATAATGGTGTACCCGTTTGCAGGGTTGGACAGTCCCTCTAGGAAACCTTGATTATTCCATGTGTTTTCCACCTATGTTGGCTTTCATATCACCTGCTATCCTCTACAGCTCTGTGCATTCATCATCTATTCGGATATGGTATTGGCACTGTAGGTATATTTAGAGGGAACACACAGAGCTAATGTATCACATTTACCTAGAATATTCACATGTGTTTGTCTCCCTGGTTCCTCCCTTATTGATATCCTGGGTTGTCCTCTGTATTGACTTTGCAGTTGAGCCCACAGTACCCCTGGCAGCCCCTGATTTTTGGATATTTTGTACAACGTGTGCTGGCGATATGCTGGTATCCTGGTTGGGTGGCTGTCTGTGGGGTAATGCCTTACTGTGCCACATGTGTGCCATCACCTGTGTGATCACTGGAAATGGGGTGTGTAGTGTGTATGGCACTGTGGGTGTATGGGCACTGCACTGCAAGGGTGGCATGGGTGTCTGCACATTATATAGGGCCTGCATACTGCCATGGTCAGCACCCAGATATGTACACTACTCTGAAATATCTTTCTCTTCTCTCAACAGCACAGTCCATTGTACTGGACCCCATCTCTGAGGACCATCATGGCGGTGACTACCTCTGTCGCACACCTGCACCGGGGCCAGTCTGACTCCAGCAATGGGGGGGGGGATGATGAGGAAGATGAGACCTAAGTGGAGGAAAGAGAGGTCCAGCTCAGACCACGAGGGCTTGCCTGCCCCTGCTGGCCCCCCAACTGATGTGGCCCAGTCAGCCCCTCTTCCTGGCATGGCCATTGCCATGCTACCCTGCTCACAACCCTTGGCAGTACTACAGTTGTGCCACCCCAGGACCCCACCACTTGCATGGCCACCACCCTGCCCCCCAGGCCAAGCCCAGTTACCGAGCCACTGCTGTGCCATACAAGGGCCCTGCCAAGAATACAGCCACTACTCTGCTCCCCCAGGACAGTCCCACCAGCCCAGCTGCCACAGCCACCATAACAGAATGCAACCTGACCACAGCGCAAACCCAGGCCACACAGCGACCGAGGGTGCAGCCTTACCCTTTCCCCCAGGACAGTCCATGGAGACAGCAGCAGGCAACCAACATGCAGCTACTGCAGTCAGCCATGGGGACACAGGAGAGCATGCAGGCTACACTGGCCTGCATATGCTGCAGGACAGTGAGCAGCATGCAGGGGCCCTCCATGCGGAGCACTGGGTGGCCCTGAATGGACTGTGGCAGTCCATGGAAGCTGGCTTAAATAGACTGACCGCTGCTGTGCTGGAAGCTGTAGCCATGGTCTCACGTGCAGCAGAGGCCAGCAAAAGCACTGGCAGTTTCCAGGGGGGAGTGTCATCCCATGACAGATGCCTTTGTTCAGTCCCCTTTATACCCCGCCTGGACAGCTTGTTTTTTGGTTTTTTTTTCAGCCCTCATTACCTGCCTCTGCCACTTGTCTGGATGACCTGTTATTTGTAGCCCCCTGCCGCGATGGCTTATTTGTGTTCAGCCCCCTTTATACCCCACCTGCTAGATGGCATCTTATTTTGTTTAGGCCCCCATCACCACCTTTATGTCTGTCTTTGTTTTCCTGAGCACCGTTATTTCCATAATACATTTTTGAACATGTTAGTCTCCTGTGTAGTGTATAATCACTGTCTGGGTCTGAAGAGGTCTTTGAGGCAGGCTGTATACTCCCATGACCTCCTGGTCATCATGTGGTCATGCCTGTTGAGCTGCTCCTGCATCCCCTGGTCTGCTGGTTCTGCATCCGCTGTAGTATTTCCCTCTGAGGCTGGCAAGTATATCCCATGGTTCAGTGCCATGTTGTACTGTATGCAACAGGCAAGGAATATGGCACAGACCTTCTGAGGGGTGTAATGTAGGGTATCGCCAGAATGATCAAGGCACTTGAACCACATCTTGAGCATGCCAAAGACCTGCTCGATGACATTGTATGTAGCAACATGTGCCGCATTGTCCCTGTCCTCTACGGTGTATGCAGATCATAGGACAGGTGTTAGGATGCAGAGAATATGCACAGCACCTGTGTAGGTAAAGGCCATTTGTTAGTGACATCACTTGTGCCAAGGGGGGTGTAAACTTATAGATGAGGTGCCCCCTAGACATATCCACACCTTCAAACCTCCAGCACAGGATGGAGTTGTACCATATGAAGGTGTCATCGGCGCTGCTGGGGTACTGTGCCAGGACACTGATTTTTGCACCCTGTTTCATCACACTCTACCTGACAGTTGATAGAGTGGAAGTCCTTTTTTCACAAAAGCATCCACCATATTGCCTGTGGGTGCACTGATGGCAACATGGCTGCAGTCAGTGGCACCAAATATGGCCAGTAGGTGCACAACGTGATAGAATTTCTGCATAGTTGTTGTTTTCTCTGCCGGTGGTGCAGAATATGGTGACTTCCAGCATGAGCTATCAGGGCATCTAGGAACTGGTCCAACAGGCACAAGGTGGCAGACTGTGTAATACCAGTGGTGTCCACCACCATTTTCTGGAATGTTCTGGTGGCCAGGAAGCACAGTGCTGCTGTCACCTAGAGCTCTATGGACACTGCATGGCTGTGGTGGGTGTCTGTCTGGAGCTGGTCATGCAGCAGCCCACACAGCTGCAGGAGTGTGGGCCTGTTGAGCTGGTACCGAACCACAATTTGTTCATCATTGAGGACTTCAAATGCAACTTGTGGACAACACTGTTTGTTTGCAGCATAGCTGCTTGGGAGCCTGTGCTGGGGCCTGGGGGTGGCATTGTCCCTTTCCACATTCTGTATGACTACCTGCATCAGGTACACAATGTGTGCTGTTTTATTTTCTGGTGGTAGAGGGGGTGTGTGTGTGTGTGTGTGTGTGTGTGTGTGTGTGTGTGTGTGTGTGTGTGTGTGTGCTGTAGTGCCTCTCCCCACCTCTAGGGTTTGCCCCAGGTTAAATCCTGCTTTTAATAGTCTTTATTTTGCACAGCACTGTTCCATTAGCACAGTACTAACCCTTTAAATATAATGCTGTACCAAATATGCACCTCACGGCCCCCTTTTTGGGCACTGCATTCAATAAGTTTGCACTCAGGCACTAGCACTAACAGGCACAGCACTGCCTGCTGAATATGTCAAACGTGCATAAAAAATGGGCAGCACTAGCAAAATTAATTTGTGCCAGTTGTAAACCTTTTAAATATGGGGCCTTAGATTTTTTTTTTTTCTACCACCCTTAACATTTATTTCTAATCTTTTTATCAAATTTGAGAGACTGGGTGCTTGCTACATCCCACTCCCATGACCACCCAATTGGCACTTTTCAATTTGGTCCCAAAATATATTTTCAGAGGCACCAAATTCAGCCTTTCTTTGAGAGGAAAAGCTTAAGTCCCTGCGCATACTCTCTTTTTTTTTTTTTTTTTTTGAGTTTGGATTTAGCTAGCATAACGCAACAGAAGAGAGTGACGGACCAAAGTGGAGGGAAGACTGTGCCAGTCACCCACCTTGGGACCCCAAAAATATGTGTACTTGGGGCAGCTGTTGGGGGAGGAGTGTGGCATAGGTAATAGAGTGGGTGAGGGTGGGGAGTTTAATTTATTCTATAGGCAGGCTGGAGGGACTTTGGCACAGTGAGTGGGGGGGATTACAAATTATTAAAGGGAACAATTGCAGTACAGTGGCTGACATAGTTAGAAAGCCTGTGAAAAGCTCTTTCAAATGAGGAACTGGGCTCTTATGTAACTGGAAGCACTCCAGAGATGTGGAAGACTATGCATCTGTTCAGTACGCTGCAGACATTTTTAGAGCATCGTGATGTCATTGAGGACCAAGCTGTTCCTAATGATGCTGACTCAAGCACAGCTAGTTCCTCAATGACATCACAGTGTTCCAAAAATAGCTGTAATGTAGTCATATTGAAAATACTTAATCATCTATATTGCTGGAGTGCTTCCAGATAAGCCCAACACCTAGTTTTAAAAGAGCTTTACATGGACTTTCAAACTATGATGGCCATTGAACATGAATGTGTCCATTTAACATCCAGCACTAGGGGGCAGCATTTGGTGTCACAGTGGGGGTGCGGCAGCATGTGGTTTGGCTCCTGGTAATTGTGTTTTTTATGTTAGTTTCTCTGACACTGGGGCTGAGAATTTGATGTCAGAGTGGGGAGGTAAGTGGCACTAGAGTTTGACTCCTGGTGACTGCTTATTTTTTTTTTTTTTTTAGTTTAGTGTTACATAGATATATAGACAGTGTCGGCAGATAAGGGCCTATGGCCCACCCAGTCTGCCCATTTGAGCTTGTAAGTTCACTTTATGTTTTCCTAGAAGTCTGTTGCCCCTTTACCCCTGACCTCCAGAATTCCTTTATGTCTATCCCATGCATTCTTAAATCCCGTGATTGTTTCAGCCCCCACCACTTCCTCTGGCAGGGTGTTCCACTTGTCCACCACCCGTTCTGTGAAGAAATTCTTCCTTGTGTTTGCTCTGAATCATCCTCCCTCCAGCTTCATACCATGCCCTCTAGTCCTGGAACATCTTTTTTGCTTAAAAAATAGTGTATTCCTGCACCCTGTTCCTCCCTGTAAGATACTTGTATGTCTCTATCATATCCCCTCTCTCCCTCCTCTCCTCCAGGGAGTACATGTTCAGTTTCTTCAGCCTGTCTTCATAGGACTTGTGATGCAATTCATGCACCATCTTTGTTGCCCTCCTCTGAACCTTCTCTACCCTGTCTATGTCCTTACGTAGGTAAAGTCTCCAGAACTGTACACTGTACTCCAGGTGGGGCCTCACTAGTGTCTTGTATAGCGGAATTATGACCTCCCTTTTCCTGCTGGTGATGCCCCTGCCTATGCCCGGCATCCTATTTGCTTTACCTGCTGCCTTGTCATACTTTTTCCCTACCTTGAGGTCATCAGAGTTGATAACCCCAAGATCCCTTTCCTGCTTGGTGCACGCTATATCCTCACCCCCCAACTGATTTATTGTGCCAGGGTTTTTGTGCCCCATATACATTATCTTGCACTTCTTTGCATTGAATTTTAACTGCCAAACCCCTTACCATTCTTCAAGTTTCTGCAGGTCCCTTCTCATTCTGTCCACACCCTCTGGTGTGTCTAATATGTTACAGAGCTTTGTGTCATCATCGAACAGTGAAATTCTGCCTTCTAGGTCCTGTGCAATGTCACTGATGAAGATGTTGAATAGGACCAGTCCCAGCACTGATACCTGTGGTACCCCACTGGTCACTCTTCCCTTTGTGGAGTGACAGCCATTTACCACCACCCTCTGTGTCCTGCCACCCAGCCAGTTACCTACCCACCACACTACTGTCCTGCCCACACCCATATTCCCCAGTTTGTGTAATAGTCTTCTATGTGGCACAGTGTCAAAGGCCTTGCTGAAGTCCAGATAGGCCATGTCCACTGCCCTCCTCTGATCCACCTCCCTAGTCACCCAGTCAAAAAATTCAACAAAAGGTTGGTCTGGCATGACCCCGGTGAAACCATGCTGCCTTTGGTCCTGTAGTCCATTGACAACCAGAAGTTCCACCAATCTCTCCTTCAGTAGTGCTTCCATGATCTTTCCCACTACCGAGGTGAGGCTGACTGATCTGTAGTTCCCTGCTTCCTCTTTGTTCCCACTTTTGTATAAGGGGACTACATCTGCTGTCCCCCAGTCTTTGGGTATCTCCCCTGTTTCCAGTGATCAGCTAAACAGGATAACCAGAGGTTCAGCCACCACCTCTCTTAGTTCTTTAAGGACCCTGGGGTGCACCCCATCTGGCCGCATTGCTTTATCAACTCTTATTACTTCCAGTTCCTTCAGGACCCTTTTTCATGTAAAGGGACTTGTGTCGATTTCTGCACCATTCTCACTCCTTGTACTCCCTTCAGACCCATTACCCTCCTCTTCCTCAGTAAAGATTGAGCAGAAATACCTGTTCAATATGTCAGCTTTACTGTTATCATCCTCCACGCTGCCCCCGCCAACCCTGTTAGACACTAAGGTTGGGCACTTGGTGTTAGGTTGGGGGAGGCAGGTGGCAGCATCAGGATTGGACTCCTCAGTGACTGCATTTTTCTTTTTGTTAAATATTGGTGTCCAGTACTGGGTTTGGGCATCCACTGAAAGAATTGGGCTAGTGAGGGGGCTACATAACAATTTTTCCCAGCCATTTCACTCTGTAGCAACTCACCCCAGACTATTAGTTTTGGCATCAATCAGCTCCCATGTCAACTCGTCCACAGACAATTCACCTCCAGCATAAATATTATAAAATAAATTTCAGGTGGGTACAATTTGCCCATCAGATGATGCAATGTGCTTGAGGGTTGTAAAAGTGGAAGTCATACTGTTATTGTTTTTGGAGTACAGTACAATTTGCAGTGGGGCGACTTGTCCAAGGAAAAAATTGACGTGGGAGCCAGTTGACGCTGGAGCTAACAGTCTGGGGTGAGTTGTCACAGAGCAAAATGACTGGGATGTATTGATATGTCCCCCTAGTAAGGGATGGTTGCTAGCACAGGGGTGGTGGGGGCTAAAATGGTTACAGGATTCAGGAAAGCATGGGATAGACACAAGGGGATCTTAGAAGTAAGGCAAGGGGGGATGCAAACCAGAGACCAAGTAGGGTCTGCGGTGGCACAGTAGGTAGTGAAAATAGGGCAGATTAGGTGAGCCAACATGGTCCTTACCTGCTGACAACTTCTATGTTTCTATGGGCTGCTGGTGACTGCATAGGTCCTTCCCTAATTGTGATTTCAGGGGTTGAACAAGACATGTAACAAGGAGCGTAGCACACATTCCACACTGCAGAAAGCTCAAGTCCAGTTAGGCGAAGTCACTCACAACTACTGTAAATGAGGTGCGGAAGGCAAGAACAGACACCAAGTATAACAAGGAGCATTGAACACATACCACATCACTGAAAAACTCCATTCCAGTTATAGGAAGTACAAAAAATATTTTTATTTAGTTACATCTATAAAAGTGCAAACATCTGAAAGTACAATGCCACATAGTTCCACCAAAGGTCCCCTGATGCTTTTCTTATTTGGGCACAGGTGTTTTTTCAAGGTAACTAAATATTAAGTGCAAAACATGCTAGTTATGTAGTGCTATGATCAATGACTTCATCATCACAATTCCCTTAAATTTAAAGTGATACATGATCAATTTGATTAATGACCGTACCATATCCTATACTATACATAAAATATCTAACTAAACACACAAACATATTGAAACATGTTAAAGAAACTGTTACTTACTGGGATATTGCAGCTAATGCAGCAGGCTATGTACAGCAGTGACCCTGTGAAACCATGAGTTTATCAAGCAGATCAGAGACATATAATGGAAATGCCTCTCCCCTCTGAAGTTTTATAGTGAGGAGATTTTCATATCCATGCTGGTCTGCAGGCAATAGTACAGATACACACAATTCAGTTACTGATGAGATAAAGAGATACAAAAGCAGCACACTTAGTGGGATATGCATAAGATATAAGCAACTGCATTGTAACCACCATTATAACAGGGGTTCCTAAAATACTGTCTTCTTATTGGTCCAAACAGGTCACCTGACCATGGATTAATGCCTGATATACCCGCAGTTGCATGGTCACATGGCTTTATTTCACTTTTTTTTTTTTTTTTAGGTAAAACTCAAACAAAACACTGCCCACGTTATAAGAGGATCAACCCACTCTGCAGGGTATGGGTTTACTGAGCATTAATCCATGACTGGGTGGCCAAAATCACACTGCTTTGCCTTGTGATTCCAGCACCCCCAGGCGTGGATTAAATGCTGCTCAGTAAACCCATACCCTGTCTTGGGTCAATCCCTCCATGATGTTCACTTCACCTATGTGTACCACATATTACTTATTCTGTACCCGCATCTAAACTGCGGACATGGCCTAATATACAGAGATAGTTGAATAAAAAATATTCTACACTTTCTACCCACACTTGTGCTTTAACATAATAAATTAGATCGATTGTAGATACAATCATACATAAGTACCACAGAGGAATGCAGTAATTTCAAAAGACTCATTTAAACCTGTCATCTTATAGCCCCCCAATGTGTGTGTCCAAAAGGCTTTCCTTTTCAGCAGAGCAGACACCTTCCAGACTGGTGAATTTTTACTTTAGATCACTAGTTTTCAAGCTCCAGTCCCATCTGAAGGATTTGACAGATGTAATGCAGATTCTGGAGGACATGGCGGTGCCAGAAGTTTGCCTCCTTGCCACTCTCAATGTGGCAGATTTATACACAAACATTCCAAGCGAGGGCGGCATGAAGGCACTAAGCTATTTTTGGGGAATACAGTGGTGAATATGATGCCAGTTTTGTTAACATTCTATTGAAATGTACAGAATTTGTTCTAATGGACAACTAATTGTTGATGTTAACAAATATTACTTGCAGACCCAGGGACCAGCAATGGGCGCGTCATTGGCCACAAGCTACGCACATTTATATCTTGGTCTTTGCGAATAGCAGGCAATATTTCAGCGTGAAGTAAACCCTTTCCTTGAAAATGTTTTTGGTGTATCGTCATTATACAGGTGACTTGCATGTCATTTGGAGAGGCGACGAAGTGAACCTGGTGAGGATTAAAATGTATTTAGAGGGCTCAAATCCATGTCTGAAGTTCACCTTAAAAAGTGACCAGTATAACATGGATTTTTTTGGACCTCTCTGTTACAAGAGGTAAAGAAGTCAAACTTTTTGTGATATGTTTCGCAAGAGCACACATAGGAACTCTGTGCTCTTGGAATCAAGTTGCCATCCTGCACATATGATCTGCAGTATTCCCTGCTGTCAGTTTTTGTGAGTTCACAGAAGTTGCGCTACAGACGAGAATTATGACATGAGAGCTAAATAAATGACAGTGATTTACTCAAATAGGTTGTAACTAACAGCATGTAAGAGCTGCTGAGAGATGGGCTAGGGAACAGAACAATAGAGATCTTTTAGTACCTAAAGACAGCAGAACGGTAGGCAACAATAATCAAGTACAGGACAGTAGGATACAGTTTATTACCGTCAACACCCCTGAAACGAAGGAAGTCAAAAACATTTTGTACAGGAACTGGTAAATTATCTGTGCTGATCAGGTTCTTAGTAAGCGTATCCCTGACCCACCACAAGTGGTGTATAGGAGGGATCCCAATTTAGAAGATATGCGGCTCACTTCCACACTACAGCTGGTTTGAAATCCTGTGAACACGGTAGCTTTTGGTTTTTGTCTTGATTGCCACCCAGTTGGATGCTGCCCCAGTGCATGTACTGCCGTTGTATTAAAAGCACTAAAGTTGAGCTGGCCAACTGGTGCAGAGGCACGTCGCCATCTGTGGCACCAACAACCCGGGTTCAGGAATGGACTCGGGAGTTGGAGGGCCGGCCGGGGGGAGGAATAGGATTGAGCGTCCAGTGGACTGCTGTCCTACTCCGGGGGAAGGTGGGGTTGAGTGTCTGATGGATCCCTTGCAGAAGCCGGGAGTTTGCTGTGGTCAGTGCCTGCATGTTTGGGGGCGGGGTGCACGAGGGTCATCATTGCACATCCCCATCCCTGAGGGTTTACAGCATACAAACTGCCAGCCTTAGGCTAATGAGGCTGGCTCCATTGCAGTCTCCCTTGATCAGCAGAGTTCGCCTTTCAGCGGCCCCCTCCAAGCCCAAGCATGAGTGGAAGCCTGGTGAGCCTGTTCGGGTCTTGAGGACCAGCACAAAAAATATAATAATTAAAAAAAAATAATAATAATAAAGAACTACATTTTATTTTCACCTAAGCTCAGGTACAGAATATGAGCTCAGAAGTCTGATTACATGCAACAACAGTAGTATAGTAAATCTAGTCGCCTGCCCCAATGGATCAGTCAGTGCAGGGAAAACAATCTATGCTTTCATAGTAAGGATTGGGGAGCGTGGCGGGGGGGTTAGCTGAACATATGACTAATATCATGGCAGCACATATTAAGCATGTTAGAACGAGGGGCAATCGTGGTTGGAGTTTTACAGGTGTTGAAAGGGTACAGTTGGGTACTTGAGGAGGTGACCTAATTACATCTTTGTTGAAAAAGGAAGCCTTTTGGACCCACACATTAGGGGGCTATAAAATGCCAAGTTTAAACCAGGATTTTGAAATGACCGCATTTCTATGAAATACTGCATGTGTGATTGTTTCTGTTTTAGTATACCCTGTTTGATGTACTGTATGATTTTATATGATACAAGTGTGGGTGTGCACATCATTCCCCCAGGATGCATTTGGAAATGAAGTACCAGTAGCTCAGTATGTCTTTCCTGGTGAAACCTTTTGATATAAATAATCACATAAAGTGGTGAATATTTTTCATCCATCTATCCTTGTATATTAGACCGTGTTCGCATTTTAGATGTGGTTCAGAATATGTAACATGTGGTACACTTTGGTGACGTGAACCTCAGTGGTGGTTACAATGTAGTTGCTTGTAAATTATTTCTACATTAATAACTGTGCTGTTTTTGTATCTCTTTTTCTCATCAGTAACTGAACTGTGTGTATCCTGAGTGGGACATTTCTATACTGTTGCCTGCAGATGAGCCCGGGTATGAAGACCACCTCACTGCAAAAACCTCTGAGGAGAGAGGCATTCCTTGATGTGTCCTTCATCTTACTATACCCATAATGGACTTTTCAAAGTAAAGACATGGGACAAACAATCTTACACTTATGCAGCGGATTTCTTACATGATATGCACTGGGGAAGTGGTGGGAATCAAACAAGACAGGTAACTGACTATGTTGTTTTATAAACTCTAATCGCGTCACAGGATCACTGTTATATATAGTCCACTGCATTAGCAATATCTTTTAATTTTTAACTTGCGTTTATTAATTTTGTAGTGCAATAGATACAAGCATCTCCCGTAGGGCAGTGCATAATGCTGACAAGCAGCATATGGTTTTACAGTATTTTTGGCACTCCTAACATGGTACAACATGAGGAGGTTACCGATATAACTTTTTCATTAGCTAAACAGTACATCCGAAGGCTAATGCTGCCATGGGTGGGGAAATCCTCTAATAAACAGACAATTTAGACATCTATAACATCCATTGATGGGTGAAACATCCCCAACATTCATGTTAAAGGAAAAACGATATTAAACAGCAGAGCATTCTCTCCCAGCTCCCCACCACCCATGTCATTTATTTATTTACTTATTTAAGAGTTTAACCAGGCAGGCGTACTGAGCAGAGCACCACTCGTTTCCAGACGCGACCTGGGGGAGATGGGGGGATAGGGAAACATGATGATTATTACATACAGTACAGATAATTACAATAGTGTACATAATTTACAGCCAGAGGCTGAAGAACAGCTGACACAAGGACACTTTTTCATAAATTGTACATTTTCACACACAATAGAGAACAGAACAACAATTTAAGCTTTAGGACTCTACAGTGTAGCAACTGAGTTTAGCATATCTACCGGTTAGCAGGAACCAGCGGCTTGTGCTTATGGCTACTACGAGCATGTGCATGTGGCGAGGGGGAGGTAATGCGTAGAGGAGTGGGTTGAGACGTCCAGGGTTCGTGGAGTGCCTGATGTCAGCAGGCAAGTCATTCCATAGTTTGGGCATGCGATATTTAAAAGCCGATTGGCCCTTCGAGGTATGCATGAAAGGAACTTGGAGAAGCCTGGAGTCAGTGCTTCTGAGTGAGTAGGCAGGGGAAGGCTGAGCTGATATGGTGGAATCAAGATAAGTGGGAAGGCTCTGTGACCAGAATTTGGAGATGACTCTGGAGCAGTGGATCTGTCTGTGGGTCGTGAGTTAAGGTAGGGCTAGGTCCCTGTACAGATCACAGTGGTGGGTCATTGGTGGGCAATCCAGAATGAAGCGACATTTACTATCATAGTTAACCAATTTTCTGCAGTAAATTCACAGAAATGTTTTACTCATTCAATAGTAAGTTTACAAATTATCCCCTTATTACTATATAACTAAAAGACTAAATATCCCTGTGTCATCAGACTTAGTATTAAAGGAAAATATACTGTTCTCTAATAACTGGAACTCTAAATGTCAGTAATAGAGGTTGGTGTAGAACTAAGCCGTGTCATAAAAGATGCTAGATCTAAACTTCCCTAAAAATAAACAATAATTAAGCAAACAGAAAATGCATTAACTTAATAGGCTGTCATTTATTTTCTAAATGCACTATCCCATGTATGCAATGTCCACATGAAATGAGGGGTCAATAGTAAATCATATTTAAGTCCAAAGCCTCTTCTAATCACCTCTGCCATGTGGCTACTTACTGGATTCAGTTCCTCCACATTTCAGGTATCTTCCGCTCCTTCAGACTCCGACTCCGGTCCTCTGGTAGTACAGACCAATTCAATCCTGGTCAGTAATTTTCCTGCATCTGTGGGGTCTGAGAAGTGATAAGATTTGTTACCGTAATCTAGCTTTAGGTTAGCCGGCATTAATAAAACGTGGTCTACCCCAAGCTGTTGAAGCCTTGTTGAATCCCAGCAAACACTTTGCGCCATTGTCGGATGGCAAAGCTGAGGTCTGGGAAAATATGTATGGGAGCCCTCTTGCCATTGAATTGGGCCCTGTCTCCTCACCACCCGCAGTACACTGTCCCTTTCTCTCATGGAACGCAGTACAGCCAGTACTGTATGAATCTGAGGCTGGGCCGGGTCCACATGTAGGCGGGCCCCTCTTGCATTAACACGGTATGCCCGCAGCACAGACTAGTGATTCCAGCTGTAATAATTTGGGCAGCCAGTGTTCCAAAAAGCTATCAAGGGCTTCTCCTTCCTCTGCATCTGGTAAGCCCAATATGCGGATGTGGGACGCCCGTGCCCCATTCTCTAAATTTTCCAGACACGTGACAGATTAGAAGATTTTCTTTTACCGGGCCCGATGTTGCAAACAGGGCTTTCTCCGCTATTTTGTTAGCCCCTTGTGCTGCTTCTTCCACCGCAGTCCACTTAGTTTCCACCACCGATAATCTGGATGCGAATTCGTCCATTTTCTCGTCAATAGCTTGAATGGCTTTAGTAATGCTACATTAGAGGGCTGATTCAGATTGGATTCAGCAGGTTCCTTTTCCTTGTCTGGGCCCAGCTGGGATTCTTTTTGTTTGACCCCACCTCCTCCAGCCGTTGTTTTCGTATGACCCATTTTGCAGAAGGCTATAACTTTTAGTATGCCCAGGATCGGTAAGTTTTGCTGAAGCAGAATTGAGCAACTGTAAGTAGTTTGGCATGCTTTTGACTACCCAAAAGTAATAAAGATTAATGTAATGAAGTGGCGCTCTGTGAGAATGCTACTCACAGATCAGCTGCTAGCTACACCCCCTGCATTAGCAATATCTGAGTTGGCAACAGTTTTTAAACGTGTTTAAATGTGTTTTATTTAGATATTTTTATGTAGGGCATAGGATGTAGTGTGGTCTTTAATCAAACTGGTCATGTAGCGCTTTAATGCGATCATGGTGGTGATGTTATCAGACACAACACTATACAACTAGCATACATTCCCTTGACAAAGTACCTGTGCCTAGATATGAAATGCATCTGGGGCCTTTGATGGAGCTACATGGGGTCTGTATCTTCAGCTTTTTGCACTTTTATAGATATAAGTAAATACAATTATAAAAAAGCTGTCAGAAATGCTGCAATCTGATTGGCTATTAGGATTCCAACAGCCTTACATTAATCCTTGTTATACTGTCATGTACAGCCTGATCACCATGGCACATGGATTCTTTCTGTCAGCATTCCATCCTCTAGCACAGCTGAATGTGTGGAATGATGCATTCTGATTTTGAACCAGCATTCTTAAACTGCTGGTGGAAGAACTACAGTATTTTATTAAAAATCTCCCTCTAAATGAAGAAAACATTCATAAAGGATACTTCTAACACTTTTCTTTTGGAAAACATTTTTATAATAGCAATAAGGCGCTCCCAGGAGTTTAACAGTCAGTTAATCATCCCCTAGGGGCAATATGGCACTCGGTTGCACCTTGTGCCACATTACACCCCTAGGGGGTGATTAATAGACTGTTAATGTAACCCCTGGTCATACCTTATTGCTTAAATATTTGTTGTACTTCGTACAACTAAAATCGAGTTTTCTCTGATATGGTGCTATATGTGTGCAAGGCTCTTCGTTTCACCTAGTATCTGCTCTTGCCTTTCTGTACCACCTGTAGTTTGTGAGTGATCCTTTCCTGGTTGTCCCAAACAAGAAGCCAGATTCGTGCACCTCTGGTTACTCTGCATCTTTGTCTATGCAGAGGCAGTGGCGCAAGATTTGGCCTGATTTTTGAAAAGTATATTCTTTTTCACCAAACTTGCTATGTCAGGAGAGTTTGGGATATAGATCACACTTTTGAAGGTTTTGAGAAAATCTGTCTCAAAATTGTCGAGATATAAGTGGCTGATAAGCACTTTAATGTTAAATCCCGCTTATCAAACATAACGATGGTTCTCTGTTGTGCCACTATAATGAATCCTCTCAAAGCAAATCAAAGCATCAGTGGTATTGAAAGGCATCAAGCTGTCCTATGCAGAAAAAGGACTACACTGAAAATGAGATGTAGCATCTCAACTATGCTATCCTGTGTAAATAAACTGAATGTGTAGCACTTTGGAATACAGTGTATGAACAGTACTATTTCTCCGATCAGTCACTACCAGTAATTAATTTAGTACCAGTGGTGCAGTAATGAGTCAAGGACCATGTCACTGTACAGACTCCATCATAGCTAGGTCATACACATGAAAATATGTTAGCCTTCCTACAATCTACAGTAATTCACACCTTCAGCTACAAGAAAGGGGTAAAACTTGTCAATGTTACAAGCTACCCCACAACTACAGTCACCAGCATATGGGAACCCGGGGTCAGATTTTTAAAACCCGAGACTACCCACAAACCCCTGGTGCACCCGATCATATGGTGCAGGGCTTGCGACAGAAATCTCCAACCGACGATTGGGATTTTTCACTCCCATGCCCCAAATGCCACTAGTTAGACCAGCTTCCCCCTGGTCTAACTTGCGGCATTCAGTGGACCGTTTTTATGGGGCTTACGCCAAATATTTGGTGCAAGCTACCACAAAGTGAGGAAAGTGTCGCAGCTGTGCACGAGAATATAAAATTGGGTGCAGTTGCGGCAAAGGTGTTTGACGCAGCTGCACCAAAAAATGGGTTAGATACAGAACTTGATGCAAACCCTGCATCACCCTTTAATAATCCAGACCCCGGAGTCAGACTTTCGTAAAACTATTCATCTGTTGTTAACATCTTTTCTTACCTGAAGGTGAATCCTATAAGGATGGGCAGTTGTGGTTTCAGTTTGCTAAGGGTGCATACATTTGAACTTCTCTTTTTGATATTTTGGTGAGTAAATGAGGTGAAATAATTTTTTTATTTTAGTTTTTTGTTGGCTGGGAAAGGAGTGTGAGGCAATTCTGCCTTCATCCTCATCCCGGGGGTGGGGAGTGTTTGTGTTTTTGTGTGTGTGTACAGATGCAGACTAATCAGGTTAATCTGTCGGTAGTATTTTTAGTGAATGCTGATAGGAAAGAAGAACAATATGTAGTGTAGGATGCATAACTGATACAAGAAGGCAGATACTTCCTGATTTGTGGGGTTTCTGTAAACACACATACAATGAAAAGCCTTAAACCCAACTCAAAGTATCTTGACTATGCAAATCTGTGTATAGGTGGGGTAAACTGACTAGAAAATGATTCGACTGGTGCTGTACTTTGTTTGACATGTCACTGCTCTGGACTCACCACAGTCAACACACACGCTAAATTCAAAAATAGTCTCTAACATTTGTACAACAGAGTATGCATGACAAATGGTGGAATCTACCAGTTGCTGCTTGAAAGTAAAAACAGTTTGTTTGACTAGTAAGTCCTAACTCACTAATATGATGTCACATCAGTGAATTATAAGTTTTCTGTATGAGTTAGAATGCAATTATAATGTATTTAGACTGTAAATCCAGATTAGAATCGCTAGGATTCCAACCCTGTATTTTCGCTCCTGAGTGCATCACCAGATGGTTCTGCTTGCTTGGGGATGTCATGTTGTTTGTTTGCCCTTCTGGGTACTTCACTGAGGCACGCATGTCAAGGACAAAACAAGAAAGAGTTGTGCTTCTGCCCACTTGGTGGCAGCAGGGTAGACAGCACTAACCACCCAACCTTAATTTAAGAAAACTGTATGTAACATATGCTACCTGATCGTGACAGACGAGTAGCAGTAATCGTTCTCATTCTTTGCCATAGCCTTAAAATTCACTCAGGCCTCACTCTGATGAATTATGGATGTCAGGCAAAGAACTTGAAAGATTATCATCATGAGCCGGTAGCAATTCTCATCCATATAGTGGCTATCCATTTGTAAAAGCTGTAATGAGAACAAAATCGGTTATCTATGCAAACACATTTCACATTATTCCTCATATACTGTTCACAGTACAGTATGGACTTACAGTGTACAGTAGAGCACAGTTCTATATAGAAATCCATCCTTTTTAAAATGTTGTTGTACCACAGTTCAAAAGCAATGGAATGTGATTGTACCCTTATGTGGTAGAACAGCATTCTAGAACCTCTAGAGACTGCACAATTCAGTTTCATTGTGAAAGAAAAAGCCACAATGCACACATTTCACATAATACTATGCACTATAAAAATACAGGATGAGCAAGTTTATGCATAACCAGTGTGTTCTGTCACCTCGTGGGTTCTGATTCCCATGGACCCCTCAAGCTTCGCTCTTGAGGTCAGAAGGAAGCAGAACACACTGTTTCTGCATAGCTGCCCATCCAGTATTCTCTACCTCTTGTATGGGAAAACCCAAGCATTTTTCCATAGGTAAGGGGATACTTGATGGGCTAAGGTTTGAGAACTAAGGCATTGCTTTTTTCCAAAAGTTGCTTGTCCAACTTTATTACTGCATTTGAAGACATACTGTCCACTCCTTCTACAGTCTGAATATGGTTAGATTTACAACCCAACCCACTAGCCTAACTGAAAAACAAAAACACGCATACAAAGCAGTGCCATTTTAAACTGTGTGTGATGGTAACCTATACAATTGTTGACATTTCACTGTCCTGCTGCTTGATGTCCATTTGCAGAACTTTCTTTTGTGTCTTGAACCCCCCCCCCCACACATTCTGGGTGGTGCTGTTGGAAAACATTGCTCTCTGTTTTGAAGTAGCCCTTTTGCCACATATATCAAAATTACATGATATTAATTCTCATAAAAAGCAAAATACTAAACCTTCCAATATAGACCTTCCTGTTTTCTTGTTAAATGAATTTTTTAAACGATGAAATATATATATATTTTATATATTTATATATATATATATATATATATATATATATATATATATATATATATATATATATATATATATATATATATATATATATATATATATCCATTTCTTACCACAGTGGCTCCTTTCAGCTTGGGTGCCCTCCAGCTCCATTCCTTTCCTTCTCTGCCATTTTATCTAACATCTTCTTACACAGCCTTCCAGGTGGGATCCACGAAGAACAGGCATGAGCCCAATAAAAAAACTGCACAATTCTGCGAGGCAATAAACAGTCGGATCACTGGTGTCCAAGAGTGCCTGCTTCATCTTGCCTGCCTGCAGGTTTCTTCCTGTGTTTTTTTTTTTAATTTCCTCCAAGAATACCGATGGCAAGAGTACATTGAGTCCCTGAGGAAGTGCGCATGCATGAAACTGGTTGGGCCTTGTGAGTGGGGTCACACACCTCTGTGGCATTTTGCTATTTTTATTTTTGTTTTGTTTCTCTGGACAATAAATATTTGACTGATTGATTCCTGCCTCTTGCCTCGGCTTGTGGACTGGATTACCACAGTGGACGGTGCCCGGCTGTTTTCCCAGGAGTCCATCGATGCCCAAAAATGCAGATGTGTGCCAGCGCACATTGGAGCTAGTCGACATCCCTTCTCCCACTTCTAGCACCAGCTGCACCACTAGATATGATCACACAGGTGACAGTAAAGCAGCAGAGTCTGAAACCCTCCCTGTCTCCCTGAGGAGGAGAGTATCCTCTAAGATTCCCGGGCCTCTTCTCCTGGCCAGCCCTTCAATATTGCAGGCACATTCCCAAATCTGGGGTGACAGAGATGCAAATGGCAACTCTGCTGCTGAGCGAACAGGCTGAGCCCACAAGAGAACTACCTGACAAACTATCATGAAGATTCACATTAAGAAGTGAAGTGGGATCTGAAGTCAACTAAAGTCAAGGGACTAACAAAGTGCAGCATTTAGATGTGGCGAGTCAAACTGTACCATTTGGGGCCCTAGCTGGACCTTTTCTTGGGACACAGTTTATGAATGTCTGCCATGTATATTAAGTGCTGTGAAGAGAAACTGCATTAGGTGCAAATACCAATAAAGAAAATATTTGTGTCACTCACTGAAACAAATCTGATATGCTGTGGCAAAAAAACAGTTAAATAGCAAAACTTCAAGGCACAAAAGCTCAATTGTCCAGTCTGCATTTGTGCTGTTCTAGTAGTTGTATCCAGGATGTTTTTTTTATTCTTCAAAGGTAGTGCATTCAGTTTTAACTGGAAGATATGTCAGCTACATGCTTCTACTACCTCCTGTAGTAAACTCTTCCAAGAATGAAATACCACTGCAGTGAAATGTTTCCTTTTAAATATTCCTCCTCCTCCTAACTCATGTTCACTTGTTCTGCTGTTCTCTGCCAAAAAAAATAACCAAATAATCCTCGTTATCATTGAGACTCGATATTTTGAATACCCCAGTCATTTCCTCTCTTACAGTAGTCTTTGCTTTTCCAATTAGAAGAGTCCTAGATCCTCGAGTTTGTTCTCTTGTGTTTTATTTTCCAGCTCCCTGACGAGCTTTGCAGGTCCTGTGGAACCATGTTCAGCTGTACCATAGTTGTTTTGTAGAACATGTTTCAAAATTGCTCACAATGTTATAGGTGGGACCTGATCAAGGCATCACTGTATATATTATGATAAGAGTACAACATTTGATCTTCTCTGCTTTCCCCTTTTTTATGCAGCCAAAAAATATTATTTTTTTCTGACAGGTGCCAAACATTGGTCCTATGTCTTGAAGGATCTATTTTTCTTTATAGTTCTAAGATCCTTTCCTTGATCAGTATATTCAATTCTACCTACAGTGTCACTCTTTATCACTTGTTCCTAAGCATTGTACATTTCATCATGTTAATGGCATCCGTCACGTTCCTGCCAATTTCCCTAACCCAAGTACAACTCATTCTCCTGGGTATAAACTGTACTGCTGTTTTGATTTCTTCTGCAGATATTGAGACAATGCTGTTCGTATGCTGTTCCAGGTAATTAATGAAAATGCTGAACAGCAGAAGTTAAGCACCAAACGTAGCAGGGTTTCACTAGTTACACCTCTGCAACCAGAATCTTTACTGTTCATGCAGACCCTCTGTCTCCTGTTACTCAATTCCTGATGAATCATAGTAGATATTTACTGGTACTATGCCTGTTGAGTTTTGTGCAGTAGCTTTCTATAAGGTAACATTTGTCAAATGCCTTTCTAACTGGGGCTGGCAATATAGCCTAGAGGTTAGAGTAATAAGCTGTGGATGAGCTCTGTGCATCCAGCAGAGCTCAGATTGATTCCCACAATCTCCATGTGCATATTGTGACTCTGAACAAGTTCCTTAACCTCCTGAGTACTCCTTGGTCACCCCTGAAAACAGGCACTTGGGCTTAGTGAGCCTTACCTGGTTATCGAAGAATTAAAACAAATTCAGAGTACCTTGCATCCTCTTTTGGCCCCTTAAGCATTCTAACAAAGTAACATTGCAGCATGGTTATGTGGTGAAAGACAATGGGAACATGATCTCAGCCTTCCACATACTCAATGGTATCAACAAGATCGAAGAGACAGAGATGCCTTATCTGGTGTCCTCCAGTAGAAAATGAAGACATGCCCTAAAGCTCAGAGGTAGCAAATTCGGTGGTAATGTTAGAAAGCATGTCGTTGCTAAAAAGGTGATGAACCTGTGGAACAGCCTACCAGTTGAGATAGTGAACATGAAGACAGTACAGGCCATCAAGGTAAGTCTGGATGAATGTCTGCTTGACAAGGGAAGTATTGGATACCCTTTTTAGTACAGTGGGTAGAGCAACACCTTTAAATTAGTATATGTTAACACAGCGTACTTAGGCATGCCTGCTTATGAAGCAAGGGGCATACACGATGGACCTAGAGATTCTTTCAACCCTAAATTATGTTAATATAGTGACAGAACAGCCAGGGTTATTTTTGCTAACCCTTTCTGCAACAAGGTAATAACAGAACCCAGTTTCAGTATGGACACTTAGTTTATCAGTTGGAAACCTACCCCTACATATGCTTTGTAACCAATAATGCAGTTCTCTCCATGGAATCTGTTCAGTCATGCTTTGACAGCCTGAGGTTAGCTTCACCAAACTCACCAGGAAGGATATTCCCTTTTTTCTCAAAAATATTTGATTGGTTTATGAGTAATCATTGTATATACTTTACACACTAATAATGAAAGAGTAAAAAGAAAGAGACATAAAGAAAATCTCCAATTGAATACAACAATTAAACCCAGTAGAATTAAGGTTCCGGACTGGGGCCCCTAATGTTCAACATTTTCCTAAACAAACTCTCGGGCTCCTGCTCCAGTTGCATGCTGACGACGTGGTCATTTTCACCAGCAATCCTCACCTCGAGCACCTACAAGCAGACCTCCAATTTGGTTTCTTCTCTGCGGAAGCTTGGTTTAAAGAACACAGACTAGTATTCAACTATTAAAAAAACAAAGACCATGATCTACTCCAGCTCCTTTAGTAAGCATAAGGCCTTCCCCCAGTCTGTCAAGAATGACAGTGATGACACACTGGATCTCATACAGCACTTTAAGTACCTGGGTATCACAACTGACTCCACCCAGTCCTATACCCAGCACATAGACAATACCGCAAAGGCCATCAATTCCAGAATCGGGATACTCTGTCACAAACACAGCCTAACAAACAAAGCCCTGAACCTGGCCATCAATAGTTCAGTTGTCTTCCTCATCGATTATGGCCTGGTCATATATGGGTTGGCAACAGACACTGCCCTCCACCGCATCTCTTTTGCACTAAATAAGGCCTGCCACCTCCTCACAGGTGCTGCAAGAGTCATGCACACCTGTGAACTCTATGCTCGGGCAGGTTGACTCCAACTGAAGAACAGAATTAAATACCAAACCTGCCTACTTGCCAAAAACACCTTACTAAATCTGCTGCCACCAGGAGTTCAGAACCTGCTCACATGACATACAAGTGCTAGGTTGCCCAGAAGCTCCAACAGTCAAATCTTTAGTGAACCTAGATGCTGCACTGCATTGGGTCAACATGCATTCTCCTACCGTGCGCCCTACTGGATCAATGCTTTACCATCTGCAGTCTCCGGAGTAGCAACTATTGGTGCCTTCAAGCATAAGCTTCATAAGTACCTCATTCATGTCTAAGGCATGCCCCCTGTAGGGCATCTAGAATAACTCCACTCTTCAAAGTGGCAGAGTGCAGTTGCAGCTGCCACTTCGAAGAGAGGAGTTATTCTAGATGCCCTACAGGGGGCATGCCTTAGACAACTAGTATTGGAGCCCACTCGAGAGGGAGCAATATTAGACTTGCTTCTCTCAAATGGAGATGGAGAGAGGATCACAGATGTAGAAGTGGGTAGCCATCTGGGAACTAGTGACCATCGAACAGTACGGTTCACAATAAATACAGCAATAGAGTCAAGCCATACAAAGACAAAAGTACTGGACTTTAGGAGGGCTGACTTTGCCAGAATGGGTGAGTGCCTAAGGAATGCACTAGCAGATGGGCAGGAAGGAGGGGTGGAAGAACAATGGGGAATAATAAAAACTGCCATCACAGAGATAACAAGCCTTTGTGTGAAGCAAATAAACAAAACAAAATGATGAAGAAACCACTATGGTTCTCAAAGGAAGTGGCAGTGAAGGTTCAAGAGAAAAAGAAAGCATTCAGGAAGTACAAAGAATCGCAGAAGGAGCAGGACAGAGAACTATATCAGTTAAAGCAAAAGGAGGCTGGGAAGGCAGTCAGAACAGCAAAGACCCAAACCGAAGAAAAGATGGCCAACTCAGTTAAGAAGGGGGATAAAACCTTTTATAGGTACATCAGGGAGCGAAGGAAGACCAAGGGAGGGATAGTGAGGCTTAATAAAGGGGAGGGAGGTGGGCAGAGGGAGACTGTGAAAAGGCAGAGATACTAAACAAATATTTTTGCTCAGTATTTACAAATGAAGAGGGGGAGGTGCATAAAACAAACAGTAGAAACACTCTGGATACAGAAGTTGATACCAGCCCATTTACAGAAGAAAGGGTTCTGAAAGAACTCTTAAAACTGAAGTGGACAAAGCAATGGGGTCTGATGGGATTCATCCCAGAATTGTAAAGAACAAGGGTAGAACTGGTGACACCACTGACTACCCTTTTAACAAATCATGGGAGGATGGGGTGGTACCCGAGGACTGGAGGAGGGCAGATGTGATTCCCTTCACAAAAGTGGGAGCAAGGCAGAAGCAGGAAACTACAGACCTGTTAGTTTAACCTCAGTGATAGGGAAAATGATGGAATCATTTCTGAAGGAAAGAATTGTTGAGTATCTAGAGGCCAGAGGGCACAGGACCCTAGGCAGCATGGATTCTCAGCGGGCAGGTCAAGCCAGACGAATCTGATAGATTTCTTTGACTGGGTGACCAAAGTAGTAGATCAGGGAGGGGCTGTGGACATGGCCTACCTAGACTTTAGCAAGGCATTTGACATAGTCCCACACAAAAGATTAATATAGAAGTTAGCCAGCCTGGGAGTGGGTCCCAAGATGACAGCCTGGGAAAAGAATTGGCTGGAGAATAGGGCAGAGAGTAATAGTAAATGGAGTCCACTCAGAAGAAAGGAAGAGGTTACTAGTGGGGTACATGAGGGGTTCAATATTGGACGGTCCTCTTAATGTCTTTATGCGACATTGCAGAAGGACTGGAAGGAAAATATGTCTCTTTGCAGATGACACAAAGATCTGCAACAGAGTTGATGCACAGGGTGGGGTGGAAAGGATGAGAAGGACTTGCCAAGGTTAGAGGAATGGTCAAATGTATGGCAGCTTAGATTCAATGCTAAGAAGTGCAGGTAATGCACCTGGGAAACAAAAACCCAGGGAAGAGTACGTAATGGGGTGAGATACTAACAACAACAAAAATGGAAAGGGACCTGGGGTAGTCATATCAGATGACCTAAAGGTGGGCAAGCAATGTGAGAGGGCAGCAAGGAGGGCTGGGGGATACTGGGATGTATAGGGAGGCATCACCAGTAGAAAACAGGAAGTTATTATCCCTCTGTACAGACAGCTGGTGAGACCCCATCTGAGTATTGTGTGCAGTTCTGGAGACCCAGTCTCCACAAAGACATATAGACAGGATGGAAGCTGTCCAGAGGAGGGCAACTAAAATGGTGCAGGGTCTGCACGGGAAGACATATGAAGAGAGGCGAAGGAGCTTAATGTGTATAGCCTCGAGGAAAGGAGGAGAGGGAGGACATGATAGAAATGTTCAAGTACCTCAAGGGAATCAACAAAGTCCAAGAGGGTAGCATCTTTCAAAAAGAGGTGTGCAAGAACAAGAGGGCACAATTTGAAGATAGAGGAGGGGCGGCCCAGAGCTAATTTAAGGAAGTATTTTTTCACAGAGAGGGTTGTGGATGCATGGAACGGCCTTCCGGAGGAGGTTGTGGAGTCAAAATCAGTGGTGGAATTCAAGCATGCATGGGACAGTCATGAGGCGATTCTAGGGGTTGGGGGTAGGAAGAAGTAGGCTGCTGGTTAACTAGGATCTGCAGCTTATCCAGTAGGTAGGGAAATGGGCAGACTGGGTGGGCCAAGCGGTCCTTATCTGCCATCAAATTCTATGTTTCTATTCCTGAGGACAACTGTGACTGCTTCATCTAACTTTTGGTACATACAAGCAAACTCTTCATCCGCATCTCATTATCAAGGACACCTGTGACTGCACCACTTCCCCCCCATAGTAATCGCCTGCTGTACCTCTTGACCCAGGGGCACCTCCCAACCTCAGAACTTCACTGATCCCCACCCTATCCTGCCTACCCTCCCCACATCTCATTGGCACACCCCTCCCCCCCCATTCCTCCGCTATGTCACCTTTGTCTGTTACCTTCTCTGTGTCTATCTACTCCAGGGTGTTTGAACTCAAGGATGCAGGCATACGTTGTACAATGCCTCAGCAGTGTCTACTTGTGTGAACCTTTCTGTAGCTTACTGTGCCATCTCTGTAAATGTATAAATTGTTGTTCTCTGCTATTTTCTGTTCTGCTGATGTGGAACCTACAAAAGAGCATCCGCTCACAGGTATTATCCAAGAACTCAATAAATAATAAAAGATAAAAAGGGAATGGTAGAAAATTATATTTTCAGTATAGGGGTAATACATTTCATTCCATGTCTTGTCTATAAGATCGTGATAATTTTCATACCTATTCATTTGTGTTTCCATTTGCATTATATCCTTAAAAACTACAGACCATTTTTAACTCGCTTATATAACAGTTCTGGAGTATCAATCACTTGGTTGCCATTGTAAAAAATGCAAATATTATTTTTTTATTAATATTGTAATCATTTAATAATATATGGGTCAAAGCGAATATTTGCTTATATGGTTTTACATATTTGAATATTTGTGTCAGTCCACCACTCATGTATCACAGGACATTTCCTTATTTGATGTATAAAAATTCAAGGTTTGTTAAAGTTATGCCAACATTTATTATCGACTTTAGCTCCAGTATTGAACAATCTATTCAGTATATAATAGGCCCTTTTTAATATTTTGTATTGTATGGACTTGTTTTTAGCATTTACATGTAATTTGTTTTGCTCCCGTAGTTCTGTTGTACCAGTTTAACATTTTGTATGTCACATTCCTGCAGTCATGTATTTTGTAAGTCAAAAATTTCTTTGATTTTAAATTTGGTGTTTTAAAAGTTTTATTTCAAGATTTGCTGTTTTTGAATAATACTGCAATAATTCCCCCTTTTCTTTTATTCTTCTCTTTTTGCACAATCTGTCAAGGAGAGTTTTATAGCGGTTAGTCAACTGTATTGATTTCTTTGACTGGGTAACAAGAGTGGTGGACCAAGGGGGAGCAGTTGATGTTGCCTACCTTGACTTCAGCAAAGCTTTCTATACTGTTCCACTTAGAAGATTGATAAATAAGCTGGGTAGGCTCTGGGTGGGTCAGACAGTCAACTGGGTGGCAAACCGGTTGACGGGCAGAAAACGGAGAGTGGTGGTAAACGGTATACAGTCAGAAGAGATGCAAGTCACAAGTAGGGTACCTCAGGGATCAGTCCTGGGGCCAGTCCTCTTCAATATCTTCATCAGTGACATTGCAGATGGACTGGAGGGTAAGGTTTGTCTGTTTGCAGATGACACCAAGATCTGCAGCAGAGTAGATGATCCAGGTGGTGTGGGCAGAATGAGAAAAGATCTGGATAAACTGGCAAAATGGTCGGAAGAGTGGCAACTGGGGTTTAATGCAAAGAAGTGCAAGATCATGCACATAGGGAAGAGAAACCCTGAAGCCACCTATAGGCTGGGAGGGGAGTTGCTGGCAGTCACAAGGGAAGAAAGAGACTTGGGCGTCATCATCACCGATGACCTGAAATCATCCAGGCTGACCTCTAAAGCAGTAGGTAAGGCTAGAGGGATGTTGAGGTAATATTAGTAGGGGTATCACAAGAATGAAGCGGGAGGTAATAATCCCTCGTTACAACACACTGGTTAGGCCCCATCTGGAGTACTGCAAGCAGTACTGGAGGCCACACCTTCACAAGGACATTAACCAAATTGAGGCAGTCCAGAGAAGGGCAACTCAAATGTTGCAGGGACTGCATCAGAAAACATATGAGGATAGATTAACTGAACTCGATATGTATACCCTAGAGCAAAGGTGGGAGAGAGGTGATATGATTGAAAAATTCAAACACATTAAGGGCATTAACAAGATGAAAGAGTCTAACATGTTTCAATATAAGAAAAATAGCAGGACAAGTGGACACAGCATGAGATTGGAGGGAGGCCGATTGAGGGGTAATGTGAGGAAGTTCTTTTTCACAGAAAGGGTGGTGGATGCATGGAACGGCCTACCTCAGGAAGTGGTGGATATAAATACAGTGCAGGGCTTCAAACAGGCATGGGATAGGCATAAGGGAGCAATACAGATGAGTATGAATAGATAGGCCATTGACAGAGCAAAGGCCTATGTCACATTCATAAGGCAGATAAATGAATAGACTGGATGGGCCTTGCGGTCCTTATCTGCCGTCAGCTTCTATGTTTCTATGTATATATACCATCCAGTTTAATCCTTTATCATGTTTAGTGTCTGAACATGGCTTCAGTCCATTGTTACCTATGATATCATCCCCTTTCCAATGTGTTAACTTTGCAAACCTATCCTTTTTATTATGTCACTTGGATTTCTCGTAAATATCATATCTAAAATGTAGCCAGGATAAATATTTTTGCTTTGTTAAATTGTATTACTGTGCCTATTATCTCTTGAATTGGTTGGTTTTTAATTTTTTTAAAACATTCTGGGGAAAAACACAAGGGGCCTAATTCCAAGACAGTGGCGAGAGCAGGGTGCAAAGTACACCAGTGCATAAAGTTGCACCAAAAACCATACGCCATGCGAGCTGGGCCATATTCCAAGAGAATCACCAGATACGATGGAAAATGCAGAATTACACATCACAAGTTATGCCCGCAAGACATGGCGTAACTCGCAATAGTGGCGTAGCAGTACGCATGTCGCAACTCATCAATACATACCTCTCGACTATCCACAGTACATGGCACTGTTCCCTACTGTACATCCCATCACATCTATGTTCCACAGTGCGATGCCCTGTCCCACAGTCTGTGTTTGGCTATTGTGCTACATGCTCTGGTACCTGTTGCACCAGGTATGTATGTCACTTACTATTGGCCTGTCTGGCCATGCTGCTACCTATTTCCCTGTGTCCTGGGCTTCCATGGCTAATGGGATTATTCCCTGTGCACTACTCCCCTCCATATCTATTATATCCTGTAATTTTTGTAAACCATCAAAAATGGTACACCTCCGTATATACCCTGTTTCATTTTAAGGAACCCATACTTGAATTATTTTTTTTTTTTTCAAATCTCTTTACCAAAGTTTTGCTAACAACTTATAATCTAATTCAGTAATGCTATGGATAAATCATTTTATGGGAATAGTAGGTCCTTGTTTTCTTTCACAATTAACAAAACTAGGGCCACAAGCATGGAATTTGGCATGTGTGTGTCATTCATTATTTCCATAAAAAAGCTCTTGCTATGATAAAGTGGAGTAAAACTCTTGTTAATCCATCTGTTTCTGCGATTTCATTTTTTTAAAGGTGCATGTTTTTTCCTTGATATATTCTTGTGTAAAGTTTGATCCATCCACATTTTTAACAAAAGGTATTGCAAAACTGTTAAATATTTTCTTCAGCTTTATTTCAAGGGTCAGGCCTCGGCTGCTGTAAAGTGCGAATCAGTTTTTGCACTGGACGGAACAGCTGACACTGACATTGACGCTCTGGGTGATCAGCTGATTGGTAGATTAAAAATGAAAGCCTGTAAATTACAACAGTTTGTTAGGTAATGCAGACAGTGATTACCATATGTTGTGTTACCTGAAACTGTTTGTCATATCTCTGCATCAATGGCTGTCTCGTTCCAAGCCACAGAAAAGGGAACGTGTTACAGATTTTGCTGTTGTTGGCACTTTTCACCCTGGAAACTCTGAGTAAAGCCAGTGATGTTTCTGTCACTGCTACAGAAAGTGTTGTTCAAGAGCTTACTGAGATCCAGTCTCCCTGCAAGAAGTGGCATTTTGAATCCAATCGGTACCATCCAGAGGCTCGCTTTTCCATTGGCAGACATGTAGCTGAGTCTGGTGTTATGAGTGCAGTATGACTTTACTACAGAAAACACAGCACTACTGTAAACAAAAGAACAGTACACAAATTCAAGGCAGACTACCTTGAAAAGCTATGAGTAACTCCACACTGCACTCAGTTGCCCCAAGTACTCCCCCTTAAATCAAGACAACGTTTCACTCTCTTGGTAGATGAAATTAAAGCAGAGCTTTAAAAAAATATCATGCAGAGCTTGCATTTTTAAGGGGCAGTTGTTAATGCAAGGTTGGTTATGGCCATGACAACTGGTGTGGTAAAAACAATGAACCAACAACTCCTCACGGAGAATGGGGAACATCGCATTTACAAGGCAGAGGGCATGGCAGTTTCTCAGACTGACAGTCTTATGGGGTATTGTAAGAGCAAATGTACCAATGCTGGGAAAAAGATGCCAGAAGATTTTAATACACTGGAGGCACATTTCCTTGTCAGAATTGTTAAAGCTGCAAGCCAGGAACCGATCCCTGCAGACTTAGTTGTAAATATTGATGATACAGGGATACATTTGGTGCCATCCTTACAGTGGATGATGGCAGAGTCTTGGACCCAAACAGGTGGAGATGACTAGCTTGGGAAACAATCACCAGGTCTTGCAGGTTTTGTGGTACAGATTAGATGGTATCTTTCTCCCTTCACAAGTCATTTATCAGGTCAAGACTGTGAAATGGCAGCCAGCACACAGTTTTCTAGACTACTGTAGTATAACCCATTCAAAAAGTCATTGGTTTAACCCTGAGACAATGCTGGCATTTATGGATAAAATTCTTGTGTGTTTATATAGAGCCCATAAAGGAGAAAAAAGATGTGCTAAGGTAACAGCGAGCACTCCCTTTTGATTCTTGACCTTTTCAGAGCACACATGACTGAACCTGTCCTTGAAAAACTCAAAGGGCTGGATATTCAAACTGCGCCCAAAAAGTGCGCAACAGCAGGAGCAAGCACAAGTCAATTGCGCACTTGCACAATAGACGCGATATTCAAACATGGAGCAAGACAAATTGTGCAAGCAGCCAACGTCTGAATATCGCACAAACTGCGCCATATTGCAACCAGGAAGGGGAAGCTGAGCAGAAATGATGTGCCATAGCGCAACAAGGCTAGCCCAGCTGAGCAGTCCAGAGGTGCCATAGCGCAAGCAGAGCCCCCCCCCAGCAGAGCAATGTAACTGCACAACCATGGAGGCAGGCTGGGGCCCACCACCAGCCATGCCACACATGGGCACAGGAACACACTGCAGAACTAACAATACACCTGCACACCCCAAGCACAGCATCACTTGGGGAGGGATGGATGATCCACCGGCCCATGGGGACAAGCCAACAAAGCACAGCAGGGCCATGTCGCCCCAGCACACCCACCTGAGACTGCCACACACAGGGGGTTGACAACCACAGTGCACATCAGCCCCCCCTTCTGTACAGCACACCCTGCACTGTGACCCCAAGACACCACCCATGTGCAGTGACTGTCACTGCAGTAAACACCATGCATCCCCGGCACACTGCAACCTCGTGTAGCACAGAACCATACAAGCCACACCCAGCAGCAGCAGCAGTCACCCACCAGGTCTGGGGGTACAGTGTCCAATGGTGGCACATGCCCACCGCCCTTTGATATGCCCATTCCTGGTCCTGGTGAACAGCGCCCACACTCAATGGGTGTTGTGCATCAGGACCTTCCATATCCTGGGGGACAGGATGCCGTTGTGGCACAGTACCCATTTGAAGGGCACACCCGCCTGCTGCGGGAATCAGTACAGCAGCAAAGGCGGGTTGCAACGTCTGTGGAGGCACTGTGCGTGGCTGTGGAGTGGCACAGCAGGGACTGTGCTCTGATCCTTGCAGAGATGGTCCAAATGCAGATGGATGTGACCACCGCGATTGACAGGCAGACCCAGGCATTGGTCGCTGTTGTGGCTGCATGAGCACACAAACAGGTGCCCTGTACTCACTTTTTACGTCGCTCTCCCTCCCCATTCCCGGCGTACGTGCGACACCCAGCCTGTCGATGCCGGGTTCTGCTGTGGGCATCCTGAGCACCCCTGGTGCAGGTATGTTTGGCATGCTGCAGACCCCTGTGCGGACAAGGTCGCGATCGTGCAGTGGGACCCCTGGTGGTCCATCGGTGCCACCCCATGTGGCCCCTGCTCAGCCTACCAGTGCAGTTGGGTCACGGCGGGGCCGCCCACGCATCCGCAATGGCCATGGAACAGTGCAACATGACTGACCTGTCTCCCAGTGCGGGCCCTGTCTGGTGCTGCCCTGTGTGCAATGTGTGTCTTGGGCAGTGCACTGGTGGGTGCCCTGCCCAACACGCCGACACATACCTGCACACCCTCCCAACTGCTGTCCACAGGTGCGTGTGCATGATGATGCCTGCATTGTACTGTACACCAAGGTGCAAGGGTGCCCAGCATCTGACACACGTACTTGGACAGTACAGGTGGTGGGGGTGGTCTGTGGATCTGTGTGTTTGCCATGTCTGTTCTGCTCTGCTGTGCACCTGCCCATGTACGCTTTGTGCCTGGTGTGTGTGTGTGTGTGTGTGTGTGTGTGTGTGTGTGTCCATATGACTGTTTGCCCCTCCCTGATGGTGTGTTCATGTGCCTGGTCCCTTCCACTCCCCTTGCCGTCATGCACCCCTGGTGTGTTACCCTGTGTGCCTGTGGGTTGCGCCTGGACAGTGTTGGTTGCACATGGCCCCTTGACTTACCTGTGTCGTGCATAATGCTCCTCCGTGATGGTGTTCCAGTGCAGCTGGGCCTGCCAGATCAGTCAGGGGTCCTGCCATCCTAGGGGGCTGCTCATCACCATCATCACGGCGCCGCTGGCGTCCCCGCTAGTCCCCCTCCTCGACCTGTATGGCTATCCCACAGTCTTTGGCCATGTTGTGCAGGATACAACAGGCCAGGAATATCCCACAGGCCTTTGAGGGCTGTACTGTAAGGCACCACCCGAGGAGGTGTCTAGGCATTAGGCGTGCCTTGAGCCCCAGCTCCTTCGATGATGTTGCGTGTGTGGCGGCATGTGCCCTAATTACAGCGTTGCTGCGATGGGGTCATGGGGCGCCGGTATGGTGTGAGCAGCCAGGGACGGAGTGGGTATCTGCTGTCACCTGTGTGGAGATAGTGGAGATCAGTATCATGTTCAGGTCCATATTGCCCATATCCCTGTGTGCCACTACCATGGCACCTGTGGCATTCCCACCCTTGCCCCAAGTTTTCAATTCCTACATGCGTACTCACCCACTAGATGGCCTGTGGGGATGTCCCCACTCTCAAATCGATGGCACAGTGCAGACTGATACTATATGAAGGCATCATGTGCTCCACCAGGGTGTGTGGCACAGACATTGATTATGTGCCTGGTGGCATCACACACCACCTGGCAGTTGACACTGGAAAAGGCCTTCCTGTTCCTATATGCGGCCCCATCAGGGCCAGGTGGTGTGCGAATGGCCACATGGGTGCAGTCTATGGCCCCTAGCATGCCAGGCATACGTGCTACCCTGTGGAACCCCTGCATGTTTGCTGTACACTCTGCCGCGGTACTGGGGAAATGGATGTGCTTCACAGCATGTGGCAGCAGTGCGCTGAGGAATTGGGTGAGGATGTGTGATGTGGCCGACTGTGTGATACCTGTGGTGTCCCCTGTCAGCCTCTGGAAGGTGCCCATGACGAGCAGGCACATGCAGGCTGTCACCTTGGTCTCCACTGACAGAGCGTGACTCCGTCGTGAGGGTGCCTGCATCACATCACTGCACAGCTCACAGAGCCGCCTCAGTACTGCCCTGTTCAGGCGGTACCAGCCCACGATCTCTACATCTGTGTACAGCTCAAAGCTGATGCGGGCATGGTACTGCCTGTTGTGGGCGTACTGCCGATGGGCTTTTCCACGGCCACGTCCCCCTGCAGCTTGCATTCTCACCCCCCTCATTACAGCTTCCATGTGGAAGCTGCCACTGTCCATCTCCCTGGCTTCTGACCCCCATTGATGTTGCTCTGTTGCCCCGCTGTCTTGACTACTGCCCCACTGCACCAGGTACCCCCCGCTGGCCTCTGAAGCCTATGGCCCACACTACTTCCCTTGCCTGCCCTGTTCTGGCCTGTCGCTGTCTGTCTCTCTCTCTCTCTCTCTGTCTCGCTTGGCATCCCTGTAGCGTTCTTGCGCCTCTTCCTTGATCCTTTTTATTTTGGCTCATTTCTGCTGTGGCGCACCTTCTGGCTGTTCCGCTCTTGCGCATTGCGCAAGTCTTTGAATATCGCATTACGCTCTTTATGCATGGGTCCACCCCCTTCGGTTGCGCATGCCTTCATTTGCATTGTGCTGTTGCTCAGCCTATTTTCAGTGGCGCAACTGCCTTCTGCTGAATATGGCGGAATGGCGCAATTTTGGACTTGCGCATGTGCAACCCTTTTGAATATCCCACCCAAACTACTTTAACATTATTCCTGTTTTTGTGCCAGCATCATGTACTGATATGCTACAACCTCTCGACCTTACAGTTAATAACATTTTCAAGGACTTTATGAAAGAGCAGTTCACACAATGGTATGCAGATCTTATTTCTGATCAGCTTAAACAAGGAACATCATCTGACAATCACAGTAGACCTGCCAGTGACAACACTGGACACTAAGCATGCGCAGCCACTGGTTACTGCGTTTGGCAAGTTGTGTGGTTGATATAACTGCATCAGTGGATTCAGAAGTCTGGGAGTCTTGACACTCACACTGAATGCCTCAGCAAAATTATGTGTGCATACAAGTTTCATTCATTTTGAGACTGTTTATCTTGTGTGCTGAGACTTTTGACCCATCAGAATATTGGTTAGCTGACCGGGGATTACAGCGTCAGCAGTTGCTCTACTCCCACAGTTTACCATATGTGTTTTTTGTTTGGGGGGGGGGGTATTTTAACTTTGACTTCAATAAAAATTTTGAATGAATGAATAATACAGTATCTAATACAGTAATTCGCAGCACTTTCTTAGAGTTACCCGGTATCATGGTAGCAGCATTGTTGTGGTGGACACTACCTGTGTTATTCCCACCATTTTGTTTTCTTGGGGGGGGGGTCTTTTTAACTATGACATCAATAAAGGTTTGAATGAATAATACTGTACTTAAAAATTCACAATACTTTGATTTACCCAGTATCATGGTAGCAGCATTGTTGTGGACGCTACTTGAAAACGCTGTTTCCACTGACCATGTGGATTACTTAACTGTAGCTGTCAATGTTTTACTGCAAGTTTAAATTCACTGGGGGTGTCATAACTGAGAATATAATAAAATTACATTGGCATTAAACATTAATGGCTCTACAATATTGGTGATGTATGGGTTGTTGCACTAGATTTTTTTTTGGTAAATAGCTGAGTAGTCCTATAAAAATATTTGGGATATTTGATCATCTTGTGTCACTCTTATTCCTCTCTGCTTTGTAACTGTACAATAACATTTCTTTCCCTATTGGTCTTCAGTCTGTTTTCCATCAATTTTCCAGATTTATTTGCATTGAACTAGAGATTGGTGTGAAATGTAAACATATCCTTTTGTACTTCCTGACTTAAAAATCATTGCAAGGTATCTTCCTTATTGTTTCACACTACGTGTAAATTTGCTGATCGTTGTTAATCTAGTCATCTATTTCTTGAATTTCTTTTTTCAAATTATTGATTTTAATAGCCTTATTTTTCCTATATGCAGTTTCATAAGAGGCTATATGTCCTCTTACAACTGATTTTAAAGCATCACACAGCATATATATTTTCTGATTTCCACCACAAATGAAACGCCAGCATTCTTTGATTATTTATATTGTTTTACCTATAATGTCTGGGCAGTTTATTAATTTCTGCATTAAACCACCATTGACTGGTAATTATTTTCCCTGTAATATGTTTCCTTAACATGTTAACCATGGAATGATCTAAGATTATTATAGCTATTTTTAATACTATACTAAAATATTTTGATATTAGTATGTGAAGTAACCTGGAAATAGAATAATATGACTTTGAATAAAAAGTAGGTAGTGGTGTTTTAGTCTTTGTGTAATCTGCATAGGTATTAAAGTCCCCTGCCATTATTATATCTTCATTCCTTACCTAAATATACTATTGCCTAAACAATTTTGGTAATACATTAACCGTAATCAGTAAATGGTGCATAAACAGAGGCAAAAAATGTAGGTTATGTCCACTATGTTGCCTTTTATAGACACCACTCATCCCTGAGCTTCTCTGAACTGACTGTTTAATTTAAATGGTGTGTTATTATAGTGTGTGTGCTTCTGTTTCTACTCATGGAAAAGAAGATTTGGCCTCCCCAGTCTTGACTCAATTTTTCTCTCTCTTTTGATCACAAATAAGTCTCCTGTAACATTAAAATGTTTATTCCTGCATGTTTGTCACGCCTCAGATGTTTGTTTTTCATTTTGATTGAGGAATGAATTCCCATTACATTCCAACTAATGTACTTTTAGTACCTTGTGTACCCATATTTCTGATGAAACAATACACAGCATATATGTTCTGATACATTACTTTTTATAACTAGGAAAATTCTCAAGCATTTTAATGCACTGGTGTACACTAATCATTAGATCATCTGAACTTCCAGTATCTCTTCCCTTTTCCCCTCTTAACTTCAGCTTCTATCTTTCTATCCCCCCCTTTTTAACAAAAGATTCGAAGAAAAAACTGAAGAATGACTAATAATCTGATAATTTTGTATCCAAATGGCTACTGGCACTGGAGTAAAAACTGTAGGTTATGGCTCCTGTAGTAGATACGTTCTTCCTTGGCAAAATTTGTCTCAAAAAAGAAAAAAAATATGTGGTATTCTATTCCAGATTACTTTAAGAAATTTATGTTCCGTTTGTTTTTGCAAACATTCTAAATTACATGAAAAATTTGTGATCTATAAAATATGTTTTCTGGCTTTACAATCTGAATTTTTATAAGCCTTTAGCATTTATTTCTATATTATCTTTATTTTATTTTCTGCTGGAATATCACTAAATTATCACAGAAAAAAATAGTTAAAATAGAATGCTCTAAACTACCAGTATGCTTTATTCATGTTTATTAACTATATTATATATATGCTTTATTCATGTTTATTAACTATATTATATATATATATATATATATATACGTATATATACACACACATACACAATAGGAGTGAGTGGTAAATGAGTGAGATAAAACAGCGTTTCATCCACTGCAGTGTGATATTTTTACCCTCTGCTCTACTGTGATGATATGAGACATTTACACACACAGGTCACAGAAGGTCACTGATATCATCACCCTAGGCAGCTTTCCCCTCAGCATGAAAGAAACACCTGTGCTGTTACCATGGACACAAATGCAGAACTACCTGAGAGGTCTCACTGCTGCCTACAGCTAACTCAGTGAGCATTACAAAACACACCTACCCCCCCAACTTCCAGCTCATTACTGTGATGCTCTCAACTTGATGCAGCCAGAATTCCAAACAGCACAGCTTCACAGAACAGTCTAAACTACTGCCTGCAGCTAACTCAACTACCACTGAAACACACTCTCAGTTGTTCCTCAAATTCTGATTCTCACCCATTACAATTACTGTGACAATTTCAACTTCACTGCAGCCAGAATCCTAAAGAGCACAATTTCACAGAACACTCTGCACTCTGCCTGCAGCTAACTTAATTACCACTGAAAACAGTATCAGCTGTTCTGACACTCTGCCTCTCAGTTCATTACAATTACTGTGATGCTTTTAACTTCACTGCAGCCAGACTGCTAAACAATACAGCTTCACAAAAGTATGTTTCTCATTCCTATCTAAAACTAACTCATTTAGCGTTGCAAAACACACTCATGTGTCTCTCAAAGTTTATAACACTGACAGCCCATTCAGAAATGCTCACACACAGAATGGGCAAACACATTAACAGGAACAGAACACAAGAGAGCATAACAAAACTTCTAAAACTATTGGTCCTATTGTATATATTGAATACATGATCACACTCATGCCCATCATATATCCACACTCTCTCTCTCTCTCTATATATATATATATATATATATATATATAATATGAAATAGAGAATGGCCATTATTTTATACTCATAAGTAGAGTTTATCATGCTGTATAATAGCTCATACTGATATAATGTTCACATTTCTCCCCTATCAGCAATACCCTAACTAACTTTAACTTTATAGTTCTAGTTAGCAAATTTAGAGGAGGATTAAAAGGAAAACATAATAAAACAAAGCATGAAGATATGCTTCAGTTTTCATAAATTGTTACTGACCTATTACCTATTTAGTCCTGAAATTAACAGGTATGTGCAAAGGATTATTCTTTATGAATCAGGTGAAAAAGATTTGTGATAGAAGCAGTCTCAAGTCTTTTTCTGGTTGCTCTGTTTTGTCATGCAAGATTGACTGATCATTCAGTATTACTTTTAATCCTGATAAGTCAGTCTTGAAAGCACTGATATTGTTTTGCCATAAACTAGTACATAAAAAGATTTTTTTTTCCAAGCTGTGACTATCTCAACAGACAAATAATTAAATATAGCCACTTTTGCTCCCATAGATTCTACTGTCTTCTTTTGGTATACTACTTGCACAAATTCTTCTTCTTTATTTCTGCTCTTTAGCAATCACAGGTCTTGCAGTTTCCCTAATTCAGGTATTTATCTTAAAGTTCAATAAACTCTGTCCAATTCAAATGTATGCGTGGTCTATAGTACCTACCAAGTAAGCAGAGAAGATGTATACATAGTTTTCCTTAAAGGGGTATCCTAAACCCAGGCCTCCGGTATTGCAATGCTGTCATATGTAATTTTCTCAATCTTGCCTCTAGGTCTTGTAATTTATTCCTGCAGTGTTTGAGATAATTTGATCATGCAATTTTATTGGTTTTTGAACTACTACTGTTTCATCTTCAAGTATTATATTCTCTACTCAACAGCTGTAGTTCTTTCTTTAGCTTCCTTTATTGTACTTACTAATTTGCTATTTTGTTATTTAACTACTCAAACTGGGGTTTAATCTGGGCCAGAGAGGTTATCTGAAGCTTAATTTCTCTGATCTCTGCTATCAAAGCCAAAGCCTACTCTGGTGTTTCAGATATATCCTTGTCATTTGTTTTCTCTTTATTTCCTGTCGCAGTTGCATGTATATTTTGATGTGCTTATGGTACTTTGTTTCTTAAATTAGACCCTTCAAGATGTTTTCTAGACTGTTTTTCCTCCAACTCTTATTTTTTGTAAGATCTTGTTTTGATGTATTGTATTTGAGTTGGCTTAAATCTGTGTTCTTATTCTGATTTGTATTTTTATGTGACTCCTGTTTATCTGATGCCTTCTTATCCATTTGGTTTATTCCTGTTTTTCCCGTAGATGCTCCATCTATTTCCTCTTCTTCAGGTTTATTTTGTATTATATTTTGCTTCTCATTGTTAATTTTATTTATAGCAAAAGGCATACCTATTCCTTAATTATCTTGAATTTCTTGTTCTGGTTTTACCCCAAAGATAATCTGCTGCATTTTCAGGGGTTATGCTGTCACCAGTTTCAGGCCTGCTGTATTCATAAATGCCAAGGAACATTCTCTTTCTGAGGATTGTGATCAGTTTAGTCTGAACTGATTTCTTCATTTCCGAAGATGTGGTCAGCTTAACATCAGGTTTTATGTTCTTTTCCCTCTCTTTAACTCAGGGTGGTGAATTAACTTTGATGTCTGACATGATGTCAGTAACAGTTTGCGCTGCTTTAATATTATCATTCTTGGTCTTCGAAGGCTCCTTTGAAATTTATTTTAATTCTGCTATATGCTGTTGTGTAGGAGCTATGCCATGGTTCTGCAGACTCAAACTTTGTTGGAGCTTTAGATAAAGACTTACTTTCATAAAGATATTAAAGTATCTGTACTTCCTGTAAGCTACTTTGCTCTATGGGGGTGGTTTGCATTGATGCCTGACATCTTTGTGCTCAGGTTTTGTGCCACTTTGAAGATATCTGCTTTGTTTGTCTCAGATATAATGAGGGCATAAAGGACTTAGGTGTGTAGTAGGAGAATGCAGCAAAAGTTACTCTGTCTACTCTAGTAGTGGTATGATTTTTTTTCTACCAAAGAATTTGTCTTGCAGTGTGGTTTGCTTGTGATATGGAAGCTTCTTAGCTTACAAGGTTCTGGGTAAACACTGGGTTTTGCGGCTTGACATGGAAAGGGGTAAGTAAAAAATAATGCCAGCACTGCAACATAAAGTTGCTAGAATAGTGAAATAGTCTGAAGTATTCTCCATACTGACTTTTATATCACTTCCGCTTGTGCAGAACTTTTTGTTCATGTACTTCACTCCACATGGAGTGACAAGAATTTTTAAACTTTAGCCACTTATCAGAGTTCTAGCTGCTTATTGGAGTGAGTACAAAACAAAATGTTTTATACCAGGAAACTTGTAGATATCAGGCTGGATATTCAAAATGGTTGCGCCATGCTCAAGTCTGAAATTGCACCATTCTACGATATTCAGCAGGAGGCAGTTGCGACCCCCAAGTCATGCTGAGCAACAGCGCAATGCTAATGAAGGCATGCTCAACCGGAGGGGGAGGAACCATGCATAAACTGCACAGCCCGATATTCAGCCGGGCTGTGCAGGGGATGCAGAGTGCAACCCCTACCTGCGCCTGCACAACTTTGAGCCAAAAAGTTAAGTCGAGGGCCACCCACAGGTGACTGCGCATTGCAGGGTGCAACACAGCAGCTGCCACCTGTGGGTGGTCCTCCACCTATCCCTGTGCCCCCGCAGCCCGATTGCGGGCATAAAGTAACCCCATAGCCCGATTGCGGGCAGAACACCTCCCTCCCAACTGGCCCAATCGCGGGCATGAGTAATCCCCGACTGGCCTGATCACGGGCATCAGCGTAAATGGAACCCCCGACTGGCCCGATCCACGGGCAGAGCGAGAGTTCAACCCCCAAAGACCAATATCCCTGGTGGTCCAGTGGACCGTGAAGCCCAATCACAGGCATAAGGTCAAACCCACCCCAAAGTCCAATTTCCCTGGTGATCTAGTGGTCACCCACCCCACCCATCCACGGAGCCCCACCACCCTGCTCCCCCCATCAGTCGGTGGGTGGCAGCACCCCACCTGCCTGCCACCCCACCGCCTGACAGATCGATAGGGCTGCACGCCCATTGGTTCAGAGCAAGAGCCAATGGGCGTGCAGCCCATACCATACAAGGCAGTCCAGATATGTGAATGAATTATATTGTTCAGCAAGCAGTTAACCTCATACCTGGAAAACTACAACCTCCTGACAATTCACTGGTCAGGACTTATGGTGGGCAAGTCCTCATCCAATGTACTCACATACTTCATCATGGAAGTTGTGGGGGCCCTGGGTAATGGGGATTTCCGTTGGAGCAGTGTACACAGATTTATTGAAGGCATTTAACACTTATTTAGTTGTTTAACTAGGTATAGCACACTAAGCTGAAAGCTTTTTTACAGGAGTGACCTGGGAGCACAAGGAGGTTAAGTGACTTGCTCAGGGTCACACAGTATGCAAGTGGAAGCTGTGGGATTCAAACCCAGGTCTGGTCTGCTGGATGTCACCAGATTTGCAGCTCAGAGCCTTAGACCACTGCGCTATACTGCCTCCATGGTGGACCACTACATCCTCTTCAAGAAATTAAGGAGAATGGGAGCTGCAGCAGAAGGCCTTTGTAACCAGCCCTTAATTTTGACTGTTTGCTTTTATTTGAGCTTGTTTACTGTTGCTTGCTTTTAATGTATTCATCTTCTTGATGAGGAGCCTTTGTAAACAACTCCTGGACTCAGAGGGTTGTAATTCTGAATACTTCTTAAAATAAAATAAACTCCCGGTTCATATCTTAACAAACTGCAGGCAGTCAGTAGCTGTAGACAAGACAACACATTGTCAGAGGTGGGGTTCTTGTTCAGAGGAGTCTCGCAGGGATTGATACTGGGTGCCCTATTAATCCTGGTTTATGTGAAACTATCCCTGATCACATACACCATGCCAAGATAAAACTCTGTGTGAATGGTACAGTCCTCCTCACAAGAGCAACAGATTTCTCCCAAATGGAGAAAAAACTCCAATCAGACTTTGATACCCTCCAATAGTGATTCATCTCTGCAAAGATGGTCCTAAGTGGGGAAAAGACCCAGTCTATGACCTTCCACACACACACAAAAAGGATAAAACACAGAGCCATCAAGGAACTAAAACTCCAGCTCCTAAATGACTCTACCATCAAAGAACCAAAGGATACGAATACTTGCGAGTGGAAATTGACAGTACGACAAGCTTTGAGAACCAAATTAAATCAATGGTCAAAAAGTGAATACCAGGTTGGGAACCCTTCGCTATAACCCCTATGCAATACATACCCTGGAAAGTTAGACTGACTCTAGTCACCAAGCTGGTACTGCCAATTCTAGAGTAAGGCAGCATAGTCTACTACTGTCAAAAAACTGCTTTTTAGAAAGACTGGATGTAACCTACAATAAGATGGCAAGATTTGCCTCAGATGCCCATACCACATGCACCACTGTGAAACGCTCAATAGCCTAAACCGGAATGCTCACAAAACCAGAATGGGAATATCAAAGACAATCATGGCTTACAAAATAGTTATGGGCCAGATAACTGGCTACCAAAATTTAGCAAACAACTTTTCCAAAAACAAGTACAATATGTGCAAGATCAAAAATAGGTGTCTTTATATCCCCAGGGCCCAAACCAACTTTGGGAAAATGACCCTCAATTACTTCATCTCAAAAAACTTGGAACTCCTAGGGCCCGATTCTAAGATGAATGCTGCAACACGCTGCCTTATGTGAGTTGCGATGTTCGCCATTACGGCAGGGACCCTGTGCTGTATTCCAGAACAGGCAGGATCCCTGGCACTTATGCCCTGCAACTTGCAGCAGCCGCAGGGCTGCACCGTGGGAAGGGTGCACCTGATACGGGTGCCACAAGCCACAGACCGCAGGGCACAAGTGGTGCAAGGCATGGCCCCCCCAGAGCCCCGCACCCCAACACCATGGCACTGCCCTACAGGGCTGGGGGGGCCACAGGACCACCCTAGGGTGCCTGGCATGTGGGGGGATGGGAAACGCCCAATGGTGGCACTGCATGGGGATGGGAGTGAGAGGGTGCCAGCCACGGAAGGTGTGGTGGGCACCCACAGGGGACCGTGGGGGGGTTGGCTAGAGGGGTGGCAGGCTCGGTGGTGCATCCCCAGTGGTCGTAGGTATGGTTAGACCAGCTAGTGCTGGGTCCCACTTGGAATCGGGAATTTGCAATTCCACCAGCCACTCTCTTAGAATACCAGCATAATTGTTGCCAGAAGCTCCCCTGTGCTATGTCACAGGGGGTTGCTGGTGTAGCCAGTGGCATAACCCCCATTTGGCACAGATAGCCTGTGCCATGTTGCAGGTCACCTCTTGGAATAGCAAACAGCACAATGCATGTTACAAGTATGATTTACACCATAGGGTTTGGCACAAGTCACCTTGTGACATACGTAAGCTGTCTTGGAATCTGGGCCCCTTGTCTCCTTCATCACGTAGGAGCAAAACTCTGTCCGAATTGAAAATTATGCTATGAACAGAATTCATTGACATTTGTAACTAAATTGAAATGACTCTCTGAGAGATACTCTAACAGTGTGACAACCTTCCCTGGATCAGCAGCTGCTGTCTTGCTCCATACATTGTGTTTGTACTCCCATCTGTAAATGTTGATACTGATATAATGAGTTTGCCTTCCTATCTGTAAATTTTGAAGTCATTGTAACACCCTTAATCACAGGACAACTTTGAAAATAAGCCCTTGGTGGTCCTAACAGTTCTTTTCCAGTCTGAAAATAAAAAAATTCTGCCTATTTTAATTATCTTAAATTCTTTCACATGATAGAAACTTTTAAGTACCTCAGTGGAATCAACAAAGTCCAAGAGGGTAGCATCTTTCAGAAAAAGAGACGTGCAAGAACAAGGGGACACAATTTAAAGATAGAAGGAGGGCAGTTCAGGGGCAATGTGAGGAAGTATTTCACAGAGAGGGTAGTGGGTGCATGGAACAGCCTTCCTGAGGAGGTTGTGGGGTCTAAAACTGGGAGAATTCAAGAATGCATGGGACAGACATAAGGCAATTCTTGTGGGGGGTAGGAAGAAATAGGCTGATGGTTAACTGGGATCTGTGGCCTAGCCTGTAGGTAGGGAAATGGGCAGACTAGGTGGGCCAAGTGGTCCTTATCTGCCATCAAAGTCTATGTTTCTATGTTTCCTATAAACTAATTATCTATATGGAATTGTATACATTTGTACACACAACAACTATAGCCTATCTCATCAAATAAATCGTAATTGTACTGACAAATTCATTACACCAAGAATGATGCAGGCTCATATCAAACATTTAAACTGGGGCATTTAAATGCCTCAAGAGTATATGTTCAGAAAGTTTACCGCTTCAGTGGCAAGTTGTCCTGATTATCACCCTGGGTCCGAGGCACTTTTTTTGGATAGCGTTTGAGTCAGGTCACCAATAGTCCAGTCTTTGAGTGGTTTTCATTTATGAGACACAGTAATTATTATTGCACCTTATACGGTGTGTCCATATAACTTAACAGAGATCTTGGATGATCCTTTGGTTATGCCACTCTTATCAACTTGTGCATCTATCAATGTATGGGACAATTTTTGGGTATCATGCAATAAAATCCTCTAATATAGGGGTGTTTTGGCTTTTCAACCAATTAATATCACTTACACATTTTTTACACCATTGCATGCCTGTCATTTGATTTGCTGCTACATGCCATGTGTCCTTACTTTTTCCTATGTAAGGGATGAACACTAGGGGTAGGATATCCCTCAGGAGAAGCACCAGCAATGTATGCAACATTGGGAGCTAGTGCAGAGCTGTCCACTGCTTTGTTTGTTTGCTTTCAGACTGCAGGTAACAGATTTTGTTTTGTGCATATTATCTTTTGGTATGTAGCCTTTTTTAACGAGGTGGAAAGGTGCCCAGCTTTTGCCTCTGTACTGCTGTATTCCTGTCAAGAGCACTGTCTCTGCGTGGAGTACCACCTTTGTGTTGGTCTGTCCATGATTGGCCCTAGATCTTTTCTCATGGTTGTGCTGGCCACTGTTGCACCAATACAGGGTGTATGTGACCAAGATTTCTTATTATGTATAGTACCTTGCACTTCCCCACATTAAATCCGAGCCCTATTTTTTGAACCATGCCATAATGTGTGTAGGTAAGGGGAAGGGGAAATTGTTTAACCAGGAAAGGCACACTAAGCCAAAGCTTGTTTCCAGGTGCAACCTTGGAGTACAAGGAAGTTAAGTAACTTGCTCAGGGTCACACAGTGTGCAAGTGGGGGCTGTGGGATTCAAACCCTGGTTTCCAGGTTTGCAGCTTAGAGCCTTAAACCATTGCGCTATGTAGCCTCCTTCAAGTGTAGGTACTCCTGAAGTGCTTCCCCCCTACTGTATACACTGTTCTAATTTAGTCCCGTGTGCAAATATGTTGAAGAGCAGCGTACGCAGCACTAATCTCAGCGTACTCCATTTAGAACACCCCTCCACTCTGAATGGTAACTATACACCACCACCACCATTTGTTATCCACCTCCTGTTCACTTTGTGGACTACATATTGTGCTACTTTCTCTGTGGGTTCTCCCAGTGTCCAGGGCCTTGTTGAAGTCCAGACAGACTACACCCATCACTTAGCCTCTATACACCGTCCTAGATACCTCTTTAAAGAAGGCAATCAGGTTGGTATGGCAGGATTTGCATTTTGCTGTTAAACCATATTTTGCTAATGAACAGCCCGTTCTCTTCCATGTGCTGAGCCTCTTCTTTTATAATAGACTCTAACACTTTTCCTAGCACTGAGGCAAGGTTTGCAGGTCTGTAGTTACCTGGGTCTCATATTGCCTTATTTTTGAATTGAGGATAAAAATGCCTGTTTCCCAGTCCTCTGGCACTATCTGTGCATGTAAGGAGCCCTGAATGATGTCAACAAGTGGCCCAACGAGAGCCCCTTTTCACTTCACTATTACCCTTGTGTTGATACCATCTGGACCCTTACAACACTTTTCTACTATTTCTGGTGAGATCAGCACTGCTTCATGTTCAGCCTGCACCTGTCTCAAAAATTCCACTCCCAGTTGGTCATGTCTACTTCCTATTGCTCTGTATCCAGAATCCTTCCATTTATCATACATGCACTTTTTCTCCATTAAGTTCCTCTGGAGCTCCTGTGACAACCACAGAAGCCTCCACTTCCCCTAGGCCTCTTGCCTTTGTTAACCGCTGGAGACCCATCTAGTCACTTCCTCCGTTTTGTGCTGTTTTACGGCTTCTCACATGGAATTAATCATGTGAGCTGCAACCATATTCCTCTCACGTTATCAAACAATTCCATTAAATTGCTGTAACACAGCCTTCCTTTTGTAAACCCATGCAAATTCTTCTGAATGAGTTCATATCCCATTAAGTCAGTGCTGGGCAGCCTAAGATAACAGAGGACCACAAATGCGGCCCTCTAACACCCCCAAGAGCTGCAAGACCCCTCAGAACCCCCACAAGATACTCTTTTTACCTCAGTATAAAGCAGAAATTATACATTAAGATGCAATAAACTTTATTTAAAGGACTAGACACAGCATTAAAAGTTATAAACAGCATTAAAAGTTGAAAGTTATAATGCAATAAACTTTATAGGATTGGAAACAGCATTAAAAGTTATATTATGGGATGTGGGGGGCTGCAAGTTAACCCCTGGGGGGCTGCATCTGGCCCTCAGGCCGCAGGTTGCCCACCACTGCATTAAGTTCTCCATTTTGCCTTGTACTTGATAATAATTGTGTCTAAAATGTTACCTTGTACTGATATTAGACTAACCAGTTTGTAGTTATCATGATCTCCTTTAGCTCCCTTTCTAAATAAGTGCACCACATTCACTATTCACCAATTCTCCAGCACTGCTTCCTTTTCCAGTGAATTCCTAAAGATCTCTGCTGGCATGTTAGCTCATCCTTGAGTTCTTTAAGAACCCTTGGGTGGCCAACATGCTTTATTTGCTTTTACCCCAGCTAAATATCCTGCTACCTACTCTGGAATTATACTAATTTTTTATCTGTAAAGATGTAATCCATGGTTAGAGTACCAACCTAGGAACCAGAAGATCACAGGTTCAAACCTCACTAGAGCCAAAAACTCCATTGCGTGACCTTGACCAAGTCACTTCACCTTCTAATGTTCCAGTCCAGGCCAGTAGAAGCAGGAGCCCACTGAAAATTAGATATTGTGTTTCAGCTGGGCTATCCTGGGTAAATTCTGAAAAATGTCCCATCATTCAGGGTCAATAGTATGTCTCTTAAATTATGTTTTCCTTTTGAAATTAATTTACTTAATATGGTTTGATCCACATATGAAGAAATCTGAATCTGAACATTTGTAGTGGGTTATGAGACATTACTGTAGTGACTTGGCTCTTGGTTAAAGAAACAGTTGGTAGGATATTAATAACTTTAAGATGAACTGACTAGATAAAAATGTACTTGTAGAGAGGGCTGAATTAACTGTTTTCAGGTTCCCTATATGACTAATTTAGAACCTCTTAACATCCATCTTTTCTGAACTTCCAGATCAGAAACCGTAAAAACCACTAGGGCCAGGCCCCTCCATCCAGAACAACAACATGACCCTTGCAACTGCAGGGATACCTGAGACTGTTTCTGATTGCACCTCATAACTTCCCAAGTATTCAGAAGGGAAGTGGAGGCACAGTGAAAGCATATCAACACCAAATTCTTTCTCATTTTAGTAATGGGTATTTTCATACAGAAACTGGGTGGACTTTAAAACATTTGACAGTTTCCTTCCTAGTCAATCACAGTTTGATGACATCTGGCTGGGAACAGACTTATGCAGTGATTGACAAATTCTGTAATGATTAAGGAGGGTTTGCGCTTTGAAAACAGCTGGGATTAATATGTAGCTCAGCCAACCTGTCCCTGCTTGCTCATATTTATATGTCAGGAAACCCAGTATTTGTAATATGGTTTTATGGTTATGGAGAGGGCATATATAAAAGCAGAGTTTTTTTTATACAAAGCGTATAAGTATTCCTTTAACAATTGTATGCAGTTTAAATGTCTACATTGTGTTGTATGTGACAACTGGTATAGAGGATGTTCAGCCATTATGGTTATTATTTTGAGATATTCCTTTAACAGATATACCTACTAACTTAGAAACATAGGGTGGGATATTCAAAAGGGTTGCGCCATGCGCAATAGGGTTGCGCCTGCGCAAGTCTAAAAGTGCGCCATTCTGCGATATTCAGCAGGAGGCAGTTGCGCCACCGAAAACATGCTGAGCAACAGCGCAATGCAAATGACGGCATGCGCAACTGAAGGGGGTGGATCCATGCATAAAGAGCGCAATGCGATATCCAAAGACTTCATATGCGCAACAGCCGGACCAGCCGAAGTTACGCAGCCGAAATGAGCCAAAATAAAAGGCTCGAGGAAGCGGCGCAAGAACACCACAGGGATGCCAAGTGGGAGAGAGAGAGAGAGAGAGAGAAGACAGACAGTGACAGGCCAGGGCAGGCAAGGGAAGCAGTGTTGGGCCAGGCTGCAGAGGCCAGCGGGGGTGCCGGTGCAGTGGAAGTAGCAGTCAGGACAGCGGGGTAACAGAGCAACATCAGCTGGGGGGCACAAGCCAGGAGATGGACAGTGTGGAAGCTGTAATGAGGGGGGTGAGAATACAAGGTGCAGGGGGACGTGGCCGTGGAGGGGCCCGTCAGCGGTACGCCCCCAACAGGCAGTACCGTGCCCGCATCAGCTTTGAGTTGTACACAGATGTAGAGATCGTGGGCTGGTACTGCCTGAACAGGGCAATACTGAGGTGGCTCTGTGAGCTGTGCAGTGATGTGATGCAGGCACCCTCACGACAGAGCCATGCTCTGTCAGTGGAGACCAAGGTGACAGCCTGCATGTGCCTGCTCACCACGGGCACCTTACAGAGGCCAACAGGGGACACCACAGGCATCACACAGTCGGCCACGTCACACATCCTCACCCAATTCCTCAGCGCACTGCTGCCACATGCTGCAGAGCACCTCCATTTCCCCAGCACTGCGGCAGAGCGTACAGCAAACATGCAGGCGTTCCACAGGGTAGCACGTATGCCTGGCGTGCTAGGGGCCATAGACTGCACCCATGTGGCCATTTGCACGCCACCTGGCCCTGATGGGGCCGCCTATATGAATCGGAAGGGCTTCCCCAGTGTCAACTGCCAGGTGGTGTGTGATGCCACTGGGCATATAATCAATGTCTGTGCCACACACCCTGGTGGAGCACATGATGCCTTCATATGGCATCAGTCCGCACTGTGCCATCGATTCGAGAGTGGGGACATCCCCACAGGCCATCTAGTGGGTGAGTACACATGTAGGGAATGCAAACTTGGGGCAAGAGTGGGAATGCCACAGGTGCCATGGTAGTGGCACACAGGGATATGGGCAATATGGACCTGAACATGAGACTGATCTCCACTATCTCCACACAGGTGACAGCGGATACCCACTCCGTCCCTGGCTACTCACACTGTACCGGCGCCCCATGACCCCATCGCAGCAACGCTATAATGAGGCACATGCCGCCATATGCAACATCATTGAGCGGGTGTTTGGGATGCTCAAGGCATGCTTCCGATGCCTAGACACCTCCGGCGGTGCCCTACAGCCCCTCAAAGGCTTGTGGGATATTCCTGGCCTGTTGTATCCTGCACAACATGGCCAATGACTGTGGGATAGCCGTACAGGTTGAAGAGGGGGACAGCGATGGGGACGCCAGCGGCGCCGGTGTTGATGGTGATGTGCAGCCCCCCCTTGGACGGCGGGACCCCCGACTGATCCGGCAGGCCCAGCTGCACCGGGACACCATCACGGAGGAGCATTATGCACAACACAGGTAAGTCAAGGGGCCATGTGCAAGCAACACTGTCCTGGCACAACCCACAGGCACACAGAGTAACACACCAGGGGTGCATGACGGCAAGGAGGGTGGAAGGCACACAAACACACCATTGGGGAGAGGCGAACAGTCATATGGACACACACACACACACACACACACACACACACACACACACACACACCAGGCACAAAGCGTACATGGGCAGGTGCACAGCAGAGCAGGAACAGACATGGCAAACACACAGATCCACAGACCACACCCACCACCTGTACTGTCCAAACACGTGTGTCAGATGCTGGGCACCCTTGTACCTTGGTGTACAGTACAATGCAGGCATCATCATGCACACACACCTGTGGGCAACAGTCGGGAGGGTGTGCAGGTGGTCCATATGTCGGCGTGATGGGCAGGACACCCACCAGTGCACTGCCCACCATGATGCACAGTGCACACAGGGCAGCAGCAGACAGGGCCCGCACTGGGAGACAGGTCAGTCTTGTTGCACCATTCCATGGCCACCGTGGATGCATGGGCGGCCCTGCCGTGACCCAACAGCACTGGCAGGCTGAGCAGGAGCCACATGGGGTGGCACCGATGGACCACCAGGGGTCCCACTGTGCGATCGCGACCTTGTCCGCACTGGGGTCTGTAGGATGCCAAACATACCTGCACCAGGGGTGCTTGGGATGCGCACAGCAGAACCCGGTGTCGACAGGCCTGGGGTTGCATGACACCGGGAACGGGGAGCGGAGAGCATACTGTGTGGGGTGCGTGGTACAGGAGCACCTGCGTGTGTGCCCAATGCAGCCACGACAGCGACCAATGCCTGGATCTGCCTGTCAATGGCGGCGGTCACATCCATCCGCATACGGACCATCTTTGCATGGTCCAGAGCACACTCCCTGCTGTGCCGCTCCACAGCCACACACAGTGCCTCCACAGACGTTGCAACCCACCTTTGCTGCTGTACTGATTCCCGCAGCAGGCGGGTGTGCTCGTCCAATGGGTACTCTGCCACAATGGCATCCTGTCCCCAAGGGTGTGGAAGGTCCTGATGCACAACACCCCTTGAGGGTGGGCGCTGTTGGCCAGGACCAGGAATGGGCGTATCAAAGGGCGGCGGGCATGTGCCACCGCTGGACACTGCACCCCCAGACCTGGTGGGTGACTGCTGCTCCTCCAACCGCTGTGCTCCAGGGACCACTCGTTCCACCGCTGTGGCCGCAACAGTGCCAGACACCTGCACAGCCACCGGTGCTGCCCAACCGGTGCTGACAGGCACAGCCTGGGACTGTGCCGACATGCTAGCACACAAGTCAGAACCAGCAAGGCCCAGGGGCACGTGCTGGCCTGCTGTGTCTCCGTCATGGGACACACACGTCACTGCCCATTGCAGTCCTTCCATCATCAGTGGTGCTGGTACGAGCTACAGCCACAATCACAGCATGCTGGCATGCTTGCATGCCAGACTGCTGAGACACAGGCTGTGCACCCCAACACCCGAATCACAGACACCAGAGTTGGCAGCCCAGCATGCATGCTGGTGCAGTGCATGCTGGCTGGTGACAGAGGTGGATGGACCCTCCTCCATGTCCAGCAGGTCATCCTCACTGCCTGGACCCACCACCACCGTCCCCTGAAGGCAGAACAGGATCTGTAACAGAAAGAGAGGACATGTGAGTGCATGTGAACAACCTTCCCCCCCAACACCACCACCATGTCATACCATGCAGTGATGGGCTTCCACCTGTCTGGAATCCACCTCCTGGTACGCCCTCAATAGCACTGCACTGCATTGATGCAGCCAGTCGGTCCTCAGCTGGGGTCAGCTCCACCACCGCTGGCTGGCCCCCGCCAGTGCCAGCACGTGCTGCCCTGAGGGCTGCCACCTTCTCTTCACCCTCCTGCGGTCTGTCCCAATCTTCTTTGCATTCCTGCGGGCGCTGGTGGCTTCGTGCAGGTTCACTGCCTGGGCTCCCCTCCCATGCAGCCACACGGGCCTGAGGGTGCCCACCATCCACTCAGTAGTGCCTCCTCCTCCAGGTAGGCCTGGAAGAGGCCTCAGTCTCTGCCGTGGTGAAGTTGGGCCTCCTCCTCCTCCTTCGCCCACCATCCTCACCCTCACCTTGGCTCTGCTCAGTCATGGCGTTCTGTATGGGTGGAAGTGGACACCTGTCACTGTGCAGTCTACAGCGTTATCCCATGCCCATTGTCCAGAACATCCCACAGCATGCAACTCATCTCTCACCTGCAGTAACCGAATCTGGCCAGCGCAGCCCACTGTCACACTTTTATAGCGCAATGCATGCAAATGAGGAGTGGAGCAACTGTAATGAGATGCAAATCGCCACTGCACCTTTGAATAGCTGATCAGATGATTTGCATGTGTCGGCTGAACAGCCATTCGCTTTTAACTTATCTGGTTGAGCCGGCTGAGCCAATAGCAGATCTGTGACTGTGCGGTACACTGCATTGCGCATGCCCAGGTAGCTTATGCAGGTGTCTGCCGCGCTGATGACGTGCTGTGCGCGATTGGCAATTCAGGCCATGGCCACCATTGTGCCAGTGGCGCTACAGCACTGGGCATTATATGGCGCTGTGGCACTACTGCGTAATAGTCCACTGTGGCACTGTCATGTAGGTGATCAGTCACGCAGGATGCGTAGACGTCAGATGGCGCTGTGCGTGGCCTTGCGTCTTAGACCCCTGACCTGGTGTCCAACCTTTGCCCCCTGGCGCTGTTCGGCTGCCATGTGTACGGCCCTATTGCGCTGTCTGGTGACAGCGCTATGTGGACCGACGGCACTGTACGAACAGCGCGATTGGAACCTATGGTGGTCTATTGCGCAACATTTCCACGTGGGGTTGCCGCGCTGCGGGGCGCCATATTGCCTGCTGTAAACTTGGAAGCATGGCACACAGGAGGGCAGTGCAATGGAGCCCGGTGGAGGTAGCCAACCTGGTGGCCCTGGTAGAGCCCCACTATGGGGCACTGTATGGTGAGGAGCCCCTCACCATGGCTAGAACCAGGTCTGGCTGCAAGTGGCCAATGACCTGGTGGGGGTCACTGGGCGGCGCCGGTCTGCTGAGCAGTGCCGGCACAGGTACAGTGACCTCCGCAAGAGGGAGCCTGACCTGCATGAGTGGCTACGGTCACGTGCCAGGAGGGGCGTGGTGCCTAGGCCAGGTGGGTGTACCATCTATGCACCTTTATTCTCTGTAGGGGTGTGAGTGTGTTTTGGTGCCTGTGCATGGGTGATGGCTCTGACATGGTTGGCTGTGTCAGTGTGTGCAGGTGTGAGATGCATGGGTCTGGCTGTGTGGGCAGGCACTCTCACTGGGGCAGGGGGCAGTCTGCTTTGGAGTCACACTGATGTTTTTCTCAACATTTGTCTCCCACAGGCGGGCAGAGAGGATGCAGGATGGGGTGAGGAGGGCCGTGGCAGGGCCCGGTGGCGGTCGGTGGTGCTGCGGTGGGCCACAACAGCAGCAGCAGCAGCAGCAGCCACAGCTGCTTGCGAGTGTGAGTATCATTACATCATGGATGCTATTGCATGCTGGAGGGGGTGGGCATGACCACCACCCATGCACAACACAACCATGCAAGACACAGGCGACATTCATCACTGTCCAGTGTCACTGCACGTCTGTGTGTGTATCACTGGTGGTCCATGCATGCACTGGGCACATGGCTGTGGAACTGGCATCGCACCACATTGCCACGTCACTTGACAGCCTTGTTTGTGCTGTGATGGACATGGGCAGTGTGTGTGTGCAGTGGTGCACATAGCTGGTGCCACCTGGTTGGGCTGGCCATGTGCATGTTCACTGTGGGTGGGTGCATACCATCACAGGTGCGGGACATTGGGCTATATGGCTTGCAGGTTGGGTGGTGTTCAGGGTTGTGGTCAGTCACAGCCATTGACTGTGTTCCCATTTTCCTAGGCCTCATTGTGCTCTGGAGGATAGAGCGGGCACTGCAGCAGCTCACCCAGGTGTCCATGGACAACAGGACCATCCTCACCAACATCCAGCGCCATGGCCTCCGGAGGAAGCGCAGCCAGACACACGGAGCATCAGGCGGAGAGGGACCAGCCTGCTGGGCCTTAGGCGGATTCCCCATCCCACTTCACCCATCCCTCCACCCTGCCTTTCCTCTCCAAGTTGTTCATCCCTCCCTTGCCCACCCCTACCTTGTACCCCTACCCCCTCTTGTAAATAGTTATGTTGTTGTTGATTGTGTAATTTACATTTTTATAATACATTTATATTTTGATATGAATACTGTGTTGGTCTCTGATTTGCAGCTGGCTATGGTTGCTCAGTTGCAGTGGTGTGCATGCCATCTGGGGTGGTATGGTCCTGGGTGGGTGTGGGTGGTGTGTGTGTGTGTGTGTGTGTGTGTGTGTGTACGCATGTGTGTGTGCATGGGGAGGTGTCTCCAGTGTGGCAGTGACTTTCTGTTGGTCTTGCCATCTGCTGCCACCCACTGCTGGGTGCACAGGGTGGGTCTGGCTTGTATGCTTCTCTGCTACACGGGGTTGACGTGTGCCGGGGGGGATGCATGGTGTTTCCTGCAGTGCCAGTCACTGCACATGGGTGGTGTCTTGGGGTCACAGTGCAGGGTGTGCTGTGCATACGGGGGGCTGATGTGCACTGTGGTTGTCAACCCCCTGTGTGTGGCAGTCTCAGCCTGCCAGTGGTTGTGTTGGGGCGTCATGGCCCTGCTGCGCTTTGTTGGCTTGTCCCCATGGGCCAGTAGATCATCCGTCCCACCCCCAGTGATGCTGTGCTTGGGGTGTGCAGGTGTCTTCTTGGTTCTGCAGTGTGTTCCTGTGCCCGTGTATGGCATGGCTGGCGGTGGGCTCCAGCCTGCCTCCCTGGTTGTGCAGTTCCATTGCTCTGCTGGGGGGCTCTGCTTGCGCTATGGCACCTCTGGACTGCTCAGCTGTGCTGCCCTTGTTGCGCTATGGCGCAACCTTTCTGCTCAGCTTCCCCTTCCTGGTTGCACTATAGCGCAGTTTGTGCGATATTCAGACGTTGGCTGCTTGCGCAATTTGTTCTGCTCCATGTTTGAATATCGCGTCTGTTGCGCATATGCGCAATTGAATTGTGCTTGCTCCTGCTGTTGCACACATTTTGGGAGCAGTTTGAATATCTGGGCCATAGAAAAGTAATGGACAGAAAAAGACCTGAACAGTCCATCTGGTCTGTCCCAGGATTCCGTACTCGAGATGCTCTAATCTCTGTCCTCCCTGTCAGTCACCGTTTTCCCCTCTCTACTTCCTGCCTGACAACTCCTTTATATGAGTCTGACCTCCTCTTGAATCATGCTATTGTCTTTGCCTCCACAAACAGAAGAGAGAAAGAAATAAGTGCCTCAGCTAAGACTTGAACCCAGGCAGCCTGGTATGAGCTGAGACACTGACTTCTTTCTCTGTTCTGTTTGTATGTGTTCTGTAAATGTGCACAATGCACTCTTGTGACTGAAAGTGTAATTATCTGTGCAGCGCCAGTTTGTGCATTAGAGAAAGGGTAATGTGCTCCGGAATGGCCCAGTTTCCACTTGACTTGGTGGTGCAGTGGGTCTACTACAGCATCCTGACATGTCGTTGCCTGACACCCAGGAAGCCTGAAAATTATATCCCGACAGTCGGTACTCCAGCAGTTGGGAATTGCCCATGGCAGAGTTTTTTTCTATGTTTTGGGGGGCTTCACCCCTGCATCCCTTTTATTTTTGACTGCCAACTCTGCCGTGGGCAATTCCTGACTGTCAGGATATAATTTTCTGGCTCCTGGGTGTCAGGCAATGGCATGTTGGGATGCCGTAGTGATGCCAGTACAGCTAGTAACACAACTGGAACAGAAATCTGGGTGGTCTGGGTTAAAGCCCCAGCTGAGGCACTTACTTCTTTCTCTCTTTTGTTTGTACGTGTTCCATAAATGCACACGCCACACTTTTGTGATTGAAAATGTAATTATATGTGCAGCACCAGGTTGTGCATTGGAGAAGGAGTAATGTGCTATGGGACAGATCAGTTTCCAGTTTCCTTGGTGGAGCAGCTGGTAGCACAACTGGTCCGGCTCCCCACATGATGCACAGGGGAAACGCCAGACCTCGCCCAACAACTAACACCAAAATATGGCCAATGGAAAATCATGAACACAAATGCTCACAGTCTGGGAAACAAGATCCCAGACCCGCAGGCAACAATGATATAGGCTAAACTGGACATAGTAGCCATTAACGAGACATGGTTCACCAGTAACCACACTTGGGAGACTTCAGTACCTGGCTATGTACTGTTCAGAAGAGACAGAGGTTCAAAAAGGTGTGGGTGGAGTGGCCCTTTATGTCAATGCAAATATCAAAGCTGCAGAAATTCAGAATACACATAAGGAGCCAGAAGAACTGTGGGTCACCCTGGAAACAGGAAATGGGACAGCCATACGAACTGGGGTTTTCTACAGGCCTCCAGACCAGGGGGAGGACATAGACACATTGCTGTTAGAAGACATACAAAACATGACTGCTAAAGGGGAGGTTCTGATATTGGGAGACTTCAACAAACCAGATACAGATTGGTCAATACTAGCAGAAATATCTGCCAGAACTAGACACTTGGTGGATTCCCTACAGGGGGAGGGCCTCAGACAACTGGTAAAACAACCCACAAAAGATAGGGATATCCTAGATCTAGTACTGACTAACGGGGAAAGCATCACAGATCTTCAGTTAGGTCACCTGGGGGCCAATGACCATCACATGGTATGGTTCAGTTTGGCCACTAGAACTAAAGCATATCATTCCAAGGCAAAAATATGGGGCTTCAGAGGAGCTGACTTTGATAAGATGGCCAACAGAGTTAAGCTAGCCCTGACAAGAAGAAATACAGGTGAGGGAGTACAGGCAAAGTGGGCAAGCATTAAGGATGCAATACTTGAAGCAACATCCCATTGTGTTAGAGAGAAAAACAAGAGCAAAAGAAGAAGGAAACCATTTTGGTTCTCAAGAACAGTAGCATAAAAGGTCAGAGCCAAAAGGCTGGCCTTCAGGAAATATAAGGAAACATAGCGGGACGAAGATAGGGAGGCATACCAAACTTCCCTAAGGGAAGCAGGGAAGGCAGCATGGCAGGCAAAGGCCCAAACTGAGGAAACACTAGCACAAACAGTAAAAGACGGTGACAAGACTTTCTATAGATACATTAGTGAAAGGAGAAAGTCCAGAGTGGGTATTGCTAAGATCAAAGGGGATAAAGGGGGAGTGTGAGGAGGAGGACCAAGGAAAAGTATCTATCCTAAAATAGATACTTCTGCTCAGTAGTTACTGAGGAAAAGGTAGGTCAGGGTCCACAGCTCAGCACCATGGACACAGGGGGAAGGGAGGTGTGCACTACTCCCTTCACAAAAGAAAGGGTCCTACAAGAGCTCACTAAGCTCAGGGTGGACAGGCAATGGGACCTGATGGCATACATCCCAGGGTACTAAAGGAGCTAAGGGTGGAACTAGCAGAGCCATTATCAGAACTGTCTAGCGAGTCTTTGAGCACAGGAGAGATCTCCGAAGCATACCTCTCAACTGTCCCTGATTTTCAGGGACATCCCTGATTGTGCCTCAAAATTTTACTCTGTCCCTCCTAAAAATTGTTTCCATGACCAAACAGCGGGGGTTGTAAGCACAAAGTAATGTCAAACATTAAAGTTACAGGCTTGTTCTTCCTTAGAAAATACATTTTACACTAAGCCCTTTATTCTACCAGCTTCCTGAGTGGATAACACCTATTTTGAAAATATGTCCCTGATTTTGGGCCTTTGTCCCTCATTCTTTTAAGCCTTGTCCCTGATTTACGAGGCAGGAGGTTGAGTAGATGTCTTTGACTGGGTAACCAGAGTGGTGGACCACGGGGGAGCAGTTGATGTCACCTACCTTGACTTCAGCAAAGCTTTTGATACTGTTCCACATAGAAGATTGATTAATAAGCTGGGTAGGCTCGGGCTGGGTCAGAAATTGGTCAACTGGGTGGAAAACTGGCTGGCGGGCAGAAAACAGAGAGTGGTGGTAAATGGTATACAGTCACAAGAGATGTAAGTCACAAGTGGGGTACCTCAGGGATCAGTCCTGGGCCCATCCTCTTCAATATCTTCATCAGTGACATTGCAGATGGACTGGAGGGTAAGGTTTGTCTGTTTGCAGATGACACCAAGATCTGCAACTGGGTATGTGATCCAGATGGGGTGGGCAGAATGAGAAGAGAGCTGGATAAACTGGCAAAATGATCAGTAGAGTGGCAACTGGGGTTTAACTCAAAGAGGTGCAAGATCATTCGCATAGGGAAGAGAAATCCTGAAGCCACCTACAGGTTGGGAGGGAAGTTGCTGGCAATCACAAGGGAAGAAAGAGACTTAGGCATCATCATCATCACAGATGACCTGAAATCATCCAAGCAGATCACTAAAGCAGTAGGTGAGGCTAGAGGGATGTTTGGGTGTATTAGTAGGGGTATCACAGGTCATAAAAGGGAGGTAATCTCTCTTTACAAGACACTGGTTAGGCCCCATCTGGAGTACTGCGTGCAGTACCGGAGGCCACACCTGCACAAGGACATTAACAAAATGGAGGCAGTCCAGAGAAGGGCAACCAAAATGGTGGAGGGACTGCATCAAAAAACATATGAGGACAGATTAACGGAGCTCAATATGTATACTCTAGAGCAAAGGAGGGAAAGAGGTGATTCGATCGAAACATTCAAACATCTTAAAGGCATTAACAAGGTGAAAGAGTCTAACGTTTCAATATAAGAAAAATAGCAGGACAAGAGGACACAGCTTGAGATTACAGGGAGGCCGATTAAGGGGGAATGTGAGGAAGTTCTTTTTCACAGAAAGGGTGGTGGATGCATGGAACGGCTTATCTCAGGAAGTGATGGATCTGAATACAGTGCAGGGCTTCAAACAGGCATGGGATAGGCATAAGGTAGGAATAAAGATGAGCATGAATAGATAGGCCATTGACAGAGTACCATTGGCACATTCATAAGGCAGAAAAATGGGCAGACTGGATGGGCCTTGTGGTCCTTATCTGCCATCAACTTCTATGTTTCTATATTTCTATGTTTCCATGATATTCCTGTTGGCTTGGGTTCAAGTCCCAGCTGAGACACTTACTTCCTTCCCTGGTCTGTATGTATTCCATAAATGTGCATACTGCACTCTTATGGTTGAAAATGTAATTATCTGTGCAGCATCAGGTTGTGCACTGGAGGAAAAATAATGTGCTCTGGGATGGCCAAGTTTCCAGTTGCCTTGGTGGCGCAGCTGGTAGCACAGCCAGAATGGTATTCTGGGCAGCCTGGGTTCAAGTCCCAGCTGAGGCACTTACTTCTTTCTCTCTTATGTTTGTATGTTTAGTTTAGTTTATTGTTCTAGGAATTACTACCTTTGAGCCAGAGACTCTTTTACAAAGGTTCCACGTCAATTAGGTACAGTACAAAAGGTTACATAGATAACACAACAATTTGTGTTGTGTCAAGAGCAAGAAAACATATACAAATACATATCAAATCACTTGTGCAAAAGGACATGAGATATCAATAATCACATTATTATTACAAGAAAGAGGTCATGCCAGATTAGGAGAAACAAATAGGAAAAAGTCTAGAACAGAGAGGTTAAGTGAAAGGTGGGGAGCAGACAATACAGGAGAAAAGGTTTCCCAAACATGTCTTTGTCAAATAATGGAACAGGGTGGGTAGTGAGAAAATAGGAGGTTTAATCAGGGCAGTCACAGGAGCTGGAGGTGGCAAGGTGAGAGAAAAGCCTTGATTTGAAAATACCTAGAGAAGTGGAGGCAGTAATATGAGTGCTGAGGGCATTTAGCCAGCTGGGGGCACGATAGGCAAATGATCTTTGTCCCTGGGAAGTCCGGCATCGGGGGACTTGGAGAGGCTGGTGTTCTGATCTTCTGGTAAAACGGGTGCTAGCGCTCAGGCATAACAGGTCTTGAATACAGGGTGGAGTGAGGCCCAGAGTGGATTTTTTCACCATCAGGCAGGTAAGGCACTTTATCCGGTTTGAGAGTTGCAACCAACCTGAGTCAGCATAGAGTTCACATGTGTGGGTACGTCGATGTGCACCAGTGAGTAGTCGACAGGCCTTATTTAGGGATGTTGTAATGCGACTATAATGCTGTAGTAGTGGCAGATTCTTATATAACTAAGCCATAGTCATGACTGAGATGATAGAAGATTGGATGGCAATCCTCAGTGCAGAATGGGTAACAAGCTGTCGGTTCCGATACAGAATCCCAATTCGCTGATTAATAGTTTTGCTGTACCATCAATGTGAGTTGCAAAGGTTAGGCCTTGATCAAAGTTGATTCCAAGATATTTAAAATTGGCACTTGTTCAAGGGTATTTCCCAGGTATGTATTAATGGTGAGTGGGACTTGCCGTTTCTTGTTTTGCGGGTTAGAGAAGAGCATGGATTTAGTTTTTTTGTGGTTTAGAACCAGCTTATGTTCAAGGAACCACATCCCAACTTTGGAAAAAGCATGCTGAAGGTTGAGGCGTAAGAGGTTCGGATCTTTATGAGTGGCAAGAATCATGGCATCATCGGCATAGAGGATTAATTGTTCAGGGCAGGATTTGGGGAGGGAGTTTAGGAAAATGCTGAAAAGGAGGGGGCCCAGGATGGATCCCTGGAGAACTCCTGAGCGAACCGGTTTTGAGTCTGAGAGAACTCCAGCTACTTTTACAGATTGAGAGCGCTGAGCAAGGAAATTTTACCCAGTCACCAGGACCCTGCGAGAGCCCTAGGGATAGAAGTTGTTTGATAAGTAGGCCATGGTGAACTGTATCAAATGCCTTGGTTAAGTCAATGTAGACTGCTCCAGTTAGGTTTCCTTTGTCCATGGCATTGTGGATTGCTTCTGAGAATTCAAGTAGGGCAGTCGATGTGCTGTGCCCTTTCCTAAATCCATGCTGCTGAGTGCATAGGATGTTGTGCTTTTCAGGTAGTCTGAAAGTTGGTCCGCCACCAAGCATTCAAGGGCCTTAGAGAGGTGGTAGTATTGATATCGGGCGATAGTTACCAGGCAGTGACTTATCACCACTTTTGTGCACCAGAGTGACAACTGCAGCCTTCCATTTCCTAGGGAATTGGCTGTAGCAGAGGAGAGATTGAAAATTTTGTGAGGGGAGCAGTACTTCCTCCAGAGTGAGGGACAGAAGTTTAAGGTCAATAGTGTCGCTGCTTGCTCGGGACTTAGAAATGGCCTTCTTACATATTTATAGACTTCATGTGCCTTTACTAATTTGAAATGGAAAGGTGGTTTGGTTGGAGAGGCAGTAGTAGAAGTAGAAATTGGAGGGTCAGCATCAGTAAAGAAATCAGATGAGAGGACACCACTAAGGTCCGTGAAGGCATCATTTAGGGTGTTTGCAATAATCTCTGGGTCTAATGTAGTGGTTCCATCCACATTCATTATTGTAGGAGAGGATTTGGACTGCTGACCCATGATATTCTTTATGTTGTCCCAGAAGGATTTCCCTTCGCCTCAGGAGTTGGATAGGGCATTCTTGAAGTAGGAGCTCTTCATCAAGCGGATCTGTTTAGTACAGTGGTTGTGAGCCTGTTTATACTTTTGAATGTCTGACAGTGTGCCAGTAGCTCTTGCAGTGGCCCAGAGGTGATCCCTACTTTTGAGTTGTGCCAATAGCTTTGCTGTGAGCCAGGGATTTGTGAGTGCTTTGATTTTGCGCTTTTTTACTGGTGCATAGGTGTCACAGGCAGTGTTGAAAGTAGTCATAAAGTAATCAAGGGCTAGGTCAACATCTTGAGTTTTGTAAATCAAGGACCAGTCTATCTGCCTAAGACAGGTCTTGAGATGAGTAAGGTTGCCATAAGGTAGGACTCGGCTATAGATGGTTTTGGGCTGACTTCTGAAACTTATTTGTCCAGGTACATATTATTGGAGAGTGATCACTGGCGAGTCAGGAGAACACTTACATTGGTTATCTGGGTAGGGTGGCTGGTAAGGATCCAGTCAATGAGGGTGCTGGTCCCTGATTTGTAGTTTTTCCTGGTAGGGGAGTTTCACTCATGTTTAAATTTGCTGCTAGGATGGCATCTTTGTTTGACCCATCAGGAGCAAGCCAATTTATATTAAAGTCCCCAAGGAGAGGAGTTCGATGTCAGAAGGTTGTGTACTTACGAACTCGGAGGACAGCCTGTAGGCGGAATCAGGATCTTTTGGTGGGATATAGACAGCAGCAATCGTGAGGGACTTTGTTTTGGGCACAAAGTAGGACCTTGATAGGGAGGAGTTGCACTGAGGGTTTCTGTGGTGGGATAAGAACCAGGGAGACAGGTGAGGTAGTCCTTTATGTAGACTGCACCACCACCACCCTTTTGAGGTCCTATCCAGCCTGAATATCTTGTAGCCTTGTATAGAGATGGCATGATCCGGAGTATTAGGTGTCAGCCAAGTTTCGATGATGGCAGATATCCGGGTTGTGTTGGCTGGCAAAGATTTGAAGGAGGCCAGTTTTGGGAGGAGACTGCAGATGTTTAAGGTAGCAATTTTGAGCCCCCCCTCCATTTTGGCAGGCTTTGTTGTACTGTAGGAGACAGGGCCAGGATTTGAGTGGACACTTCCTGATATGAAGAGTAGGAGTTTAAGAGACAGTTGCTGTACTTTGTAGTCAATTGAATTACACTTCTGAGGCTTATGCAGGCGTCTAGGGACCCAGAGCAAGGAGATTGTTAGTAATAGAGGATGATATGCCCATTTATCCTTATTGTAGCTTGTCAGTTGCACCCAGTCGCTTGCAGATAGGTACCTGGTGGTTAAGTCAAAAGCCAAAGAATGATCAACAGCTGAGGTTCAGAGTCAATGAAATGTTAAAATTCCTGAAGGTGATTAACTTTGCCTGCACATATGCAGGATATAAAATCCCTTTGTCTGTATGCTTCTTTGTCATTCAAACAGGTTGCTGGAAAGCCCACATACAGATCATGGAGCAGGTCAGACGAAAATGTGGATTCCAGCAGGACCCAGAGTCACCAAGTTTGTCAGATGTAGTTGCTTCACTTGTGTTTTGCTTGGGATAGCTTCCAAAAAGTTGATTTTAAAATGAAAATAAAGATACCTGATGATGATTTTTTTGCAGAAATCCAGTCCAGGAGACTTTCACGGATGTAGGGAGCAAGAATGGTATAGTTACCACAAGCAGAAAAACATGTAAATCCACAAAAACTAAGCTACAAACACAGACAAACACAAGCAGCCACCACACAGACCCAGGGGGCGTGGCATTGCGATGCATATGTGATCCATAAATGCACACACTGATCTCCTGTGATTGAAAATAGGCATTCTGAGGTCCACTGTATGGACATTATGCCAGATCCTACACCATGCAGGCCTGCGAAGTCTGCAGAACCACCATCTCCTTTGTAGGATGATCCAGATAATGACCCCTAGATACCAACCTTCCACAGGAGTGGCAAGGTTTCATCCAAGAATAAAGGGAAACAAGTCTCTTGGAAGTCCCACTCCCTTGTACACCTCCATCGCAGTTGCTGCCAAAGCAGGGAATGTGAGGCCTCGTTGGAGAACTCTTATGTCAACCCTATGGGAAGCCACTTCACTTTCCTACATCAGCAGGCCTCCACCTCTGGACCAGAACCTAAACCACAGAGAAAGAATACTCTTACACCCTAGGACAAACCAACTCTGAAGGCAGCTCCCAAAAAAACACAAGATACCATGTGCAGAACTTGCTTCCCTTCCTTTAAGCACTTCCCGAGATCAGAAGTAAAGCAGGTCCAAACTTACGCAGCCACAGTATCCAGAGATCCATCAATGACCAACACAGCTACTCCAGGGAATAGCTGAACTATATTAAGTACAACATTTCTGGTTTTATTAGTTCTCTTTGATGCATCCCTCTCTGCCCTTTGCTGTGCCTCCTGAGCAATCCCTGCAATTTTTCAATTAAGACAAGTTCCACTCTGGACATTGTTTAAAGGGGCAAGTACTGTGCTGTGTTACTCCTTCTATCCTTTGCTGTAGACACTGAGCAGCTATGCCCATTTTAAGACAACAAACAAACAAACAAAAAGAATTCACATGCAGTAACGTGTTTCTGTCTAAATCCTGCCTTTTCTTTTAGATATTGCTAACTCTGATCTTTTTTTTTTTTGTCTGTTTTTCCTTTTCCCTTACAGTACAACTTTATGATCTGCCCCATATAAAGATCTGGAGCTGACAGGGCATATTTCTCAAGGAAGGGGGGTTATAGATTTCTATTCCATTGAATAATGTTGCCAACTATGTATTCAGTGAATGTATGAATGCCTGTGGTTATGCATAAACTGCCTGGTATGTTTAAGAGCGGTACAGGCAACTTCCGGTGACGTCACAGATCCAGCAGCAGCCTAAGGACAGAGTTCCCCTGACTCTAACTGCCTAAAATATAATTCTACCCACCAGCTTCACACCTTCAAAATGTCTAAAAAATCAGGAGGGGGAAGCCACAAAGCCAATAAGAGTAACGGTAAAGCCAGAGGATGCTTGGAAAACCAGGATGGCAAAGGATTTCCAGATGCCTGTTCGAGCAGATCGTCCTCCCTGGCGAATGCTTCAGCCGTAGAGTACGACACTGATGGGGAGTCTGAAAAACTCTCCAGAAGCCAATTTTAAGTCCTCCTAAAGGAAATCAAACAGCTCAGGCAAGAAAATAAATCGGAATTTGAAACAGTCCAGCAGCAGTTGTCACATATGGAAACACACTTTGGGAAAATAGAAGAACATATGCCTGAGACTGAAGACAGCACCATGCAACTGGCCCAAGTCATGCAATCTATGTGGGCCCATACAGCAGAGACACAATCCAAGTGTACTGACTTAGAGGGTTGCTCCAGAAGGGAGACTTAGCGTCTGTATGGCCTCCCCGAGGGGCAGGAAATCTCCCCTATGGCTACTTATATTAAAAATCTTCTGAAGGACATTTTAGATCTCCTGCTTACCTATGAGCTCCATGTGGAGTGGGCTCACTGTTCACTATAACCGAAGCCCCAGGATCTCTCAGCCTGCCCCAGATCCATCATATTCAAGTTGAGCTCTTTTCACACTTAAGAAGATATCTTGTGCACAGCATGGGAGAAAAAGATGTATCCTACCTTTCAAGCTGACTATATATGGATCACAATTACCCACAGGAAATTCAAGCTCAGTGGCTGCGATTTTCCCCCCTTCTGAAGGTGCTGAAAGAAAAAGCGATTCAATTTCAAACGCACTATCTGGCAAAACTTTGTATTTTCTGGGATGACAGGGTGAAAGTCTACCCCAATGTGGAAGAAGCCCTTGCAGTATTTAAGGACAAAGCTCTCCCCCATACCAGAGATCAGGAACACAAAAACTGGGAATTGGGGCTTGGAGTGGTACTGGGTGATGCACAGGAAGAGAGCAGGCCATACCCCTTTGGCGCCAACAGAATCCCTACAACAACTCGTGCAGCTCCTGAATAAGAAACAAGCTCGCATGAATAAAAATACTTGAATGGTTGTCAGTGGCAATGAATACTGTTTAATGATCTTTTGACTCCCTACTCTCGTGGTGACGGGGGGGGGGTTCCCTCTCATAGCCCGCAATGAGTTGTGGGAAGCCACGGGGGGACCGGGAACCCTTCGAGGAGTACCGCATAGGTACTTCCTAACTCGGACCTTGTTTAACCTATGTCTCAGGGTTACTGAAGGGCCTACCCTTGCAAACTTGTTCGCCTGAATGGACAGATTGAGCAACAGCTTTATATATTCATTACCCACAGACGTTTTCTGTTTCATCTCTTGAGAATTTTTGACTAGATTGACACACTGTGGTTTATGTACCTCTGGGGACTTCTAAATTTAGACTATTACCCATGGACCACCTTCCTAGTTCTCCTCTCTTTTTGAAAGGATTTTTTTTTTCTTTCTGGGAAGGCCTTTCTACAATTCCTTATCCAGTTCTAACCAACAGTTGGGGAACGAAAGGTTTAACGAGGGTTATCTAACAGAAACATGCCTTGATTCAAGCTAATTCAGTACTAACGGTGGGGCAGTTGGGGGGCAGAGCATTGAGGGAAGTGCTGTACTATGGGTATCCATGACGATGGCCTATTTGGGCATTTTGGAGCTTTTGTGATTCCAGGCTCCAGAGGATGTCTCCCAGAATGGGAGTTCGAATACACTTCTTCTATCTGCTCTTTTTTGGGTGGATACAGAGGCCTGTCATTTTCTCAGGCTTCCTACCTTGGAAGCAACAAATGTTAATCACCAGTCAGTTACTGTTAGCCATGTTGGCAAAAGTTTATTTGTTATCTGTTGGGCTGCAGTTCTGTGTGGGTCATTTGGGGGTTGCGGGAATTGGGGTGGGGGAACTGTGGGGAGAGATGAATTGGTCACAAAGAGGAATGAGAGGGGAAGAGTAGAGAGGTTGAAATCCCATAGGGAAAAATGGTTTTACCTTACACAATATGTACATATAATGTACATGGGGTCTCAAATCCGGTAAAGAGGAGCAAGATCTTATCATCTTTGAAACGCTCAGGAGGGGATATACTGATGTTACAAGAGACACACCTGTCTATGTCCGAACATAAGAAATTTGAAAAGTTGCATTATTCCCATGTTATACCCTCCTCCTACAAGAGAGGGAAAAGGAGAGGGACAGTGACGCTCATTCCCCATGGAGTCCCATTCGAGGTGAAAGAGACACGAATGGATAGAGAGGAGAGATTTGCAATGGTCAAGGGTCTTCTTAATGACCAAATACTTACCCTGGCTTCAGTTTACTTCCCACCTAACACATCACTGGAATTGCATAAGAATTTCTTTTTACAGTTAGCCTCATGGGGGGAAGGCTAGATTTTATGTGGGGGGATCCTAAACCTGACCTTGAGAGGGGAGGAGGCGCAGAGAGGACAACCCCCTACTCATTTCACTAAAAGAACTAGAGAAGTGTCCAAGCTCCTAAGGGAGATGGGTTACGAGGACTCCTGGAGATTTCTGAATGGTAGTACCCCACACTACATGTTTTTCTTCGAAGCCCACTTGACCTACTCTTGTTTGGATTACCTGCTTATGTCTAGGGAACATTTGGGGCTGACTGTTCGGATGTGGTTGGGTGACATGGCCCATTCTGCCCATGCACCAGTATTTCTAAAACTAAAATTTGGGGCTCAGAAGAGAAACAGATTTTGGAGGCTTAACCTCACATTATTAAAAAACAGAGGATATTGAGACTATAAAAACAACAGCAAAGCAGGCATTGCTTGATAATGAAACCTCTGAGGTGTCCCCCTCAGTGCTGTGGGACATCCTGAAGGTGATGATTCGGGGCAGATTGATTGAGATTTCGGTACACAGGAAAAAGGCATGGGAGGCTAACAGAGAGTCCCTCTTGAGATGGATTGGGGAGTTGGAGGAGCTGCAACAACATAACGGAGTAAGGAGTTTGTTAATTTAAAGAAGGAGTTAAACACCCTGCTAGACTACTATATTGAACAGAAGTTAATCGTTTTAAGGCAAAAATATTATGATGGGGGCCCTGGGACTATGAAGCTACTTACGGGTCAACTGAGAGCTGAGAGAGTTAGGGCAACTATAACAGGAATTAGACGCCCACTTAATAACTCCTGGCAACATATGATGGGTATCTCCAATGCCTTTTTGGATTTTTATACTCAACAATACTCAACCCCCCCAAGAGGTCTCAGAGGAGAGGGTCACCACCTCCCTACAAAACCTTAAATTGCCCTCAGTATCAAAGGCCCAGAGAATTTCCCTGTTTGCCCCCATTTCATTGAGAGACATAGAGACGGAGGTAGGACTCTTGAGGAGTGGGAAGTGCCCAGGATCGGATGGACTCCGCGGGGAGTTTTAAAAAGTATACAAAAAGAAAATCTCCCCTATCTTGAACCAGGTCTTTTCATTAGTCTTTTCCTCCAAGAGGAGGATACCTCTATTATGGGACAATGCAATTGTCTCAGTGATCGCGAAGGCAGGCAAGGACCGCTCAATTTGTTCTTCATTTGGACCTATATCGGTTCTTAACACAGACTACAAACTTTTATCCTCTATTTTGGCCTGGTGATTTAAAAATGTGGCCCTCCCATCGTATACATTTGGATCAATGTGGTTTTATCACAGGCCGTCAGGCCCAGGATAATATACATAGATCTATATACCTTTTCAAACATATACAACATCAAAAAACACTTGCACTCTTACTTAGTTTAGAAGCTGAAAAGGCTTTTGACAAAATGTCATGGTCCTTTTTGAGGGAGGTCCTTGCCTCTTTTGGTTTCCCGAGGCAGTTCATAGACTTTATTTTCAGGCTATATGATACCCCCACAGGTTATATTAGAACAAATGGCCATATCTCCTCCAGTTCTTCTCTTAGGAGGGGTACACATCAGGGATGTCCCCTCTCCCCTCTCCTTTTTGCATTTTACATTGACCATCTAGCCCAATACATCAGATTAGCCCCCAAGATCAAAGGAATTACCCTAGCTGAAGTAGAACATAAAATAGCTTTATTTGATGATGATGTTCTGATATACTTGTCCAAACCTGAAAAATCTCTCCCACACCTCTTTAGGGGGTTGTCTCTTTTTTCTCAACTCTCTGGTTATACCATCAAAACAAATAAAATGGAGACCTTAAGTGTAAACTATGATCCTTCCATTGCAACCCAGTTAAGATTTAATATGAAGTGGGGCCAGCAGTCCCTTAAGTACCTAGGGATCAGAATTCCACAGGACTTGAAGCAACTTCATACTTGCAACTACCTTCCTTTGATCAATAATCTAAAACAGGACATGAGAAGGTGGGCTATTATGCCCCTTTCATTTTATTCTCACAATTTATCCCTGAAATTGAAGGCCCTCCCACACCTGCTCTACTTGTTTCAATGTGTCCCATGTCAAATTATAATCAAGGAGTTATTAAGCTGGCAATGGTTGTTCTTCCTTTTTCTTTGGAATAATAAGAAACCGAGAATTGGTTTGCGGCTCCTCCACCTCCTCAAGAATACATAGATACATAGACAGTGTTGGCAGATAAGGGCCTATGGCCCACCCAGTCTGCCCATTTGAGCTTGTAAGTTCAGTTTATGTTTTCCTAGAAGTCTATTGCCCCTTACTTCTGACCTCCAGAATTCCTTTATGTCTATCCCATGCATACTTAAATCCTGTGATTGTTTCAGCCCCCACCACTTCCTCTGACAGGGTGTTCCACTTCCACAATAGAGGTGGGATTGCTCTGCCCTCCCTTGTGCATTACTGGATGGCTTCCCAACTGCATTTGGCATTCTTGTGGAGCCACAGGGGGTACCAGGCTTACTGGAAATCCATACATTTAGCTAGGAAGCTCCCGGCCCCTTCCCCACTTGTTTATTTTGCCCCTCACTTTTCAACCAAGTATTAAACCTGTTACCAAAAAACTGTGCTACAATATATGAGGGATGGAGATGGGCTACCAGAACCAAAGTGCTCCAACCACAGATTTGGAGATATGAGGGGTTCCAGTTTAATTCCCAGTTTACACCAGCACAACAAGGTAACTGGTTCAGCAGACAGGTGGCCCCGGGCCTTCTGGCCCCTGGCAGTTGTTAAAGGGCAGTTCAGTCTTGACCTTTGAGGAAGGCCAGAAATCTTATGCATGGACTGAGAGGGACAGATTATACTATTATCAACTTAGAAACTATATTAATAAACAATTACAAAGTGCAAATTTAAGAACACAGCAGTATCAGGAGGATCTCCCTTATGTCCAGATTTGGTCCTCTGAGATAGGGGAGTGGGCAATCTCTATCTTTTTTTTATACTTGTTTATTGATTAATTCTATAGTACAGATATACTGTATTTCTGGAAGTTCAACAGTTTCTTAGTTTTCTTAACAGTTACTAAAATTTTGATAATCTTTTTACAGTAATAACAATCTTTTTAAAACAAGAACTGGAGATAAAAAGAGAAACCTTTTGTATAATAAATAGGGAGAATGTACATCTAGACAAAGAGTTAATGTTGTGCCCAGCTAGAGAGCGGAAAAGCAGTTAGGGAGGGTAGTAGGGAAGGGAAGAAGGGAGGAGGGGAAGGGAAAGGGGGTCTGGGGTGGGGAGAGGAATGGAGGAGGGGGGGGAGATACTGGTTTATTCATTTTGAGTAGCGGCTCTTAATGAATTAATTAATGTATGTTATCTTTATGAATATCCCATCTGTTCCATCTATTAGTAAATTGTTCCTTTTGATGGTTTACAGCAAAAGTGATTCTTTCCATACTATAAATTTGTGAAATTATTCCCAACCAGTCATCAATTATTTATTTATTTAGCTTTTGTTGACCGGGTAAGTGCACTAGACAAATCCTGCCTATTTTCAGGCACGACCCGGGGGAGGGGGATACAGATGAATGCCAACTGACCTTGAACCAGATTAAGCTGTTGGTGGTATTTTTAGTGAATGAGGGAAATTTGGCCAGGACACCGGGGAAATTCCCCTACTCTTTTCAATAAGTGCCATGGGATCTTTAACATCCACCTGAACTACCACCAATCCAGGCAGATGGGACCTCGGTTTAACATCTCATCCGAAAGACGGCACCTCAGAAGTGCAGCACCCCTCTCATGCTGCACTACAGTGTCAGTACTGGGCTATTAACTCAAGTGCCAGATGTGGGAGCTGAACCCACAGCCCTCTGATCTCCCGGCCTCAGAGGCGAGTGTGCTACCTACTGAGCCACTGACACTGTTCATGGACAATGGGTGGGGCAGTCTGCTGGAGCCACTTTTTTGTTATAGCTTTCAAAGCTGCTATTGTAAGAATCGCCCATAGATAATGCCCTTCTTTACCTTTAATGTCGGGCGGGTATAAGCCCAGTATTCGGTGCTCAGGGCCCATTTCAGTTGTTAGCCCAAATAAATCTGTCAGGTGGGTAATGATCTGGCTCCAAAACCCCCGGATCCCTGCACAGTGCCAGAATATGTGTGTGCCTGGTCCGCTTTCAGAGAGCCACAGTGCCTCCAGCAGGTTGCCCCTGGTATTGAGCCCATCTTAAATAATTTGTGCGGGGTATAAAAGTACCTAATCCTGACCCTCCTGTATTCTTGCCAGGCTGGTGAGGAGGCAGTCTTCCACGTATTTCTAAAAATTTTAATCCACTCCCAAGAGTTCAGAGTAAGACCCAGTTCTCCGTCCCATTTCTGGTGTATCTGTTGTATGTTATGGGACTTATCAGCTATTAGTTCCAGTACAGCATGGTTATTGCCCTTTTTCCATGCGTGCCCTTCCAGATGGTCTCAAAGGCCTCAGGAAAGGATCTTTTATCCTGCCAGCTCATAATTTGGTGACATTTATTTTGGATGTGGTCCCTGATCTGATAAAAGTATATACAATCTGTGGGGCACCAATCGGCTTGGGCTCTAATCACTTCAAATGGTAGAATTTCTTCACCTTTGAGGACCTGCAAGGGGGCACACAAACCCTTCACCATCTGCCTCCTATACCAACCTGACTGAGTGGCCGGCACGAAACTCTCATTGTAACACCACCATCTATATTTCCACATAGTTTTGGCTGTGAAACCTTTTCTAGTACCCTGGACCCAACCCCATAGCGTTGTCTGGACAGTAAATTGTTGGTAATCCTCTGGGTTTATTTCGGGGGGGGGGTAAATAAGGCTGCTGAGAGGGGTGTCCTAGCTTTATTCATAATTTCCATTTGCTTCCAGTGTGGGTTATAGTTAGAGTGTGTCCAAAGAAGGGCCATCTTCATCTGAGCTGCTAGCCAATAATCCAGCAGGTTGGGACAGGCTCTGCCTCTGTCCTGTCTAGGTAGAAGGAGGGTTTTCCTGGAAATTCTGGGACGTAAGTGAGCCCAGAGGAAAGCTGTTATCTTTTTGTGCCAGACCATGATGTCTCTTTGTGGAATTGGGCAGGGGACAGCCTGAAATAAATCAAGAAATCTGGTAAGTATGTTTGTTTTAAGAGTCTGTAATCTAGAGTAGAAAGGGAGGGGTAAGAGATGCTATTTATGTAAGTCTGCCCATATTGTTCTGAGAAGTGTGTGTGTGGGGGGTGGATATCTTTATAAAGAGTGTGTGGTGACTTACCCAGGTGAATCCCTAAATATTTAATAGTTGTACACTACCAATTCATAAGATATTTAGCTTTTAAATCTTCCGGTATCTGAGGTGTTAAATTCACTACCTCCATCTTAGACCAGTTTAATCTGTACCCAGAGATCTGAGAATGGGCAGTCTCTATCTTGTATGCATCCCTGATATGCCTCCTCTTCCACCATGCTGAGAGGCTCAAGGTGAGGTGTGAAAGAGAACTATACACAACATTCTCAGAGGCTTCTTGGACAAGGATATGGCAGATCACATGGTCCTCTACTTCCTCTCCTATCTGGAGAGAATTTACTTGGAATACCTGGGTAAGATTTTTCTTGGTACCCATGTTAGTGGCTAAAGGAACACCGGAAGCACCCTCTGCCTGCTGGAGGGAATGTGGGAATCAGGCTGCAAATCAGTTGCACATATTCCTAGACTGTCCGTCTCTCCAAAATTTTTGGTCTGAACTTATAAACCAAATAACACAACTCTTCTTCCTATCTCAACCTCCCTCTCTGGCCCAGTTAATGCTAGGACACCCACCTGATAACCTCCGAGGCAAGGATTCTATTTATATATGGTCTATATGTTTGTTGGCAGCATATAAGGTAGTGACATGGAGATGGATCCAGAAAGTATCGCCTACTATTGAGGAGTGGTCAGCAACAATTCGACACATACAACAGCTCAAACAAATGATCTTCTCTATAAACAATAGACCCGAGCTATCTATTCAAAGATGGTCCGGGTGGGAACTTCTCCATAACAGTGAGTAGGTGCACTTGCTCTCTTGGGTAGTCGTGGGGGTGCAGAACCTCTGTGACTTCAGAGGGCCTCACGTAGTTCTGTCTCCTGGGGTCTTTTCCCTTCCTACGCCCCCTAGACCCCAGGACTGACCCAGTCAATACATAGAAAGTAATTGTGTGATAAATAATCATATATTTTCAGCCATATAGCCCAGGTTTAGTTCGTTATCTAGGATGATTTAGTTTTTTATTTTAGTAGAATACATTTTAAGGGTTATGTGATTTATGAACTTTAAGCAACCTGTATTGAAAGTGATGAGACTGGAGTAACAAAGTAAATTATGTTTAATAAGGAAATACTGACAGACTGTAAACTATTGTTACTATTTGAAACTTTCAATAAACTAAGTATAAAAAAAAAAGAATGGCACATGACCTTTACAGATTCTCCTTCCTCATGATGTGCTGATTGCCATTTTGATGGCTCACACTAATGGTTACCAATCCTCATGCAGCCACACTGAGCAGCTCGGCACTGCAACAGTGTGAGATGGTGTGAATGCTGTGAGGTGGAATAACTCTCTGTGCTGACACACAGCACTTGTTCTTGATCCGTTCATACTGTGCATGTAGTATAATGGACCCTGTGGTCTCCGCACAGGTGGCAAGCTAGTTAAAGTGTGTTTTCCCCAGCTGTATACAATATGATTAGAAAGCTCTCCATATTGGTAATGTTTACAGTACCTCGTGCCTGCTCCTTACCTGTGCCTCAATCTCATCACCTGTGGTAGCATTAAACGCTGTCACACATATTGGTAGAGGTGTTGTACTGGATAGAATGCTATGGGACTTGCTTAAGGCCTTCTTAAGTGGTCCAGTCATTGACTATGCCATGCATAGGTGGAGAGCAAGGGAACAAGAAGCTAAGCACTTAGAAACCAAACTGCGAGAGCTAGAGTGCAAACATAAAGCTAATCCTTTAGCCAGCCCTTTTGAAATGTTAGTTGTTAGGTATAAACTGAATGCTCACTATGCCAGAAAAGCTGAGCTAGCCCTTTTAGGACTTCCCTACTGGGAGGGAGGAGACAGGGCAAGAAAGGGCATATCATACAGACTGCATAAGCTTCAGGATGAGTGACATGTGCCAGGGCTTAAAGACCCCCATAGTAATATCCAAACCAAACAGAATGATATCTTAGATATTATGAGGAACTTCTACTTCAGCTCCGCATGGATAACACGCTCTCTTTTTTGGGATCTCTTGACTTCCCACGCTTAGCTTCCTCCCAAATTCAGGACCTTGACTGCCCTATATTTTTGAATGAAGTCACACATGATATTTTGAGCATGAATATGAACAAATCCACAGGGGGAGATGGCTTGCCCACGGATTTTTATCAAGCTTTGCACAATATCCTAACCCCTCATTTTAAGAGTGTTCTTCTACTGTCTCTCTGTCAGCCCTACCTCCCATACTAAGGGAAGCAGTAATTACCATCCTTCCCAAGAAAAACAAAGATGCATTATCACTTAACAGCTATCAGTCAATCTCCCTGATCAACACCAGTGCCAAAATTCTGGCAAAAGTCCTGGCCACATGCATGGAACCTATCCTTCTTAACCTCATACACCCTTCGCAGGCAGGGTTTATGTGTGGGAGACTGAGCTCAGACTGCCACAGAACCCTCTTTAACTTACAAATGGTAGCAAAGACTACCCCCTCTCCCTCAGCAGCATTAACCATTGATTTTGAGGAGGCCTTTGATTTCATGGGGGTACCTCTTTGCTGTGCTGTGACATATGGGGGTAGGTTCACAATTGTTAAATAACAATCAGATCCTGTATACCAACCCCTCTGCTCGAATTCTCACCAATAGTTACCTTTCCCAACCATTTCTCCTCTCTGGGGGCACCAAGCAGGGATGCACTCTGTCCCCGTTATTATTCTTCCTAGCTACTGAACCCCTAACAGCAGCCATCCAAGCACACCAAGGTATTGCTGGCATCACTACTGGGGGTGCTGAATTCAAATCACTCTTCTTCTGCAGACTACTTTCTCATTCTATTGGCTGAAGCACCTCGAGCAATAACTGCATTCTGTACATTATTAACCTTGTTCACAGAAGTGTCTGGACTAAACGTTAACCACAGCAGATTGCAGGTCCTCCCCCTTAACTGCCACTGCACAACATCCCTCTTCTGTGATACAGGATGGAAATGAACCACATCTGATATCACTTACCTTGGGATACATATCACTCCCTCAATCCCCAACATTTGCAAGGCTAATTCACACCATTACTGGCCACCTTCAGGGCCTGGGTAGACAGATGGAATGCCTTGTATCTCTCTCTTTCACTGGGAAATTTGTCACCATTAAGCTGATGCTTGCCCCTGACGTTTTCCACCTCCTAGCCCATCTTCCCTCCTACATACCAGAAAATTAGTTTGCTGCACTCAATAAACTGATAAGCTACTTCCCGTAGGAAGGCAAACCAGTGAAACCATCAAGATTTAGCAGAATGAAATTGAGGAAACACTGGTCTGAGGGAGACTGGGGACTGCCTGACCACCCAATATCATATGACCTTTTATCGCTGCATGAATTATCAAATTGTTCCCCACCAAGGACAGTAACTCCCCACAATTGGTCGCACTTGCAAGTCACTTTGTTAGTGCCTTATCACCTCTACATATCCTTTACTCTAAAACACCTAAAAGGGAGCAACAACACCCTACAATTAGTATCTCTTTTCCATATTGACTTAAAATTTTACAGACCATGCACATCCCACAACCACCCATCTCCTATGCACCCATATGGAGAAACCCCACGTTCAAAATCAACCAGAAACCTATTTCTTGGCCATCCTGGAAACTGCCTGGGATCCACATAGTCCAGGACCTTCTCTACCTAGGAAAAAAGTACCTCATGCATGCCCTTTGCACAACTGGCTCACTGATTTAAACTTCCACACAAGGATTGATGGTACCTCCACATCAGATCCGCTGTTACCCTATGTTGAAACTAATTCCCAAGGACCCAATCATATCATCCAAGAGAGCCATCCACTCATGGCTTGTCTTACCCAAGGAAAGGGCTGGCACCATTTACAAATACCTGAGGGACAGTGGACCCTCTCCCACCACCCGCAGCAAATTCAAGTGGGGATCTGAGCCAAATCTCACAACCTCGGAACAGGACTGGAAGAACTGCTGGTTCTGAAAACATGTGGCTTGCAGAGACATTAGGGCATAGCTTATTCAGCTCAAGATCCTACACCACTGGTATCAAACCCACAGGCATTAGAACATCTGGGGGTGGCTCCACTCATACTATGTACCTATCATATATCATCTGGTTTTGCCCCTTGATCCAACCCTTTTGGGACCAGGTCCTTGAATACTGCAGGAAAATACTTCCTGATTCTCTCCCACTAGATGAACCATTCCTGCTTTGGGGGATTACCCCCAGATACCCAATTACCCAGTAGTCCACTGGGGGCTAACAGCCACTATTGCAGCCAAAAGACTCAATCTGTGTTGCTGGAGGTCACCAGAATTTCCAACATTTAATGAATGGCCCCAGTCCACAAGCCAACTGGCCTCCCTCAAATGCTTGTTCTATCAAGCAGTCAATAGAGCAGTTGTATTTGACAACATTTGGGGGTTCATTTCTTGCCCTTAGGGTGAGACCCTCTCAGAAAGGGTGATGTATCTATAGATAGACTCAGAAACCAGCAGCTGCAGCTTGGTTATGTGTGGAATGTACCCTGTCTGTGTATTGTACAATCTACACAGTGTGATTTATGTTACTGCAGATTGTTTGAAAAATTTTCAATAGAGGTTTTAATGTTAAAAAAAAACAACTTAACTCATCCATCCACTTAAAGCAATTGTGGCTCCCTGTGCTGGAAACTGAACTCATGAGATTTTGGTACAGTTGCGATACCAGGCCCTTGATATCACCAACACTTTCCAGAATACAGGCCACCCCTGAGGGTCCCTGCAGTTTGTGTGTCTTTCCTAATTTGTCCCCAATAAAATATCTCAGCTGTAAATACCTAATAAGCAGGAATTCTGAATACCACACGTTTGTCATATATTAGCAAAGGACATTAAGGATCCCGCTGCATACAAATGACCCACCATTAGCTACCCATAACTGATATCCCATTTTTTTAGAAAGGTTGGAAAAGTGGAATTATCCCACAGTAGTGTTAACAGTGTATACTATGCAGGCACCTGTTTATATTTATGAATAATATGTCATGATTTCAAACGACGTAAGATTACCAGGTTATTCACTGCACAAGAAAGGTTTTGCCTATTGGAGCTATATAATAAATCAGTCAGTTTGGGTCTAAGTAACCACTCCTTTTCTAAGAGAATACCTTTTTTTTTTAATTTAGTACACTTTGTCTCCTTCACACTTGACCAGCTTCCATATCAGCTAGTTGCTCTGCACAGCCCTGTCACCCATCATCACTGGGACTTAATTCCCTCCAGTGTTCCCCCAAGAATGGCCCTCTACTGGGAAGTGCTGCCAGAGGTTGGGCCTATGCCCCCAACAGAGGTTACATTTTGATGTCAGGAGTTCATGCCCAGTCAGTGGTGCCTGCAACAGGTGGTGGCAGCATTGTGCATGGTTGGGGGATTTTCCACTTTGCAGTCCCCATCCTTTGCTCATTTGGAGGCCCTGGCTTGATGCAATCATACGAGTCTGCTGTGTGCATCAGAGTGCTGATGTACCCTCCCTGAGAACTGGCTCCAGTTTGCACTGTCACCTGTAGTCATCCAGGTGGCAGCGTAACAGAAGAGACCAGGTGGCCTCCTACCCCCAAGGAGGTGACCATCCTATGGGACACTCAACCATCCTCCTCCTCTATCTGGCCCTCTGAGGACCCAGGCTCATTCCTGAGCCCAGGTTGCCAGCATCACGAACAATAGCATTACTGCTACGCTGAAAGAACGGTCTTGAGCATACTTGTATATTTACATTCCCCGCTCTGCTACTCCTGCATACATGTCAACTGGACCATCCAGTAGTAGTTCTTAAAATGGGATGTTCCAGTGGGTAACCCATGACATGTGCAACTGCGACTGAGTGAACTGCAAGACAGTGACTCAATCATGGTGCATGTCATGGGGGCTACCGACGAGATAGGGTGACCAGGTGGGGTGGGTTGGTGCATGTAGTGACAGGATGTCACTACACGTATGCATACACAGGGGGTGTGGGAGCAAGCATACTCAGCAAGGGGCAGGAGGGGTTTTGAGGAGTGGTGCCACAGTGGGCTGCCGAGATGGCCCTGTGGTGTGGTGGGTCAGTTCGTGGCTTGGATGGACAGGATGCTGGGTTCAGGTCTGGGCACAGGTATATTTTGTTGTGCCTGGCCCCAATTTGTTTTAAATTTTTTGCACCCCCTTCTGACATGCACCCCCCCGGAGTTGAAAATCCTACATAGGGGGGTGGGTGTGTGTAAAGTAACAGCCTCAACACATATAACATTAAAAATGTAAGTCCCTGGTGCCATTTTGCTGTGCACTGGGGAGTCACAGCACCAAAATGTATTTTTGGTGCTGTGACTTCACCATAATGGCGATCACCTTTCAGTGGTTGCCATTATGACACAGAACCGTTTCAGCGACTTTCCTCCTCACCAGGAGTTTGAGTCAGTTTGGCCAACACTAGTGAAGAGCACACCTTTCTCCCAAAGGTGCTGCTGTTCAGATAAAGTGACATTTGTAGAAAGATGGCACAGTGCACACACCAACCTCTGGTTGAAGGCTATGACATTTATTTAAGGTGCAAGACAGACAAAGTGCTGGTCAGTACCCCTACATGCTATCATTAAAGTGGTTTATTGGGGGGGCCTGTATCTGACTAGTAACATGTATGCCATAAATACCCCAAGTTAATGTGTGAACAGTCATAACCTGTGAACAATTAGGAAGAATGTGTTACTAAAGTGCAACTAGTTTCGAATAAAAAATAAGCAAGTACCGTTCAGGAACATGTACATGAATATAATCCATATAGTCAAAGAAACTGGTATAGTGATATTCATGTGTGTTGAAAGTTGTTTTATAGTTTAATTTATACTTGTAAATATTAACTGTTAAACACTTAGAAATAAAAGTACACCCCAGACAATCAGATAAAATGCATAGTACTCAGTGACAGGAATTCTGTTTTTCATTTGTGTACATTTTAATTTGATTTCTTTCCTTATCAGGTCCTAGTCTCATTGTAACTGCACTACTGTAGCAGTAGATAAAACACAGGAATTGGGCAAAAAAGGGGTAAAAGGGAAGAAAAGGTCAGGCTGTAAGTTAATGCATAGTACAGCATGAGAGGAGCAACCCGCTATGGACGTGCCAAGGAAAAATTGACGACTCCATTTGAAACATCAGTCCTTACAACATTTAATAGACCAGTATTGCTGGCCAGCTGTAATTTTTGTTTTTAAGGATAAAGAAAGCCAATATAATGGAACAGTGGTCCCAGCATAGTGCCAGTGCAAACATATGAACTACATGAAGTGGTCTGGGTGGGATTCAAATAAGAAGCTTGCACAGATGTCAACAATATAACTAAGGACATAATTTCGTAAGGTGATTATATCAATAAATACAATTATATTAATTAATCAATGTTCAAACTGTAGTAAACAAAAAAGGAAGTCAAAAGCTTATCTCAAACAGATGCAGACACTGAGGAATACTACAGTATAAGGGATGTGTACCAGCTAGGCAAATTGTAATATTATGGAAACCTTTAGAAAGTAAAGGAACTTTGAACAAAATTAAACTAATCACTTTTAACTAGTGTGTCCATACGTAAACAAAAATATATCTTAAAGAGGTTGACCTAAAACCAGAAAAGGAGACAAAAGGAAACCCAAAACCAAACAAAACATGATGGCAAAAGAGAGAGGAGGGATGACAGGACAAAAGAAATAGGAGAATGGCTAACTAAATACAATAATTAACAAAAAATTGAGCACTTATACTTTACATGTTCCAAAAAATAGGTAGTAATATTCCAAGGAAAATTTTATTCTTCTACCTTTAAAAGTAGACAGACAAACTAGTTTGGCTTATGACCTAGAAAAAAAATTAGTAAAAAAAGGCACTAGTATAATAGCCTGGCCCATATGGGTGTCTTTGTTCTATCTGATCATCTATGGGAACTATAAATACATTTTAAAACTCATCTGGGCAATAATACAGTAATATTCCAAAGACAAAGGGTCAATCCAGCCGGTACCAATAGCAGCATGATAGGGTCAGACAGAAAAATAATATACTTGCGAAATAGGCATATAAAGTGAAAGGGAAATATCGGAGACAGACAGAGTGGGGATTTGGGGGGTAGGGTGGTGTGGGGGAAAGAACAGAGTATATTTAGTATAGTGGCAGATATTGTGTACACATACAAAACTAATAAATGTGAATCACCAAGTCAATGAAATAATCAATTAACGGGGAAGGGGAAATATACCATTTGGCACAGGACTTAGTTAAATGGTAAATACATCAAATAAATCATAAAATAAAGCTCTGAACAAATAAAGCAAGACAGAATGAAACAAAAGTCAAATATAGGAGCTGAAGTACAGGAGAGTTCTAAAACTACTGTATTGAATGTATACATTTATACATATAATAGCAATCAGTTTCAAACAGTAAAGTGCTACATGCCTTTAGAGACGTGTGGATTATATCATTAAATCCAAAAACATTGCAATCAGTTATAATGAAAATTTGTGCTAGATTAGATGAAAGATAAGAGGTTCTCAAGTGAGTTCAGATTAATGACTCACAGAAGTGGTTTGTAGCCAGTTACATCATTTAAGCCTTTTGGTGTGAGTGTTTCAAGTTTAGAAATCCATCTGTTTTCCCTCAGTAACAAACTTCTTTGGCGATCCCCTTCTCTAGCCAAAGGTAGTACATGTTCAAGGGCTGTAAACCTTATCCCTTGTGTTCTGGACACATGTACCTCCTTGAAGTGTGCACGCAGAGCATTATTCATGTTTTTGTACAGAACTGCCTGTATATGCTCCTGGATTCAAAACATCAGGGAGCATATTGTGTGACCTGTATAAATGAGTCTGCATTCACTCCGTCAGGTGTACACAGAGAAGGGGTTCTGTCAGTTAAAATCATTGTGTAAATGGCACACATTTCCTTTAATGGGATGTGTGAACACTTTCCCTGTCATTGCAAAACCACAAATATTGCATCTTCTGCTTTTGTTAACCCCCATGAACACTCTGGCCCAGATATTCAAAAGGGTTGCGCCATGCGCAACTCCAAAAATGCGCCATTCTGCGATATTCAGAAGGGGCCAGTTACGCTACCAAAAACATGCTGAGCAACAGCGCAATGGAAATGAAGGCATGCGCAACTGAAGGGGGCGGGTCCATGCATAAAGTGCGCAATGCGATATTCGAACACTGTGCGAATGCGCAAGAGTGGCTCAGCTGAAGTTGCAGAGTAGCGGAATTGAGCCAAAATAAAAGGCTCAAGGAAGCGCGCAAGAACCCTAGCAGGCCGCAAACTGGGGAGAGAGACAGAGAGAGAGAGAGAGAGAGAGAGAGACAGGAGCTGGAAGGGCAGAGAGGGACAGTGGGTCCAGGAGGACAGAGAGGCCAGTGGGGGTGCCCGCAGTGGAAGCAGCGGGGGCAGCGGGGTAACACAGGAACAGCAGCCGGGGGCAGAAGCCAGGAGATGGACAGTGCCAGCTTCCACATGGAAGCTGTAATGAGGGGTGAGACACCATGCTGCAGGGGACGTGGCGCGGAGGGGCCTGTCGGATATGCCCCCGACAGGCGGTATCGTGCCTGCATCAGCTTCGAGCTGTACACAGACGTCAAGATTGTGGGCCGGTACCGCCTGAACAGGGCAATACTGAGACGGCTCTGCGAGCTGTGCAGTGATGTGATGCAGGCACCCCACGACGGAGTCACGCTCTGTCCGTGGAGACCAAGGTGACAGCCTGCATGTGTCTGCTCGCCATGGGCACCTTCCAGAGGCCAACAGGGGACACCACAGGCATTACACAGTTGGCCACATCACGCATCCTTACCCAATTCCTCAGTGCACTGCTGCCTCATGCTGCGGAGTACATCCATTTCCCCAGCACCGCGGCAGAGCGTACAACAAACAAGCAGGAGTTCCACAGGGTAGCACGTATGCCTGGCATGCTAGGGGCCATAGACTGCACCCATGTGGCCATTCGCACACCACCTGGCCCCGACGGCCAGGCATATCAGAACCGAAAGGGGTTTTCCAGTGTCAACTGCCAGGTGGTGTGTGATGCCACAGGGCGATTATCAATGTCTGTGCCACACACCTGGCGGAGCACATGATGCCTCATATGGCACCAGTCTGCACTGTGCCATCGATTCAGAGTGGGGACATCCCCACGGGTCATCTAGTGGGTGAGTACACATGTATGGAATGCAAACTCTGGGCAAGGGTGGGAATGACACAGGTGCCATGGTAGTGGCACACAAGGATGTGGGCAATATGGACCTGACATGACACTGATCTCCACTATCTCCACACAGGTGACTGCGGATACCCACTCCGTCCCTGGCTGCTCACACCGTATCGGCGCCCCACGACCCCAGCACAGCTATGCTTCAATAGGCACATGCCGCAACACATAACATCATAGAGCGGGTGTTTGGGATGCTCAAGGCACGCTTCGATGCCTGGACACTCCGGGGAGCCTCTACAGTACAGCCCCAAAAGGCCTGTGGGATATTCCTGGCCTGTTGCATCCTGCACAACATGGCCAAAGACCATGGGATAGCCGTACAGGTCCAAGAGGGGGACAGCGATGGGGACGCCAGTGGCGCCGGTGATGTTGGTGATGAGCAGCCCCCCCTAGGACGGAGGGACCCCCGACTGACCCGGCAGGCCCAGCTGCACCGGGACACCATCGCAGAAGAGCACTACGCCCAACACAGGTAAGTCAAGGGGACATGTGCAGGCAACACTGTCCATGCGCAAACCACAGGCACACAGGGGAACACACCGTGCATGAAGGTCAGGGGAGTTGAAGGTTCCAGGCATACCAACACACCATCAGAGAGGGGTGAGCACTCATATGGACACACACACACACACCAGGCAGCGTACATGGGCAGCAGCACAGCACTGCGGAAACGACATTGCCAACACACAGCACCACCGACCACCCCCACCACCTGGACTGTCCACGTACGTGTGTCAGGACCTGGGCACCCTTGCACCTTGGTGTACAGTGCAATGCAGGCATCATCATGCACACGCACCTGTGGACAGCAGTTGGGAGAGTGTGCAGGTGGTCCGTGTGTCAGCGTGGTGAGCAGAGCACCCAGCAGTGCACTGCCCACCATGACACACATTGCACACAGGGCAGCACCAGACAGGGCCTGCACTGGGAGACAGCTCAGTCAGGTAGCACTGTCCCACGGCCACCACGGATGCGTGGGCGGCCCCAACGTGGCCCAGCAGCACTGGCAGGCTGAGCAGGGGCCACGTCGGGTGGCGCTGGTGCACCACCAGGGGTCCCACTGCATGAACGCGACCTTGCCCGCACAGGGGTCTGCATCCTGCCAAACAAACTTGCACCAGGGGTGCTCGAGATGCCCACAGCAGAACCCGGCATCGACAGGCCTGGTGTCACACGACGCCGGGAACGGGGAGTGGAGAGTGCACTGTGTGGGGTGTGTGGTACAGGGGCACCTGACAGTGTGGCCAATGCATCCGCGACAGAGACCACTGCCTGGGTCAGCCTGTCAATGGCAGCGGTCACATCCGTCCGCATAAGGACCAGCTCGGCTTGGTCCCGAGCACACTCCCTGCTATGCCGCTCCACAGACACAGACAGTGCCTCCACGGACCTTACAACCCGCCCCTGCAGCTGTACCGAGTCCTGCAGCAGGTGGGTGTGTGCATCCAATGGGTACTGAGCCCCAATGGCATCGGTGACCCCCAGGGTGTGGACGGTCCTGGTGCACAGCACCCCTTGAGGGTGGGCGCTGTTCGCCAGGACCAGGTATGGGCGGATCAAAGGGCGGGGGACATGTGCCACTGCTTGACACTGTACCCCCAGACCTGGTGTGCGACTGCTGGTGCTGCCCCTCCAACTACTGAGCCCCCAGGTCCACCTGTTCCACCTCTGTGCTGACAACAGTGCCAGACACCTGCACAGCCACCGGTGCTGCCCCACCGGTGCTGACAGGCACAGCCTGGGACTGTGCCAGCATGCTGGTACACAGGTGTGAACCAGGAAGGCCCAGGGGCACGTGCTGGCCTGCCATGTGTCCGTCATGGGACACACACCTATCACTGCCCATTGCAGGCCTGCTATTATCAATGGTGCAGGTGCGTGCCACTGCCATAGGCACAGCATGCTGGCATACCTGCATGCCAGACTGCTGAGACACAGGCTGTGCACCCCTGCACCCGTATCACTGACACCGGAGTTCTGGCCCAGCGGCATTGCTGCAGTGCCTGCAGGCTGGTGGCGGAGGTGGATGGTCCTCCTCCACGTCCAGCAGGTCTGCATCACTGTCTGGACCCACCACCACCACCGTCTCCTGAAGACGAACAGGATCTGTAACAGAAAGAGAGTACATGTGAGTGCATGTGAACAACAGCCCCCAACAACACCACCATGTCATACCTGCAGTGATGGGCTTCCACCTGTCTGGAATCCTCCACCTGGTACGCCCGCAATGGCACTCGGCTGCATGGCCGTGACCAGTGTCTCCTCTGTAGGGGTCAGCTGCAACACCACTGGTGGGCCCCCACCAGTGCCAGTACGTGCCGCCCTGAAGGCTGCCACCGTCTCCTTCAGCCTCCTGCGGTCAGTCCCCATCTTCTTCTTGCATTCCTGCACGGAGCGCTGGTGACCTCTGTGCAGGTTGGCGGCCTGAGCTACCCTCTCCCATGCAGCTGCACATTCCTGAGGGGTGCCCCTCCATCCACTCAATAGTGGCTCATCCTCCAGGTAGGCCTGGAAGAGGGCCTCCGTCTCTGCCGCGGTGAAGTTCGGCCTCCTCCTACGCCCGCTGTCCACACCCTCAGCTTGGCTCTGGTCAGTCATGGTGATCTGTATGGGTGGAAGTGGACACCTGTCACTGTGCAGTTGACAGCATTTCCCCATGAGCATAGCTGCCGCCCGGGGGGGGGCGGAAGCCCCCACGTTTCCTCTCCGCATGGCAGATACTGATAGAAAGGGTGCCCTTTGTCCCTTTCTAAGTGCCCTTTTCATGCTCAGCCCCCTCAGCCTTTATCATCCTCTGCCCATGAGCATTGTCCTGAGCATCACACAGCATGTAACTCACCTCTCACCTGCAGTAACCAAATCTGGCCAGCACAACCCACTGTCGCATTTGTATAGTGCAACACATGCAAATGAGGTGTGGCGCAACTATAATGACATGCTAATCGCGCCACTGTGCCTATGAATGGCTGATCGAATGATTTGCATATGTCGGCTGAATATCGCGTATTTGCACTTTGCGCAATACGGAAGGTCCGGCTGAGCCAATGGCGCTGTGTGCTACACTGCATTGCGCATGCCCAGACAGCTTACGCATGCGTCTATCGTGCTGCAGACCTGCTGAGCACGATAGGCGATTCAGGCCATGGCCACCATTGTGCCAGTGGCGCTACAGCACTGGGCACCATATGGCGCTGTGGCACTACTGCGCGATAGTCCACTGTGGCACTGGTGCGCAGCTTGGCAGTCGCGCAGGATGCCTATACATCCGATGGCGCTGTGCGTAGCCTTGCATCATTGCCATGACCTTGTGTATGCCCTCTGACCTCTGGCGCTGTTGGCATGCCATGTGTACGTCCCTATTGTGCTGTCTGGTGACAGCGCCATGTAGTGACGGCGCTGTTCGAACAGCGCGATTGGAGCCTGTGGTGGTCTATTGTGCAACAACTCCACGTGGGGTTACGGTGCAGCAGGGTGCCATATTGCCTGCTGTAAAGTTGGTGCCATGGCTAGGAGGAGGGCGGTGTCCTGGAGCCAGATTGAAGTGGCCAACCTGGTGGCCCTAGTTGAGCCACACTATGATGGCCTGTATGGTGAGGCGCCCCTCACCAGTGCCAGGACTCAGCTGTGGCAGCAAGTGGCCACTGACCTGGTGGAGGTCACTGGACAGGGCTGGTCTGCTGAGCAGTGCCGGCACCGGTACAGTGACCTCCGCCGGAGGGAGCCAGAACTTTTTTTGCGGCTGTGGTCGCATGCCAGGCGGGGCGTAGTGCCTAGGCCAGGTGAGTGTACCATCTATGCACCTATATTCTCTGTAGGGGTGTGTGTGTGCTTGGGTGGCTGTGCATAGGTGCCGGCTTGGACACGGCTGTGTCAGTGTGTGCAGCTGTGTGATGGATGGTTATGGCTGTGTGGGCAGGCATTCTCACTGGGGCAGGGGGCACTCTGCTTTTGAGTCACACTGATGTTTGTCTCAACATATGTCTCCCACAGGCCAGAATCTGAGGACGCAGGGCGACGGTGGCGTGGGCGTGCCAGGGCCCCGGTGCCGGGGGGTGTTGTGCCGCAGCAGCAGCAGCAGCAGCGGCAGAGCCAGCTGCTGGAGGAGTGTGAGTATCATTACTTCATGGATGCTATTGCATGCTGGGGGCGGGCAAGACCACCAGCCCTGCACAACACAACCATGCAGGAAAGGAAACCATGCAGGAGGTGTATAATTCCACTATACAAGACACTGGTGAGGCCCCACCTGGAGTACAGTGTACAGTTCTGGAGACCATACCTACGTATGGACATGGACTGGGTAGAGAGGGTTCAGAGGAGGGCAACACGGATGGTGCATGGATTGCATCACAAGTCCTATGACGACAGGTTGAAGGAACTGAACATGTACTCCCTGGAGGAGAGGAGGGAGAGGGGGATATGATGGGGACATACAAGTATCTTACAGGGGGGAACAGAGTGCAGGAAAACACTATTTTTAAGCGTAAAAGATGTTCCAGGACTAGAGGGCATGGGATGAAGTTGGAGGGGGGACGATTCAGAGGAAACATGAGAAAGAATTTCTTCACAGAACGGGTGGTGGACAAGTGGAACACCCTGCCAGAGGAAGTGGTGGGGGCTGACTTGGTCACGGGATTTAAGAATGCATGGGATAGCCATAAAGGATTTCTGGAGGTCAGGGGTAAGGTGCAACAGACTTATAGGAAAACAGAGTGAACTTACAAGGTCAAATGGCCAGACTGGGTGGCACATAGGCCCTTATCTGCCGACACTGTCTATGTATCCATGTATGTATGCACAACACAGGTGACATGCATCACGGTGCAGTATCACAACACGTCTGTGTATGCGTCACTGGTGGTCCAGGCATGCACTGGGCACATAGCTGTGTAACTGGCATCGCACCACGTTGCCACATCACTTGCCAGCCTTGTTTGTGCTGTGATGGACATGGGCAGTGTGTGTGTGCAGTGGTGCACATAGCTGGTGCTGCCTGTTTGTGATGGCCACGTGCATGTTCACTGTGGGTGGGTGCATATCATCACAGGTGCGGGACATTGGGCTATATGGCTTGCAGGTTGGGTGGTGTTCAGGGTTGTGGTCAGTCACAGCCATTGACTGTGTTCCCATTTTCCTAGGCCTTGAAGTTCTCCAGAGGATAGATTGAGACATTCGGGGCCTGACACAGGTGTCCCTTGAAACCCAGGCCATCCTGGAGTCCATTAGGCGACATGGCCTGCGGAGGAGGCGTCACAGGGGAGATCAGAACCAGGCGCAGCATAACCAGCCAGCTGGGCCTTAGGACACAATACCTTTCCCACTTCTCCCATCCCTACCACCCTGCCTTCCCTCTCCAAGTTGTTCATCCCTACCCCTTGCCCACCCCTACCTTGTACCCCTACCCCCCTCCTGTAAATAGTTCTCTTGTTGGTTTTGTCATTTACATTTTTATAATACATTGATATTTTGATATGAATACTGTGTTGGTCTCTGATTTGCAGCTGGCTATGGGTGCTCAGTTGCAGTGGTGTACATGCCATCTGGGGTGGTATGGTCCTGGGTGTGTGTGTGTGTGCGTGTGCTTGGGGAGGTATCTCTGGCATGGCAGTGACTTTCTGTTGGTCTTGCCGTCTGCTGCCACCCACTGCTGGGTGCACAGGGTGTGTCTGGCTTGTATGCTTCTGTGCTGCATGGGGCTGACGTGTGCTGGGGGGACTGCATGGTTTCCTGCAGTGCCAGTCACTGCACATGGGTGGTGTCTTGGGGTCACAGTGCAGGGTGTGCTGTGCATATGGGGGGCTGATGTGCACTGTGGTTGTCAACCCCTGTGTGTGGCACTCTCTGCCTGCCAGTGGTTGTGCTGGGGTGTCAGGGCTCTGCTATGCTTTGTTGGCGTGTCCCTATGGGCACGTGGATCATCCGTCCCACCCCAGTGATGCTGTGCTTGGGGTGTGCAGGTGTGGTGTGGGTTCTGCAGTGTGTTCCTGTGCCCATGTGTGGCATGGCTGGCGGTGGGCCCCAGCCTGCCTCCCTGGATGTGCAGTTCCATTGCTCTGGGAGGGCTGTGCTTGCGCTATGGCAGCTCTGGCATGCTCAGCTGAGCTTCCCTGGTTGCGCCATGGCGCAACATTTTGGCTCAGCTTCTCCTTCCTGGTTGCGCGATGGCACAGTATTTGCGATATTCAGACGTTGGTTGCTTGCGCAATTTGCTCTGCTCCATGTTTGAATATCGCACCTGTTGCGCATTTGCGCAACTGGTTTGTGCTTGCTCCTGCTGTTGCGCTACTTTTGAGCGCAGTTTGAATATCTGTCCTCTATGTCTTATTTTATTGAGCTCTTGAAGTGGCTACTGGCCACAAAGTCCACAATATTCTTTCCCTTCCTAAAAGAGTTTTGGGGTGCAGTTTCTACTAAGGGTTTTTGTTCTAGGTTGGTTGTAAGTACTGACCAGTAATTTGATTGATTTCTGCTGCATGATTCCATGTCAATATGGCACCTACAAAATGACGCCAACAAAAAAAAATGAAGGAACAACAACCCCAAGTAAAAGAGTGAAGAGCATTACAGCGTGCTCCCAAATCAGCGCATGTACACTTACAGTTTCTGATAAAGGACAGTAGTCCAAAACACATCAGGTGGGCACATAGTGTTTGTTTATTGTTCATTATGGATTGTCTTTAAATAAAATAAGACAACAAAGTCACATTTTGAGTGCTGTTGGTGTCTTTGTATACATGGTGGTGAGTGCCCAAATTTGAACTGGTGAAGTTTATAGAATACCAAACTTGCTAATAACTCTATGTCTATGCCCCATTACCCTTGATGAAAGCCAAGTATAAAATAAACAAGCCCCCTCCAAACAAAAAGAAAACAAACTCCAAGGGTTGTTACTGACTCTATTCCTCAGTTTGCTGATTTGTTTTCTCACCATGAATAACTTGCACCAAATAGGAATGCAGTATGACTGTGGTGCATAGGGGGAGAGGAGTATCCCCCAGCTCGAACATTTGTTCTTAGAACCTTATTAAGGGATTCTATGTCGTTTTCACTGTCAGAATTATATGCCATCATTCATGTTTCGAATGACGAAATACATGATATTAACTTAAAGACAGTAGGATCTTTGGACAGATTTTGGTTCAAATATGGGGAATTAAAAGATATACCTCTTTGGATTGATTTTGTGGCCATAGCACTTACAAAGCCTGCTGTAAAGGGAGTAACAATTCTATTTCACAATAAAGAAATTAATATGTCAGATATTATATACTGGCTCAGTCAAAGATGTGATGTTTTGGATATTCCCTCTCCTATTTTGGATGAAGAGAAAGTATGGACTGGAGGATGGCGATTTAGAGTTAAATTAAAATATGGGTGATCTGGGCTGGTGCATTTACCAAGCAGTTTCTTTACTGGGAAAGATAGGAGCGTATGCTTTTATCAAAGACAACCCCGTGAGGTCTTGGCTTATCCCCTAATGATTTTGTTTAATAAACTGATTGAATCTGGGGTGGTTCCAACTGATTGGGAGAGGGCGGTGGTGGTGCCAATTTATAAAAAGGCTGCAAAGACAATGTTGGTAACTACAGGCCTATCTGCCTTATGCCCCTGTGCAGCAAATCAATGGAGAGACTGCTAAAAAAATATCTGGACATGAAAGTTAGTGCCTTGAGGTTGGTAGGCAATTGCCAACATGGCTTCAGATGTGTTTTTTTTTCCCTGCACTACCAATCAGATTTTGTTGTATAATAAGATCAGTATAAGCACTGATAATGGAATCCCCATCGATGTGGTCTTGTTGGACTTAGAAGGGCATTTGATACTGTTCCATACCTCCTCTTGGTTAAAAAGGTGAAAAACATGGGCATTAATCATGATTTAGTTAGGTGAGTAGAACACTGGTTGTTAGACTGTACCCAGCATATTTGGATTAATGGTAATTTTTCTGATGAAGGTATAGTCAGTAGTGGGATTCCACAGTGGTCTGTGTTGGGTCTGACCCTTTTTGGCCTTTTTTATAAGAGATATGCACCAAAATATTAACAACTCAATATCAAAGTTTACGGATGACACCAAATTGGGAGGTGAGGTGGACACTACTGCTAAATACCATGCAATGATCATCGATTTAAAATGCATTCAAGACTGGGCTATAAATAACAAAATGAGATTTAATCCAGACAAGTGTATGGTACTGCATTTTGGAAGAAATAATCCAAGGTACCCTTATTAACTGAATTATGTTGGACTACAATCTGTCGATAAAGAACAAGGCTTGGGAATTATAATAAACAACAAGCTATCTGCCTTTGACCATTGTAGAAAAGTAACACAAACTACAAATAGATTATTAAAATCTGTTAAACATACATTTATATCTAGGAGCAAACAATGCCTTCTACTACGTTACAGGACTTACATAAGACCTCATTTAGACTTTGTCTCTTCCTTTTGGAACCCCTTCCTAAGTAGAGATATCAAACTGGTGGAAAGGATCCAGAGACAGGTGACTAAGTTAATATACGGGATGAGGATCATGAGCTATGAAGAGAGATTGGCAGTGACCAGTTTGCATAGTCTTCTGGAGGAGAGAAGAAGGAGGGGTGACCTACTTCCGTTGTTTAATATATTAAATAATGCAGAGTTAATTGCCCAGTGTGGAGTAGAATTTAATATTAGGAGCACCAGCTTGAGGTCACACAATAGACAGTTGGTCATCCAAAAAGCAAATTCAAATAAAAGAAACAACTATTTTACAATATGTACTGCTTTCTTATGGAACATATTAACTTATGAGTTGGTAAATAAAGCAGCTTTCTGTAGGTTTTAAAACTGGGCTTGGCCAATATCTTTTGCTGGAACACAACAAAAATTAATCCCCCCACTAGGAGTGGGAGACAGTCCAGATGGGCAATCGGCCTTCTTTTGTCTTGCGTAACCAAGTAACGTGTTTTAAGTGTGGGTCACTAACTCGTCTAAGTAATGCCTGTGACTGACTAAAATGTAATTTATGCCTGATGTATGATAATCATAGCTCTAGATGTAACAACCAGTTTTGGTGTAACCTCTATGAAGAAAGTGGGCATTCATTCCATGACTATCCATGGGCCTCTCACAATAAAGATGATGGTTTTGATCAGGAATACCTGAATGGGAAGGCACAGACATCTAGGTCCTCTCCTAGGCAGAGGCAGAACCAAACCCAGGCCCAAGTCTGGGCCTCTGATATTATGAGGCCTGACCTACTAGAAGAGGAAGCAGCAGAGGATAGAATGGGGGGGAGGGGTAGAGGAGGTACAGCTTATCAATCCTCTGTGTAACATTTCAGAACAACCCATACAGCAACCACAGTTAGTGGAGGCTGATGTGTGAGATTTTCAGGGCACTGTGCCTCTGCAGAAGGAGGCAACACTGGTTCCCAAAACAACGGAGATCCCTGAAACTAAGGTGGAAAGGATAGTGGAGCCAGCACAGGCAGAACCCTTTTCTGTGCAAACCCTGATATAGCCTGAGATACTCACACAAAAGGAGGCACCCATGATGGAGGTCTCCAGGGAAAAAAAAGAGGACGAAGTCTAAAACAAAAACATGTGGCACAGCAGCCTCTTCCAGTCTCTAATAGGTTAGCTGCTTTGTGATGTAAAAAAATGTGGGAAGATTCGGAGGATGAGGAGAGAGAGGATGAAACCTCCTCCTCTCTCAACAAACTCTTCCTTCTGACCCTGAGAATTCAAGAGGTATCTACCTTAAAAACAAAAAAGAGGAATCATACTAGATCACAGTCCATAAAACAAAGAGATAACTTAATGTGAAGGGGAAATATAATGTGTGCTCCTCCTTTTTCTTTTCTAATGCAAGATGTCTTCTCTTAAGGTGGTTACACTAAACACCAATAGTTTGAAAACTTTCAAGAAAAATGTAACCCCCTTGGAGATACTGAAACCGCAGCAGGGAGTTATTATTCTGGTACAAGACACTAGAATTAAATCGCACTTTGAAATATCTAAGGCCACGTCACTATGGACAGTAGGTCCCTCATTTAAAAAAATAAAAAGATTAGGTCATGTAAACAGTCATTGGGAGCAGAATGCCCAACTTATATCAGAATGCTGTTCATGAAAATAAGACAATGGTCTTTAAAGAGCCACTGACGCCGTTGTGACAACTTTGAAAAAGTCTAATATTTAGACACAACTCAGCTTATATTTAATCGTTTTTCTGTCATTCTCACCCTTACTTCTTTATTACCAAGGACATTTACGTGTTAACAGGATCACTGCCCTAAATGTTTTGGCTGCTTGCCTACTCTTGACATCACAATTCTGTTTATGACATCACAGTTTGTTGCTGTGTAGATAACTATGATATCATAAACAGGGGATTATGATATCAGGTGTCTGCAAGCAGAAATAGCAGATAAAGTCCAAGGGACAGTAACCCTCTTTCATACAACTGTCCTCAGTAATGAAGAAGAAAGGGAAAACTTCATAGAAGACGCATGAAATATAATCTGAATTGGGTCTAAATCTCATGTTTCTTTCAAGTTTTTCTAATGGTGTCAGGAGCTCTTTAAGTCAGGAGGAAATTCTGACTCTCCAGGAAGGATTTATATTCAGTGGAAATGGTGACTCATTTTTTTTTATATAAATCCAGAGTTGCTCAATTGCCCAGATAATCAGAGGCAAGGGTCTTTGAAGCAGTTAGTAAACAAGAGACTCCCAGCATATCTGTGGGACACTCTATAGTTGTGTATTCATGGGAGGCTGGGAGTAAGTGGCTCAAGAAAACACAGAAGAATTGGGGAAAGATACTGCCATAGATACGAATGTATCCAGATAGAGGAATCTCAGGGACATCTCTTTATGGAATGTGCATTTGTAAAAGGTTTTTGAATTTATTTAGCAGGAATATGGAAGTGGGATTTAATAACCCAAGTGACATACAGCATGGAAATTTAATTCATGATTTTGCTCCAGTAAGGTTGAGGGAGTTACATAGTGGGACTTTGGGTATAATATTGGCTATTATGAAATATCAGGTATGGCAGGGAAGGTGCACTCTAGCCATCCAACAAAAACATGTAAATTATGTAGATCTTAGTATTTCTATAAAGCAAGCAACAAATAAGGTATATCAAAGTGATGTTTCAGCTTTTTCTCCAGACTATGTAAGAAGCTTGTGGCAAGGAATTCTAGAAATGGTATTTCAGTAAGGGAAAAAGAAAAGAATGCGGTACCCATGTCAGTTATACTTATTTAACCTGTTTTTTCTTTGTGTATAAGTTTTATATGTAGATGGGATATGGTCTCATTTTTTTTTGTAATATAAATTTGTTGTAATTGAGTGGGAAATACCTCTGTTAGTTTAATTTATAGATGACTATGACCTATTTATGGATACTGTAAATCTCTGTTGTTTGTCAATAAACATTCCCCGTCTCTGGTGAAAAGTGCCTTTAGGTCTTTTACTCCCACGTGAACACCCACCAGGACAGCACCAGAGATGGGTAGAAGGGACCTCTGTTTAATGCTTCATCTGAAGGATGGCATACCCTGACAGTACAACACCCACCCCCACTACTACACTCGGGTGCCAGCATTGATGGTATGAGCCCAACCCCTGTGTGGGTCCAGAACCCATGACCTTCTGGCCCAAAGGTAGATGTGCTACCAACTGAGCCACACTGACACCTTCAAGCAGAAGTTGGTGTGTGCGTTGTTTCATCTTTCTACAGGTGTCTGAATCAGTTGGTCAAATTTTATTTGAGGTGTCTTATTTTCGAAAATCCATGCCGTTGCACATGGTCTAAGTTTCTGAAAAACTTGATTGGGGATTGGAAGTGGCAGCACCTGGAACAGATAAAGATATAGTACTTTGGCAATATTGCCATCTTGAGGACATTTGAGCACAATAGTATGGACAGCAGGAGAGTCTACCACATGTTACATAAAAAGATTTTCTACAACAAGGGGGGTAGTTAGCCCCATATATCTTCTCGATCTTCTTATGGATATGCACCCCCAAATAACTGATACCTTCCTGGGGCCATTGCAAAGGGAGTTCTTGTTGGAGTTCCCTATGATTGCAATAGCACAGGCGTGATACATGGTTTTGAGATTTATTTTGTATCCAGATGAGGCTTCAAATACCTGAAGGAGCTGTAACAGTGCTGGAAGAGATTTTTCAGACTGACTAATGCACACCAAAAGGTCACTGGCATATAATAAAACTGTTGCTGAGATCCCATCTAGAGATATCCACTGGTTGTCCTCACAATCCCTAAGCTTCTGTGCTAAAGGCTCCAATGTCAAGTCAAATAATAGACAGGATGGGGGCACCCCTGTTGGGGCCCCCTACTTGAGTAGAAATGGGTCAGATATCCAGGTACTTGTTTGAACTATTGTCTTAGGCTGATAACAAATGGTCTAGACCCAGCCTAGAAATTTCTGTGAAAAACCCATGTGTCTCATCATGCATCAGAGGTGGGCCCACTCATTCCTATCAAAAGCCTTCATGACATCAAGTGAGACCACCACAGGGCTGTCATTTGCGTTACGTTCTTCCCTTGCAAGATTCTGCAGTGAAGTATGAAGGTCTGCTGGAACCCCTCTCCCTTTAATAAAATCTGCCTGATAAAGTTTTATCTACCTCTATTTTTATACAGGGAGCATGTCTATATAATTTTTTACAATCCTGTTCACAAGACAGTCTTGTTATTCAATTATCTTACGTTGCACTAAAAATATAAAACATTAAATCATGGACATAACACACACAACCGTTAATATGCAAAAATTCTTAATTTAAGATACTTGTGTTACATAATAAAGACTTGACATTACATAATAAAAAGCAGACATTTAGCTAACTGCATTTGCAACTAAATGGATACAATTGTTTGACAGCTATAATGAAGGTCCCATGTGTAGTTAATGTAAGTATTGAAGTGGTAAGATGTTCCAGACTTTAGCTGCCTGACAGCACATTGTGCTATCACCGTATTTATTTTTCCTTTTCCCAGGGTGAATTTTGTTTATATGCACTGATCTCATTAGTTCTCATTTATCCTTGTTCTCTTTGGGGAATAAAGTCTGAGTGTAGTGATCAGGATAAAATATCTGATATTCATGAGTAATTGTTATCTAATTTTTAGTATAGCCTGTTTCTAAAGGCTGCCAAGATAATTTAGTGAGAATAATACAACGGTGTGTCTTAAAATTGCATTGTAGACAGTATCTGGCTACTCTAGATTGCATTTTGTCTAATTCAATTAAAAACTGCTTGTTAGTTGACCGATACACAAGTTCCCCATAGGTCAGGGTGGGCATAATCAACTGCCCAGCCACCCTTTTCCTGTCTCCTACCTTTCAACATTTTGTGCTTCGTCTTAGGGCTCCCAATATCTTATTGACATTGCCTGTTGAAATTATATGACTATTAAATATTAAATGAGAATCAAATATTACCCCCAATTAACAATAATTTTCAACTTGCTTAAGGGGTTCCTTTTCATGTGTTAGAAGTAGTATCTGGGGATTATTTTTCTTAGGTACAAAATGCAACCGTTTTGTTTTCTTGACATTTTTATAAGCATCGACCTGGTGAACCACTCCCCCACCTCTTCGAAATCAATCTGTAACTTTGTCTGAAGGTCTAAGACATCTGCCCCAGTAGCTACAGTTGTGGTGTCATTCACATACAGCCTTATGGCTGAATGCTGCACCACTTGGGGTAAGTTGTTGTTAAATAACAGGAACAGTAGGGGTCCTAAAATGGACCCCTGAGGTACCCCCTAGTTAACTTTTCGAGGCTTGGACAGGCACCATGAGACTTTTACTCTCTGGGTGCATCCCGTCAGATATGATTTTATCCAATTACAAGGTCCATCAGATATGCCCATGCCTCTCAATTTATTGAGCAGGAGGGAGTGCTCCACCAGGTCGAAAGCCTCAGATAAATATACAAATATAACAGCTGTCTCTAAACCAGAATCCAAGGAAATACAAATCAAGTTTTTAAACTCCAAGAGTGCTGAAGAAGTTGAGTGCCCCTTTCTAAACCCCAATTAATAGGGCCTCAATAAATAATTATAATTGTCCAAGTGCTCACAGATTTGTCCATTGACGTTTCTCTAGGCACTTGGACAAAATAGATATCAGTGCTACAGGCCTATAATTATTTAAGTTGGAGGTTTCTCCACCTTTATGTATGGGGATCGTCTTACTTTCCCTCCATGACATTGGAAAATATCTAAGTTGCAGGCTCCTATTAAAAATATGGGTTATGGTTGGGGCTATATAATTTACAGTCATTTTCAAAAGCCTACTCTTGATCTCATCCGGCCCTATGGATTTGTGAGCATTTATTTTCCGTAATTCCCTGCAGACTTCTGATATCTTCAGAGCCCTAAACCGGAATGGTAGCAAGCAGTTCGATGCTCCTGCTATTCCTGTTGGTTCACCCCCTACAGTCAGCGTTATCTAGCCCATTATAGCCTGGCAAATCTGTGAAGAAGTTATTCAAGGCATCAGAAACTTTTTGGGTTCTTCAGTTAAAGCATCCCCAATCCGTAGTGTCAAATTTTTATGTGGATCTAATCCATCAGGGTTAGTTAAATGGTTTGTCATATACCAAATTGAGCAGGTTTTTTCTTGCATTTTTCCATTAAGAATTTTGCATATATCTTAATGTAAGCATTGAGAAGGAAGATTGGCCTGTAGGAGGCTACAACATTTCAAGGTTTGTTAGGCTTGGGGAGTACAGTAATTCAAGACTGCGTGAAAGATTCAGGTGGTTTACCATTTTTAAAAGTCATTTGCATAGCCTCATATGGGGTCCAAGTATTGCAGAGGCTATTTTTTTTATAAAGAGCAATCGTGATGCCATCTGGGCCAAGGGCTTTCCCAGTGTTTAGTTGCCCCATGGCGGGCAGCACCTCCTGCTTAGTAATGGGCACTTCCAATTCCAGTACTTCCACTTACGATAACACTTTAGTTTATTATAAAGACTGTGGTTCTGTTTCTGCTATAGCATCTGTGTTCCCAGTCCCTCAGGAGTACAAGCGAGAAAAGTAATAGATAAATTTGTCAGTAATATCTTTTTGGTTAACTTTGAGCTCCTCTGGTCCCTTTTGTACACTCTCTGTGTTGTTGCAGACCTTGTTTTAAATGCTAGGCCAATAATTGGCCACATTTGATACCTAATTCATAAAATCTGGCTTTTTGAAATCTCATGGTGCTCTCAGTCCTTTTCAACTGCAGCTCATCAAACTTAGATTTCAGTTTGAAGCCCACTGCTTCCACTTGCATACTGTGTGACCCTGCGCAAGTCACTTAACTTCCCTGTGCTTCCAGGTCATTCCTGTAAAAAAGCTTTCAGCTTAGTGTGCTACTCCTGGTTAAACAACTAAAAAAAAAAAAAAAAAAAAGTCATTTTAGCTTGTAGTGTGGAGCTGGTTCCAAAGCAATACTTCCTAATGTCCTTTTTGTACTTATTACTTCCAGCTTCAGCACATGCTCTGCAGTGGATGCACTGTTTCTTAATTTGAACAGACTTGCTGTGTCAACTCTATTGAAACCTTTCATGAATTAAAAGTCTCTATTATGTCCCCCATTCTCTTCTGTTCTCCAGTGAATGCATGTTCTGACTTTTCAATCTGTCATCATACTCCTTGCCCAACTGACCATGGATCATCTTTGTAGCCCTTCCATGCACTATATCTAATCTATCACTGTCCTTACCTAGGAGTGAGCCCAGAACAGGACACAGTAGTCCAGATGTGGTCTCATCAGTGATCTATACAGAGGTAATATTACCTACTGCTTTGCTAGAAATCATTCTCCCTGTGCACACCAACACTCTGTTAGTCCTTCCATATAGCTTGCTGCAATGAGCAGCTAGTTTAGGCTATTGATCACCATTCCCAGGTGCCTTTTCTCCTTCATACTCTACCAGTGTTCCATCAATATAGTATGCTGTTCCTGGATTTTTGTCTCCTATGTGCATCACCTTGTTTTTTTTTTTGGCATTACATTTCAACTGTTGAATACTGAACCACTTCTTCAGGCTGCTCAGATCCTGTCTCATAATGTTAATCCCTTATTCACTGTTGGCTATCTTGCAGAACTTGGTATCATCAGCGAACAGGCTCATCTTGCTCTAGCTTTCTTTCTCCTATGGCAAAGATACCATATGAATATTAAACTGAATTGGTCCCAGGATTGACCTCATGGTACCACACTAGCTAATACCCTGTCCTCAGAGAATCTACTGTTTAAGACAACACTTTGCATTCTGTCTGTCATCCATGTTTTCATCAGCCCTTTTTTTCTAAATTTTTTCTGTCCATCGGTTAGTGGCACACCTCTAGCCCTGTCACCGACCCATCCAGTGGTCTTACTAGTTACCACCCCTGAGGATGACCTGCTACATGAGGTTGTGCAGGGTCTGCAAGGAAAGTTGAGTGATCAGGGCTTTTTTCTCCTTCTTTGTGCTTCCTGGGACATCAGTGGGCAGTGACACAAAGTGTCTGCTGACACCCCCCAATCTGACTCCCACTGTTGCTGCCACCCAGCTTCCATCAGGTGGTAGTCATGTTGCGGGACACAGGATCCTCCTTCCCCAAGGGAGGAGAACAGCCCTTAGGATGGTCAATCCTCCCTCATTTGGCCAGTCTCCAAGTGACTCTCATTTGTTACCCGACCCAGGATGCTGGTGTGGCAGGTGGTAAAGCGCTAGCACCTGAGCCCATCATGTCACTGGTCCAGCTCCTGTCATCCAGTTTTTGACCCATTAAGTTATTTCTTCCCCTGTTCCGAGCTTAGTTCACCTTCTTTATCAGTCTCATATGTAGAACCAAGTCCAAGGCTTTCCCAAAATCAGCTACAGTACATCCACTGCATGGCTCTGTCTGCAATTTGTGTGACTACATAAAAAAGTCCCTAAGGTTATTTTGACATGACCATCCCTTAGTGAATCTATACTGGTTCCCATCCATTAAACCTGTTTCCTTTATGAATGCAACTATCCTATCTTTAATAATTGCCTCCAGATGTGTCCTCACTATTAATATCAGGCTTTCCAGTCTTTATTTCCCAGGATTTTCCTCGTCAGCCCCATTGTGTAAGGCAACCTCATCAGTCACCCTCCTATCCTTGGACATTACACCTGTTGTTACTGATTATCCAAAAAGGACTACCAGTGACTCTGCTAGCACATGACCAGTTGCCTTCAGTATCATAGAGTGAATCCCCTCTTGCCCTGGCAGTTTACTGTTTTTTAGATTCTCCCGTTACTTTAATGTCCACTCCTTTGTTATTCTCCCCATCTCAAATCTGTGCCCTGCATCTGACACAAATGTTCTCCTGCTGATAGGGAGTGGACCTTCCTCCTTGACCATGAACACTGAACAAAACTATTCCATTGGTTATACCTTCCTTCTCCACATTGTCCCCTCTACTCACCTCATCCTTCCTTAGCCTTTCTGTTATTTGTTGTCTTTATTCTTTCACTAATGTAGCCAAAGAAGGACAAATTGTGCTCCTTGGCCCTTTCCACTAGCCTCAGTTCTGCCTTTGTCTCCCTGATCAGCATTTTATTATTCCCGGGTTCTTCTGGTGCCACTATCTGTTTGCCTCACTATGTTCCTTGTAAACTACAATGCACTCTTTTTCTGTCCTTAATAGTCTGTCTTACCTGCCCATCTAACCATATGGGTTTCCTATATTTTTGTGACTTTATATAGCCCTGATGCAGTCTTAGGTGGCTTTTGTAATAACTCACTTTTTAATATATATTTAAGTCACTTTTAGCAAGTGCATATAAGTACATTTGCCGAGATGCATTAAAAATTGAATACATCCTTCATCATCTTATAGTAGAATATTCCTAGCTCCCTTTTGTGTTACATACACAAGGGGAGTTATACAAAAGTAGGAATTAATTTTATCTTTCAGCCTTTGTTTTAAAGTCCTATAAACAGCTACGTATAAAACAGTTTTCCTATTGGTCCTTCTAAAAGTAAGTGTTACTGCAGAATGCCAAAAATTAGGCATTTAAACCGATATAGTATTAAACCCATATGAAAGTTTCATCTGTGCCAGCACTATTTTTATTGAAGTCCCACATACTCAAAAGTCCAACAAATGAACAAATGTTCAATGAATGAAAAAGTTTGGCCATCTAACCTTCAATATTAACAGCTATCATACAAGTGTCTCTGGAAAATACCCATCAGTTAAATCAGGAGACCCAGTTCAATGTAGTAATGTGCCAGCCCAGGAACAGAGATGGCTCAAAACCACTTAAACTCTGGGAAGAAGACTGACCCTGGTATTACAGTAGTGCAGGAAGCTACTATGTTGCATCAAAGCCCCCCCCCAAAAAGGTGAACATGAAGCATTACAAAGTATTACTACAGTATATAGACGTACACATCAAAATGCCTTCAGCAAATTAAAACCACAAAATAAAAATTATGATAGGCTCATCAGTGCTTGGTTAACCACCCAGAGACATAAGAAAGCCATGAAATAGAAAATCATTTGTTACTCATCTGACTGTTCTTTCTGAGAACCCTGCTGCTTCCTTCGAATCTCAACTTCATGTCTGATCTTCAGAACAACCATTTCAACATTAGTGGGGGTCTGTGCAAAGATAATTTTTGTCACTGTAGGTGATGTGGAGTTAGGCAGATATCATGAGCACATGGAGGATGCCTAGCTTGCGGACACTGTCAAAACTTTTTCGACGCATCCCTAGGTCTGGCCAGATGTCAGCTGTGTACCTATCAGATGTGAAATATTTTTGTTATTTATTTCTCTAATACTCTAGTTCCCTCCTCCAAGACCTCCATCCCTTTGTCACCCCTCATCCGCCTCTTTTCTTGCTTTTCAGGTCCCTTCTGGATTCTGCATGTCCTCAGGATTGCCTAATTCTATCAGAGAAGGTACGTTCTTATTTTAATTAATTTTCTCTCTGTCACTCAGCATAATACATTTTACTATAGAAACTTGCAAAAACACATGGTTGACATTGGTCAGTCTTTGCTAATTTACTCATGTGAACAAAAGACTTCTTTCAATCTGTCAACATTACTTTTCTGCCTTGAGGAAACCAAAGTAAATATTTTATCTAGGGAGCAAATTGCTTCACATTTTGAGCCATGATATAGCAATGCTGTTATGGACTAACATCAGTTAAGAACAATGCACTCTTTACACTTGTCTAGCTCTCATCAGTGAGGATTTAAAGATTAGGTCTGGGATGATATCTGTGTGATTCTACTAGGCAATATATTTTATCTGACAACAGTAATGATTACCTCTTTTAGTATTTAACCTTTAGCATAGACAATAATCATTGTCAATATCATTGATTGGGAAAACACTTCAGCTGCACAAACTGTTCCTTCATTTATTAAGCATGTTTCATTACACTAAAATCATCAGGATTGTTCGGGTCACTGTTTACATGGCAACAGCTGAAGGTCTAGCTATTTTAATTTGTGTACACAGGTTTTTCTACAGAAATTGTTCCAGATTGTTTAAAATAGTTGTGTATCAATGGTGTAGTACTCTTTCCATTTATGTAAACATATAAGATACATTCATTGTTACGGAACATGCTTCTTGTATCAAAACTCACATTATAGTCTAGACCATTAGAAATGATCAATAAATGAACCCATTTGGTTGTTCAGCCCAAGTTAACAATTTTGACTAAGTTGAACAGTGGCACTTTTTGGAAATAATTTTGATTGGATCAGAAAATAAAACTGGAGTTGGGACTCATAATATATTTTAGTCAGACTTCTGCCAATGCATAAGAAGAAGAGAATGGGATCTGGACTATTTCATGCTAGTCAGAGATGTAAGCATCAAGCAGAGATGATAAGACCATGTTTCACTGTACACTGCAGCTGAAAAATCATCAGTCTGTGTCAATCAGTGAAAAAACAGACAGGAGAAGACACACACGCACACGCACACACGCACACACACACACACACACACACACACACACACACACACACACACACACACAAAATAAATAAATAAAAATGGGCCTAGGCAGGGAGGAGCTAGTGGAAAAACAAAAGGATTCAATATTTGGTCCCCTAAGAGGAATGCCCCAAATCTTTCCCTGGGGCCTGTGAGTCTTGGGAAATTTAGGAGTAAGGGTGCAGAAAGACTGTTTCCTGAAACCTGGGGAGGGGGGAGCTGGCTGGAGAGACTGATCAGCCTAAAGAGACTGCAGGAAAGGCACTGCCACAAGTGTCTTCGCCATCACCGCAAGAGCCTGTGAAGACCAGTGACTGATGGCCAGGGGAAGAGGTATGGTACAGTAGCTTAGGGTGGTACTGTTTATATGAATGTTTGAAAATATTTTAATGTGTAACACCCTGCTGCCATTTTGCCGGCCCCTCCTTGTAAATGAGATACACATTATATCTCAAGGGTCTTTTGTCCTAGTTGAATACATTGAAATGAAATTGGTTGAATTGACCACAAGTGTCTGCCAGCACCACCGTCTGCAACAGAGAAAGAGCCAGCGTCTGCTACTGATTTACTTCTTTCCGTCTTCTGATGATGATGAATCACTCAGTCCACTGCCACTCTGCCCTATAGTGCACTAACACAAGCAGTTTTAGTTGTTAATTTTTTTTTTTTAGTTAGTTATTTAACCAGGTATAGCACACTAAGCTGAAAGCTTTTTTACAGGAGCGACCTGGGAGCACAAGGAGGTTAAGTGACTTGCTCAGGGTCACACAGTATGCAAGTGGAAGCTGTGGGATTCAAACCCAGGTCTGGTCTGCTGGATGTCACCATATTTGCAGCTCAGAGCCTTAGACCACTGCGCTATACTGCCTCCAGTATTTGGCATTTGGAATTTGGCATCACCACTGCTACCATTGCAAAGACAGAGAGAAAAACCCCACATTGAATAAGAGGTAAACTGCTAACTGACCAGCACAGGATAATGGACTGTCAAGTGCAGAGCCAAGCACACCTAGGCAAAAGTCAGGGCTGGTATGGGACAGGAGGCCAATACAAATTGCCACTAACACAGTGCCTACAGCGAATGTACTACTTGGAACACAAACAAGAAGCTTGATGTCCGTGTAACCAGCCCACAAGAAAAGTCTAAACACTGCTCATATGTTCAAAAACTTTATTTCTCGTTGAGTTAAAAATCAATAATTTACAACCCAGTACTGACAGCTACATCATGTTATGCTTTTATGAGGGCTTTTTTAAGGTCAGCAGTATATAGACGTTTCTTGTGGGCTGACTACATGGGTGCCAAGCTCCATCTGTGTTTTCCAAAAGTCAGGGCCGGATGCTAAATTATGATGAATTCGGTGGCAGAGCATTTCATGACTGTAACTTTTGTCTCTTCTGTTCTTAAACAATTATGTAATGCAGTCATTCAGTAATAGTGGTAGTAGCAGCTGTAGTGCAGTACTAAAAAAGTTTTAAAAGGTAAAAAGGCAAGTCATAATAAATATTGAGATCCCCCCATAAAGATAATAGCTGTTTAATGATGTACTTGTGTATGTGTGGTGTAAGCAATAAGACATGACTGTGCATCAGCTTCTAGAGGGTTAATGCAAGCCTTGAGTGAATTAGAAGGTACAAGGCCATTGACTGAATGCTTTTCAATGCATTTAGGAGGTGCTTTAATTTTCAAATAGTCTATGGCCTGGAGTGAGTTGTTATCTTTTAATAGTTTTGCAGGCTTTGCTTCAAAAGTGAGGAAGATTTGGTACTGTGGGGTGGGGGTGGGGGTGGAGACTGAAGTGTTTACAATGCAAATAAGCTCATCGGATGAATGAAAATTAAGTTGAAAACTAACACTTACCAATGAAATACTATGTAGTAATTCCATAATTCAGAAAAAAAGTTGAAAAATAATATTTATTATTTTAAACTGTCATTTGATTTTATGTATCAATGCAAAAATAGTATCGATACAGTCATAACAAAAAATAGTAACTATGTATTTTCTTGTTTGGTTCTGTCACAACTAAAACCATGTATTGATAATATACTGAAAATTAAGGTTCAGATAGTATTGATGCATACAGAATGGTATCAATGCATAAAAACAGTATCATTACAGCTAATTCCTAAAGGTTGGAGTCTTTAAAAATAAAATTAAGTTTCCAGCTTCAACAGTTCCAAAAGATAATTTCATTACAATGGGATAACTTTGAAACTGTTAGGGCTAGACACTAGTTTTTTTTTAAGAGAAAGCTTGGTGTCAACTTAGATCTGTCAATAAGATAATACTACAGCACCTACATATCATTGTAAAATTGTAAGATGTTTCATAATGATATAAAAAATATAAAATGGTTCACTAAATGTTTAAAGTCCTGTTATTTTTACCAACATATTAAATCGACATGTATACACATGGAGCAACATATGAGAACTGTATCATTAGGGTTTATACATGTTGATTGGACACCAAGCTTTCATTTAAAAATCTTAGTTTCCATGAATTAAAGTTGAAATGTTGCTGCTTTCAAAATATAATTTCAAGCATTATAAAATATCATACAATGCTCTGCAAGATGTTTATACTACTGGATCTGCACCAATTCAACTCATCTACATGACTTGTAACTGTGGAGATCAGGTAGTGTAAATGCACCTACAGACAGACAAGACAAACAGCTTGGGAGGTGATTAACAGTTGGTGGGTAGGAGGGGAGTGCTCAATACCCCTGGTAGTGACAGCTTTCTTAAGATCTAGTGTTTTACTTTCTTCACTTCCTTTTATTTAAAAGTTGCAGATCCAATGATGCCTTATTGGGACTGTAGTGAAGTTGCTACTGAGTGCAGCTCCTGGGACAGTATGTTGAGAAACAAACAATTCACAACATTCCACTGTGTCTGTAGACAAAAGTCAGGATATACATGTATTCTGTGGCCTTCATAAGCAATTTGCTTCTTTTGTCTGGCCATTTGAAGAACTTTATTTGTATTAGTGAGGTTTTGGAAATTCAGTATTCTATATTTGGCTCACGTAGCTTGCGGTTTAGTATCCAATTCCTTTACTTGCATTGAAACTGGACAGAATACTGATTCCAATAAAGGTGAAGACTCCATTGAGAAAACTGCTGTGACTGCCGCTTGAACAGCTTCTTTTAATTCCAAATTTGGAACAGCACTTGAAAAGCCAATAAGTCTAAGACTTCGTTTCGACATATTATTTTCCAGCCATTCCAATCTTGCAACCTGAGCCAGCTGTTCATTTAAAGCGGCATTAACTGCTCCTTCAAGGATTAGTGTTCTTGCTGTAACAACTTTCATTTCCTTGTCAGCATTTTGGATGGCATTCTCCATGCCTTCCACTCTTTTTTTCAATCACTGGACTTTGAGATGATATCTCTGAAAGTATATTTTCAACGCAAGAGTTTGATTGTCTGACTTCAGCCTGGAATTCAGTCAGGATACTTTGAATCAAAGCCAATGCTGGTTTTGCAGGTGCTTTGGATTTTATGCCCACTTCTGGGCGTATCATTGTAGTAGGAGAGCTCCCTGGTTCTGCCGCTCCAATACAGCCAACAGGCCCTTGGGCTGGAGCACCTCTCCCACTGAATTTTAGGGGGACAAACTTATCCATAGTATTTGCCGAAGGATCCATATAACTTTTGCTAGTGGATGCAAGCATTTAGCAAGGTATATAAAAATCTATATTTCATTGGCACCTCCACACATGACATATTTGTCTGAATGGATCAACACTCAGCAGCACTGCCCCCACCAAAATGTTATTATTCTTTATCCTTACATTACATCCATGAATAACAAGACTCATGTTAAGATCACCATAACTTTTGAAACAACTACTGAAACAATAACAGCAGGCCTAACCAAAGAATTTCGCAACACTTCTGATTAAGAAATCGCTGTGGCAGAGTTGCCCCAAGTGCAAAACTTGATTATGTTGCAAGCAATCTCCTGTCTGCTCCCAGCAGAAAATAATGGCTGCTTGATGAGCCATCAGATCTGTAGACATTAAGGTAAAAATGGGTTAGTATAAGGAATGAAATACCAGTCAGCTGGGTTGGTTGGAAAGGGCTTGCAGAGTTTTTCTTTAAGTGGGTTAGGATGGGAACAGTACCATGCCAGGGAGCTGGGTTGAAGAACAGACTCAGGTTGCTCAGGGGTGAGCTTCTACTGGGTGTGGTGGGGTCTTGTTGCTTCACTTATTGACCACCACCAATGCAGGATGAAGCCACCAGCTGTCACACACCCCACACCACTGACATGATCTGGACTGCCAAACTGTCTGAGAGTCTAGAGGGGTTGGATGACCCTCTGCCTCCTGGCACCATTATGGGGAGAATCTGTGGGGATATCAAAAGGTTGGAAGTAAGTCCCTTGGATGGTGGGTAATGGACTGGGCAGCTGGTGGTAGTAGGGAGCCTGTTGGTGGTGTGGGGTGTGCTGTGATCAGAGTTTCATCCTGCCAGCTGCTGTTTTTCCAGTTTTACAAGTCCATCCACTTCTCTCAATGTAATGCGTAGGCCCATCAGGCTTTGACGCGCATGTCAATCCTTTGTGAGTGAAGGTTCCCCTGGCTTCATGCTGCATGGTAGTGCCAGTCCTCATCCTCATGCTGCCCAGCTGGCTCCTTGAGCTCATCCCTGAAATTGAACTACCAGCACGGAACACAATGTACTACCTACGGGGCCTGTGGGCAGTCCTGATCACAACCTTTCTTTGTACACTTGTTGTTTTTGGAGATTCTGACCCCACATTTTTAAGATAGTCTTTTCATGACCCCCATTTTCTGAATATGACAGGTGTCAATTATGAAATCCTGGCCAAAACATCATTTTGCGACATGAGTGTAAAAAGTCATTTTGGGAACTCTGAAAAATTAAACATTTTATGTTTATGAGGTGGGGTAAAAAAGGGCTAATTTGAAAACTTGTGGTCAAATATTGAAAAATAGCAATTTTATGAGTAAACAATGAAAAATTCCTATGTTTCTTCATAACGCTGTTTTGTGAGATTTTGACTTAACATGTTCATCATAGTCTTTTTATGACTACTCTACGATAGTTGCAATTGCTTAAATCCCATCCAATATGTGATTTCATGGAGCAACTGTGAAAACATGTTTGGGAGATTTGAAAAATTCCACCTTCCTTCTTCAAGAAATGGAGTCACAAATGCTCTTTTGAAAATGTGGGGTAGGAATGTTAAAAAAATAAGAACGTTATAAGTAAAAGTTCAAAATGCTTTAAACAGCGATTAACCACATCTACCTTGTTTTCATCAAGTTCACAGTCTGACTCAGTAGCAGCAGGATGTTCACCAGTTGAGAATGGATTACACTGTTAGGTAAGCGAAGAGTGTGGGGGGTGGGGTGGTGGGTGCTGAGTGGACGGTAGGGTTGGGTGGGTGGTCTGAGAGTCATGGATGAACAGAAGACAATGGACAGTTTTCTTTTTTTTTTCAGGATTAAAAAAAGGACAACTAGGGGTGGTTTTCTGCATTGCAGGTACCCACACTGGGGATTGGACACCACAGTTTCAGTGTGATGTTTGGTGTCACAGGAGGGGTGCTGAGATTGCAAATGATCAGACTGGGGTCTGCCCACTGGGAATTGGGAACCCCACTGCTGGTATAATCTCTAGTGGCACCTGGGGTGGACACCCCAGTGTCATTTACAATCTGGGTGGTTGTTAGCCAGCACTGGTGGTTGGGCACCTTGGTGTCATGTATGGTAAAGGTGGGAAAGTATAATAGCAGTGGCAGGACTGGACACCCACTTCTGACCTTCAATAAAACCTGGGTCAAGTGAGAGGGGGATACTGGCAGCAGGACTTGACACCCACTGTTGGTTTTGAGAAGTAGCTGGATTTGGTGAGATAGAGATACTGGCAGTGAGACTGAACACCTGCCACTGGTTTTGTTTTAATGGAAGCTGAATTTGGATGAAAGCAGCATACGATTGTGATTTCCTTCACACCGCTTTTGTTTTCCAAAAATACTGCGTTGACATGGCTGACCAACACCGTCTGTAAGCACGGCATTCACAGAAAACAAAAGCAGCGGGAAGGAAATAACTAGTGTACACTGCTTTTGTAAAAAATACAGCTATCCGTAGATGTTGTTTTTTGCCACTAAGCATGCATTAAAAATAAAAGAGTTTTAACTTATAGTTCAAACAGCATATATGTTCAAAACATAAACGTTACAAAAGCATGTACCTTGGCCCAAATGCTATCAAACCCGAATGTTTCAAGTTCAAACACAAATTGTTTTTTAGTTATAAACAAGAAAACAAATCTTAATGTTAGTGAATTTGTGTTTTTACTCCTCTATTATTTTGCCCCTACTAAACCAATGCCAACCAAATTTGCAGGATCCAGTGACCTGGCACTGACTCTGGGCATGCCAGATTTCAGTAAAATTTGTTGAATGGGGGCTGAGTTATGAAGGTGCAAAAATTTGGGTCTTAACAGGAATGCATACTCAACCCTAGTTTGCAGCCACTACAGTGCCTGTATAATTTAGAGGATAATAAAAATGTGTTTTGTTTTTAATTTTTATTCATAAATTACTTTATGAATTGGATACACTCAGTTGAGCATTTGCTCATTTACAATGAGGTCCACATATTACGACTTATTTTATATATTTAGTAATCAGAATTACAACCTTTGAGCTAAAAGCTCATTTACAAAGGATCATCATCACAAGGGTAGGGGAGGATACATAAGTTTGGAGTCAGTAGTAGCTAATAGGTATTGTTAAGAACACCTAGTAGTAAGAAAAATGTGAACAGGAGAAATCAATAAATATTGGCAATAGCATAACAGTGTAGGATAACATAGGCAAATAACAACACATGACCAAAACAAGGGTACATAGTCAATGGGGTTGGGTTCACATGTCATGCCATACAATTAAGTGCTTAAGTCAGAGTTAGGTGCTAGTTTGAGAAAAAAATCAGAGGTGGAAGCTAGGCAGGATCTTGTATTGGGAGGAAACAGGAGATGGAGCTGTTCATCAGAACTGGTACCTAAAGGTTACTAGGCTATAGCCAGAGGAGTCAGCCTAGGCATAGTAGTCAGAAAGGGTAGAGGGGACCAATCAGGATTAGTAGGAGAAGAGGAATCAGAGAAGGGGGATGACGGTAGGCTCAAAAGGTGGGTGGTGTAAGGAAGTCAGCGGGTGAAGGTTTGTCAGGGAGAGTGTGAGAGGAGAAAGGTGAGCAGGCAGTTGGGCAGACATGGGCAGGTGGAGAGCAGGGAGTTTTGTGTCAAATTGTAGGGTGAAAGAAAAACCTTGGCAAGCCTAGGGTTCTGGTACCTGCTAGGCTAATAGTGGCTGTAGCAGTGTACAGGAGGAGAGATAGTCTTTAGCAGCACGGCTTTGGGGAACAGAGGCGTGCTGGCTCATGGGTTAAGATACCCTATGTAAAAAATACCCTAAACTCAGTTGAGGTCAACCTGCAGTGCAACACTAGCACTGACAGTGAATCCATCTTCGTTAGCATCACCCTGGGCCTTTGCAAGCACCTTACTATTGGGTATGTATATAACCCTCCTAAGAACGCCCTCCATTCCCTGTAGTCAGTCTTAAAGGATATAGCCAAAGACGTCTCCTCTGAACTCCTTATCTTGGGAGACTTCAACCTGAACTGGGCCCAAGAAACCAACCAGTCTCTATTTGGACTGATTCATGATGCAAACCTTGTTCAGGTTATCTCCAAACCCATCAGACTGAACCACTAAACAGAGAATCACTCTACACTCGACTGGGCTCTGGTGACAAACCACTGTAACATCCAGACTGCTGACATACTGTCTGATGCTCTGAGTGACCATTCTCCCATCTATTGTATTTGGAAGAATAGGACACTCAGAGTTCAACCGCGTATCCCGACTGCAAGGGATTACACCCACTACACTCCCTCCCAATTCACCGGCTATCTAAGCAGCCTTGATTGGAGCCCGATCAAACTCCTTCCTACTCTGAAAGAGGCAGTGGCCTACTTCCAGAGGATGTTAAACATGGCAGCTAACCTCTTTGCCCCCATGAAGAAACTTTGCACCAGAGGGGGCTGCTATAAATGGATAACTCCACCACTAAAGGCCCTGATGATGCTCCGTGACAAGGCTTGGAAAAAGTTCAAGCACTCCTCTCCACCGGCTGACCTCGTGAATTACAAAACTCTTTGGAACAAGTGCAAACTGGCCATAAAAATAGCCAAGAGGGAGCATGTCATGAGCCTTCAGAAAAACAACCTCGGGAACCCCAGAATTTTCTGGGCCCACATTAATGAATTGGTGAAAGGGAAAGGCAAATCTGAACCCGGTTCCATAGAGGTCAATGGACAACTGATACATGAGGGTACCTTAATTGCCTCCATACTTAACCATCACTTCACTAACCTTGACTCGTACAAGGCCGGCCTACCTCCCTTCAACACAGACCCAAGCACGAGGGCTTCCCATGATCTTGACCGCCCATCCTTTCATCTATGGCTAGTCAAGCCCAAAGAGGTTCGCTCATTACTGAGAATTCTGAAAACCTCAGGCTCTGGGGAACCAGATGGGACTCACCCCAGGTTGTTGAAGGATGGATCACTGGCCCTTGTCAGACCCCTAACCTGGCTTATCAACTGCTCTTTGAAGAAAGATGCAATCCCTGAACAGTGGAAGCAGGTCCATTTCATTCCAGTCCACAAGGGCAGCTGCCGGGAGTCTATTGGCAACTACAGACTAATCTCCCTGCTCTGCATCATGTCAAAAATCCAGGAGAAGCTGATCTATGGACAACTCCATGAATACCTGGAGGTCCACAAAATCCTGACACCCTCCCAACACGGCTTCAGAACCAGGCATGGGACAGATACTGCACTGACCAAATTCACAACAGACGTACCACAAGACTTGGACAAGGGCACCCCCACCGGTGCGGTCTTTGTAGACCTTTCCAAGGCCTTCGACCTGGTTAACCACAATCTTCTTCTAGTGAAACTGAGCAACATAGGTCTAGACAGCCATGCTGTAAAGTGGTTCGAGAGTTACTTGACTGGCCGCACGCAGAGGGTAAAATGGAAGGATGCCATATCGAGGCCACTTCCATTAAAAGAGGGGGTACCTCAAGGGTTGCTACTCGGCCCCCTCCTTTTCTCCCTGTTTTCTAATGAACTATCTGACCACTGTGGTGGTGCTCTGTTGTCCAGTACGCGGATGATGCAGTCATCTACCGTACCTCTGCCAAATCGGGAGGCCTTAGCCACCTTCTCCAAGATGACCTCCGGTCGCTTGAGCATTGGTTCATTGAGAACAGGATGGTCCTCAGTACAGACAAAACTAAGGTTATGTTGTTCAGCCCTAGAGCCCTTGGGCAAGATAAAACATGACTCCTTCAACTTACAACCTCGGCGGGTAACTGCATAGAAGTAGTGCCCTCCCTGAAATACCTTGGTCTTACCTTGGACCAGGGTCTCACCCTGAAAAACCACATGGACTTAATCACCAAAACCTTACACGGGAAGCTAGGCACCCTCTACCAACTGTGAGACCAGCTTGTTCCTGAAGCTAAGATCTCTATAGCCACCAGCATCCTCCTCCTCCTGACACTCGTATATGCCACCCCAGTCGTGCAAGGACTGGGGAAGCTGGAGAGGAACTGGCTCCAGGTACTTTACAATAAGGTTGTTTGATTTGCTGCCCAGGCCAACCCAAGAGATCACCACTGTGACTCCCTATCCTTGTTAAATTGGCCCTCTCTGGATGCTCACCTCCAGTACCCGCTGCTCAGCCTAGCCTACAAGTTAGTCGGCCTGACTCCCTCTCCTAGTCTCTCTGGACTAGTTGATCCAAAGACCAATCCCTGGCTCCTCCGTGCAACTGGCCAAACTCTCCTAGACATCCCCAGGGTTAGAACCAAGGCGGGTGGCATGTCCTTTGCTCACACTGCTCCCACCCTGTGGAACCAACTCCCCTCTGGGGTGTAGGAGGCTCCCTCTATCAAAACATTCCACACAAGGCTTAAGGCCCATCTTGGGGAAGCCAGTTCTTGCCGCTGCACTGACTCCTGACAGGACCCTAGCGAGAAAGAATAACCATGGTCTTGCACTGTGATGTTCCAATATTGCCATTATAAATGTGTTATTGCCATAACTGTAACCTGAAATAACACTGTGTCACTGTATTGTTCTCTTTTACTATGCAATCCCGGGTCGCCCCTGAAAAAGGGACCTACAGGGCTCAGTGGGCTTACCCAGTCACCAAAATTTAATAAATAATAAAATAAATAAATAATAAGAGTGGCAATAGCAATGTATAGGAGGGTGGATAGACTTCCTTAGCTCGGAATTGAAAGGCCCAAGTTGGGTAAGGCTTGTAATGGTGGTTGGTAGCTCATTTATCTAAGCAGGTGCCCTGATGGCAAAGGCTCTTCTCCCCAAGGCAGTCCTTCTGACTGGAACAGCTAACGCATGTTTGGTAACACTTCTTGTAGCATGTTCAGCTGGAGCAGGATGGAATAAGACTTGTATAGAGGGAGGTGCAAGTCCGAGTAGGGTCTTCTGTCCAAAGACGCAGGCATGGTTAATGCGGTCCATAAGTGGGAGCCATTCAGTCCGTATGTACAGTTCACATGTATGCAATAGACGGTCTGCCCCCAATGCAAATTCAATACAAAAGACAAAACACAAAATTACAAATTTACACATACAAAAGTACAAAAGTTAAATTTAAAAAACACATCCTGAGTAACATGCCCTACTGGCTCTTGAATTCGATTTATTTTTCAAACACAACGTTCCACTACAATGTATGTTGAACATTTATTCAATTATAGTGCAACAGTGCCTAGAATTTTCATTAAATGCCCCCAATCAAAATTTTACATCCCCTACTTTATAGTTTTACCTACTGTTCTCAGATATGTAGGCAGGTTATTCCACAACTGTGGTCCTCTAACACATACTGATTGTTTCCCTATATCTATATTGTATCTTGGTATAACAAGATCTAAAGTGCTCACTGATCTCAAAGAATCAGCTTTTACCCTGGGTACCAAGTTCTTCATGATATAATTTGGTAATTTACCTGTTAACCCTTTATGTTCAAAGGCCACAAGATGTTCACTATGGCTATCGTGTAACTACTTCCAATCAAGTTGTCTATACATTAAGCATTTATGTATTAAATGAGGGACTCCTAATATAAAATGAGCCAACCTACTAAGACAAATATATAGTTCCAAAATTCTCTACCAGAGCCCCAGCTGTTGCTTAGGAGGTCCTTATAGTAGGAAGCTTTGGCCTGCTGAATGAGCTTGGTGCAGGCGTTTCTGGCTGCCTTGTAGGCAATGAGTGACGCAGGAGTTCAAGATGATTTTGCAATGTGCCAGAGATCATCTCTATTCTTCATTAAACCAATCAGGGAATTAGTAAGCCATGGATTAGAGGAACCCCTGATTTTCTTTGTTTTGTACGGGGCACAAATATCACAGGCACGGTTGAAAATTGTTATGAAATAGTTCAAGGCCTTGTTACCATCAATATCTCCTGCCAAAGGAGACCAGTCCAGTTGTGATACATACTGCTTGAAATGGTCAAGTAGCTCTGGCCTCAGGCAGCGATTTTTGGACACCTTAGGTGGGCCCTTGGTGAAGTTGTTTGTCCAGGTGCACTTCACTGGGGAGTGATCACTGAGGCTGTCAGGCAGGATGGTGACATCTGATATATGCTGTGGATGTGTGGCCAGGAGCCAGTCTATAAGGGAACTGCTCCCTGTTTTGTAGTTAATTCGTGTGTCATCGGTTACCATCTGCGTTAAGAATAGGCTTGATATTAAATACCTGGCTTTTGTCTCCTTTGGGGAGTGCCAGTTTATGCTAAAATCACCTATAATGATCTTCTCCCATTGGGTACCTGACTGCAGCAGGTGGTCTGTGACTAGTTTTAGTCCGGTAGTTTGGTGCCCAGGTGGTATATATACAGTAGAGAGCATCTGTGTTTTGTTTTGTTGACCTGTGCTTAGCTGAAGATTCAGGATTTGGAACTCTTTGTGTGTAGACTGGAGTCCAGGAGTAAGCAATAACACATGAAGAGGTATGGGTTACATGCTGATAAGAGCACGCCCAGGGGTGTATGAAGGCACTTTCTTTGTTGTTTTGGAATTGTGCCTCTGTGGCTGCTGAATTTCACCATCCTCAGAAGGAAGATTTCAAGAGTTGTCATTGGTTCGGTTTTACACTGTATATTTTCAGAAAACCTTTTCCTGTTTCCACTTCTGTAAACCTTAAAAAACATATTCAAGCATTTTACTGCGATGACAAATTGTGCAGGTGCCAGTCTGTTTTCTCTTCCCACACATTGTGCTGCTCCATACTGTTCAATTGTATTGTATTACATGCTCTTTGGAATGGGTTAAAAACCTCGTAACTTCTGGCTACAGAATCCTCATCCTTGTTATTGCAGTGTGCACATAAAGTGTTGAGCAACTGTCAATCTCTCTGTTTGCCTGTCTGTCTGTCTGTCTGTCTATCTATCTATCTATCTATCTATCTATCTATCTATCTATCTATCTATATATGTAGCTATCTAGCTATTTATCAATGTACTGTAGCTAGCTAGGTAGTTATCTACATGCATACATGTAAAAAAAAAAACCTTTACCCACTGCTGCTGTTCATACTATAACATAGTTTCTTACATTACCCTAAAATTATAAAGGACGTTTCCTCACCCTTAAAAAAGGAGGTTGTCAGTGTTAGATTTATATGAGAGAGATACTGGCTCAGATTGTTAAAGGACTGAGAATGCCACAAGCGCCGGGTGCACCAACTATTTGGTGCACGGGGCTTGAGGCATTCTCCTGGCCGGCGATCAGGATTTTTGATCCTATGCGCCAACTGCCAGAGGTTAGGCAACTTTTCTGGTCTGGCTTGTGGCAATCCCAGGTACTTTTTAAGGGCCTGTGCAAATATTTGGCACAAGTTGCCGTTAAACTGAGGAAAGTGTCATAATTGCACCCAGCCTACTAAAATTGGGTGCAGTATGCAGTAAAGGTACTGGCACAGCTGTGCCAACAAAAGGGTATGACACAAGCTTACTGCAAGCCTTACATTGCGCTTTGAAAATCTGACCCTTTGTGGCAGACCTCTTAAAATCAGTATCATGAGAAGGAACAATTATTATACTTCTGAAGTGTGAAATTGACAAGGTAGTCAGTTTCATAAATATAGCTGTAGAACTGTGTGGAGCTAAAAATTCCTAAAAGCTGTTAATTTGTAGACTTGGGATTTCTAAGGAAACCATAACTTTTTATTTTGTTCATGTTGGGAGATTGAAGGAGAGAGGTTTAGTTGGAGGCAGTTCTTGGAATAAATAGCTGTCCAATTTTAGGTTTTGTTTTTTGCTGTACTGGTCTTTGTATAACAAGATGCACAAAATAGGTGATTTGATTCTTTTATTGGACCAAAAGAGATTTACAGACAATCTTAAGCTTTCAAATCTACATGGCTCTACTTCAGAAGGAAAATAGCAGGTTTCTTAAAAAGAGCACACTTCCAAGTACCTAGAACTTATTAATTTTACACATGCATGTGACAGATTAGTAAAGTAATTAGATGATAAACACAACCAGAGATAAGAAAACATCCTTTAAAACTCTAATTCTGTCACAGAAGGAATGTTATGTAGAAGTAGGTCTATAAATGATCTGACATTAAATGGAATTGGAGCGATTGTGTGTGTGTGTGTGTGTGTGTGTGAATGTGTGTGCTAAGGACTTAAACTAGTAGTTTTGCATTGTACACTGGGGGACATTTTCAAAGGAGATGTGCTGCAGGGCGCTATTTATGTAATTTATTTATTTATTTATTCAACCTTGGATTACAATACCTTTGAGTGGGAGACCGCTCTTTTACAAAGATTCCACGTCATAAAGGGTGGGTATACATACATTGTGGGTTTAGGAGTATCTAGCTAGGTGAGTAAACATAGACAAAAATACATTGTAAATAGGAAACAGAGATGGTTTTAACACTAGGATAATTCAGGTAACAGTAGCAGCCTAGGTGGCATTCTCAGGTAAAAGACAGTAAGCAACTATCCAGAAGGGAGAGTAGGGGGCACTGAGAGGGGGGGTATGATTACTTTTTGGGGAGGTGGGAGAGGAGAGTGCGGGGTATTGCAGGGCAAAAATTCAGGGTAGAAGAACAAAGTAGGAGTAGCGCGGAGATGGTAATAACCTGAAAGGTGATTAAGACCGGGGTCAGAAGTGTGTGTGTGTGTGGAGTAATTAGAAAGTACAGTCACAGAAGCTTTTCTTCAGTAGGTGTTGTCTTAGCTTGGTCTTGAAAAGCCCCAATCTCTACGTGGCGTTATGTTCAGTGCCGAGGTTATTGAGCCAAAGTGGTGCCCAGTAGGCATATGATCTCAGCCCTTGGGAGGTGCTGCAGTGAGGGATGGTGAGAACCTGATGGTCAGAGTTCCTGGTGTGGTGTGGGCCTGTGAATAAGCTTAATAGGCTTGTGACTCCAAGAGGCTGAAGTCTGACTAGTGATTTTTTAGTTAAGAGGCAGGTTTTTTATTGTATCCTGTTTTCAAGTTGTAGCCACCTGGCCTGCTCATAAAGGTCACATGTGTGCATTAGTCGGGGGGGGGAATTGGTGAGCAGTTTGCAGGCTTTGTTTAGAGCTACTGCTATCCTATGTAGTGAGGTGGGAGTGACTGAGCTGTATATGACCAATCCATAGTCGATGACTATCATGCTGGGAACTTCAGCAGGAAAGCATGGTATTGTAGCACAGTGTGCATGCTCCAACAACCATGGTCAAGCACAGAAAGTAAATTTTTTTTTAAAACATTTTTAAACACTAATGTCAATGTGTACAAGGCCTTGATACTTTCTGAGAATACCACACAGTCTTTTTTACAACAGGATTTTTGGATGGACTGCTTCCTGAAACAGCTTTAGGCTGCAGATAACAGGCTCTCCAATACAGAATGCAACATTCATTATTAGCTCTGTATGCCATCTTTGATACCATCATCTTAAACCTTTTCTCTTCCATCACTAATGCATAGCTTCTGGGCCTGGGTAGTGCACCGTTCTGAATGCAGTTCCAGTTGGTGCCAGTTCAGCCCATTTTGCTGACCTTTTTCCCCATTTTGTCTCTTACTGGGCAGATTTGTCCACAGCCTGAGTTACTCTGTGTCCTCTTTTCTCCCTGTCCTTCTGTTGTCTAACTCAAGATGTTTACTTGAAAAAAATATCTGATTTGTTACACCATGCAGGACTACTTACAAATATTTTGGTAAACATGTTCGGTAACTAGGCAGCTTTGTGTTATGGTCTATTGAACACAAGGACTATAGTGCCTCACTTGCTACAAGCATGGCAGAAAGGAATTCTTATGACTCCTGTTGTCATAGTAGCTGAGCTTCAAAATAAATCTCCAAACAAGTTTTATTTTTTTTTAGAATTCAAGCTTACTGAGTGTTAAAAGAAATAAACTGCAGAAAAAGAGTGACGTGGAGCACCAGGCAGTTTACTGTGGGGCTCATTTTGACCAAAAGTAACAGAAGAAGTAGTAAGAGCCCCCACAAAAATCAGACGGCACAGGACTTTAATGAAAAAAAATGAAGTCCTTTTATTTAAATACAAAACTGCATGTTACATATGCACCGAGTCCCAAAAATAAGCAGTAAAAGCTGTACCAACACTAACATTTCCCCTGACCACTGTCAGGCATATCAGAGTGGATCTCCCAGTGTGAACTGGGTTGTCCCATAGGGCAGGCTCCAATGACTGACCTTCATGGGCTTGGCCCCAACAAAACATCTATGGGCCTTACACACAGAGAAGACTGGGTCTCCAAATCCGAAGCAGTTGCTTCAGTTGTCTTCCTCCTCTTGTGGAGAGTCATTCAGTAAACCCAGGTTAATTTTTTTTCCAGTCCAGCCATACAGGCACATTTTCTAAGGTGGAGTCCACACTTGAAAGGACTCTTCCAGTCACATGCTGAGACCTGTAGCACCTTGGTGAGGGCTGACAGTCTCAATGAGACAGAAGGCTATGAGGACAAATCCCTAATTCATGAAGTAGCATGTATGAGACCTGGAATTTTTGTGCTTGTAACATCATTTAATCTCTTATAGATTTAAATGTAGAGTGAAGGCAACCAAGACCTTGGATCCCTGGAGGTTTTGTCCACAGGGTTTTTTTCCTCTTCTCCATGCCGAAGGTCATACGTAGGTAAATAATATATTTTTCTGAGAGTAATGTCTTGATTAGTGGTGCTTTAGGAGCACTAAATCTAATTCAAATAGGATTTGCTGGATAATCAGCAAATCCAAGTTCCGATCCAAAATCAGATCTGAGGTCAGATTGGATTTCAGATTACAGATCACATATCCTATCCAGCTGTTCATCACATCAGTATGACCCCAGTTTAAAAGAAAAAAAATGGTCCAAGGCATTCAGAAGTATGCTCCCTTCCTTACCCGATCCAGCCCATGCAAATAAAGCCTCTGGCATCCAGTAGCATCCCTCCTTTGACCCATTCTTCCCATGTAAATAAAGTCCCGGTCATCCGGTGGCAAGCCCTCTTTTACCCCATCCCATGTAAAATAACAACACCCACCCGCTGCTCCTTCCACCCAATGGCAAACAGCACAGTCTTCAACTCACCTCCTCAGCCAGATGCCATCTTACCCAGTTTACTGAAATACATGCTACTCGAGTCATTGTTTGAAGGCATCTGACCATATCATAAGTTGTCAGATGTCCCAGTGAATTGAAAGCTGTCTGTGGTTTGTTGGGGCAGTGAACAAATCCAGCCATGCCCTCCACCGAGTTGTACTTACCCATGTATGTCTCAGCATCCTTTGGATGTTCATTTTGTTGCTTCTACCACCCTCACCTCATCCTCTGGGGGTCCCTTTTTTTCAGGGGGGCCATGTGACCACTTTTCCTAAGGTACCTATGGTCTAAGGGGGCCTCATCCTTGTGGCACCTCTAGAGGTAGGACCCTCCTCAAGAATGTTTCTATGTCTTCATGGCACCTTAAAAGGTTGGTAGTCCCTGCAACAGGGACAGAGAATGAGAGAGAATATGCCCAAACTTACAGTGTTTAAGCATTCAAACATCCTACCATAGAACAACTACTCATTCCTTCAACAACTTCAGTAGAAACATACTCAGGTCCTAACATCATAATCAGTTATCCTACGAATCATGTCAACTACATTGCTCAACCATTACCATGTTACTTAAGCATTTCTACATGTTGTCCGATGTCCCAGTGAAATATAATAAAATCTGTTAGGTCATCTGGCACATATACTGATATCAGAGATGGTCTCCAGCCCTAATTATTGAGTCACATCTCACCGTCATACCAGACTGATGAATTGGAAGCATTACATAATCTTGTGTGCTAATTTGCTCCCATGTTTGTCTGCTTCATTTATTTAGCTATGCATGCCAGATGCATTGATAAGGAGTATCATTAAAAAAGATTACTGTGCAATTATGTAATGGTAATGATTTAATATGTGACATATTAGTAAATGTTGTGGTAACAGACAGGATATAGTGTCCGTGTTCTGACCACTGCTGCCTTATGGTTGTGGCTGCGCACCATATGTACATTAAACTGCCAAATGCAACCCATACTGATGCGGTGTAACTCTCACTGTTGTTCATCCTCCAGAAGTGGTGCAGATTAAAGATGTCCACCTGGTCGCAGTAGTATTCCTACAGTGCTCTTTACACTGCAATAGTTTTACAACTTTTCATTAAAAAAAGGCAAACTTTCAAATTTCACCAAGGAAACTAAAAAGCTATGAAAAGGAAAGCTAGAAGAGTCTCTTCGTCAGATAAGAACTCACATCATTTTTGGGATCCACTTGATCAATTCCTGAGTTTGGGTTGACCAGTGAGTTCCAAGGAGTCGGTCGCAATGGCCATGCCAACCTTCAGATTCAGTATTGTGCTAGTGGCTGTGGGAGAAACGCAAGCTTCTAGATAAATTTCTTGATAAGAAATACATGATGCTTATCACCAACTCTTGCAAACAATGCAACAGCTTGATACAAAATGTGATGTGACTGTGTCTCACAGTGAAGAACCTGAGAAAAAAGTTGAAGTGCTTGAATGGGGCTGTCCAATGGACCAGTGGTAGCTCATTGTGCTGCTGCACTGGTGGCTTGGGTACAGAAGGGGACTTGGGAGTCTGCCTGGCACCCAGGAGGGGGTGGGTGACATTGCCTTTGCAATAGTGCACCCTGCTGGGGATAATACTGTAGGTGCTAGGTTCTGCAGCTGCAGTGACCCCTTTGCTGGGCCAAGAAACTTGCCTTTCTACAGGGAGAGGCTTGTGAGGCTGTCGGGAAACTGCCTAGCATTGTAAGGGAGGCATATTGAAAATGGGCCATTTTGTCTATTTTTAAATTGTGGAAAATTGGATAAAGACATTTTGAACTTGAGCTGTGAGCTTATCTTTTTAGTGAAAGCACTCTCTAGGAGGAATGGAATGTTTTTGGATCGTTTTCAGTTTCACTGTCTACTTAGAGAGACTGTTGAATGCCCACAATTCTTTTTTTTTTTGTTCATTATAGATATCAATAAGAATTATACTTGTGACTGCTTGTAAATACTGTCTTGTCTGTAACTTTTTGTTATTGTATGTTCACATGGGGTTTATCATTTATTTTCTATGTATCATTTTCTTAGATTTTACAATTTTGTATAATTGTCATTTTGTAATGTTTGTAACAGGATTATACTTGGAAACAGAACTATTTTGCTCTAGTATGTTTACCCTGTATAAAAATCACATTTTAGCATCATCATTGGTATCATGAGATAGACCATGTTGTGACCATTATAAAATATCAACTGAGTATACTGACAATGTTCTTCATTACAGATCCATCACATTGTTTCCATGTAGCCTATCAATATAGAGTTCCATTAGAATATTCATTAGTTGAACAGGAGATATACTGATTTGAACCAGTCACATATGCCCCCCCCCCAGATTCTACAGTGTATTTTACTTATGTAATTACTGGACCACCTTGCTGGGGGGCCGGGAGGGGGATAGTGAGAGAGAGAGAGAGAGAGAGAGAGAGAGAGAGCACCTCCAGGAACATTTGGAGAAGAAGGAAGAGACCAGTGATATGACGTATCCTAGCCCACTTGTCTGTCCATGGGAATAAACCCGGGGTCGTGTAACATAGCATACAGTAAATCACTCATTTTGTCCATCTTTCCTTATCTAAATGGGATTGGTCCAGAAACACAAGGGTAAATTTCTCTAGCCCATATATCTAATTAATCAGCCATCTCTACATTTCTACTGTCTGTAAGTGGAGTTACACTCTGCCCATTTTTGGTGTGATAAACGTCTTTGCCACAGCTATCATTATACCTAATAAATATTTCAGATTTTTATCCATGACATCTGTAACCACTTCACCTGCAAACTGCTGGGTTCTGGATGCCCTGACAAGTGCACCAGAAGCTGATTTCCCCTCATTACTCATTGAATGATGCCTCAGAATCCTCCCTGTCTAAGGGCTGTGCTTGTAAGGAGGCAGTATAGCGCAGTGGTTTAAGGCTCTGAGCTGCAAACCTAGAAACCTGGGTTTGAATCCCACAGCCCCACTTGCATACTGTGTGACCCTGAGCAAGTTACTTAACTTCCTTGTGCTCCCAGGTCAACCTGTAAACAAGCATTTAGCTTACTGTGTCTCTCCTGGTTAAAAAAAAAGATGATAAGATGCCCCCCTTATAGCAAACATTTGTATTTATTTCCTGAATCCTTGCTTTAAATTGTAGGTATGAAGGTTGTCATCCATATACCCATATAAATGACACTGAAGACAGTAATGTTGCACATCCATCTATACTTAAACTGTTGAAGCTTGTCACATATTCACAACTAGGTCCAGAGATCCAATACACGGTCTCACAATAGCTCTATATGGACATGCCAGTCTACAGCATTTGAGTGCAACTATAACAGCTCTGTTCCTCCATCTATATTATATGAGGGGGCTATAACTGCTATATTCCCTTTTTTACAGTACAGTATATGAGGGCAACTATAACAGCCCTCACCTTTGGAAACATTTATGAAAGGTGTAGACTCCTGCACCGAACATGATCAGGGATAAAAGATACTGCACTTCCAGTCCCTGTCTAACTTTTTAGATTTATAATTATCAAGAACAGGTACAGATCTAGAACAGGACCTTTTCTTAAAACTCCAAAATAAAATGCTATGAGGTGCAAATACACAAAGAGAATGGAAACAGCAGAGCACAGTCAGTGTTTGTTGCCGATGCTAGTGCAAGTAAGTTTATAATAAAGCACATATCAATTAATTACTGCTTAAGGGGTCTCCTTTTAAACAGCCATTGCATGTATCACATTACTGCCATATTTATTATTTATTTAGTTTTTGTTGACCAGAAAAGGAGGACTAGACAATTCTACCTATTTTCAGCCTTGTCCTACGGGAGGGGGATACAGTTGGATGCCAACTGACCATGAACTAGATTAAGCTGTTGATGGTATTTTTACTGAGTGGGGGAAATTTGGCCCAGACACCGGGGAAACTCCCCTACTCTGCGGTAGATGGCACTATGACTGGTGTTGCTATGGCCAGTTTGCCCATGACTTCTTGGAGGGTGGACGTACAATGGGCTGGGGAACAGGCCTATTCCCTGGTCTCTGACTCTTGTCAGGCCGATTCTGCTGTTAATTTTCTGGATGCATCTTCCTTACCTGGTTTGGATCCTATCCATGAGATTGTGAGTGGTGAACGGATAGCGGCGTTGGAGGAGGATATCCGTCAGCTGATTGCTACCGAGGAATGTAGGTTTGCTGCCTAGAGACGGGTACTGGAGGCTTTGTTGTGTGAGCACACCGAGCCTGGTTCGGCGTTGGACGTCTCTAGCCATGTTGCTTTTGAAGTGGCGCCTATGGACATGGATTCGGTTCCGATGACTGCTGTTATGATCAAGTGACCTCCTGATGCAGTAACGGACCCTGTGGATATTTCCTTGAAAAATAAGGTACTAGACTGTGCGACTAGTATGGATGTTTTGACTGGGACTGAGGGGCGGCAACTGCAATGTGAGTCTGTTCCTCTCGTCGGTGGTCTGCCTTTAGATACTCCTCATTGTTGCCCTCTCCCTGAATCTGCTATTGTTGCTAACCGCGGAGGGCCCCTCCCTAAGACTGCTTTTGCTGCCACTCTTTTGCAGGTGGGTACTTCTGTAGGAGATCCCCTAATGACTGGTTTTGCTACGGACCTGCCATTGCGATTGGTACACGGACAGGCTGCAGAGGCAGAAGTTGCCTGTACTCCACAGTCTGTTGCTGTGCAAGGGCTCCATCCTTCCACGCCATTGGCGGCCTGAGTGGTGAAAACCTAGGAGGTAGCGGGGTGGGTCGCTTAAATCCTGTGAAGCGAGATCACACTTACAGAGCAAGGAAAGAAGGTGAGCTAGATATGATATAGCCATTGGTATATCTCTTTAGTAATTTTTTTATAGTAATATGTGTCAACTGTTGTTGGGGACTACAGGGTTCGGTTTTGATAGCATGAAATGTTGGGAGACTCCTTTTTTGGCAGCATGGGGGAAGGGCAAGTTACATGTTTCGGATAAATGTTTGCCCACTTATGTACAGACCTCTTTGAAATATGTGAGACTGTGGAAAATAGTGCTACGTTGGTTTGTAGATGCTGACAGAAAGCAATTTTATAAAACAATCTTTGCTCATAGTTATTTGGAAGACCTGGTATTTAATGTTTCTGCTAAATTTGATTGTCGGCTGTTATTGGACAGCATTGTTGAACCAAGAATCACTTTAAAAATGCAGGATGTGATTTGGTTGTGTGGACATCAATGTTTGAATGTTAAAGGGAATCAGAAACATAAAACATTGACAGACCGTGTCTATTTAGTAGAAGCATGTATGAGTCATGTTGAAACTATGCAACATTTATTTTTTGACTGTGCCTGCAAACACGGTTTTTGGCCCTCTTTGGCTGATTATGGGGTGAGCCTCTGTTTGCACAGATGACATATGAGGTTTTGGTATTAGGGCAATTGGGGGAGGGATGGAAGAAGTGGAAGAAGGGTACGGTTTGGGTGATTTTTGCTTGTTTGAAGTGGATGATCTGGCATGCTCGATGTCGTAGTGTTGCAACAAAAAGAAGTAACTGTTTGGGATATGTTATGCCAAGTACAGCTGGAATTGGATAAACTTTATCAATATGAATTACGTACTCTGGGGGAGACAATCAGTCTGCGTTTATGGCAGGGAGTTGATTGGGTTGGGTAACGGCTCACCGTCATGGGGTGCATGGCTGTATAAAGAGCCGAAATTCTGTGAGGAATTCCTTTATTTTCTTTTTTGGAGAACTGTGCTGGGTGGTTATTTTTCTTGTATACTGCTGTGGTACTTTATTACTTGGTCCTCTCTGTTTTAATTTTTCTTTGATTTGTGTAGTATGTTACTGCTACTGTATGTTACATATATTCCTGTTTCCATTTGCTGTATCTGTTTTTGTGTCATAATAAAAATGTCCCCTACTCTGAAGGTAAGGGGCTTAGCCGTCCATTTGGATGGCAGGCCTAGGTGGCAGTGAGCGGATGGATGGTGAAGAGGAAGGTTGTCTCCCTGGGGCTGAAAGTCTTTCAACGTCAAGCCCTAAGGAACATTTTTTGCAAACTTCTGAAGGTTCGCAGGTGCCCTGGGAAAGGGACCCACTAGCAAGCTTACCAGTCATTGCGAAGTTGGCTCAGGACACAGAGGATGACCTGTTTCTGGAGCTAGACAGCCACAGGAGGCAGCTCATGGAAGTCATTGTGGTGCAGGAAAGACTCCTGCGAGGCCGCCAAAGTGGAACTTCCTCAAGTGGCTTGGACGTGGGGATGGAGTTTTGCAATGGACCGCAGGGTGCATTACCCAAAAGGAATCTGGGTGGAAATTTGAGCTGTGTAGCAGAGAGAATGGCCATGAACGAAGCCATTATGGGACAATCAGGTATTGGGCATCACTAGCCCTGTGCAGGTAGATGCCATTGTAATTCAGTATTGTGGGGAAATTGAGACAGGAGAGTCTCAGGCACAGACAAATGCTACTCCTGAGGTGGTGGGTAGGAGTATTACATTGCCGGTTGGCGCTTTCTCTGGCCAAGGTCAGGAGATAGGGGGAGAACTGCATGTTGTTGTGGACAGGCCTCTTGCAGTCCAAAAACCTGTGCCCCTGGGTGCGGACTTGGGAGGGGCAGCTAATCAATGTATTTTGGCTCAAGGTACTTTTGATTTACAGACCGCTCATGACTCAGAAAATGAAGATGATGAATTTATTACTGTGTCGGCAAAAGCTGAAACTGTACTATACCATTCCTTTGACAATAACTTATCTGCTTCTGGCCCCTGAGTTCCTTATTGTGCTTATAAAATTGACTCCTTTTTTTTTTTCACTTTTGACTGTTGAGAAAAGCATGTTTATATGTAGAAAAATAGATTTACTTTGTGCATTTGTGATAAAATAATCCTTCCGCCCACTGCACGTGATGTCATAGATGATGAATTGTATTAGTGTCTACTTTCTTCTTCCTGTTTTTTTTTCTCTGTTGTTCCCCACATTCAAGCTATGGAATGTTTATCATGGAATGTTTACCATGGAATATGTGGATTCAAAATTCTGCTCAGTTCCACTGGCAGAATGTTTCTCTCCCAACACACTGTATACACAGACATCAAAGGCCTTTGTTACAACCAGAGACTCAGTTATCTCACTGTCAGGGCAAGAAGAAGAGAGTTACCTGATAAGCAGTTAAAATATAGAAGGGGAATTTTTCTCTGTCAGCAAAGAAACAGTTGTACTGAAAACTATAAACAATAGTTATTGTTTCTAATGCATTTATGTATGTAAAGAGTGTGTGATAATCAGGGAAACAGCATTTAATTCATTTGTTTTATTTTTTATTTCAAGTAGTTTTATTTTTAGGGCCCAGTTGAAGTTTTTTTACAGTGAAAAGTAGCAGCCATGTTTGTGGTGGAAGATCAGCTCTGGCAGTAGAGGGCTAACTGAAATGCCTGTGTTCCAAATGCCCATTGATCTGTGTTGCAGATTATTCACTACTGAGCAGTCCTTTTTTTCACCCATGTGTAAACCGTATTTTACACATAAATAAGAGCCAATCAGATTACACGATTTTACCCTGCCATTTTATAATGGAGAACAGCACATGCAAGCGCATATGCTTGTGTGTGTCTCTCTGCCTGTCTGTCTGTAATTCATAAGAGAAAGAGACACAGACATATAAACATAGAAATTGTCAGCAGATAAGAACTGTCTGGCCCATCTAGTCTGCCCGTAAGCCCTTGTACTGGATTACTGCTTCTGACTCACTCGCTGCTGTACGACTATGGTTCCCTTATGCCTGTTCCATGCATAATTGAATCCATCCACAGTGCACGCTCCCACCACCTCCTGAGGCAGACCATTCCACACGTCCACCACCCTCTCTGTGAAAAAGAACTTCCTCACATTCCCTCTTAATCTCCCACCTTCCAATTTCATGTCATGCCCCATTGTTCTTGTGCTCCTCCTGTACTGGAAAATGTCTCCCCCTTGCACCTTGTTTATACCCTTGAGGTGCTTGAATGTTTCTATCATGTTCCCTCTCTCCCTCCCTCCTCTCTTCCAGCGAGTACATATTGAGGTCCCTTATTCTCTCCTCATAAGTCTTGTGGTACAAGCTCTGTACCATCTTATTCACCCTTCTCTGGACTGTCTCCAGCCTGTTAATATCCTTACAAAGGTGCAACCTCCAGAACTACACACAGTACTCCATGTGAAGCCTGACCATGGTTTTATATAATGGCATCACTACCTCCTCCTTATGCTGGTGATACCCCTGCCTATACACCCCAGCATGTCAGTGGCCCTCCCAGCTACCTTAGCACTCTGCTTTGACATTTTCAAGTCATCTGAAATAACAACTCTCGGGTCCCTTTCCTTCTTTGTGACTGTCAGCAACCCTTCCCCCCCAATCCAGTAGCTTTCCCCAGGGTTTCTGTGTCGCAGGTGCATAATTTTGCACTTTTTGGAATTTAACTTCAGTTGCCATTCCTCAGACCATTTTTCAAGCTTCCCCCGGTCCCTCCTCATTTTCTCCACCCCCTTTGGGGTATCCACTGTGTTGCAAATCTTGGTGTTATCTGCAAACAGGCAGACCTTTCCCTTTAGCCCTTCTGCACTGTCACTAATGAAGACATTGAACAGAACTGCCCCAGGACCGATCCCACTGGTCACCCCCTCTCCCCAGACTGCACCCCATTTACCACCACTCTTTGCCTCCTGTCTGTTAGCCAGTTTCTAACCCCTTTCTAAAGTTTACCACACTTTCCCCCATGCCCAGCCTACACAGCTAGTTTATCAGCCTCCTATGTGGGACAGTGTCAAAGGCTTTGCTGAAATCAATCAATCAATCAAATTTTTATTCCTAAAATGCTTTTCCAGAGCCAAAGCGCATATACAATATAAAAACAGACATTTAATCAAATAAAATATATAAAATTAAAAAGGCAGCAATAATAAAACTAAATATTATCCCCAAATACCAGGCCAAATAAATATGTTTTTAATAAGGATTTAAAAGTCTCGGTGGACAGGCACTCTCTAATCCGACGAGGTAGAGAGTTCCACAGGATCGGGGCTACAAAAGCAAAAGCCCTAGCACCTGATGTCTGAAGACGAACACTGGGAACCTCTAGCAATCCCTTGTCGACGGAGCGGAGTGGGGGGGGGCAGTAAGGCCGAAGGAGGTCTTGCAAGTAACCATGTCTGTGTAGGGTCTTATAGGTCAGCAACATGACCTTGAAGATGATCCTCCATCGCACCGGCAGCCACGCAGTGCGCAGCACAGGTGTGATATGGCTAGTTCTTGGTAGCCCAGTCAACAACCTGGCTGCAGTGTTCTGCACCAGCTGCAGGAGATGGAGATCCACTCCCAGTAATCCTAGGTATAGAGCATTGCAGTAATCAAGACGAGAGGACATAAAGGCGTGAACCAATATAGGAAGGTCATCGGGTGGAACAAGGTGCTTTACCTGTGTTTTTAGTGTCAGTTCGTTATCAAACACAATGCCCAGATTCCGCACCCATTCAGAAGGTCTCAACTGGTTACCCCCTAACACAAGGCCAGACGGTTGCCCAGGAATCAACTTCTCTACCCACTGACCTGGGTGTACCACCAACACCTCAGTCGTGTCTGGATTTAGTCTCAACCAGTTAGCACTCATCCAGTCTTGAATCTCAGCGAGGCAGTTGTTCAAGACCGAGATTGCACTATTTTGTTCGGGTTCAAAGGACATGTAGAGCTGAGTATCATCTGCATAGCAGTGAAAACTCAGCCCATACTGTCTTATAATGTCTCCCAATGGCAACATGTACACCGTGAACAACATGGGGGACAGCACAGAATCCTGCGGCACCTCACAAGGCAGGGCGAAGGAAGCAGAGGAAGAAATTCCTGACACCACCCTCTGAGTCCTGCCTGTGAGGAAAGAATGGAACCACCTGAGGACTGTCCCTGACAGTCCACAGAGTAGCCACAGGCGTTCCAGCAACACTCCGTGATCCACAGTGTCAAACGCTGCAGAGAGATCAAGGAGGACCTAGATCGACCAACTCCTCTGATCTCTCGCTATTAGGAGATCATTAAGTACTCAAACTAATGCCGTCTTGGTACTATACCTCTTCCTGAAACCAGACTGGAGAGGATCGTAGACTTCATGGGTGGTAAGAAAGTTCTTGAGCTGCAACGTGACTACCTTCTCAATAACCTTGCCCAAAAACGGCAGGTTAGAGACTGGTCTGTAGTTTGCAAGACAGTCTGGGTCACAGGAAGGTTTCTTTAAAAGGGGTGTCACCACAGCCTCCTTCAAGGGGTCTGGAAACACCCCCTGGTCCAGCAAGCACCAGACTATCAAGGTAAACATTGTCCACTGTCCCATCCTGATTTACTTCCATTGTCACCCAGTTAAAGAAATCAACCAGATTTGTCTGATATGACCTCCCCACTGTGAATCCATGGTGCCTATGGTCCTGGGCTCCGATGGCTTCTAGATGCTCCACTATCCTTTCTTAAAGCAACGTCTCCATGATCTTCCTCACTACTGAGGTGAGGCTGACGGGCCTATAGTTCCCCACCTCCTCCTTCTGCCGGATTTGTGTAGAGGGACCACATGTGCCCTCCTCCAATTCTCTGGTACCACCCCTTTGTTGAGTGACTCAGTGAACATGACTGCCAGAGGTACTGCTATCTCCCTTCGCAGTTCTCTTAATATCCTTGGGTGTATGCCATCTGGTCCCATTGCTTTGTCCACCTTCAATTTAGTGAGCTCCTGCAGGACTCTTTTGCCTGTGAATGGACTATTGTCCACCTCTTCACCCCCTTGCAACTGCTGTACTGCTGTGGCCCTTCCCCCTCCCCCTCTTCTGTGAGTACTGAAAAGAAAGACACAGTGGATGTCTTGGGAGGGGGCACATGACAGTTTTTAGGCATGGTACTATCACTTCCAAATACCTAAACAGCACATACAAGTAAGCAACATTCGGCATTGACAAATGCTTGTTTTCTAGCTGAGCAGGTACATTAGTATAGGAGACATTTTCATGTTTATTTGTTTTTGTTAGTTATTGTTTTGTTTTTGTCCTGAGTTTTTTTCTTATATTTTTTATCATTGTGTGCTCTATATTGGTTTGTTTCGATTATTTTAAACTGCATTGTAATTGTTTGGATATTTTTTCTGTAATAAAAATTCCCCTACTCTTTTTGAGAAGTGCCATGGGATCTTTAACATCCACCTGAACAACCACCAGAACAGGCAGGTGGGACCTTGGTTTAACGTCCCATCCAAAAGACGGCACCTCAGGAGTGCAGCAACCCCTCATGCTGCACCACAGTGTCAGTATTGGGATTTAACCCAAGTGCCTGGTGTGGGGATAGAACCCACAGCCTTCTGATCTTCTGGCCTCAGAGGCCAGTGTGCAACCTGCTGAGCCACTGTCACTGCTAAAAAATGAATTCTTAAATGCAGGCCCCACTAAGATGACCCCACACCAAATTCTACGCCAGTCCATACAGCCATAGGTGCCGGAATGGGGGGGCAACTAGGGCCATGGCCCTACCACTTTCATAAGTGGCCCTACCACTTTCATAAGTGGCCCTATCACTGTTTGCTATCATGGTAATATATTTAATAGGGGAAAATTTACCCCTTACGTCCTTGGCCCTACCACTTTTCAAACTGTTCCGGCACCACTGCATACAGCCCATCCACCCACTCAGTCCAAGCTTTTCTACATTAACGAAAACACATTGACTGCCCCTTCCATTCACTCTCACTCCAGCCAGTCCACACAGTCCACGGGATGAAGTATGCAGCCTCACTGGCATGGGACCAAGAGGCAGGGAGTAGCCAGCACGTGTCTGTCAATACAATAAAACTCAAACAATGAAGACAGATGAAACATGCACAGCCCAGTGCAGGACCAAAAGACATGGGCAGTCAGTGATGGCAAACTTCTGCCAATCAAAAATTCAAGTCACAAAATTGCCACAATGCACCACCCACACCCAAAAGAAAACCCACTAGCAGTAATTAATTAATTTGCCAAGCTGTACCATGTTGAAACAGTGAAGTTACTACAGCGAATGTCATTGCAGCGACAATTTCGATGTAATTCAAAATTGTTGCTGTAATGTCCCTGCTGGCAACATTTCGCCATTTCCCTGTGATACTCCTCCCTTCTGAGTGTGACTTGGAGTTGGATCTCTGGAGATCGGGGTGTGTGGGGGATGAAACCCCCAGAAAAAAAAATCCAATGTCTGACAGGTGAAATTTCATCTCTCGACATTGTGACTTTCACTGTGACACATTTCGACAACTTTGTGGTCAGTGTGGCTTGGTGGAACCACCCCAAGTGCTTCACCACTGGGGAAGGCACTGGGCCAGCAACCAAAGAATCAGCAAACCCAGTGTGTTCCCAAAGTTGGAAAAAAAACAGGACAGCACGCCTCTTCAGCCTGGCCCAAGTGCCAACCTCTGGACTTCATGGCCAACTCCCTATGTCAGTGGACTGCATCCACCCACATAACAAGTTGGACACAAAAATTCAGAAGCCAATACCCAAACCTGACCAGAGTGGCACACCACCCCATCACCTCCTCTCCCCCCAGAAAAAAACACCAACCCCACCACTTCCCCAGCTACCCGGCAGTGCCCCCCCCACAACAAAGCATCAAACACATCAATTGCTATGATGGGGTCCTCCCCAAACACAAATGAGTGATAACAGAGCAGCCACTAAGCAGATCAAATTCTGAAATGATAAAAATATACCATCACTGATCACTCTCACCCACCAATTCCACACTGGGCCACACACATTCCATCCATCCACACAGTCTGAGACTTTCTGCATTAACAGAAACACACTGATTACCCTCTCCCTCTCCATTCCAAGCCATCCAGACCACACAGCCAGTCCGCCCTTGAGGAAAACAAAAACTGTTCAGCCATATTCTGCCAAGTATTAAGAGAGGTCAAAGGTCACTCTCCTGCCACTTCCCTTTCGGCCAAAATTGTGGCTAATAACATCACATACACAGCCAGGGCTGAGATCCTTGATCAGCTCAATAACCACTACGCTACTGCAGGCCTCTCCTTTGATGTGTCGCCTGTTAGTAAAATGAGCACCACTTGCCACGCCAGCTCAATACCTAGTCCAACCTCTGCCCCTGGGTCTGACAGCCCCCCGTTCAAGTTCAGACCAGTATCCTATAAACAGGTGGAGGACCTCCTCCTCTCACTGGATATTAAAAAGAGTACAGGTGCTGATTTATTAGAACCATTTTTCCTAAAAGCAGATTGTTTCTCTCTGACAGCACCAATTGCCCCCCTTTTTAATTGCTCACTAGTCCAAGGGGAACTGCCATATAGTTGGAAAATTGCACACATTATTCCCTTGTTTAAAGCAGGAGACCCTACAGACTTGAACAACTACAGGCTCATTTCACTGCTTCCTATATTATCCAAGCTACTTGAAAAAATCAACGCTCAATTAAGGGAGTACTTGGATAGTGAAAACATCCTTAACCCTGTTCAATCAGGGTTTAAACCCAAACATAGCACAGTGTCAGCTCTAGCCAAAGTCTCTAATGACTGGTTACATGACCCGGACAATAAACAGCACATCTGCACCCTCTTCCTTGACTTTAGTAAAGCATTCGACATGGTTGATCATGCCATACTACTTGGCATTTTGGGATGCATTGGCGTAACCCCAACCCAGTACAGTGGTTCCGCTGTTACCTCACAAATAGGAGTCACCAAATCAAAAGCCAAGATGAACTCTCCATGCTAAAAACTCTGCCACATGGCATCCTGCAAGGTTCGATCCTCTTTGCCCTTTATATCAACCGTATCGGATCTGGCCTTTTAGCAACGAACGTTCACCTCTTTGCAGATGACACTGTCATCTACTCAACCAACCCCTTCCTTGATCTTGCCTACAAAGAGCTACAGCAGGACTTTATCACACTGCAACACAACCTGCTGAATCTGAAGCTTTTAGTAAATGCCAGAACACAAAAGCCATGGTTATCTCCCCATTCTCCACCCTCAATATGAAGGCCCCCAATACCACCCAGATCACCACCCTCCTTGGTGAACCTCTAGAAATAGTGGATAAATTCAGATATCTGGGAGTATGGTTGGACAACAAACTGAACTTCAATGCACACCTAAACGAGTTATCTAAAAAACGAAGGCAATATCTTGGCATCTTCTACTGTATAAGACACCTACTTACCCTGGAAGCTAGAAAGAGGTTGGTTCAAACAACCTTCCTTCCCCTGCTTGATTATGGTGATGTTCTTTTTAGTCACTGCCCCCAATGTGAGCTTCAAAAACTGGATACTGTTCATCATCACGCACTGAGATTTGTTCTTGGCCTGCCACTACAGACTCATCATTGCTTGCTGTACCCAGCATTAGACTGGCCTTCCCTCTCCCTGAGGAGACAAAAAAATGCTCTCATGTGGTTCTTTCGGGCCCTGTCTAACAATCTGCCTCCCTATATCAGCAAACTATTCGAGCGCTCAAAGTCTACCTACGGTATAAGGAATTCCCTTCTTATCAACTTTAAAATACCTCGGACCAGGACACGTCTTGGATCTAATGCCATTAGCTCCCTCCTACCAACACTTTGGAACAACATACAAAAAGCACTTAAACGCTCCATCTTGCCTAGTCCCTACATGTTCAGACTGCTGCTCAACCGATGCTTGAATACGGTGTGCAACTGTTTTAGGTAAACAGTTTCCCACCTGGACAACCAACTCCGTAGCCCTAATGGACCAGGCCCTTCTATTCCCCTGTTGGCCAGCATCTTATTAGGGTCAGTATAACTCCCCCTTGGCCCCTACCCTCCTGCACTTAGCTAGCTCCCTTGGGGGCCACCTCCTTATTAGGTTGCCCCCTCCTTCTCCCTGATTGCTTGTTACCTCCTCTAACCTTCTCTGTGTCTCCCTTCCCCTCCCCCTCGCACGAGGTTAAGTTTTAAATTATGTGAATTGTCTATGTCTGTATTTGCTGTCAAAGCAAAGTCATGTTATTTTTTGACTTTCTTTTATTACACAGTATTACTATCTGTCATGCATGCATTGTTATGTTCTTGTTATTGAATATGTCCTATGTGTCCAGGACCATCTTGAAAATGAGCCTGCTCAATGATGTAACTGCCTGCTTAAATAAAGTTTGATTGATTGATTGATTGGATGAGCTGTGTGACCCAGCTGGAGCGGGACCATGAGGAAGGGCATAATCAGCACATGTCTGTCAATACAAAAGAACTCAAACCATGTACACGGATAAACCATGAGCAATTAAGCACGGGACCAAAAGGCAGGTGTAATCAGTGATGGCAAACCTTCACCAATTAGAAATTCAGTCCATACAGTGGTTGCTCTGCTCTGCACCACGAACATCTGAAAGAAAACCCACCAGCAGCAACTAATTAATGTGCCCAGTGCCTCACCATTGGGGGGGGGGCAGAGCAACCAAAGAATCAGCAAAACCAACGTGTTCCCAAAGATGGAAAAAAACAGGACAGTGCACCTCTCCAGCCTGGCCCAAGTGCCAGCCTCTGGACTTCCATGGCCAACTTCCTATGCCAGTAGACTATATCCATCCACATAATAAGCTAGCCACAAAAATCCAGAAGCCAACACTTAAACTGGACCAGAGTGGAACACTACCCCACCTCCTCTCCACCTCAAAAAAGAAAAAAAAAAAACAACCCACCACTTCCCCAGCTATTTGGCAGCAGCCCCCCCCCCAAACAACAAAGCACCAAGGACATCCCTTGCTGGCTGCCAAGGGGTTCTGCCCCAAACACAAGTGATACTGATGAGCCACTGCACAGATCAAATTTCTAACTAATACAAATATACCGTAACTGACCACCCCAACCCAATGCCAGAGTCATCCATCTACACAATCCAAGTCCCTTCATATAAACAAAAATATACCGACTCAACTGCCTCCTCCCTCTCAGTCTCACTCCAGCCAGGCCACACAGCTCATCCACCTACATAAAGACTTTTAAAAGTCAACCATAAGAATCCAGAAGATCAAGCTTAAACCAGACTGGAGAGGTATGGTATTCTGCTTTTCCTCACCCCACTTTGAAAACACATTACTTTTACTGCTTCTGTAGTTTGCAGTGCTACAGAGCAGCCCTTCTGGCCTCACCCCCAACTAGTAGAAACAGAGAGGTCTCTCTTTTTTTTTAAAGAATCCGTGCATTGTTTGCCGAGTGCCATTTAAGTAATTTTAAATGCAGAATCAAGATCAAAAGTAGACACGTTTGTAGTCTCTGATATTTAGAAAGCAACATCCTGACCAGATTGAATTGGAAGAACAACATACCTATTAAAACAGAAGCAGCAGAACTTGTATCTTGGAGGAGTTAGAAGGGCAGCAGAACCAGAGCAGAACAAAAAACTGAGGTGGAGAGATCTTCTACATCATGGTTGCTGTGGTCGTGGTCGAGTGGTAGCTGAAGCAGCAGCAGCTGTGTGGAATCTGTATTGAAGAACCTCTGTCGGGAAAAGCTGGAAGAAGTAGGCTGTGTAGATGCAAGCCTTTTAATTTTTACTTTCTATTTTTCCCTCCTACCGCCCTCCATCTCCGACCCTTTGGGAGCACCTGAGAGTCATCCCTCTGCCAACCACCCAACCCATGACTGACCTTGCACCCCATGGAGCCATGGTTATCCTCTGGTGGGGAAACGAGGGTTCTGTACACGCCGTACACTTACTTGTCTCGGCGGTTAGAGTGGTCTGGGCAGGTGGTGACACATGGAGGGCATGCTCCTGATGCCCCATCTTCCCGAAGACGGAAGGCTGTGATCCTCCAGTTTTCCTCCTTTGCGTGGTGTGCACCCTGGCGTCAAGGTGCTACATGTCCCCCCCCTGCAAGTAGGGCTTGCTGTATCTTGAGCCACCGCTCAGGGTCAGGCAAGTTGTGGGCACTTGGCCCCCTCCCTCCCCGGAGAAGGCGAGCTGTTGTGGGATGCTCAAGCCGTTCTCCTCTGGCCGTCCCTCCAGTGACCCAAGTCCATTTCCAAACCTGGGTCACCGGTGTTGCAAGCAGAAATCCAACTACTGTGCTGATGGGCCGGCTTCGATTCAAGTCTTTTATCCTGCCTCGAGAGACCCTCTGGAGATGAAATTTCAGTTCAAAATGGGCAGTGGTTGTGCACTGTCTCTGGTACCAAGGTGCCCAACCATCACTAACAGCTGCTGGTGCATCAAATCCAGTCAATCAACTGGATTGTCAATACCCCATCCTCTGACCCCCAGCCCTACACCTTGCATGGCCATAAGGAGAATCAGAGACTAGGACAGAAAAACAAAGAGCCTTAGCCTGGACCCACCTGACACCCATCATCACTCCTACCTATGACCGCCTTCGTTCACCTCTTGTGAGTTGTGCCCCATGACTGCCAGGCTACCCCCCCGGTACTGACTGCCTGTGAGGCAGTGCTGGCACAGTAAAACAATAGACTTAATAGCAAGCCATACTAGCAAGCAGACAAGCAGTCAAAAAAAAAAAAAAGATTGATGACAATCAGTGTCTGGGACTAATTTAGTCAGCCCCCACCTCTCCTTCTGCCTGACTGTGGGGCCGCGACACACACACACTTGTGTATTACATGGTGGTAAGCAGAGTCAGGGTCTTGTTTTTACTGGCTGCAGACAATGCAAATGCTAGCACTCAAAGTAACGACAGTGTGGCAGTCATTCTCTTGGGAGTTCTAAATGCTGGGGGGGGGACAACAGTGATGATTCTGCACAGCACTAAATGTTGGGGGGGGACCATGCCCCTCCTTTCCCCCCCAATAATTACACTACTTTTTCCAGACTCTCTCTCTCTCTGTTTTCCTACAGGGAATTCAGACTGCAGCAATCTGCAGTATCTCTGTGACATCCCTGCAGGGCTTGCTGGCTGTGAAAGTCAAAGCCACACAACAAACCATTTATCATGTGGTGGTTGCTACACCTTTGGTCACAACAGCACCTTGCCCCCCAGCGTTGATGGGCTTTGAGATGCAGTACACTTTATTTGCACATAGAGTGATTTATAGCTGTAGAGGTTTATTTTTTTAACTCTTTTTTCTGCTCCCGTTCTCTCTGGAACTCTCTCAGGCGATCCCCACTCGTCACCTACTGTGCTACCTCCTGCCTGAAGTCCACCCCACCAGGAAATCGGGGAAAGACACTTCCCACCTACCTGGCCAGATCTTCGGCTCCATCCCGTCAGGCGAATGAGGGGATCGGGAGAGCCAGTGAGATGAACCCAGCATTAGGAGTGTGATGGCGGGGCACCAGAGGACGCCGTCACCGATCCAGGGGAAAGGTTTTTTTCCTGCTTGTGTGTTGCCTGGGCAAGAACATGCAACAGCATCCTGCTCATGCCAGGCACACTCTTGCACCTGGGTGAAAGACACCCGCCGCCGTCCAATCCCCTGCTACATCCCTATGTATCCTACAATGCTCCCTAGTATCCCAGGGGTCACCAGTACTGTGTGAGAAGGAACCCACCCACCCCAGGAGAAGAGAGCTGTCCTCCAAATGCTCAATCCTACCCCTCCCCTGCTAACCCCCGATGATCTGAGTCTGTTCCTGAATCCAGGTCACTGGTGTGGTGCAAGGTGTGACGTCCAGCGCCTCACTCCTCAGTGCCTCTGGGTAGTTGTAGAGGTTAATTAGAACAGTTCCTGCTAAGCCATTTCCCAAACATGGACACTGCATGACCCACGCTAAAAGTCCTTTGGTCAAAAGACTGGATTTCTTCTATCTTGTAACTGCACATCTTCCCATGGCCATCTGAAGATTCACTATCGCTGTCATTCTGCCATCTTCCATGGAGCTGGAACACATGCCAGCTCATCCTTCCAAAACAGGGTCTCCTTCTGACCTTTGGTGGAGCTGAATACAGGCTATAAATCCATCAAGGTGATCCCTATGAGGAAGAAACTCCCAAATGGTTCCTACACCCTCTCAGCGATCCTCACTTGGTGAGGGATCCAGCTGCTAGGGGCTACTTCCTTCTTGTCTCCCTTTGCGCTTCCTCACTCATCTGTTATGGAACCACCACTCTCTCTGACTGTCTCACTGCTCCAGATTAAGCTAAACCTAAGGTCCTCCTACTTAATCTAAACCCCTGCCAGATTGCAGCTCAGCTGCCACTCTGAGTATTGGCATTTTTAGTAATCAACTTGCTCCTCAACTAGAAGGAGGGTGTTGGTACAGCAACAGCAAGAACAGCTCAAGTTTTAGCCAGCTCTGTGGAAAGAGACACGCTTGTATAGCTGTCTCAGTGTCTTTCAAAAATATTCCCAGTCCTGGAAAACTCCAAAAACACATGTGTGGGTCACTTACTCCTCCCTACACTGCCTCCAGCAAGTGGTAGATGTAGCACTACCCCCTTCTAACCTGCAAAACGGGGGTGAGATAAAAATGGACCAAGTTTTTCCATGCATATCACTTTCATAATGCTAGGCTGTACCCCTGTTGTTTATGTAGGCAAGCCTGTTTTCACAGAGTAGCAGTTAGCACTATATTTAATTCTTGTTCCCAGCTGTTAAAGGCTACAGGAATGGGCTCAGTATGAAAGTCCTTAAGAATTTTGCATAGCAATGGTATGTGTTTACCCTATAAGGGATGTATCAGCACGCCCCCTATTAGCTTGACTAAAGGAGGTGACTAGGTCAAATTGGGTGTACGTACACTGAGTTTAGTCAAATAGCCCCTCACCTGAAGGAATCAGAACTAGTCCACACCTGAGGGTCTATACTGTTGCTGTAATGGAATGAAAGTGAGAAGCTTGTCATGCTGATAAAATTGAAATGGGCATATTAAGCCAACATGGGCCAGATATTCAAACAGTTAGTGCTGTGTTAACAGGATTAGCACTATGCTAAGTGTGAACTGTGCAGCCAACAGACTGTTACCACAGCTGCTGCTATATTCAAACACACCCTTGGCCCAGTGGTATCTGATACCATGCACCTATGCAAATAAATGCATAGTGTCTACAATGATATAATTAATGGGTTTTGAAAACACTAATTGGCTGCTTGTATAGCACTGTTTATTGCTTCCAAAACTTCTACCTTTACAAACGTGCACAGTGGTGTGCGACCCCCCCCCACCCTCTGGTATCCAACAAATCAAACAATACTAGTATCTCTTCCTACCCTGATCTCCATTGGAATAATAAAAGATAATCTAATTTATCCTGGTAGTCTAGTGGCTCCCCCTTCCTCACCTGATTCCCATCAGAATAATAAAATAGATTCCAACCATCCCTGGCAGTCTAGTGGACCCCCATCCCAGTCTGGGTATTCTTGCCCAGCCCCTCCCCACTCCAATGAAGGCAACTGGCACAGACCCACCTCTGTGGCCAGCCACCATGTGCCACACACATATACTGTATCACTATAGAACTCTGTATAGTGATACAGTACTTGTGGAACATCAAAGAGACTTGGAAAAAACTACAGTAAACCCAATGAAAACTGAACTGTGCTTGTGCATGGACATTTTTCCTCAGAAAAATGTTCTGCTATTCATAACTTGTTATTTTAATGTTTTGTTCATCAAATCCTGGTGGAATCTTAGTTACCAACTCCCTCATGTCCACATAAATGGTTACATGTAAATCCCACCCCAAAATGATAGAATTAATTTGCCCCTCCTCCAAAAACAAACGGAAGGGATTTAAAAGTAAACACTTAGGGAAGGGGGGATTACTAAAACTTCACCCAAATTTGAGCAACAAAACATCAAAGATATGGAACCTCCCAATTCCATATGAATATGGAGATAATCAGTTCCAGTTTTACTACTAATTTATGTGGACCCCTGGTGGCAGAGTTCCTATCCCTTTTCCACTCTCCCTTAGGTACCAGCTAAAACTTCTCCCGGCTCCCACCCCCCAGCTCCTGCTAGACTTCTACTTGACCATCTTCTATGAGATACCACCATTCCAGTGTTTGGCTCCCATGAGGCTTCTGCCTCTGTTTGACTTAGTCACGTCCTAACAACTACTGCAGTGCTCTTTTTCTGCCTGCACTGGCACTTTACTGCACATCAGTGTTGCTCAATATACCGCAATTTGACTCCTTCCATTGTTATTGTACTGTTAGTCATGCTGACTTGTATGCATTTTACACATTACCTTGAACTGTTATTTTGATGCTGTGTATACGGCATTACTATACTCCTCTTCCTCTTTCCCCTGGGTCACATCTGGAAACATGACTTAGTACCAGTTTTCAACTAAATAAATACATACATACATACATACATTCATGCATACATACATACATACATACATTCATACATTCATGCATACATACATATATTCATACATTCATACATTCATGAATACATACATACATTCATACATACATACATATATTCATACATACAGTATATACATTCATACATTCATGAATACATACATACATTCATACATACATACATACATATATTCATATATACATACATTCATAAATACATACATACATTCATACATACATACATATATTCTTACATACATACATACATATATTCATACATACATACACACATTCATACATACATACATATTTTCATACATACATACATTCATACATACGTACATATATTCATACATACATACATTCATACATATATTCATACATATATTCAAACATACATACATACATTCATATATTCATACTTATATACATTCATGCATACATATATTCAAACATACATACATACATATATTCATACTTACATACATTCATACATACATACATATATTCATACATACATATATTCATACATACATACATGCATTCATACATACATACATATATTCATACATACATACATATATTTATACATACATGCATTCATACATACATACATATATTCATACATTCATACATACATACATTCATACATACATACATTCATACATATATTCAAACATACATACATACATTCATATATTCATACATACATACATTCATATATTCATACATACATATATTCATGCATACATACATTCATACATATATTCATACATAGATACATGCATACATATATTCATACATACATACATACATTCATACATATATTCATGCATAGGTACATGCATATATATATTCATACATACATACATTCATACATACATATATTCATACATATATTCATACATACATACATTCATACATACATACATATATTCATACATACATACATTCATACATACATACATACATACATTCATATATTCATATATTCATGCATACATACATTCATATATTCATACATACATACATATATTCATGCATACATACATTCATACATAGATACATGCATACCTATATTCATACATACATACATTCATACATACATATATTCATACATAGATACATGCATACATATATTCATACATACATACATATATTCATACGTATAGTCATACATAGATACATGCATACATATATTCATACATACATACATTCATATATTCATACATACATACATATATTCATGCATACATACATTTATACATATATTCATACATAGATACATGCATACATATTTTCATACATACATATATTCATACATACATACATACATATATTCATACATATATTCATAGATACATGCATACATATATTCATACATACATACATATATTCATACATAGATACATGCATACGTACATTCATTCATACATACATATATTCATACATAGATACATGCATACATATATTCATACATACATACATACATTCATATATTCATACATACATATATTCATGCATACATACATTCATACATATATTCATACATACATATATTCATACATAGATACATTCATACATACATACATACATACATGCATACATAGATACATACATACATACATACAATCATACATTCATATATTCATTCATACATACATACATAGATACATACATAAATAACTAAATCAGAGCGTGGAATAGACAGAGCAATCTGAGGAACAGCACCATCCAAAGCACAGTTCTCCTTTCCAGTGTGAGGGTACTGTAGGGCGTGCTCATGTGCTGAAGACTGGTTAATTTGCTGTGCTACCATCCAACAATGTGACTACTCCAGTTCCACTAAGATCTGGATACAATGCAAGTGTTACTCTTATAAAAGAAGTTACAATGGGGCATTTACAAAATATGGATGGGCACCATTGCATTTTTCTTTGCTCCTTGTAATTTGAAATATAGTAACACTAGCATAAGTGCTTATGTAATGTAAAAAAATATATATATTTCATATAGCAGAAGTGGAAACTTTTTTCCAGTAATATTTTTACCGAAGATTTGGATACAAAAAACACATGAAAACATTATTTTCATAAGTACCAATACATAAGCATATGACAAAAGTACACAAGAACCACTTCAATATCTTAGATCATTTAAACCAAAGAAGTAGACAGTGGTCAAGTTGTAGTTTAAATATACTAATTCTAAGAACACACCAACATCAAAAATTTGCAAGTTGTTTGATATTGCAAGAAAGGATTCTACATTTTATCAAAATATTCAGATTTGTTCAGTATGTTATAATTGATCCTATCATTGTTAGCCAATGTACCCATAGAATCAGATCATTCTCTTATAGAGGAAATCCTTTTTGTTTTCCAGTTCTATAGAATCAGTCTTTTATATACCAATGCAGCTGCTAAAATCCAGAGTAGAAGTGGCCTAGGAATGTTTGGTAATGGAAGTATCTCCCAGAATAAACACTAATGGGTAAAAGGGTATAGTTGCTGCAAGATATCTTGACAGATTGAATGGATACATTTCCAACCTTTCGATACCTCTGGGCATTCCCATACTAAGTGACATAAGTTATTATTTTGACTGCTACATTTCCAACAATTATTCTGCTTGTAGTTATCCATATGTTGCAGTTGTTGAGGGGAGTGATAATAATGGTGTCAGATTTTAAATTGAACTAATCTTCGCTGTTCCTCCCTGCAGCTAAGGTAGGAATTAACCCAAAGTTTAGACCACGTTTCTTCAGAAATTTGTATACCAAAGCCCTGTTTCTATTTAGTTTTAGTATTAAATGTGGTATGGCTATTAACATCTTTAACAATGTTGTGAATAAGGTTAGTACATTTCCTTAACTGTCCTATTTTAATAAAGTTCTCAGTCAGAGCAATTGGGCACCTTGTATTTAAGGTTCAAAATTTTCTTAGAGAGCGAATCTCTAGTGTGTAGATATAGCCAGAAATACAAATTGCTAAGTTTAAATTTACTTTTGAGTTCATCAAAATATAATAAACTGTTATCTGTATCATTCAGTAGGTCTTTAACCTTAGTAATGCCATTTTCTCTCCATCCTATATCTGTAAGAGATTTATCATTAGAAGAAAGATAAGGATTATTCCAAACAGGCACATAAGTAAAGGGTAGTGAGTTACGATTTAGGAATTTAGAAAGTTTTTTGCATCACGTGATGGTAATTGAAGTGGTGGGGTGCAAAGATATTTGTCTGGGGGTGTTCAAAAAGAAAAGCTCTAAAGTGTGACGTGACTTCACAATTTGATTTTCTACCATCACCTATAATGATGAGTTTGTGTGGGTAAAAAGGGAGAACCAATGAGTTGCTTGTTTAAGACAAAAAGTCCAATACTATCTCTGCCACCAGGGTATAGCCATTCTGCCTATTTTCCTGGGGGATCTTAGTTTATATATACTTAGCCTAGGGGGTTTATTATTCCATAAGAATTTTGAGATCAGCTTTTCTAACTTTCTGAACCAGGATGCTTGAATTGCAATAGGAAGATTGTTTAGACTATTAAATATTTTCATAGCCAGAATCATTTTTATTGAATTCACTTTGCCCCACAAAGATAGATGTAATTTAGACCATCTTTCTAGCTCTTCCACAGCTTCAGACAGCAAATATGTTAAATTAGAGCTTATTTTTTTAAAAAGAATTAGAGATTTATTTATGTATTTATTTATTTAGCTTTGTTGACCGGATGACTGCACTGGAAACGAAAGCCTTTTTCATGCACGAACCAGGTGCAAAAGCACAGACATAGTAGTTGGGACATCATGGTTCAGACACAGACACAGGAGGTAGAACTTCATGGTTCAGACACAGACACAGGAGTTAGGACATCATGGTTCAGACACAGACACAGGAGGTAGGACATCATGGTTCAGACACAGACACAGGCGGTAGTGCATCATGGTTCAGACACAGGAGGTAGTGCATCATGGTTCAGACACAGACACAAGAGGCAGGACATCATGGTTCAGACACAGGAGGTAGTGCATCATGGTTCAGACACAGGAGGTAGGACATCATGGTTCAGACACAGACACAGAAGGTAGGACATCATGGTTCAGACACAGACACAGGAGGTAGTGCGTCATGGTTCAGACACAGACACAGGAGGTAGGACATCATGGTTCAGACACAAACACAGGAGATAGGACATCATGGTTCAGGCACAGACACAGGAGGTAGTGCATCATGGTTTAGACACAGGAGGTAGGACATCATGGTTCGGATACATCATTATTCAGGTACTTAAAACAGAAATTTTACAAATATACTGAAAAAAGGAAAAAGCAGACACAAGGGTTATAATGGCATAATATACAGAATACATAGGAAAAACTTGCAATGTACAATGAGGGGAGAAGGCAGTGCAACAATACAGTAACTGACAAGAGTAATAGGGGTAGTAATACACATAAGGGGTATGATGGCTGGGGAGATAATCAAACAAGTGCCATGCAGTTTTGGCAGGAAAGAGTGAGACGAGGTGAGAGAGGAGTTCGCAGAAGCAGTTGCAGGCATGAGGATGAGGATAATGGATAATAGGATGAAGAGTAATGAACTTTCAAAGGCTTAACGAAGGTTGCCAGTGTAGGGGGTTTGTTTGATGGAGGGGTATAGAGTTCCATATTGAGGCAGCATGGTAACTAAAGGAGCGTTGTCCCATGTTAGTGCAAAACACAGGAACTGCAACATTGTCGGAAGCAGAGCAGGATGTAGGCAGATCAACGAGTGGGATATGATTTGCTAGGTAAGCAAGGGTGCCAGGTTGCAAGATTTTTCTAATAAGTGTGGAGAAAGTTACATAGAAACATAGAATTTGATGGCAGATAAGGACCCCTTGGCCCACCTAGTCTGCCCATTTTTCCTGCCTGTTTCATGTACCCCAGATCCTAAATGATATGTGCCTTACCCTCTTTTTCCTATTACTAGGGTTCCTTTATTTCTGTCCCATGCATGCTTGAATTCCCTACTGTTTTTGACCCCAATACCTCCACAGGGAGGCTGTTCCATGGATCCACCACACTTTCCATGAAAAAATACTTTCTCATGTTACCCCTAAGTCTACCCCCCTCTATTTTTATATCATGGCCCCTTGTTCTTAAACACCTTTTTTTCTGAAAGATGCTACCCTGTTGAACTTTATTTACTCCCTTGAGGTATTTGAAAGTCTCTATCATATCACCCCCCTCTCTGTCCTCTCCTACAGGGAATACATATTGAGATTCTCCAGTCTCCCCTCATATGACTTTTGGTGCAGTCCCTGCACCATTTTTGTCGCCCTTCTCTAAACCACTTCTACTCTGTGTCTCACTGGAGATGTGTGGCCTCCAGAACTGAACACAGTACTCTAGATGAGGTCTCACCAGTGTTCTATAGAGTGGCATCACTACCTCCTTTCTTCTGCTGGAGATACCTCTCCCTATGCACCCCAGCATTCCACTGGCTCTCCTCACAGCCATCTCACATTGTTTGGTAACTTTTAGGTTAGTTAGATTTGCTTTGAGGTCAGGGGGTAGCCAGTTTAAGGTATTTAATACGAGACAGTGATGAGCATTGAACCCACTACCAGAGGCAAATTTGGCAATTTTATGATATAAGGTATGCTTTTTTTGTAGTACTGATTTGCTGGCAGCATTGACAACTAACCTCACTGTAAATAAGTGATGGGAGAAAATTGGCTTACGCTATTCAGATCCTAGTTTCAGGTGATAGGAACTTACAAACTCTGTAGAGTGCAGGATGCACCAACCCCTGACCGGGCTTGAATGGCACCCTTGATTGTAACAAATTGTGCCCTTGGGTATTAATTCCAGACACCTGGATGATGACCTGGTAAGAGAATATTTCTAAGATCTGAGCAGGTTCCAGTTAACTGGCAAGCGGGGCGTTGGCTGTTCCTACTGATTCTGTGGGTAAGCACACCTAGAGGGCAGGAATGATCCTCAGAGATGCCAGAAAGGCTGGCAAAGCAAAATAATGAGACATGCTTGACAGAGAGAAAAAAAAGAGTCTAAATAAGCAGGTCTGAGAATAATTCTCCTACCCTTGAATGGGGCAGTAACTGCAAGCTCTGATGAAGAGGATATTTTCACTCAAAACGTTGGCTTGGGTTTGTCATGTGTAAATAGTACTGATGGCATTTGGGGAGAATAAATAAATAAAATTTATTTTCCGGTGAGCAAGTCTTTATTCCAGTCATCTTAAGACTGAGCTAGAGGCCTAGCTAGTCCAAAAATCCTGCAAGCCCTCACCAGAGTTCATCCTGCAAAATCATTGTGAGCCTTATCCTGGGCTTATACTGTCCAGAGACTGTGCCAGGGGAAGGCACCTGTTTGGTAAAGTTTTGAAACTGTGCCAGACAGGCATCTGTTGAAAGAAACACTGAGAAACAGTGACCATGGGGCATTGCTGCAGACCAAAGCTGCTGAATAAATTGACAGCATAGACCTGCATCCTACCCAGGCTGCTTTGGAACCAGGAGGGGCCTGCTAGACCTTATCTAGTGGAGTGGATTAGAGAAGAGAGAGCCATGGGGCACATGCCAAGAGTACATGGGTACCGATCCAGAGTGGAGTTGGACTGTGGGGCTTGTTCCTGGTGTCTGGGCTCCTCTGGAACCAGGAAGCCTTTGTTTAGTGTTCCTGTGACTGACAGCTGAGCTAGAAGGGCCGTGTCCTGAGAGGTGTGAGCCGACTTGAGCAAGTGCAAAGCATCTTCATCTTCAGGCCTCTGGGGCCTCATCCCGATGACTGCCCAACCTGCTGCTGTTTGCAGGTTCCCACCCCACCTGAACTTCTGCATACAGGGGTAATGTTAGTGCTGACGTTGCTGGCTGGGGTTTTGTGTTTCCTTGGATTACAGTAACTTTAATTTTGGATTACAGTTGGGATTCCAAATGTTTGGATTTCAAGTTCTTAAAATTGTGCTAACACACTTTGGCCTGTTGGGGGGTTAAACTGCAAGCCTGCTAAATTTCGTTGAGTGTACCATTGAAAGAGCCCAGGCAACATAGCTACCAGACCTACACTGGGACACTAATGTAATTCCTGGGTACATAGAGTTATTGGTTTTTGTGTGATTTTTTTTGAATTATGGTTTAAATTTTGGTACCAGCTGTAGAGTATCCTGCACCCTGTGTAGCATAATTCATCCTTTTGTACCCCTTGATTGGGTGGGTGCTTCATAGATCATATGGGATCTGAGAGGGTGATAGTGAACCACAGTTCGGTGACTTCAAGAAGGTATTGCTAAAGTGTGGGAGTGCTTACGGTGACTTGCAACTGTCTAAGCCCCTCAGTTCCTCCAGCTTCCAGGCCTGTGTTCCTAGTTAAAAGCACTGTTAATTTCTTGAATTTCACTTCATGTGTGCACCCACTTTGTGTAACCTGATTGAACTGTCTGTTGGTAAAGGTAACAACTGTCTCATTGGTCCCGCTGGAGGGTCATCCAGTCCAATGTAGACAGATGGGTAGGTACTGCAACCCAGGCATGGTGCCATACAGGTACCCAGCTAGATTAGCGCTACACAAATAGCACCAATCTACAGAGCACTGGTTCATGTAGTGCTAGCATGGACTGTGAGAGGGGATATACAGCACTTTCAGTAAGTGCTCCCCTGGTCGCTGTCCATGGAGCTGTACAGACATAGGGGCACCAGAATCCAGGAGGCTGGCCAAGCTGCTCCCTTGGCGTGGAGGGCTGGTGCATAGAACAGCTTGGCCAGCAGCAGTGGAGACCAGGGTTCTAATCCTTGTCTCCAACTTTTTTTTGCACTCGGGCTTAGAAGTTTGTACATGCGGCCATGGAAACAGTATTCCATGGCCCCACATATTTTAACTTTCCCCATGATCTGCTCCTCCCTGGAGTGAGCATCCTTCAGTCCAGGGGGTATGGGGGGCAGTGCCCCCCACGTTGAGGGTGTGTGGGGGCAGAGCCCCCAGCAAAATCAAAAATGGTGCTATTTTTTCTACCCGTTTCTTGACCACGCTATTATTGTCACCACTAGGAAAAACTTGGTTGGGGAGTGATGGGCTAGACATGAAGTTACTATCTCTGACCCTTGATGTTCTGATCAAACCCATTACAATGCTGTTTAATAAATCCTTGGCCCTAGCTCAATTCCCGGAAGTTTGGAAGCAAGCCCTGGTAACTCCAGTGCACAAGAATGGTGACAAGGCACTGGTAATTAACTACAGGCCAATATCTATCCTCTCCCCACTATCCAAAGCCCTGGAATAAATCATGGCAAACCAACTCACAGAATACCTCAACAAGTACAATCTGCTCTGCCCAAGCCAACGTGGTTTCCGGCAAAACCACAGTACCATCACGGCACTGCTGGCATACTTTGACTGTACGCACAAGGCACTGGATGAAGGCAGATTGGTGGGGTTCATCTTCATTGACCTCACTAAAGCCTTCGACACCATCAACCACCCTCTACTGGTACTCCAGGTCCAAGACTGAGAGTGGCTCCAAACACCCTAAATTGGTTCAATGACTACCTATCACAAAGGAATCAGCGAGTCAAAATCAGGGAGACGTTATCCAGCTCCAGAGATGTACTCCTCAAGGATCATCCTAGGTCCCTTGCTTTTCAGCCTCTTTGTTAATGAATTACCCATGACCTGTGACACCAAACTCTTCCTGTATGTGAACGATGCTGTGCTGCTGAGTAGTAGCACCTCCCAGGCTGCCCTACAAACAGAACTGCAGACCTCTTTCAACAAACTCGAGGACTGGTTCTGTAGGAAAAAGCTGCTACTGAACTACAAGAAAACCAAGGCCATGCTCCATTCCAGCCCCTACAATAAATGCAGGCTCACTCCTCTCAAAATCACCAATAACACTGGTGGGCAGATTGAGCAGGTACAATCATTTAAGTACCTAGGGGTCACCATTGATGACTCTCTCACTTATACGAACCCTATGGACTCCCTTGTCAGACCAGTAAATACAAAGATCGGGGTCCTCTATGGACATAAGAAATCCTTCACCCCGGAAGCACTCCGAATCTCAGTCTCCAGCTCCATACTCCCCACGATAGACTACAGGCTAGTGGTCTATGGAGCTGCCACTGATACTGCACTCAACAGGGTCCAAATTGCACTAAATAAGGCATGCCGCCTGACCCTGTGCACAGATCAATACACACACACTTGCACCCTATATGAGCGTACAAACTGGCTTAACCTAAAAGACAGGATAAATATCAGACCTGTCTCCTGGGTAAGAAGGCACTCCTTGGAAAAACCCCACCCTGCATAGAAAAGCTGCTCGAGGCTTCTCTCTCATCCCACATCACCAGAGGGAGGAAGAATGGAGCACTGTCCATCCCATTCCGACGAACCTCACTTGGGCAGTGCACTTTCTCCTACCGAGCCCCCCTCTGGCTAAATGAACTCCCGCAGAAACTACAAACACACAGCCTGCCACAGTTCAAAACAGGCCTCAAACAGCACCTAAAGTCAATCTCACAATGCACCTGTTTCTCAGGTCATATTTGAAAGACTAACCTACACCTCTGGTAATACCCAGCATGGATACCTAGAAAAATCTGCCCTCATTCCAGCCTAGCCAGGAGCACTAGTAAGCTATTAATCCTCTTTACCGCTCTATGTACTGCCCCCTCCAAACCCCCCTTCTCCCATTTTCTCAACCATAGTCTATCAATGGATGTTGGTGGTCTCCAGGGCTGAGCTACCCAGAGTATCATCCAAGACATAACCTGAATCCTCTTACAATCACTTTGTTTTCCACTGTTTGTCTATAATTCTCATGTACTGCTCTTTAATTGCTTAATGTGCTGAACCTTGAAACAACTGTATTTGTGCTGAACCATGTAACTACTGTATTTGTGTCTTGTATTATTTGTCTACCCTGACGTGGAACCTTTGTAAAAGAGCTCACGCTCAAAAGTCTTTCGATAATACAAATAAATAAATAAACTGTTCTGACCCAGTGCCCACTGCAGGAAGTTTGTTCCCCTGATGACTGGTCAGAGATCAGTTTCTGTGCAACCTGGTCTGGAACCAGTTTCCGAGCCACCTGGTCTGGAACCAGTTTCCGAGCCACCTGGTCTGGGGTCAGTTTCACTGCTGTTCAGGAGATTTCTTTGTTCCCCTGATGACTGGTCAGAGATCAGTTTCTGTGCAACCTGGTCTGGAACCAGTTTCCGAGCCACCTGGTCTGGAACCAGTTTCTGAGCCACCTGGTCTGGGGTCAGTTTCACTACTGTTCAGGAGATTTCTTTGTTGCACTTAGTTTTTTTCCTGCGCTAACTCCCTTTAATGTAGATTTACTATTACCAACTCTACACTGCCATGGATCACCCCACCAGTGAACTTTCAGGTCAAAAGTATTTTAAGGGAAAGTGAGATTCAAACCCAGATTTTCAGTCTCATAGCCAAGTGCACTAACCACTACATTCTGCTGGCTGCTGCCTAGCAAGCCTCTGGCAAGACACATATGTGACAGTAACTGATCACAGACCAGTTCAGCTGGAAAGAGAAACTGGTCTCATGCCAGGTGGCACAGAAACTGGTCTAAGACCAGGCAGCTCTGAAACTGGTCCCAGACCAGGTTGCTCAAAAACTGGTCTCAGACCAGGCTGGTCCCAGACAAGCCATTAGGGGAACAATCTTCCTACACCCCCTTCCTCACCACAGGAGAAAGAAAGAACCTAACCCCTCAAGCAGGTGGGCCCTTTACAGTCACCAGGCAGTTGCGTAAATTCAGACACGGCGACCCAGAAGTCCACTGTTACAGTGTTTTCAATGCTTGCCCACTGTGTCTTCAAAAAACCCAATAGTTGCAGACAGAAGCAGCTAGGAGATGTGAGTGCTACCTGTGAGCTGGGTTTGCAGTGGCACGGGATTGTTTCTTGTGAATTGCACATATGCCAAACCATTTAGAGGATCTCAGTCCAAGTCCAAAAAGTATGAAAAACTTCCAAAATTAACCTGGAAGAATTATTTTACTTCCATGTTCCAGTATTATTATTTTTTATGATTTGTCTACCAGTATAGCCTAGATAAGCTACACCATCTCGTTTTCGGTGGGGTCCTGCTTCTGGCCATTTCTTTTTTGCAGCTGTGTGGACTGCCGCACCAGAAGATTCAAAGACTTGCTTGATGTCATACAGTAAGTTAATGGATGTGGTGGGATTTAAACCTGTGGCTTTGAGTTCCATAGACTGCGCTCTAACCACAAAACCATGCTGCCTCTAAAATGTGGACCTTAAGAACTAGTTTTACTTTCTCCCCAAACTGGCAACACAGTACTTCCAGATTTGGGAAGCTATCATACTTCAAATAAAACAAAAAAATCTATTTGAAACACTGACTTAACCTCTGTAAGGTCTTACTTTCTAGAGACAAATCTAGACTTGTGGGTAGCATGTGAAGGCATGTTATGAGGGAGTGGTTAGGTTCTCTGCCTCACAATAGTTGTTTTTCATATGTTGTGAAAAAAGCTGTTAGTAAGCATGCTTAGGAAATTGGGGCGAAACCAACCAAACCAACTGTCATTGTTTTCTGATGAAGGATTCTATGTAATCCGAAAGCTCATGCACCTATTTTCTTTTGTAACATATATGTTGGTCCAGTAAAAGGTACCACATCATCTCTTTTTTTTTCTGGATCTTCCTTGCATTTGGCATATGCTTGGTTGCTGGATCCATCTGCTCGGAAAAGTGGAACAATAATCTTACTTCACAATGTCACAGCCTTCTTAATTGTAATCAGGGTTATAGTAGTCTTGACCTTAGAGGATTACTTGTATTTTAGGCACCTAAACATACCTCTCAACTGTCCTCCTACATTTGGAGGGATGTCCCTCATTTTACCACTCACAATTTTGGCATCCTACATGGCAAAGATGCAGTACCTCATTATAAACTAAGATTTTTAAAACAAAAAAAGACAAAAAATCATTGTAATCTATAAAGGTGCTCAATAAACAATAAATGTTAACTAGAAAGCACACATTCCCACAGACGGTTCTGGGCTTTTTTATTTGTGGGTATGTCTACATGTTTTCTCTTTAACCCACATTTTGAGGGGCAGTCTCTCACATTCCCAGTGACAGTGCCACACATTGTCACTGCCAGTATCCCACATTGTCAGCGTCAGTATCCCACATTTCTTAGTGCCAGGGCCCCACATTGTTATTGCCACCGTACAAACTGTCAGTACCAGTGTTCCACATTGTCAGTGCCAAGGCACCACATTCTCAGTGCCAGGGCACTGCATTCTTAGTGCCAGGGCACCACATTCTCAGTGCCAGGGTACCACACTCTCAGTGTCCCTCATTCTTAGTTCCAGTGTTCTACATTTTCCATGCCAGTGTCCCCATTCTCAGTGCCAGTCTCCCACATTTTGAGTGCCAGGGCCCTGCATTCTCAGTGCATGTGTCCTCATTCTCAGTACCAGGGCCCCGCATTCTCAGTGCCAATGTTGCACATTCTTAGTGCCAGTGTCCCAAATTTTCAGCACCAGGGCACCACATTCTCAGTGTTTGTGTCTCACATTCTCAGGGGCCCTCTGTCCCACATTTTCGGCACCAGGGTACCACATTCTCGGTGCTTGTGTCTCACATTCTCAGTACCAGGGCTCCACATTCTCAGTGCCTGTGTCCCCATTCTCAATGCAAGTGTCCCATATTTTCAGTGCCTGTGTTTCCATTCTCAGTGTCTCACATTTTGACTGCCAATGTCGCACATTCTCAGTGCCAGAACCCCACATTCTCATTGCCTGTGTCCCCATTCTCAGTTCTAGGGCCCCATATTCTCAGTAACTGTGTCCCCATTCTCACTGCGAGTGTCCCATATTCTCAGCGCCAGTGTCCCACATTTTCAGTGCCAGTGTCTCACATTGTCAGTGTCCCACATTCACAGTTCCGGGGCCCCACATTCTCAGTGCCAGGGTTCCACATTCTTAGTGCCAGTGTCCCACATACTCATTGCCAGTGCCCACATTCTCAGTGCTGGGGCCCCACATTTTGAGTGCCAATGTCCCACATTCTCTCTGCCAGTGTCCCACATTCTCAGTTCCACACATTTTTGGTGCACAGCTCCTAACGTATTTTGCACTGTGGCATGACAGTCTGAGTATCTAGATGAAGAAGAAGAAGAAGAAGAGGAAGAATTAGCATTTATTTAGCACTTTTCATATACATGTATCCCAAAGCGCTTTGCAAGCAATGCTAGGCTGGTAGTGAAGTGACTGAATGTGTAGAGGTGGCCATCTATTGTGTAGTAGTGCTCCTGCTGAAGTTCTTACATTCCTGTGTGGACTCTTAAGTGGCATTTCATTTGAAGTAGCACAATGCCACTTTAGAGGACCAGAGAATGGCCTAAAGGAACTAACTTACCAATTGAAAAACAGGTATGTCAGAAATTACTCCTAGACAGGGATTCAGCTAATGTAACTCTTAGAAGTATTTCTAAGGTCCTGCTCCACTGAGTGCTGTATGTGTACACCCTCAGCACATTTGAGTACACTTTGGTATTCACGACCCTCCACAGCACTTCAGCTGACAAGGACCCCTAACCTAATCCTGCTGCACTGCCAGTAATATGCAGCCGGTCAGCACAGGAGATAGGTAGTGTGTGTGGCCATGCTCTGTGGCATCTCCAAAGCCAGTTAGAGCAGGCTTTCAGCATCTCAAGGGTGAGAAGGGGCCCCTGATGTAATGTTTTTTTGCTTCCCAGCATGGAGGGGAGGAAGGGAAAATGGGCCCACTTTATTAAAAAAAAATCACTGCTGCTGGTAGGACGGCATCCCATAATCCCCTGCTTGCACAAAGCAGGGGTTACAGTAAAAGGCCAACCTGGGCATGACACTGGAAGCTTGGTGTGCCTCTCAACCTCACCTCATAGCTGCCCCTGTCTGTGACGATCTCCATTGTTGCAGACAGGAGCAGCTGGGAGATGTGAATGCCAGTTGTGAGCTGTGTCTATAGAGTGGCACGAGATGGTTGCTTGTGAATTGTACATATGCCAGACCATTCTTGGAAGAAGTACCCTGTATTTTACTTCCATTTCTCAGTTTTATTTTTATGCTTTATGTTTCAGGATAGCCTAGATGAGCTACACATCTCATTTTCAGTGGAGTCCTGCTTCTTTCCATTTTCACAGCCAGGTGGACTGGAGCACTGAGAGATTAAGCAATTTGCTCAGGGTGTTTCAGTGAGCAAGTGTCTATGGTGGCAGTTAAACCTGAGTCCTAGTAATTCCCTAGGCTATGCTCTCACCACAAATCAATACTGCCTCTAAAATGTAGAACTTAAGAACTTGTTTTACATCTGCACCAAAATGGCAACACAGTACTTCTAGATCTGGGGAGTTATCATACGTCCAGTATAACAACAACAGCTCTAAATCACAAACTTAACCCCAGCAAAGTCTTACTATTTAGAGACAAGTCTAGACTTGTAGGTAGCATGTTAGGGCATATGTGTGTGTGTGTGTGTGTGTGTGTGTGTGTGTGTGTGTGTGTTGGGGGGGGCGTGGTTAGATTCTTTGCCTAACAATAGTTGCTTTCCCTTTCATGTTAAGTAAAAAGAGCTACAGTATTAATAAGTATGCACGGAATTTTGGGGCACAGATTTGGGAGAAGAGTTGCCTTAGAGATAACACCATAAACTACAACAAACCTTCCATGCATTAATCATATACTTGGTTGCCAGATTTATTTGATATTTAAAAGAGGAACAATAATCTTACTTCACAACAGTACAGCCTTCTTAATTGTAATCATGGTTGTAACTGCCTGCGCTTTAAGGAATTAATTTATTTTAGGCACCTAAACATATGTAGCAAGACACCCTTTTTCACTCTCTATCATAGTAGATACAGTGGTGAGAAAAGGCGGATAATAGTGACTTATGTGTGTATATTCTTGTCAAGAGATACCCCTGACCATAATCAGTTTCCAGGTTTGGCATTCCAACAATACCCTGAGAGGCATGGCCTGACAGGAGAGGATATAAATGTCCCTGCAGAATGGTATGGCTTAGCTTGGCTATCCAGACTCTGTGTCTGTGACAAGGGAGGGAATTGCTTACCTTTCTTCCATTTGGCGGTCATTGTTTTGCAGGATTGATGAGAAGCCATGGTTGCCCCATCACCTGGCATGTCAGCGTGAGCTAGGTGCCCTGTGTGGTACCTCTTCAATATTCCTCCTCCAACTAGTATGAGCTTCAATGAACTGGACTTGGGGGTTCTCCTCAAACCACCATACCAGTGTGGCTTCTAGAGTCTCTGAAACCAGGCACCCAGTTAGCATCATCATCCTCTTCTTCATTGATACTTTGGCCCTGGGGTGAAATGGAGCCACCTTTATTGGTCATAAATAGATTCAACTTGCACCACACATTATAAAGTTTCTGTCCCCAGCAGGGTAACATAGTCTGGTCTTACTTCATTTAAATTGTGAGTTGCATAAACTGCAGAGCCTTACTTTCACTTTTGCGCAGACAGCTCATTTGCATTTTCAATGAACTCCACACATTTTACTTTCAGTTTGCAGTAGCAGTGTGTATTGCAGGGTTATACAAGCATTTGTCAATGCTCAATGTTTGCTTGCTGGCATTAGCAGTGGAAGTGCAGGAATCAGACAGATGCAGTATAGGAATGACATTGAAGTATTGAACTGATGCCAACTCTACCCTCACCCTGCAGAGATGGACAGGCATTGGGGTGTACCTTTGGGTTGTTGCCCATGACGGTCATGACATTCCACCTCACCCTACCCTTCAGATACTGACAAGTGTCGAGGTGTGCCTTGGGGTGTTTGGGTTTTACATTCACATCATTCTGTAAGGAAATACTCTGAAATGGGTGCAGTATTGGAAAATGGGGTGAACTCTGGGGCCAAAGGGTCCAAGGCGCACCTTGGTGCCTATCACTGGCTGCAGGGTGGGGTTGGGGGTTGAATGGCGTGAGCATTACCGTCAAAAATCCCAAGTCACAGACCTGACGCCTGTCAGTCCCTACAGGGTAGGGTGTTATGGTTGAAAACCCTAATGCCCTGGGCGTTTCTTGGTATTTTTACTCCAAGTTTTCAACATGGGCTTTTTGTGACCCCACCGCTTGAACAGTGACACTATCAGTTTGTTAGGTGAAAGGTGATTTTGCACAGCGACTGTGCCATTTGGCTCCACAGGTGCGAAAACACATTTCAAACAGGATGTGAAAAATGACAGCTGTACTGTTCATGAGGAGGTGTAAAAAATAGAATTGTTGAAAATCTGGAGTGAAACTATAAAAAACTGGTGAAGTCACAAGCGTGTGTAGAAACTGCTCAATGCACACCCATTACAAAATTAGTTTGGGGAGTTTTTACAGCACATTTTCAGCATAGGCATTTTGGGACATCCACTCATGAACAGTGTCACTGTGATTTTCTTAATCTGTCCTGAACACTGATTTCCCACAGTGACCGCGCTATTCTGCGCTGGAGGGAGGTGTGGAAAAATGTCAATGTTGAAAATCTGGACTGAAAATATTACAAATTCGTGAACTTACAAGGGTGAGAGGAAATTGTGCAATGAACGCTCATAACACAGTAATTTTATGGACTTTGTCACCAGATTTTCAACATAGCCATTTTAACACCTCTGCTCATGAACAGTGTCACTGTGATTTTCTTAATCTGTCCCAAACATTGATTTCGCTCACTGACCACGCCATTGTGCACTACATGTATGAAAACACATTTTGGCTGAGATGTGAAAAAGACAGCTGTACTGTTTATAAGAAGGTGTGGTAAAATGGCAATGTTGAAAATCTAGAATGAAAATACTAAAAATTCTCAAAGTTATGAGCATGCGTAGAAACTGCGCAACACAAGCTCATGAAACAGTCTTTTTTGAGAATTTTTTCACCAAAGTTTCAACATAGGGTTTTTGGGGGCCTACCTCATGAACTGTGACACTATCTTTTCATTAATCAGTCCCAAAAGGTGGTTCCACGCAGTGACCATGAAATCACCTTTCTGGACTGAATAACAAAATGACAGTGACTGAATTCATGAGGTGAAGTCCCAAGAACCCCATGTTGAAAATTTGGTAAAAAAATTCCCAAAAATGGCCGAGATATGCATCAAAGTTGAAAAAAAAAAACATTTATGCCATTATACAGCTCACCGTCATTTCTTCAGTTTGCAGTTGGCTTTGAAGAGTGTAGGCGTGTTCGTGTTCACCGAAGATCGTTGCACTGGTCTCCAGGGTAAGTATGGGGTGAGTGGGGGTGTGGGAGGATGCAAGTGCGCGGTTGGTGGGTGCAGGTGGGGAGGGGCAAGAGAGTCAATGAGGACGTTTTTCTTATAGGTGTTTTTTTTTTACAAAGACAATGTGGGACTTTTGCCATGCTGGGGTGGGCTCCCAGTGTGGCACCTGGAAGAATCTGTTTGGGGGGCAGTGGAGCTGATGGGGGATTGGGCATCCCCGTCGGCCATACAGACATTTGCCATGCTGGGATGGGCTCCCAGCATGGCACCTAGAAGTCTGTTTGGGGGGACAGTGGAGTCGATGAGGGATTGGGCACCCCCATCAGCCATATGGACTTTTGCCATGCTGAGGTGGGCTCCCAGCATGGCACCTGGAAGTCTGTTTGGGGGGGCAGTGGAGTCGATGAGGGATTGGGCACCCCCATCAGCCATACGGACTTTTGCCATGCTGAGGTGGGCTCCCAGCATGGCACCTGGAAGTCTGTTTGGGAAGGCAGTGGAGCTGGCAGGGGACTGGACACCCCATCAGGTAATATGGACTTTTGCCACACCAGCGTGGGCTCCCAGCATGGCACCTGGAAGTCTGGGGGGGCAGTGGAGCCAATGGGGGATTGGGCACCCCCTGTCGGCCATACAGTGTGTGGGGTTGGGGGGAGCACATGAGTACACTGGGGTGGGCTCCCAGCATGCTACTTGGGTGTTTGTTGGGGGGAGCATTGGAGCAGATGGGGATCGCAAGGAAAAAAATGGAGCTTCTATGATGGCAGTTCAGATGCAGTGCTGACGTGTAGGCAGTTTGCATACTCAAATTGCCTGCCGATGGCAGTATGCAAATAGCGTACACATTACCACCACTGATTGTAGTGGTCTTTTACTTTGAACTGTACACCACTGCATCTGAACTGCTGTCATAGATAGCTCGGACATTTTTTGGTGTGATAGAGCCACACCTGCAAAAAAAGAGCAGGGCATTGGAAGCGGGGGTGGCACACCTACGAAAACTCATATGGTGGCACTGTGTTTCTTGCACATGCATGCAAGCAAACATAAAAATTGGTAGAAAAAATTATGCTTCCTGATTGGTGGAGAATGCTCCAAACAGTACAATTCAGGAATAGTAATCACACTGCTAAACTATTACACTTTTTTTTTTTTTTTTACTGTAGACCCATTTTATTAGTGCAATAAGAAACTTCAGAGTGGGGGTTACTATTCCAGAACTGCACTTCCAAAGAAACTTTAGAGTGGGGATTACTATTCTGGAACTGCACTTCCAAAGAAACTTCAGAGTGGGGGTTACTATTCCGGAACTGCACCTCCAGGAGGTTGAAGGCACTTGGCACAACACCACGTGCCTCACAGCACACCTGGGTGTACAGCTCAGGAATAGTAAACCACACTCTGTTGTGTCTTATTGCTTACTTATAGAGCTATAGAGGTTGTCCCTTTAAAGAATAAGGAGTTTGTGTTTGAATTAATATCCCCATTGGAAATACAAAATGCATTGCTTAATATAAACGTTAACAAGGCTGGTGGGTTGGATGAGATTCCTAGCATTTTGTTGAAATATGCTGCTCCGGTTATTTCTTACCCTTTAGCTAGTATTTTCAACATGTCCCTTATGAATGGGAAATTCCTGAAATGTGGAAAACGGCTAAAATTATTCCTGTTTATAAAAATGGACCTAGGTGTTTAATGGAGAATTATAGGCCTATATCATTATTACCAATAGTGGCTAAGGTCTTTGAAAGTTTGTTAGCTAAACAACTTCAGACTTATTTGGAAAATGGCAAGTTGATTAATAAGTTTCAATCTGGCTTTAGGCCCTTGCACGGTACAACTTCTGCTTTGCTGAGGGTTACTGGGGATATTGTGGGTGCTCTGGACAGGGGGATGTCGGTGGGAGCAATTTTTGTAGATCTATCCAGGGCATTTGATACCCTGGACCATGACATCCTCCTGTCCAGACTACCTGCTTTGGGACTTTCGACAAGAGTGGTTAGGTGGTTGGAGGCTTATTTAATTGGTAGGAAACAAATGGTTTCAATGAATGGATGGGATTCTGGTTTTAGGAAGATAACATCTGGGGTACCCCAAGGATCCATTTTGGGTCCAATATTATTCAATTTATATATGAATAATTTTGTTTTAATTGATTCTGATGTACAGTGTCATTTTATGCAGATGACACTATTATTTATGTAAAGGGTCATTATTAATTCAGATAGAATCTACTCTTCAGAAAGCATTTGATGAGCTTCAGTTATTCTATAGGGAATCTAATCTTGCTCTTAACCCAAAAAATCCCAGGTAATGTTGTTTTCTAGGGAAATAAAAGAGATTTATTTTAATTTGGGTTTGAGTATAGTGACACTGGATAGTATTGTTGTTGAACAAGTCCAATGTTACAAATATTTAGGGATTTATATGGATAGATCATTGAATTGGGTTTCCCATATAGAATATATGATTAAAAAAGTTAATTGTCGTTTGGGTGCACTTTATAGAATTAGGAGTTGTATGGATGTTAATGTAAGGAAACAGGTAGCCATGGCTACCTTGATTCCTTTGTTAGACTTTGGGGATATTATTTATATAGGGGCTACCTCAACCCAGTTGGCTAGATTAGATGTTTCCTTTAATAAGATAGCTAGGTTTATTTTGGCTGTTCCTAAGAGAACTCATAGGAGAGAGTTATATCAAACTTTAAATTGGATGAGTCCTAATGATAGAAGGATATTTCATGTTTTGATATATATGGTTAACTCAGTTAGGGGTAGGGTACCAGAATACATTACTGATGAATTTCAAATTAGGATAATAAGAGGAGGGTTACGTTCTGCTGAGGGTATGGAATTTGTTCTGCCCAGAAGAAGGACGGACCTGGGTAGAACATTTTTCTATTTGGGTCCCAACTTATGGAATTCACTTCCAACTCATTTGAGGCCAATTGGTTCCAGTCCCAATTTGGGTGAAATAAAAGTTGGTTTAAATCTGAAGCTGTTAAAAGGTTAAATGATGAATAATTATGTATGTTTTGTCTTATGTCTCACCTTATAATAGGATACATAACTGCACTTTATATGTGTATTTTGTTGTTTATGTTATATGGATGTTAGTGTTATTGTAAATAATTTTATGTTATTGTTGTTGCTTTTTTTTTGTGTTTTCTTTTAATTATGTATGTATATATGTATGTTTTAAGGACCTCACTGGAAATGAGCTTGTCTCAGTTGAGCCTCCTATTCTTTTGCTTGTCAATTGAATAAAAATTTTACTACTACTACTACTACTACTACTACTTCAAAACTCTGTACCCTTTGGTAACTCATGGACACAGGACGAACACTTAGCCAGAAGTTGCTTTCAAAACTCCAAACATTTATTTATTGTAGCACGTGCGCCCACTGCTTGAGGTAATAGCAAACTGCAGTGCAGCTCCCAGTTCTGGACCCAGTTCAAATCAACACTTCAAATCCATTATCACATTCAGAATTATTCAGCATCCATCATAACTCATTCATAATCACTGTTACTATACATGTCCCAAGTTCAACCAGCCATGCGTATGATTCTGACTAGCAACTTAGGTTACTATAAACATATTTACATTTCAAACTCTGTCCTCTCCAGCCCTTTATTTTACTTTTAGCTTGGTAACATATTACCTCGATTATCTTATGGTGACATAAGGGTTATAGAAGTTACATTATGTGTTACACTCATAGCCACAAGCAAAACTAGGGTATCAGTCTGTGCATCTCCCTGCAGAGTCAAGGGATAAGTGGTGCCACCTAGCACCAGAGGACATGGAGGGATATACCTGCCTAAATACACATTCACACAGGACATACGGTCGTTTAGCTGCCATTTTGGTAGCCTGCCCTGAACCCCCATATGTGCCTCAATAGAGAGCCTAAGTCAGCACCTTACATGATCACAGTGTCACGAGCCCAGCCCCATGGGTGCTGCTGGACGTTCTGTTTGAAGGAATGTTCCCCTTTCTATGGAACTTGTAAACAGCTGTAGGGTTCAGGAAGTGTCGCTAACCTTCCTTTTTTCAGTGGGAGGGTGGAAATGTAGTCTTGAGTTCCCCTGACTCTTATACTATGTTCTCAAGCTAGAATCCCCCTCCTAACTGGTAGCTTCTGTGCTAATTTGGTTTCATAGGATAGCTGAGTGGTTTTCTATCTTAATTAGCAAGGCATACAGTCCTTACAAAACCCTTCTGTTTAAAAAAAAAATTATATCACACAATCAGACCACAGGCAGAGTTGATAAGAAATCATAAAAATTTTACTTCAAGAAAAAAAAAAAACAACACAGTAAATTCTACAATTTGGAAGATTTGAAAGGCAGACAATATGAAAATAACTATTGGATGATTATACAGAAAACACTATACACTGTTATTTCTAAACTATGCTTTGAATTGGTACTTTACTTTTACTTATTTAAATTTTGATGACCGGGTGGGCCCTCTGAGACAGTTAAGTCCCTTTTTCAGGGGCGACCCGGGGAACCAAATGTTCCAAGCATAAGAAAACAGTACAGATAATTATGTACAAATATCCTTGACAGTTACATACATTCATGGACTAGACTAGCCATCCCATTCATTGGGAGACAGTTCAAATTACAGATGTTAATTGCAACATAGGTGAACAAACAGTAAGGTTGATACGAGCATACAATATAATCGTAGTAGAGTCAATTAGTACATAAGTGCAGAGTACAATTGACTGTGTACAGATTCATTGCCCTAGACATTGATCATACACACCAGAAGAGTATAGGCAAGCAGGTGGAGAAATTTAGAGATGATTAGGTACAGTTCCCGTTACAGACAGGAGGCTTGTAAAATATTTCCCTATATTGTCTTTTGAAGAGAGTAATGGTCTTGCATGAGAATAGCGAATGTGGGAAGTCATTCCACTTTTGTGGTGCTGCGAAGAAGAAGGATCTTCTTCCAACAGCTAGGCGAGTCTTGGGCAGACCCAGCATTAGGAGGTATGAGGACCTGAGTGTTCATGGGAAGGGTTTCAGGGTTAGTAGGTTAGATATACTCAGAGGAGGTGGGAGCTGTATTAGCTTGAAGGTGGTGCAATATACCAGGAGGTGAAGTTTGGCTATGAAAGATGGCCAACCCAAATTGTTCAGCACATCACAGTGATGGGCATGAGCTGGGGCCTTAATAGGAAATTGGGCAGTTCTGTGATAGGCCATTTTGAGTTTGTTCAGGAGTGTAGTCTTAGAGGAGTGGATTATAGAGACACCATAGAAGAGGCCTGGCAGAAGGGTAGCAGAGGCAATAGTGCTTCTTGCACTACTTGAGAGGTAGGGAGCAGTGCAATATAGAAGGCCTAGTTTCTGATTAGTATCCTTAATGACACAGGTTATGTGCTCATTGAAGGAAAGATGCTTTCCAGATACTACACCCAGGTATTTAAAGAAGGTAACATTTTCAAGTTGAATGTTAGTGGATGTTTTGATAACTGGGGGGCTGTTGTGTCAAAGCAGGTATGGTGGAACAACATGGATTTAGTCTTTTTTGTGTTGAGAACTAGTAGGTTATTTTTAAACTATGTTTCTAGAGTCTGAAAGTCATTTGTTAGGTCAGAGTTAATACTTGAGATGTCACAGGAGGATCTATATAAGATGGCATCATCCACATATAGCTGAATCGATGCCCCTCCACAATTCAGAGGAAGGTCATTGATGAATATTGAGAATAAGAGAGACCCTAGGATTCATCCCTGGGGAACCCTGTCAGTGATAGGAGATAAGACTGAGATGGTACCAGACCATTTGACACTTTGAAACCTATTCTTTAAGTAGTTAGAGACCCAGAGAGAGAGAGAGAGAGAGCGCTTTTGTCAAGACCAAGGTGGTGAAGCTTACAGATGAGAAGTGAGTGGTTGACTAGGTCAAATGCCTTCATTAGGTTGACAAAGACTGCACCAGTAGCTTTGCCCTGGTCCATAGCCTGGAATATATCAGTGGTGATCCTCAGGAGAGCAGTTTCTGTCTCATGCAATTTCTGAAAGCCATGCTGGTTACTAGTGAGGGCATTGGTCTGTTCAAGGTAGGATGATAGTTGATTTTAGAAAATGGGCTTTTTATTTCCTGGCATCTGATTGGCTAGTACCCTTGCCAGGGGGGGTACATTAACTTTCAGTAGATGCCCAGGAAATAAAATGTGCCAGCCCAAATGCCCCTTCACCCATACAAGTATCTTTGTGCACATCCTGCTTGATGATTGGCCAAAACCACACGGCTGAATTTCAAATAACGGCCATTTTTTCCCCCTCGCTTAGTGAGAAATACTGCTCCCCATCACTCAGTGCCAACTCTGAAATCATACATAATCCTCTAATTCACTGGACTCATTTATGACTTTTTTCTGTCTTTCTTAAACCTTGACCCCCTCCTTCAAACTGAAGCTACGCATTAAAGCAGCGATCTATAATATATACATGGCCACGCGCAGCCCCATTCTCCCAAATTCATCTTTCATTCATTCACTGTGTCAGCTCTAATTAGAGCGACTGGATGAGCAGGTAGGCTGTATACCACTCAATGTTTTCTTAAATTTTTTTTCCGTTTTACTGTTCCCTCAGCTCCACAGCTTGTACTCCTGCCAGCATTCACACGAAGATCTGGGTCTTTCACCGGCACGGGGGGGGGGGGGCTGCGGCAGTGAGAGGCAACGTAAACGGCTCTTAAAAAATTTTTAATTGTTGCAGAAGGAATTTAAGCAGGTCTAGCTGCTGAAACAGTGTTTATGGTAAGTAAAAAAGTGCTGGCACTAAGATAATGCTCCTTTAGGAAGTAACTGTCAGTCTGCATGACCCGCTTTCCCGGCTGCCTGCCACGCAAGAGTTACTCGACAACAGCTAACAGCGTTAACGTAATTTCTCAAAACTCAGCAAGATAAAGTAAAAAAAAAAAATCATATGGCTGCCCACCCTCGCAACCTTCTTCCACCCTACTACCTGCCTTGTCATTTTGTTAAATTTTTTTTAGATACTAGCAACTCGCACCTAATTGCTGGCGGGCTCCCGATGCTCTGCTCCCTTGTCCCTCTCAGTGCACTCGCGGTCTCTTGCTTCTACCATAGCTCTAGCAGGGGCAGGCAAAAAAAAAGAAGTAAACCACAGAAGACATTTTTCCCATCCATCCGATTTAAAATACGCTTGTTCCCTTAGCCTTAGCAGGTTTACTGGTTATGGGGGGTAGAGTAACCATGACAACCAGGACCAAGATCTTAAACTACAGAGGCTGTAAAAGGATAGTATTAGCGGAGGGAACTATTTTATTTCAAAACATATATTAGACTAATTTTTTACAAACATTTTTTACTAAACTTATTTTTGTTCTAACATGCCCATTTTCTAAGCGCAATAATACCCTCCAGGGTGGGCGGTATAGGCAATATCGGACCTGCCAGGGGCTATAAGGCCCTCCGCCTGTGGCGTCAGGCCTCATTACGCCCCTGGGCGGTCCGGTATTGCCCAATACCACCCACCCTGGAGGGTATTATTGCTTGCATAAAGTATTCTTTCTTGGATTTTAGCAATTGGACACAAGATAGATATGGGTCTATAGTTTTCGATACGGTTGGTCGGACCACTTTTATGTACTGGGACAACAACTGCAGTTTTCCATTTGTCTGGGTTGGTTTGTGTGAGGAAGGCTCTATTGATTAGGCTGGAGATTGGGTAGGCAAATGCAGGTGCACCTATTTTAAGAAATGTGGGTGGTAGGGAGTCAAACCCTGGTGAACTGCCAGGGTTAAGTCCCCTTAACAATTTAAAAACCACTTTTCTGAAGGTGGTTTTTAAGTGGAAGAGTCCAGAAAGATCAAATGTCCTTTTAGAGAAGAAAATTCTCTTTGTAGGTGATGAAGTTCTTTAGAAAAACAAGATTGTTGGAAAGAAAACTTGAGTCTCTGAGTTTCCTTTTGTGCAAAACCCAGGACTGTCTTGGTGCAAAAGTCTTTGTTCTCAGATTGTCACTTAAATCAGAATTTCTCTGTTCTGATTGTGAAAATACCCCTTTCATAAACCCAAGTCTATTCAGGGGGTTTCCCAGACCCACATATACCTTCAAAAATTATTTATTTATTTATTTTTGTTGATCGGGTAAGTGCACTAGACAAATCCTGCCTATTTTCAGGCATGACCCGGCGGAGGGGGATACAGATGAATGCCAACTGACCTTGAACCAGATTAAGCTGTTGGTGGTATTTTTTTAGTGAATGAGGGAAATTTGGCCAGGTCACCGTGGAAATTCCCCTACTCTTTTCGATAAGTGCCATGGGATCTTTAACATCCACCTGAACTACCACCAATCCAGGCAGAAGGGACCTCGGTTTAATGTCTCATCTGAAAGACGGCACCTCAGAAGTGCAGCACCCCTCTCATGTTGCACTACAGTGTCAGTACTGGGATATTAACCCGAGTGCCAGATGTGAGAACTGAACCCACAGCCCTCTGATCTCCTGGTCTCAGAGGCGAGTGTGCTACCTACTGAGCCACTGACACTGCAGTATTACAGCTTGGCAAGGCCTCCAAGCTCTGAGATTTCCAAGGAATACCCTTCTTTCTCATCCTATAACTTCCAAGCTAATGCACTGATTTCAGAATTTTGTGTGTAGTTAAAGGACAATTAAACAATGAATTTTGGGAGATAAATCAAATTGCAAGCACTCCAATCTACTACTAGAATAAGGGATGCTGATTTTCCTAAAGTTATCAGTTACCTGTAGTTTTCCCATTGAAGCAGTTTTTCTTGAGTCCACAAAAATTTGCCGAAATGTAAACAAACCCCCGATTCTCTTCAATCCGAGCCGCAGCTCGACTCACAAAATGGCAATGGCGAGGATGTGCCCTGCGTTATCATGATTAACAAATCACGGGAGGATGGGGTGGTACCTGAGGACTGGAGGAAGGCGGATGTGATTTCCCTTCACAAAAGTGGGTCCAAGACAGAGGCAGGAAACTACAGACCTGTCAGTTTGACCTCTGTGGTAGGGAAAGTGATGGAGTCACTTCTGAAGGAAAGAATAGTTGAGTACCTAGAGGCCAGTGGGGCACAGGACCCAAGGCAGCATGGATTCACAGCGGGAAGGTCATGTCAGATGAATCTAATAGATTTCTTTGACTGGGCGACCAAAGTAGTAGACCAGGGAGGGGCTGTGGACATGGCCTACCTAGACTTTAGCAAGGCATTTGACACAGTCCCACACAAAAAGATTAATAGTCAAATTAACCGCCTGGGAGTGGGTCCCAGGGTGGTAGCCTGGGTAAAACATTGGCTGGACAACAGGACACAGCGGGTAATTGTAAATGGAGTCCACTCTGAAGAAAGAGGAGTTACTAGTGGGGTATTGCAGGGTTCAGTACTGGGTCCAGTCTTTTTTAATGTCTTTATAAGTGACATTGCAGAGGGACTGGAAGGAAAAGTATGCCTCTTTGCAGATGACACAAAGATCTGCAACAGGGTTGATACACAAGGAGGTGTGGAAAGGACGAGATTGGACTTGGCAAGGTTGGAGGAATGGTCAGAAGTATGGCAGCTTGGAGTCAATGCAAAGAAATGCAAAATAATGCACCTGGGAAACAAAAACCCAGGGGAAGATTACACAATGAGGGGAGGGATGGAGTAGTAACAACAACAAAAATGGAAGGGACCTGGAGGTAATCATATCGGATGACCTTAAGGTTAGCAAGCAATGTGAGAAGGCAGTAGGGAGGCGGGGGATACTGGGATGTATAGGAGAGGCATCACCAGCAGAAAATAGGAAGTTGTTATCCCTTTGCACAGACAGTTGGTGAGACCCCATCTGGAGTACTGCGTCCAGTTCTGGAGACCCCATCTCTGCAAGGACATGAACAGGATGGAGGCAGTCCAGAAGAGGGCAACTAAAATGGTGCAGGGTCTGCAAGAGAAGCCATACAAGGAGAGACTAAAGGAGCTTAATTTGTATCCCCTTGAGGAAAGGAGGGAGAGGGGGACATGATAGAAACTTTTGAGTACCTCAGTGGAATTAACAAAGTCCAAGAGGGTAGCATCTTTCAGAAAAAGGGATGTGCAAGAACAAGGGGACACAATTTGAAGATAGAGGGGGGACAGCTCGGGGGCAATGTGAGGAAGTATTTTTTCACAGAGAGGGTGGTGGATGCATGGAACAGCCTTCCTGAGGAGGTTGTGGGGTCTAAAACTGTGGGAGAATTCAAGAACGCATGGGACAGACATAAGGCAATTTTTGTGGGGGGGGTAGGAAGAAATAAGCTGTTGATTAAATAGGATCTGCTGCTTATCCTGTATGTAGGGAAATGGGCCGACTGGGTGGGCCAAGTGGTCCTTATCTGCCGTCAGAGTCTATATTTCTATGTTTCTATGATGTCATCAGAGCAACTCCGCTCCAATTCTTTCACTGAAATCTATGGGCACTGTTTTAAATGTTGAATATTGCCACGATATGTAGGTAAAAGCATACGTATCGATACTTAGCTAAATACGTTAGCTGAGTATCGATAAGCATACAAGTCCTCGCCATTTTGCAGATGATACTGTACTATATGTCAGTAATCCCTCACCATCAAAAGCCTGTGAACTTTTACAGTCAGAATTCTCCATCCTACAGCACAACCTGTTGGAAAAAAAACTACTTCTAAATGCCAAAAAAACAAAAGCCATATTCTTTGCCACCAAGAGTTGCTCTTCCACTATCCCATCATTCACCACCCCACAATTATCCACCATCCTTGGAGAAAATCTGGAATTTGTGGACAAATTCAAATATCTTGGAGTCTGGATTGACAACAAGCTTGACTACTCTGTCCACGTTGAAGAGCTCCTGAAAAAGCTGAGACAAAGACTTGGCTTATTTTACAGAATAAAACACTACTTTACCAGAGACTCCAAACAAAGATTAATCCTGGCATCATTCCTATCCCTCATTGACTATGCTGACTTCCTCTACGGCCACTGCTCCCTCTCCCTCTTAAATAAACTAGACACCCTGCACACCTGAGCCATTAGATTTATTACAGACCTTCCCTCCAGCATCCATCATTGCTCTCTTTACAATGCAGTTAATTGGACATCCCTACAGCACAGAAGAAAAAAGAATGCTGCTATCTGGATCTTTAAAGCTTTGTCAGACAAACTCCCCTCCTATATCTCAGACTGTTTCACCCGAATCACATCCAGGCCATACACCCTAAGGATCAATAAGCTCATTATGCTAAAGATTCCCAACACCTGCACCCGGTTTGGGAGGGCTGCTATCAGCTATTCCCTAGCATTTATCTGGAACTCACTCCAAAAATCTATGAATCTGAATACCCTCTTACCCTTATCATCCTTCAAAAAATTATACACCACCCTATTCCCAGAACTATGCAACTGCTTCCATAAGGCCTAGTCTCCCCTCCTTCCCCACCCCTTCCTTCTGTAATCCACTATGTTAGTTTCCATTCTTCTACCTTGTCAGTTATCCCACTTTGCATAAAAAAGCCTACAGAAGCCCTACTATCTGAACATTATCCCTCCTATATTGACTGTCCTCTTCATTTTACAGGTTTTAAGTTATTGTTACTGTGCCTTGTATATCTGTAAATATTTGTATATATCTCTCACCTAAATGATTGTACTTGTGTTATTTTATTTTCATGTCTTTGTACAAAACTTGTATCCTTTCTTTGTATGACCACTCAGGTCCATCTTGTAAATGAGCTATGCTCAAGGATGCTCGCCTGAATAAATAAAGATTTTGATTGATTGATTGATTGATTGATTGATTTTGTGAGCTGAGCTGTGGCTCAGATCAGAAAGAATCAGGAGTTTGCTTATATTTCAGCAAATTTTTGTGGACTCAAGAAAACTACTTAAATGGGAAAACTACAGGTAACTGATAACTTTAGGAAAATCAGCATCCCTTATTCTAGTAGTAGACTGGAGTGTTTGCAATTTGATTCATCCCCCAAAATTCATTGTTTAATTGTCCTTTAAAGTCTGAGTGATGCAATTTTTCAAGCCACACCCATCCCCTTTTAGATGGGTGTGACAGTTCACCTAGTCCTGCAGATGTCACTGTGGTTCCATGTTTAAAAACCCTGTAACATATTTTATGCCCATGTATGGTTCTTCCTGTTGCTGTAGGAGGCTGATCTCCCACTGGGCCTTCTGCTACTGACCTCCCACTGGGCCTTTTGCTCTGGAATGGTTAAGTTCCCTTTGATGTAAGGCATATAACCCTTGTAATACACATACCCTGTTTGTTCATTCCTAGACAAATGCCAGAACTTTTATGTTAAGTACCCTTTTTCAAATCTCCCTCTGCCTTCAAAGGGACAGTGTTTTAACTCTGGAACACATCACAACACATTAAATATGAACACAAATAAAGCGGTGTAAGCCTATCTTGCCACACACAGATCATCAGTGGTTCACCAGCTGAACCAGTCTGTCCCTACCTCTGGGGTTTTCTTGTATTTAGCCTTTCACACACGCCTCTAGCAATAGGCCAAGTCCCTTGGCAGCACAGAATTCTGCCACTACACATCTGCGGCTGCTGCAGGATACAGGGCTGACCGGTCAGATGCTGTCAGGAGACCCTTCTTTAGGGTGGGTCCCCAGCAAATCCCAGACAGGGTCTGATCCTCTGGAGAGCCATACCATAGGGAACCAGTGCCACCCAGATCTAGAGACCCTGCCACCATGCCCAGATTCAAAGGCCCTCATGGCTGGTTGCAGTCAAAGAAGTGCACCTGTAGAGGCTTAACTGCCACACAGGTGCCCCAGACTGGGATGCACAAGAACTGGAACTGAAGGTGGAACAAAAACTGCTTTTGGCAGGTGGGAGCCCCTATTTATATGCACCTAGCGGGTCGTAAACTTTTCCTGGGAACCCTCTCAACCAATGGGCAATTGAGGTGCAATTTGCAGGCACCTAGAATTACTGTCCTAAGCAGAACACATTGCTTAAACAGGATGCACAGGAAACATATTGTTAATATTTCAAAACACATTGCAGGAACACATTTCAGAACCTTGGCCTGGCTAACATTAACCCTATAAGTGCACTTTATTCACCTGGCACTTTGATTTATACTGATCAAAAACCATAGTCCTGATCCCTGGAACATGTTACCTGGGTCCTTGTAACCTGCTGTGCCAAACGCTGGGTTTCATTTACCTCTTGCCAGCCTAGTATCACAGTGGTGACTCTACTGCTCGCTACATCGGTGACCAGGGTTTGGGAACTGGTTTAGGTTGTTGGGATATGGCTGGGTTAGGGAGAAATTAGCATCCCTAGGACAGCACTCTTCCCTTGGGAAGGTTTTTTTTTGCAGAACTGCTGCTTTACTGAAATCCAGAGGTGGAGGAGGGGTGTCGGCACAGCCTGGAGCTCCATAGCTGGGGAAAGAGCTTCTGGCAGACACATGATGTGATTTGTGCATGCAAGTGTAGGTGCACCATGGTAGGTTGGAGCTTCAGGAGAAAAGGGGTGGAAAAACCACATACTCATTGGTGGATGATGCCAGACCCTTGCATGCCCAATACCACAGACCAGGCAACCCAACAACTGGATTCTGCTTCCCTGGTGTCAAGGACCCACCATAGGGACCCCCTCATGAGGGGTGACTCGTGAGGGCAATCTGGGAAAATTCATCCTGGAGAAGGTGGCTGATTGGGTTGGGGGGTCTGGCTGCAGGAGGGCTGAGTGGGCATGGAGGAAGAAAAAACATGGCAGAAAAAAACACACCTCTGAACTGTCCCACATTAAAAGAAATGCCTCGCATTTTACCGCTCAGAATCTCTGCATCCCGCATGATGAAGATGCAGTACCACATTATAAACTAATATTTTTAAAATAAAAAAAGGCATAGTACTCTATAATGTTGCTCAATAAGCAACAAATGTCAACCTGAAAGTACAAATTCCCACACACTGTTCTGAGCCTTTTTCTTTATAGCCCCATCCATAATATGCTTTGTAGCATGGTTTTAAGAGCTGGGTTCTGATTAAAATCAGTAAACACACTTGCATTTACATTAAATATTGTTTTCAAATTTTTTTAAAAACCGTGTTCAAGCTCAGGTCCAGGGGTAGTCCATTACATAATATATATATTAGCTTCATACATGTAAACATTTATTTATTTAAAAGTTTAACCAGGAAGGCACACTGAGCAGAGTACTGCTCAATTCCAGGTGTGTCCTGGGGGAAGGGGGGCATAAGGAGACAGAAACATACAAGCATGTACAGTAACAGCACAGATATATTGCTAGTTAGACAAATAGCTTGGAAATACATTTGATCATGCATATTTACATTTGGACATTTTCATTGAGACTTGACGACAAGGCAGTATGGCAGTAGGAGGCTGGGGCAGAATACTGTACCTGGCACAGCTATGCGCACATGCAGAGTGAGATGCAGTGCTCGTTTATGAGGGGTCTGAGGTGAGTTGGTGAGGGCATTAGTCGAGTGCTTGCAGGGAGGGAGTTCCATAACTTGGGCATGCGGTGTCTGACGGCTGCTTGGCCAGCTGATGAGGTCATACACGGTACTGACAGAAGATGGGTGTTTGCTTTCCTCAGGGAATAAGCGGTGGTGGGAAGAGGAGTTAACGCAGCATTGAGGTATTTGGGGAGGGACTGGGACCAGTACTTTGCTATGAGTATGGTACAGTGTGCCTGCAACCGGTTATGGAGTGAGGGCAGCTTTTAGGACCGATAGAGGTCACAGTGGTGAGTAGTGGGCAGGCTGTCAAGGGTGAATCGACAGAAAGAGTGGAAGAGGGGGTCCAGTCTGGCTAGGATGGATTTGGGAGCAGCACTGTAGACTACATCACTATAGACAAAAATGGGGAGAATCATTTTCTGTACCAGTGCCCTGCGGGCTGGCAGGGGGATGCTACCACGATTGCGGTAGAGAGCACCCAGTTTAGGATGACGTTTTTTGTGGATGGCATCCACGTGTACTGAAAAGTCTGTGCGTGCCCGCTCCCACCCCCTCTGCACACATGTATGTATAGCGACAGGATGTCGCTATAGTCGCCCACCCCCCCATCCAGCTTCCTTATCCCCTCAGAGCCATTCCTGCAATGCACTGGGGAGCGGGTTGCCAATATTGTTGGTGCCCACTCCGTAGCGCCCTAATCACGGGCTGCCATAATCTTAGTACATTTAGGCAGCCCCCCCTCCCCTGATTCCATTTCATTCTCCATCAAGCGCCTGCAACCCTGTTCCTGACCTCATGTCATAATTATGCTATTTTCAGGGCCGGGGCTGCAGTGCTCGGCCACCGCTTGGCTTGTACCAGGAAGGTATGAGCCGGGATTTATGAATGAAATATTTTAAAAACCACTTGGCAGAAAATATTAATTTCCAGCTGAAAAAGCTCCAAGGGCAGGCAACTACACATATGTGTTGCCTGCCTGAATCATGTCAGAAGCTTTTTAAAGAAGACCGTCCATTATGTGCAGGCAGTTACATACAGTATGAAGGGGAGAAACATGTCATAGTAAACAAACAGGAATGAGACAGCAAAGAACAGAATGTGGAACATTTTGGAGAATAAGTTATCCAGGAAATGATTCTAGAGTTCTTCTCTAGTTGATCCATGGTGGGGGGTATTTTGCAGGCATTGCCACCACTGAATTGTACCACAGAGCTCCAGACAATTCATTCACCATCTGAATAAATTTAAAGTTGTATAACAATTATGCAATCACTTCCTCAAAGGAGAACTGCTGTGAAAATGGTAATATGGTCTTACTTAAATCTTTTATACACGTAACATTATTTTCTGATAAGAAGAAGTTAATTATTTCACTTTATATGAATTCCCCATTTCAGGGGACAGATATTCAAATACGTGCAAAGTGGAGCGCAGAAATTTGCACTGTGTCTTGCGCTTGTCTGGGTGCCTGAAGACGCTATGTTCAGTTGAATAGAGCACCGGCACCATTCGACTGAATAGATGGCCATGTTATCCCAGCAGTAAGCCACTTACACTGCTCCAACAGGGCTTCTGAAGTACACCGCCAGAATGCTGTTTGCAATATTCAAAGAGATCCATGCAAATGAGCCCATTGAGCATGCAAAGCACTAAGGGGTCATTTGCATGCCAATTGTGGGCTCATTTACATGGGCAGAGAGGCAGGTTAGTGTGCTGCCCCCCCTTTGCCTGGTCCCAGATGTGTACATATCCCTGGTGGTAGTGGTCCCCCCTCCCACTGATTGCCAGCCCATTCTATATAATAATATCTCCCTGGTGCTAGGGCCCCCCCCCCACTGATCACTGGCCCATTCTGTATAATGACATCTCCCTTTTGCCAGTGGTCCCCCCATCCTCCAGTTACCAGCCCCAAGCGTCCATGTATAATCCCTGGCACCAGTGGTTCCCCACACCCTCTGATTTCTAGCCCCAAGTGTCCATGTATAATCCCTGGTGCCAGTGGTCCGTGTTCCTCCCAACCACCAGCCGGGAATTAAAACACAAACCATCCCTGGCATCTCCTGGTCACCCCTGTGGCACCAGGCACTGCCCCCCCCATTAACCTTATCTGTATATGCAGGTCTAAGGGGGCTTACGGTGACTGGCACAACCCTTCCACACCTCCTCGGTCAGCTGCCATATGTACAGGCAGGGAGTGTGCCTCTTATTTATAGGAAAGGGCATGTTGCCCTGTCCTATGAAAATGAAGCATGCTTCCTGCCTGGACATATGGCAGCCAGCTGAGGAGGCTTGAGAAGGACTGTGCCAGCTGCCATAGGCACCTGTGGCACTGCAGATACAGATAAGGTGAGTGGGAAATGTCTGGTGCTGTGTGTGTGTGTGTGTGGGGGGGGGAGACCACCAGATACCAGGGATGGTTTGTGTTTTAATTCCTGGCTGGCAGTTGGGGGGAGGGGGACCACTAGCACCAGGGATAATACATGGACACTTGGGGCTGGTGATTAGAAGGTAGGGGGAACTACTAGCATCAGTGATTATTATAAAGAATGGGCTGTTGATCGGCAGGGGTTGCCAGGGATCACAGGTGGAGGGCATGATCCCCCAGCGGCCAACTGGCTACATGACTGCATTACCTCCAGCAGCCATTGGGGTTGCCCTGAGTTAAGTTGGGGTTTTGTTTGGCAGTATTTCCGCTGTGCAAAAGGACCATACTAAACCATTTTGCAAAGTGCAAAGCCATTGAATATGGGGTGGCATGCACATTCATGGCCATGCCCCTCCCCTTGCCCACATGCATACATTATGTTTTGTGCAGGCACTAACCATCTTTGTTCACGCAACAGCCCCTTTTGAATCTGGGGCTCCAGTGCAAACCTTGGTTTGTGAGCCAAAGACACGTTATGGCCTGCACAAACTTTTGAATATCGGGCCCCTGTGTCTAATGCACTCACTTGTGGCTCCATGCTTTGAGCTTCTCTGGCAGGACACAATGTGTGTTGTGTCCCACTCCACGAACTTCACTACTATCACCATGGCAACTTTATCCAGTACAATTGCCGATGAAGGGTCATATGATGAGAACAGAGATCCAAAAGTGTCTATTATCCCATATACTGTAGGTGTGAGCCACGACAGAGGTTTAACCTAAATTACAATCCCATAACTGCTGAAAGGATCATAGATGTGCCTGCCAGCAATGGGCGCTGTGGGAATCCTATTGGGTTTAGATTAGATAGTTGCATAACAGAAATAGCAAGGTACTGACAAACACACAATGATAAAATAGTTGCAGTACTCAATAGAGTTACATTTAGGCTACTGTTACTATATAATGCTATTCTGACCATTCCTTTTATATTTTTGAACTGAAATTCAAGCTGGCAGCTTTTTTTGTTTGCTGTGCGATCATATGCAATCGTTTCAATATGTTCTGCTAATTGCAGAGTTACAGTGCGATGCTGTTAGTCGCTTTTATTAATATTAAACATTTAGTTTTGGCATTTTTTTCTATATAGAAACAGTTTCTGTCTGAATTACTTTGGCAAGCTGTCATGATGCTCATAGCATGAGAAGATGCCTCCATTTCTTATTCAATACAGTTTGCTCATCACTCAGTGTAAACAATATCAGAACAATGGCAAACTTGTTAATTTTGTGCATCAAGTTCTCTGATGGTGACATTATATCTTTATGATGTTTCCATATGTGTGTTTTTTTCTTGGTTGGGGGGGGCATTTGACAAACCTCAGAAGTGGCATTTCCTTGCTATCCAATGGCACTTGATATACTGTCTGTCCCACATTTGATTACAAGGTTGAAAAACGTTGCTTGCTTGTTACTCTTGTTAATGTATAAAGTTGTCCAGCCTTTCACAAGTTAATTTAGTTGTCAATGCAAAATATGTACACAGAACATGAACCATTACATAGGGCATTGACCCTATCAATATGTATGATCTTCGGGGTTCAAGGGGATAGCGGTGAGGGAGTGAGTGGTGGGTGTAACTGTTTCTACATATATTGTGTTCTTTTATTTGATTCACATGAATTTGTATGTGCTACTGTGCTGGACATTTGCTTGATAGCAGTATGTAATGGTAGTTTACTCACCTGGTAAAGTCAGTTGTGGGGGTATACATCTCTGAGGCACTCCACAGTCCTAAAATCACAGATTGTGTTCTCCTGATAAGGTGCTTGATGCATGGGTGACTTCAAAAGAAGACCGACCCCTTTCCACTAGGTGCCTGCCCATTTTGGATCAGTTCGATGTCTTCTAAAGTTGTACCTAAGAAGGAACTAGATACTTTTTGGCTTGTTATCATATCTTTACACACACATGCACATATCTATATATATATATATATATATATATATATATATATATATATATACACCCTGTAAGCATTGAATAGATTCAAAACCAAACGGTCCTTTATTTCCTATTGATACACTGTAAAATTGCTGTGGCACATACGGCATGCCAGGTATAGTTATGCACTTACCTGAATGTGTTAATTTACTGGGTGAGGTGTGGAGTGCCTCAGAGATATATACCCCCACAATCACCTTTACCAGGTGAGTATATTACCATTGTGGGGGATAATCTCTGAGGCACTCTACAGTCCTTACATCATGGGTTTCTTTCTAAAAAGCAGTACCCTGAATGAAGGGTGGAGTAGATTTGTCATGTTCTGGTGAGATGGATTTGGCCACCATAAGGACTGAGGAGCCAAAATTTATCTTAGAGTCTTGCAACACATCAGTCCTGTAATGTCTTGTGAAGGTGTGTAAGGATGACCATGTAACGGCTGCACATGTTTCATCTGTTTTGGCCATATTTCTCTCCACCCATGAGGTGGCCATCACTCTGGTAGCGTACGCTTTGATGTTTGATGGAGGCATTGAGTTATTTGCTCTGTATGCTTCCGTAATGGCTGTTTTGAGCCATGTTGCTGTGGTGGAGTGAGCTGCAGGTTGACCTTTCCTGTGTCCTTGTAGAATGACGAACAGTCAGTCTGTTCTATGTATATCTGTTGTCCTTGTGACATATGTGGCTATTACCCTTTCCATCCCTAGGGTTTTGAGCTGCAGGTCATGTGCCACTTCCTCTGCAGGCATATGAGCAGGTAACTTGATGGCTTGTTTGGTGTGGTAAGGAGAAAGTACCTTAGGAATAAATGAAGGTATCGTTTTTAGAGACACTTGGTCATCATGAAAGACCAGATAGAGAGCCCTGCATGATAGGGCCTGTAGTTTGCTTACACATCTAGCTGAACAGATAGCTACCAGGAAAACCATTTTTAGGTTTAGCCAGTTGGATGCTATGGAATCAAGGGCTCAAATGGTGAGTCTGTCATCGCTCTGAGGACTAGATTAAGATCCCAGGGTGCTGTTATTGGTCTAACCATTGGTCAGATGTTGGTGGTTGCTTTTAGGTAGTGGATGATATCTTGGTATGCACACGGTGCTGTCCCATTTATGATGCCCCTTGCTGCTTCGATTGCTGCTACTTGAACTGTCAGTGAGGATGCTGATAGGCCTTTGTTCAGTCTCTCTTGTAGAAATAGTAAGATATCTGCTATTGTTGAGCTTTGTAAGTTTGTGTCTTTACCCAGACACCATCTTGTAAATATGTTCCAGTGTCTACGAAAGGTTGAGGTGGTGCAAAATCTCCTTGACCTGGTCATAGTGTCAATGACTAATGGGTGGTAACCTGCTTTCAGCAATCTCTCCCTTTCAGGAGCCAAGCTGTTAGCTTGAGGTTGTGAGGGCTTGGATGCTTTACGGGCCCCTGTCTGAGAATGTTGGGTCTGAGTGGAAGGGTCCAGGGGTAATCCAGGGCCATTGCCACTACCGTGGCGAACCAGGATCTCCTTGGCCAGTAAGGGGTGATGAGCATTACTCTTGCCCTGGTTAGGCGGATCTTCTTTAGGACCTGTGGGATCAGGGGCAGTGGTGGAAATATGTAGGCCACATTGAAGATCCATGTTGATGACAGTGTGTCTACCCCCATGAAACTATTGCCCTTGTAACAGAAGAAAAATCTAGGGCACTTTCCACTGGTCCCCAACATCTGTTGATGGATTGGAATACCTATGGATGAAGTTTCCATTCGCTCAAGTGTACTCACTGACAGCTTAGCCAGTCCACTGTTGTGTTTAGATTGCCTGTCAGGTGTATTGCTGAAATGCTAGTGAGGTGTTTCTGAGCCTATGATATGAGCCTTGCCGCTTCCTTCTGCATTGCTCTGCTTTTTGTTCCCCCTGCTTGTTGATGTATGACACAGTCACTTGATTGCTTGACCTGATGAGTACATGTTTTCCCTTGATTTCTTTGTTGAAGTGGAGGAGTGCTAGGAATACTGCCCTTATTTCTAGGACTTTTATTGGTAATTTTGCCTCGGGCAAGGAGCATCTTCCCTGTGTGGACTTGTGTCCTGTTGCTGCCCCCCAACCTATTAGGCTGGTGTCTGTGTCTGTTTGGATTTCTGGCTGTATGTCCAGCAGCACTCCTCTCATGAGGTTGTATTTGTACATCCACCACAGTAGAGAGCATGTCACCTGTGGGGGCAGTGTGGCAGTTTTTGAGAAATCTAAGATGAATGTTGGTCCCTGATTGATCAGGAATGAGAGAAGGGGTCTCATGTTCCATCTGGCCCATGGGATTATGTCTGTGCAGGAAGACACGAGTCCCAGAACTTGTGATACCAGTTCCAGCGATGAGTGCTTGTTCCTCTGTAAAAAGAATACTAGGGCCATCAAGTTGTTGACCCATTTTTCTAATGGTCATACTGTCCCCGTTACTGTGTTGATTTGTGTGCCCAGGTGCTCTATGGATTGGCAGGGTGTAAGGCAGCTTTTGTCACAGTTGATGACCCAACCATAGTTCTCTAGGTAGCATACTGCTGTTTCTGTCTCTCTGATGGATTATTGAAAAGGACTGATTCTGATTAACCAGTTATCCAGGTATGGGATAACCCAGATACCCTTCTCTCTTAGTTTTGACACTAGTACTATTGACACCTATGTAAGCACCTGAGGTGCTGAGTACTTGGTACTGAAAGTGTTGTTATAGAATGTGAAACCTGAGTAACCTGTAGTGTGATGGTCTTATGGGGATATGGAGATAGGCATCTTTCAGATCTATGGATATCAGGACATCACTGGGATGGAGAACCCTCAGGGTGGATCTGACTATTTCCATTTTGAATGGCTTGTATTGTACTTTGCGATTTAGGAATTTTAAATCTAGTACTGGTCTTAAGACTCCTGTTTTCTTGGGCACTGTAAAGAAGATCAGGTATATCCCTCACCCTCACTCTAGTAGTGGTACTTCCGCAATGGCCTTGTTGTGTAGTAGGTCTCCTAGTACCGTGTGTATTTGTGCTGGTCTGATTTTGTGTTTGGAGACTGGAGATATGATTAGTCTTTGCTGTCTGGGTATCTCTGAAAACTCTATGGCATACCCCTTTTGAATGGTTTCTAGGATCTACTTGTCTTGTGTTGATTTTGTCCAAGATTCAGCAAACTGCACTAATCAGGCACCTACTGGGACAGTTCGGTAACTGTTGTAGTAGAGGTAGCCATTGTTTTGCATGTGCCCTGTGGGTGAAGGAGTTTATGCCTCTGCCCCTGCTGGCTCCTCCCCTGCCATGGAACCTATTATAGTTGTTAGAAGGTGGGTAAGAGGGCCTGGAATGGTTTCCTCTGTACCCGTAGTGTCCTTTCCTTCAGTCACAAAAGGAATGAGCATGGGACCTTTGTCTTGCTGAGAGATATGTGGACCTGTTAGGTTTATCTTTTCCCAGTGCCTTGCCAACCTCTTTGCCTTTGAGGTACTTTTCCTAGGCCTTCTCCAAAGAAGAGAAAGCATTTGAAAGGTAATTTGTGCAACATGGCTTTTGACTCATTATCTGTGTCCCAAAGTTTCGTCCATGAGGATCTTTTGGCTATGTTGAGTAGAACCACTGCTCTTGCATTAATTTTGAGTGAGTCCACCACCATGTCTGCTAGATATTTGGTGGATAGGATAGCGTCCTCTAGTAGTTGGGCCTCTGTTAACTTTGGGGTTATGCTGTTTCTCAACGCGAGTGTTGTTCTGGCATCCTGAAAGATGCAGAAGGGAAAATATCCATTGAGGGATTTTGTATATGCTAAAGCTGCCTCAGGCAGATTTACTCTTATGAAGAGCTTTGAATGGAATATGTATGAATAATCTCTTAATCGGCTGTGTGAACTGTTATGTTATAAGAAATAATTATGTCAATTGTTGAGGAAATTTGAAATTGCACCATATTAAGAAATAAAAGGCATCTCGTGATGAAACCTACATTTGTAGGTGAAACATCGAGACTGTGGGTCATTTGGAATAGGAATAAAGCTGTTTTATCATTGTGAAACAAGTGCTGTCTACAGTGTACTTATTGTACCCCCTGTCATCACCCTGGTACAGAGGATTCTTTGGTAAGCCATAATGGACTGAAGAATGTGTTTGAGTGACTTCAAATGTGTTTGTCTACATGTGGCCTGGGTTGAACTGGTGCCTTTTGAAGTTTTGGTGAAAAAATATTGATTCGTTCAAAAGTTATTCCATTTTTTCATGTCCCATTATAGCCTATGGAAAAATTTATATGTGCACTACGAAAATTTTCACGATCATATTTTTTGTTGTCGAGCTGCCTGAAATTGTTTTTGTGCTGCCGGCATCTTGTTTTCAGTTAGCGACAGAGAAAAAACATTGTAATTCAAAAAATAGTACACTTTGGTAAACACCAACAGTTGTGTTTACCTAATCGGGCCCTGAGGAACATGACACTGGCATTAGTTTTTCACCAGCTGGTCTGGAAATATGTTTTTCAAATTTTTTTCACCAATTGCCTTTTTTTGTTCGCGGCAATATTTTATGTTACCTCAAAAATAATCGCGATCACAAGAAAAATAACAGTGGCAATAGTTTTTGTGTTCACGGTCACATTCCCATTATAGAGATGAGTGTCACAAAAACATTTAAAATAATTGTGGTAACACTGCATGAACACATTTTTAAATTTATTTGTTTTCTTTGTCACGTCATTGTGGCAAGATGGATTGTGCTATTGGCCTGAAATGTTCCGGGTGTCAAGTCCTAATCCCACAGATGTGCCTTTTGTTTTTTTGGTATGAAAACATTGAACAGGTCCATATTTACCGCATTCTGAAGTTCAGAAATTTTTCCATAGGATAACATTGTGGCGCCCGTGACACATTTCGGTGCCTGTATCTCGAAAATGGTTTGAGATACAGATTTTTCATCACAAAAATTCTTAGTCCACCTGTAGGAGGACTGAGTGCAGAAGTAGATTGGAAAGCTATGGTTACCATGAAATTTGAATTTTTTTTTCCAGCTTGTACGGATACTTAGATATTTGGGAATTAGTATTCCAATTGCTCATTTTCATGTCTGTGCGCCACTATTATGCCCACAGAGTTAGCATTCACAGCGCTTTCCAGTGTCCATATCTCATAAATGATGTGAGATACGGAGTCAGTCGCTCTATGCTGTGTAGACGTCTTATTGTCACAATTACAATGACACTTGAATTTTCTTCCTAGCTGCTACAGTTCCTGAGATATTGGCAAATTACTGTTACAAGGGTTCCTTGCCTTATAGGGCTGCTGTATGGCTCCACAGTTATATGTAAGTGGGAGCATAGGGCCTGGAGGGTCCACACTCCCACAGACACATATCATTATGCACAAATGGGCAGCTTGTGGCAGCACAGGGCCACCAACACATACCATCTACTACTTATATTACACTTTTTCAAAAAGAATGGAAATTCTTTGCATAAAACTTTATTAATGCATCAGTTAATGTTGCTTCCATGGTGACAAAAGTGTGGAAATTCAACGTTAGGGTTACTACCTCACCCCCATACCCCCATCCTCAAAACTCTAACTCCGCATTCCCCCACCCCCTACACACACATATGCAAGACACATACAAGATTGTAAGACAGTATATGAGTCATTCACATCTGTAAGCACAATAATCACTACACTGTACTCATTTCACATAACACTATGTAATGAAAAAACAAATACAGTATGATTGACTCTGTACCGCCAGCACAGTTTGATGACACATTATAGCTGGCATATCTTCTTCATACAGTGAAACTTAATCTGTACACATTTTCTAAATATTAATTTTCATGTGTCATAGTTCAACAATTGGCTCACTGCTAGTTTAGCTGCTACCACATAGGCATGTGGTAGCAGGAAAGATAGTGCTCACACATACTGTACATAGTACTTTTCAGATACTGCTCAGGTATGAAACTAGCACCATCACATGTTGTTATATTACTGTGTTACCTGGAAATACTCGTTAGCAGCGTGCTATGGCTAGCTTTGGATGTTACAGCTGTTGCTGTCATATGTTACTTGTAAACGATACTACAAAACATTATTTTTATTATTACTACCATTTGTTATTAGGACTGACTCACTCTATCAGAAAAAATAGGCAAACATCCAATGACTGTTGGTAGGGTTATCCAAACTCTTATTTCCAATGTAGCTATCTATAGATAACATACTGTGTGTTTCATCTTTTGTTAACAATTGAAATTTAGGCATCTGCTTAAATCTTGTTATTGATGTTTGCAGCAGAAAAATGCTTACTGTTGGCCAACTTCCATGGTTGCCCAGCATGCATGTGTACCCACAAGGCACTATGATAGCAGCAGAACTCATACAGTTGGTGGAGCATGATGATGGATGTGTCTTGTAGTACGTTTAGAGAGTTCTGTGTTACTTCTGTTACCTGATGCTGGTTGTGTCTGATTGGTAGTGTTGCCTTGGCCCTTCCCCGGCTTGCATATGTGTGTGTGTGTGTGTGTGTGTGTGTGTGTGTGTGTGGGGAATGCAGAGTTAGGGTTTTGAGGATTGGGGCGTGGGGGTGGTGTGGTAACCCTAACATCAAATTTCCACACTTTTGTCACTGTGAAAACAACCATAACTGATGCATTAACAAAGATTTTTGCAAAGAATATATATCTATATATGGTACCCTTTCCTGTTGTAACCCCTTTAACGGGAGGATCCTCCCCAGTATATATCAGGTTGAGTGGGGTATGGTGTGCCTTTAAGGGTGTGGGCTTAAATCAGGTCATGTGGGTAAATTGTGGCCCCTTTAAGAGCCTTGCCTCTGAGTATGGCCCCTTTAAAAGAGAAATGTAGGTATGGTTCTTCCCCCCTACCCCACACTTAGTCTGTCTCACTAATTCATTGGTGTGCCATCTTCTGTTAAGGTAATAGATTGCTTGATGAAAAAAAAGTTTACAAAAAAGTTTCTTTTCTCTCCTTTGTCCTGAGTCTGAGCTGGGGTGCCCTTTTGCCATGACAAAAATAGCCGTCCACTCGTTTTGCGCATGCGCAAGTCAAAAGGGAGCATCGCTCATGCACAGAAGCTCGTGTTTGCGTATGTATGAGAAAATAGATCAGGAGCACACACACAAGGACAAGATGGGCCATGGCAGTGATTATAAAAACAAACTATTCCCCAAATCCACAAGAGACAGGGAAAGGGGGCCATAAATGCCATCTTTAAGGCTTGGTCAAGAGAAGGAATCATGGGAGAGCGTTGATGTGGTTGTGAGAGTTTGGACTGGGGAAGGCACAGGTAAATCCCTATTGGCAGAAAAAATGAAAGAGATCAGAGTTTTTATATGTGTGACAAAGGTGGTAGATAGAACAAGTTGGTACATGAACCATGGGGCGCTAGCAGGAGTCCCAGGCCGTCTCAAGTCATTTTCAGTGGTGGACTAGTAAGCTGGAAGAGGAGGCTGATTCTGGAACTGCTAGCAGGGGTCCCAGGATGCATTACAGGAATTTTTCACAGTGGCTAGTAGTCTGGTCATAGAGGCTAATCCTGGGATTGCTAGCAGGGTCCCAGAGTTCCTTACAATCATTTCTTACTTACAGTGTGGGTATGAACAGGTTGGCTGACACAGGAACCGCTAGTAGGGGTTCTGGGAAGCCAGTGGAGCTCAGTCTTTGCTCAGTAGTGAAGCCAATGTAAACCTTTATCCTTTGGAATATTTATTCAGAGAATTATTGGAGACTGCTTGTTAGGTTGTAGTTCTAGTCCTATAGCCTGCCCAAAGAGATGGGGGATGCTAGGGCACCCATATAACAAACTCAGTAATGAACATTGGTAAAAAAAAAAACTGCAGAATTAAGCTAAGCATATCTGTTATATTGGAAAATATACAGAAAAGCTATCTGCATGTTGTTCCATTGCGTTTCACTGCCTTTAAGTTTTAAACTATAAAACAGCATGAATTAATTTTGTACATATATATATATATATAACCTTTAAGCCAGAATAGAACTCTTTTGCTGTGATGTGCTGCAGCCTATACAGGTGCGCTTTTGAAACTGATCCATAATGGGCAGGCACCTAGTGCAAAGGGGTCGAACTTCTTTTGAAGTCTCATGTGCATCAAGCAACCTATCAGTTGAACACAACCCATGATTTAAGGACCGTGGAGTGCCTCTGAGATTATCCCCCACAGTGGTACACAATCTATTGAATGGTACACATTTGATTACAAAGAGAAAATATGCTACTGTCTTGACATAGATAAAGTTTTATAGTCAGTCATCTGCTATTTAAAATATCAAATCAAATTATTTATTATTTATACAGAAAGTATACTTTACATAGATCAGTGGCCACATTGATATGTGTGATCCTTTAGAATCCTAGTCTCTTTATGCCGCACCGCGCAAGGCCAAAGGTTATTTGCCTACAAAACCCTGTCTTGCCTTAACTTCTTACACAGTGGCATCCTTGCTCAGCCCAGACTTGGGTCCATTTGAACATAAGCTCTGCCAGTTACATGTAGCACAAAGTAGTTGTGATTGCTTTTCTTAGCTGGACCTTGAAGGGTGCACCATGGAACTCTACAACTCCCTTCTAGCACGTAGATGATTTTGGCACTAGCCACTGAAATTATGCCAGCACTATCCTGCCCTAACTACTCCTACCTCCACTCCTGTCTAATCTCTCTCAATCTTGGTCACCTGACCATGGTCACCCATCCTTTCTTGCAGCTGCCCAAACTTCCCATTATCTTTTCCTGCCACTCTACCCCTTTCCACTGTGCCTTCCCCCTTCCATTAACTAAGCCCACTCTGACTGATTCTCTTGGTGTCCATCTCTCCTCTAAGCCTTCCACCCTTCCCCCACTCTTCAACAGTGCCTTCTCTGGCTAATTCCGACACTGTCCTAGCCACTCTGTAACTTCATAATCATGTTAAGGTACCTTACTTCATATTTAACTGGTGTTTATTGCACACTGTTTGGTTCTGTTGTATATTGTATAACATATTCTGGTCCTTGTATATTGCTATAATCACTGTATTCTAATTTGACTCTGTATACCTTTACAAAATGTGTCATCAATTGTACAATCTGTTATGTCTCCTATGTCCTGTTGTTATTGCTGACGTGGGACCTTTATATTTGTTGGGGTTCACACAGGTAGTGGCCTCTGCCACTCATAATCAAGGTAACTCACTTGATCTGGTCTTCCTCCTGGGGATCGAGTCCTCCGACTTGGTAGTGGAACCAGCTGTATGGTCCGATCATCACACAGTAAGATTCAATCTCCAGCCCCCCCATAGGCCTACCCCTGTGGAGATGGTCAGATACCGCCCATTGAGGGATGTAACCCCAGAAGGTCTTCTGACAGTATTAGACCTAACAGGAGTTTCAAGGGTAGGCGAGGATCTAGAGAGTCTAATTCTGGCCTATAATAAGGCTATTACTTTTTTTTTCTTATCATTTAACAATTTCTCCTTCCCACGCAACCACAGTCCTGCCTTACCTCCAGTCGCCGCTCCTCTGTTCCACCTCCGACCCCAAAGCTCCATGCCCAGCTGGCAAATACATCTCTGCCTGCGAAGGGCCCCCCTAAAGCCCTCGCTACCGGGCGAGAAACCATTACCGCACATGTCCGGCATCGCCGGTTGGTGAAATTAAGGCCCATCAAGCTGCCGCGGATCTGTGTGTTGCTTTTTCCTCCATTGTTTTTCCCTGGAAGCATGGACATGCAAGGACATCAACGCACTAACGTGCAGACGTCTGCCGTGCTTTCCCCCCACTAGCACCCACGCTACTGCAGTACCACCAGGTGTCCCCAGGGACCAGCAAAGTGCGGTGTACATCCCTCTCTTCTCCCCAGGGCTAGGAGAGCTGTTTTCAGACTCTCAATCCTAGTCCTCCCCTGCTGACCCCGATGACCCAGGCTCATTCCCGAACCCAGGTCACCGGCGTGGAGCGAGGTGTGGCATCCTGTGCCTCAACCCTCAGTGCCACTGGGCCGGAATAAGGCTATTACTGAGGCTCTGAATTCTGTCATCCCAGTCCGTGTTCGCCCTCTCTCTCTCTCTCTCTCTTTGCCCTCAGTCCCCTTGGTTTGATGGGAACTTGATGGGGTTGAGATGTATAGGATGAAGGCTAGAACATTGTTGGCACAAATCAACCCTTGAAGTCAACCACCTTAGATTGATAGATCATTATCAAACCTATCAATCATCAATCACACGTAAGAAGGCAGAGTTCATGTCCAGTGAGATTGCTGCTGCTCAAAATCGACCATCTCAGCTCTTTCGAACTGTGGACAGGCTGTGCAACTCAACCTGTCTACAGGTTCAAGGAGCACTTTCACAAGTTAAGTACAATGAGTTTGCTTGATTCTTTGCGGATAAGGTGGCCAACATCAGAGCCAAAATCCATCCAGCGTACTCTATGGGGGTTGGTGGTGGTCAGTGTATGGTTGCCTCCCCCCAGTCTTCTTGGTTATCTTTTGACCAGCCAGAGATAATGGACATCATGTGGATTGTCCAGAATTTGCAGCCAATATGGTGTAGTTTGGATCCGGGCCCTACACGCCTATTATTGGGTTTATGGAGTCCATCGGCCCAGTTCTTGCAAAGATTGTCTGGTGCTCCTTAGATTTGGGTGAGTTCCCCAGCTCCCTGAAGGAGGCAGTGGTGACACTGCTTCTTAAGAAATCTGCTTTGGGACCAAACAGCTGTGCCAACTACAGACCCATCTCTAAACTTCCCTTTGTTGGGAAGGTGATTGAGAAAGTGGTTGCGCTGCAACTGGAGAACCATCTTACCATCCATGGTGTCTATGAACCTCTCCTATCAGACTTCCAGAAGAGACATAGTACCGAGACCACTCTGGTTCAGGTGCTCAATGATCTTCTGAAGGTGAGGGATCAGAAGCATCATTCCATCTTTTTGCTTCTGAATCTCTCCTCAGCATTTGACACCATAGACCATTGGGTTCTGCTTGAGTGCCTGAGGGTTATCTGTGGCCTGGCTGGTCCAGTTCTCAGATGGTTTCACCCCTTCCTAGCTGGCAGGTCTCAGAGGGTGGTATCCAGGTTTTTTTCCTCCTCTGACCCATTCTCTCTGCCATGCGAGGTCCCTCAGGGCTCAGTGCTGTCCCCCATGTTGTTTGCAGTGTATATGCTGCCCCTCGGAGACATTGTAAGATGATATGGGCTGAGGTTTCACTGCTATGCTGATGATACCTAGCTCTGTCTGTCTTTTGCACCCAACCAGGATAGTGCGGTCTCAATGTTTAACAGTTGTCTGGTGGAGATCCATGACTGGATGAAGTACAGCTGGTTGAAATTGAATTCTGGGAAAACTGAGGTGTGGTTGTGGATATGGGGCACTGGATAGAGAGGCTGATGGTGGGTTTACCCTCTGGGCTTTGGCTTGAGGGTGTACAACTGCCTACCTCTGAATGGGTGCATATTCTGGGGTGGTTCTTGACGATGAACTGACACTGCATGTGCAGGTGTTGGCAGTCATCAAGTCCTCCTTTTGCCATCTTAGGAACATCACCAGAATTCAGTAACCTTGTTCCATCCGGTGATTTGCCTATGTTGATCCATGCCTTTGGACCTCTCGCCTTGACTACTGTAACTCCCTTTACCTTGGGCTTTCGGGGGTTAATATCAGCCACTTGCAGCTGGTGCAGAATGCTGCAGCATGATTGTTGACTGGGACTTCATGCTCCAGTCATATTACCCCCATGCTGCGTGATCTGCACTGGCTACCTATACAGTGGTGAATCACCTTCAAGGTCGGTCTTCTGATTTATAAAGCCCTGCATGGACTGGGACCGAGTTACCTGCAAAAGCTCCTGACTCCCTACAGCCCCGGCTGTCCTCTATGCGTTACTGTCGAGGGGTTGTTAGAGGTTCTCAGGGTGCAGTTGAAAACATCTGGGGTCCGGACTTTTATGTTCGTGATCCCATCTCTGTGGAACTCTCTACCATGTCAGATTAGAGCATGCAGGACCATGGAGAGTTTTAAAACCATCCTAAAAACACATCTGTTCAAGCAGGCATTTAGCACTTGACATTTTTATGGACTGTGAGATATTTTAATTGACATTTTTAAATTATTTGTAAAGCTTTATGGAATTGTTTTATGATGTTTATGTATGTACAGCTCTTTGACTTTAGAATTGATCTATATAAATAAAATTATTATTATTATTATTAATAAAAGAGCTTCTGGCTCAAAGGTATTACAGTTCCTAGATTTTAATAAAAAAAAGCATGCAACTCCCTTCACTTCAGCTGGTCCCCTGTGATAGAAGTAGCAGCAACAGCACACTCCTATCTGGCTTTTTATTTGGCTCTCCTCACTTTTGGAACCAGATCAAACTGGTCTGCCAGTTTCTGCTGCTGCTTCTGATTCTAAAATGAACATTATGGTGTGCTATGTAGAACTGTGATTGTTTGGGGAGAACAGAGCTGAATAGAGTTGACTAAGCTGGTTGTGTGGCCAACTTTTAGAAACTATGCAAGCTGTTTGTTTCATCTAAGCTAAGCTTGTTTTTATTGTGTTGCAATTTATAAACAGAGCACTGTTGCGTGCCTCTACACCCTGGATGTAATCCACCAGAATAAGGACTGCTCCAGAAGCTGCATTTTGAAGGTTTTTAATACTATTGAAAGTCAGATTTTGAATTTGAATTAACCAGAACATACCAGGATATGTTAAAATGGGTTACCGCTATTGTCATTCCTTTTTAGATTTTTAGTGTATTTGTAGAGTCACCCAAGTGTCTTCTTTTCATGCTGCTCATTTGGTTGTAACTAACAGAGTGGCTACAGGATTTTAAAAGAAAGAAGTTTGGTATATTGTTATACACTTGACCTCCTTTGTTTAGGTCAATTAATGAATTAATCAAAGACACTCCAACCAGTACCTTAGACAATATCTACAGTATAGGTTGTATTTTTTGGGGCTAACCCTATTAGAGATCACAGTGGTCAGTACTAGAAATGAAAAAAAAAAACAGTTCTTCACCTCTGATAATTAGTTCTCATCAAAGTAGTAAAATTAAAAGGGGTAAAAAGGCTTAAATCTTTAAGTACTAATAAGTGGCTGGTTAAGGGAGATTTAACCCAACCCATGATAGCAGATATCCTGAGGGGTCTCACTCCCACTCCAGCTGCCATCTCAACTCCTATTGTTAATTCACAGGAGTCATTTAATATATCTAAACATCTGGGGAAAGTTAGGTTCCAAATGAAACACCCTAGCTCCCCTCCAGTAGAAGGAATATCTATATTACCTTCTGATTTAGGATTCTCCATGGAGACCCTTGATTATAACTCTTCAGTACTGGTAGAAAATGCAAACTCAAACTTAATTACTTTTTATCCTTAAGAGTCTTCACCAGAGGATTTACAGTTTTACTCTTCTGTTAGACAGTCATTTTCCCCCCACCCCTAGGATCTAGGGTAAAGGGGAAATTAGCTACTTCAAAATTATTTTCATATCCAGTTAATTTTAGGTCATTTAACTTCAGTAATACAAGATCTTAGTAACATGATTGAGGGACTTAAGAAACTGGTGCCAACTAACTTGATTGAATGTAAGAGAAACTGGACCTGGTGACAGAAACTATCTGTCACCAACTCCAGAGCTGATACCAGCAAGATCAATCCTTACTTCACCTCAGAATTCAATGGAATATGATAAGGAACATTTCACAAATAAGGGAGATTTTGTATCATTCTCTTCTTTGTCTAAGCACATTTTAGAAATGATAAAAAAAATCCTTATTACGCTAATGCAGTAATATTGGAGAATATGTGGGCTTTGAAAGAGGACATAGTGAACCTCAGAACAGACGTATTTCATAATCAAGCCCTGTTAACACACTTATTAATAAATCTCAGGCACAAACTGAGCACTTTACTGAAGACTGCCAGGTAGCGCCAACGGTCTAGAGAAAATAAAGGTATTCATGTTAAACTTCCTTCTCCATTTTCAAAGGAAAAATTATATTACAATTTTAGATTCAAAATCAAACCAGAATACAAAAGAAAATAAAAAATCTAATCCTAGGAGAATTAAAAGGAAAAATATAACACAAAAGCAGGCACTAAATTCAGGGACAAATTCCCTGGGTCTGACAAATTTGATTTGGAAGGAGGTTGTAATATGGAATCAGTACAACCTCATATGAATTTATCAGTTTATTCAATTATGGCAGAAATAAATAAAGAATAATGGCCTCCTTTTTTCTCTGAGGCTAAAATGTCAGAAATGATTCAAGGGGAGATTGAGGAGCAATCGCCTCATAATAGAGGTGTTCCTGATAATCCTGAGAATTATGCTCTTACTTTCTTTGGCTTTGATAAAAATTACCCTGAGAAAGAGCTAGAGTTTTTAATTGAAATGTACGGCATTAATAGATGAGATGCCGAAACTCCTGAAAAATTGGCAAATTGGATTTTGTCATCTATTACATAGCCCTTCTATGTCTGATGGTATTTTATTACTTGTCCACCTAATGTACATTTTCCTGATTGTGTTTTGCTTTACTGCAGATCCTTTAGTACAGCATCTTATATTTGGTCCTAAGAAGCACTGCTTAAATTAAATGGCATTAATATTTTGCCCTCTTAGAAAGTTCCAGTTAAATCTGAGAGTCAGGCATCTATGATATGCAACAGGGACCATGAGGAGAATATTAGAAGGGCAAGAAAGGTCTTTGAGATAATTTCTAAATCTATAGGGGCTCATTCACAAACTTGGAAAAGTAAAACTCTTTCACTTTTTGGTTGGAAAGTCTCTAAAATGAGCCAGTTGGTCTAATTAAGTGTGATATTGCTTCCTTTTTGTTCCATACCTTTAGAATAGACTTGAAACTAAATGGAATTGAGTGGATCACAGTACATAGTGGGATTACAGATAGTCCACAAATTGATATTACTTTTAGGAACCCTAGATTGGGAGCATCAGTGTTAGATGCCTCCCCAGCATTGGATAGACTTGGGGTCCTTCTGTCTGACATAAATACTATGGGGTTTAATAAACAAGTTGCATCCAGATATAGCTTGTAGAAGAGTTCACCAGAGATGGCTATAAGTAGACATACATTAGTAAATAAGGACCATTCAGAGACAGTGACTAGCAATATTTTTTCTGCACTTCAAAATCTTACCTCTCAATGACAAGAATCTAGTCTAAGTATTGTTCAAATGTCTGATTAATCTTTGGGAATGCTAACTATTCTATTCTGGAACATAGAGGGCTTAGCGTATATATTGGTTGATGATGAAATTAAAGAGTTTCTAATGACCGTTGATATTTTGTGTCTACAGGAAACATGGTGACAGGATGTCAAGCCTTCATTGACCCCTGGATACACAACCTTTGCTATTCCAGCCATAAAAAAAAAAACAAGCAAGAAATATGGTAGAAATTAGGCTGGTACAGCTACATACTGTATCTTGAAATTTTCTAAACTACAAGATTACTGTTCTGGATTGTCAGTTATCATTAATACTTCCTCTGACATTGGAGAGCAAAAATAATAAAATAATTCTTCTTAATGTTTGTTTCCCCCCTTCAACTAGTTCCATTTATTCGCCTATTATCTGGCTGCAATTTTCTGAATTATTAGATGATTTGACAACTAAATATGGAACTTATGCTTTCCTTGCTATTGATGACTTTAATGCCAGAACATTTATGTCAATAATCAGATGGAAAATCCTTATGGTAAGTTTGTTCAGGGCCCGAACATGATTAACCCCAAAGAAAGTAATATTAGAAACTCCAAGGATAAGAAACTTAATCATCAACGTAGGATATTGTATAAAATAATGTCAGACTTGAGTTTATGTTTGGTAAATGGTTGTTTGCTTGGTGATCCAGAGGGTGAATATACATTTATAGGGCAAATGGGATCTTCTACTATTTATCCAGTCTGAGTTAATCAAGATGCCTTAAAATTTCTGTTCAACTTTGAGGTTTAGGATCATCCTGATTCTGCTCATTCACCATTACTTATAACTTTTCAAACACCAGGAATGGGTGGTAACTTTACCCAGTTTGCTGGTAATGGGGGTACTCTGGAAATAATTAATTCTAAAAGAATTAGATAGCATAATGAAGCTATCAATCTATTTTCAGAACTGTTTTTAGTTGATCCCTTAATATCTTTATGCAACTAAATCATTTATCTTCAGAGAATAGTAAAATTATCAGTAAATGGCTGGCAATTAATAACTACATTAAACCCTTATTTAGAACTAATTGGATATGGGAGCATTTTTGTCCAACATGGTTCAATAAGACTTGCTGGATAGCTAAACATAAGATAAATAGACACGTTGGATATCATAAAAAACATAAATCCAGGAAAAATCGTAGTTCTCTTAATAAAGCAAGGAAGGAATATAGGAAATAATTGGACATTGAAAAGGAAAATACCAGAAAAGTATATGGAACAAATCAAGTAGAACAGTTATAGCCAAAGACACCAGAGCCTTCTTTGGTTATCCCTGGCTATAATCAATATTCAAGGTAAGTGGAAGCATATATTACACCACAGTTATGGGAGGATCATTTTCAATGTCTTTACTTCTCCTATACAGAAGATATTGGAAATGTTAATGTCAATGAACTGAGATCTGAAACTCTTTTACATTTTTCACCAAAGCCTTTCTGTATACATTGGGAGGGAATTAAGCAAGCTTTGTCCTCAATTATATCCAATAAGGCTCTGGGTCCAGATAAAAATCTATCTGACATTTACAAGACGTTTCTTGATTGGTGGCTTCCTATCTTTTTAGTAGTATTTAATAGATTTGTCCAAGGAGAAAGTTTTCCAGATAGCTGGAAGGGAAGTATCATCTTTCCTATATATGAAAAGGGTCAAGCTTCTGATCCTAGTATGTATAGACCAATTAGTCTCATTGATACATCTCAGAAAGTATTTTGTAAAATAGCATTGCAAAGGTTACAGTCCTGGATCCATGAAAATCAGCTATTGAATGAGACACAGAATGGTTTTAGGAGTGGATGAGCTACTATTCGACACTGATATGTTCTGTCACATCTTATTTATAAATACACATGTATTAAGAAATCAAAACTTTATTGTTGTTTCATGGACCTCAGGTCTGCCTTTGGCAATATTATCTGCAAGCTTATAATATTGACCCCTACCTGTTGGATATTATAATAACGTTACATCAAAACACCTGGTTAAGTGTATAGCACAAGTCTGGAAGATTAACATCTGTTATTAAAGGAATAATGCATGACAGGGTGTGTGTCGTGCTGGGATAATGCCATGCCTGGGGGGGGTTGCTAAAGATTGTTGCCTCCTCCCTACCCTTATTTCATACTTTTTTAAATAATATTACATCAGTATACTCAGATCATCTGTGGCATTTATGGATAAATGCTTAAATCTTCACACGTTGTTGTATACGACTGAGATTTCCCTTTTTCTGTGAACTTTATGTCTAGCTGATTAGTCACACATTATGGCAGACTGTTGTGTTTCCCTTATCTTTACGTCATTATCATATATACCTTTAAAATAATGAATTTAATTTACCTATACCCTGATTAGAATTTTGCCGACATTTCTGCATATGAAAATTATTCAGTATTATATTTTAACTGGTACTAGACTTGAGAGTGTGCGCATTTGAGAAGGAACCTTAGAGATAATTTACTATATAAACAGAACCTATTGCTGATTCTATGATGTCTTGTAATGAGATATTACATGTGTTTTAAAACTTTTAATAAAACTGTACAAGTTGGAGCTTTTTATGAACCTTGTATTTTAAATGTTTTGAAATGTTCTTATAAAGACCAAAAGCCAAACAATAAACTTGAAACATAAACTTGATAACATCCATCGGTGTGTGTTTTGTAGGAGTGTGTGTGTGTGTGTGTGTGTGTGTGTGTGTTGGTGATATTTGCTTATTTGTAGAATTTATTATGTTGTTTAACTTAAAATTAATTTAAACTGATTACCCTGGAGGACATTTTTTTCTGATAGCTGTATATACTGATACAAGATCTATGGACCAGAACAATTTTGATTACAATGTGGAGATATACTGCTGGCTTGTTACACTAGTAAATATAAAACTTTTCATAGCCTTTCACCAGCTACTTGCAGTATAAATAGAAACTCTATGAAAAGAAAGTGTAATCTTCTCAAAGGTCAGTGACCCTATTGTTATGTGTGATCTTCAAGTGTTGTGTGGATGGGGGAGTGCAATATTAGTTTTACTATATATGTTTTCTGCTATGTGATCTAAAATGAATTAATAATAGCTACCATGCAGGACATCTATCTGGTAGCAGTTTATAATGATGCACAATCCACTGACTTGTGCACTTTTGACCAATTATCCACAATAATGACATTGCTCCCTTATTTGCATGTTTCAACTATTATGCCTTGCATATTTATACATTCTTTTAATGTTTTTATTTTTAGCAGGTAATAAATTCTTCCAGGGTTTACATGGTCTATTGTATAGGAACACTATGAGTTAACTTCAAACTTCCCTTTGGATTGTGTGGACAGCTGCACTGATGGTGATTATGGATAGGTTGGTCATTTTTCAGTGGTCTGACTTGGGTTGAAGCTCTTGTGGACCACTAGGTGGCACAAATGATGATCTGATGAAATGTACAAGATTTCATTCTATAATAATTTCATTGCTTTCCAGGAGTAAAACTTCCATGCAAACTTTGTTTTCCTTTATGATCTGTGCTGCTCATATTATTGTACATTTCATCAGCCTGCCCCTTCTGGTTCTCCACTTTTTTGCTTGTTCTTTGGTTGTTTTGGTTATTTTCATATTTTAAATGATTATCCTCTCCCCTTAGTCCCTGATTTACTCCTTCAGTATCCTCCAGTGTGTCTTACCCTTTGCTGTACTATATATAGACTCTTCTCCAATTGAAGATGTTGCCCTGATTGTTGTTCTCTTCAACAAGCTATTTTTTGACCTTTTCCTTCTGATGATTTCTGTTTTATGCTACTGTAGTCTATCCTTTAGTTTTTTTCCCCCAGAACTCTAAATGAAGCATGAGATGTACATTTTTAAGTCCTTACTAGTGTTTTTTTTCTCAGTTGTCAGAGAGTCCCCAACTGTTCCGAGTCTTCCATATTTTGGAATTTAATGAATGCTTTTAAGCACTTAAACACTGTATGTGCCTATACACATTTATGTTAGAACTTTTCTAGGAGTTTAGAAGGGGTTTTGTTTATTATTAACTGTAGGTGCGGTGATAAATCATGTGTTCGCCAATTTTATTATTTTCTTCACAAGATTTTCAAACATATCTGTACAATCACTATTTTCATGTGTTTCTCTCTTCATGCATATCGTTTGCTTTATTGCTATCACTCTGATACGCGGCACTAGGATTCCGGCACTCATTGTTGGTTGATGCTCCATCTCTTTCTTGGAATAGATTTAAATTTTGCACAGTTATTAGCAAAAGCCATTATTAAAAAATAAATTGCAAGTAACTTTCTACATTTTCTTTTTCTATGGAGTGGGTATAGGACACATAACAGTTCACTCACCAAGCTTGTGGCTGCAGAATACTAGAAGCTAGTCAGTTACTACTTATAAAAGTATACTGCATCAGTGCTGGTGTGCAATGGATTCGTTAATCCCTGAATTTCAGACAAAAAAAAGGAATGTGGACTCGAAAAAGGAGCTAAATCTGAGTACATTTGTCTACCAAATGTGCACTCATTGATCTGATGTGATGTGATGTAAACATGGGATATACAATGGGCTGACTCAAAATATGTAATTTACCTTAAAGTGTGAGGGGGCAGGACCATAACACATGAGTGGCAGAGCCACAAGTGAGTTAAGAAAGCCCTGCCCACTCACAAGTGTTGATAACTTACTTATTTTGAGTGAGGATATTGTATATTTGATATATATAACAGTAATGTACAAATTATAGCTTTTAAATCTGTAGTTTATCTGAAGACTTTTTCTGTTTTTCTTTGATTTTAACTGCTTGCTTCAGTGCTGCACAAGGCATTGTAATGTCATCAGCATTGTAGAAGCTGCTCTCTGATTGGTTCAGTATTCCAGCGTGATGACAGTAACTTAAAAAATATCCATTGTGACAACAGTAACAATTATATTTTTTTGATATCTTGCTGTTACTGATGTCACTAAGATATATATCTTTATCTTGTCAATTTCACCCCCACTCCTGTTGTATATGTATTAATTTACTGCAATTTTAAGTTGCCACAGTGTTCCATACAAAATAAGCATATCAATTAAATTTAATTATAAAAATGGTCTTAGAAATGGAGCTTTCTGATTGGCTGCAAACATTCTAACAGCCTTATGTTAATCTTTTATTAACATACATGTAGAGCTTAAATATATGCTGAACAAGGTTTAACACTGTTTAAAAACATGCTTTATTATAATAGCAATAAGGCACTCCCAGGGATTATGTTAATGGTCAGTTAATCACCCTCTAGGGGTATGTGGCACTCGTCTACACCTCGTGCTACAGTACACCCCTAGAAGGTGATTAACAGACCATTAACATAACCCTTGGTCATGCCTTATTGCTTAAATAGTGCAAATATTATACTCGGTTACCTTTACTGATAAATGGGATTAGAGTACCACTAAATAATACAACCATACTATGCTGATTAATGTCCACCACAAAATGAATACTATATTCATACGTGCAGTAGAGAAATGATATGCCAGAAACTATATTCCATAAAGATTTCAGTAATATTAAGTACCCTGCACTAAAATAGCACACATCCAAATATCTTATTCATTTTGTAGTAGTCATAATCATCATGGTACAGTTATATTCTTTACTAGTACACTAATCCCATTTATCAGAAAAGGTAGCTGCAATATTTGCACCATTGAAGTTTAACTGGTATGATTATTTTGCATAGAGCACTGTGGCAGGAACAAATTGCAATAAATTAATACCTACATCACATCAGATAAATGAGTGCACATTTGGAAGACAAAGTTGCTCAGATTTACATCAATGTATTGAGTGTCCAGTACTTTCATTTTTTTCTGACTGATATTGAAGGGTTAGCTAATCTATTGTATACTAGCCCGTTCATGTTTAAGATGCAGTAAACCTTAATAAGTAGTGACTGACTGGCTTCTATTATTCTTCAATACACAAGAGCAGCAGCAGAGAGGAAGCCAGCAATTATATACTAGTCAGTCTCACTTCAATAATGGGGAAGTCCCTTCTGAATGAGATAATGATGGAGTGTCTGGAGACATATGGGCCACCAGCAGTATGACTTCACAGGGGAGAGGACATGCCAAACATTAATTTCATTAACTGTGTAACTAGTAAGGTTGATCAGGGGAAGGTAGTGGATGTGGCCTTTTTGGACTTCAGTAAGGCATTTCTGTTCTAAGTGATGTGCACTTTCTACTACAACACGACTACTACAGCATGCAGTCTTGGTTTCATGCAAACAATCTCAAAATAAATACCTCCAAAACTGTTTCCAAGACCTTCGGGTCAGCCCAAAAGCTGGCAAGAACACCCAGCACCCCTGTAATCATCACCCTGGATGGAAACACACTAAATACCATCTCGTCCTATAAATACCTGGGAGTATAGCTAGATCCCCTGGTAAACTTCTCAATCCACATAGATCACTAAAAATCACTAAGAAATTAGGAGCTATAAAAGGCCAGGGCCCATGAGTTAGCTCCTTTATGACAAAATGAAATCATTCATATTTCCTCCCATATTAATAAAGTTATCTATATTTCTTGTAAAATTTCTTTGTTGTTACCAATGATCACACTTTCAGGCAGTCTGTTCCATAAGTTTGTTGCTCTAATAGTATAAAAGTTTTTTCTTTTGGTGGATTTATACTTTTTAGATTTAACCTGTAGGTGGTGTCCCCTTACATCAAATCTGTCCTGCTTATACATCCAAATGTCCAATTGCAGTGTCAGTGGCTCAGTAGGTAGCACACTCGCCTCTGAGGCCGGGAGATCAGAGGGCTGTGGATTTAGTTCCCACATCTGGCACTTGGGTTAATATCCCAGTACTGACACTGTAGTGCAGCATGAGAGAGGTGCTGCACTTCTGAGGTGCTGTCTTTCAGATGAGACGTTAAACCGAGGTCCCATCTGCCTGGATTGGTGGTAGTTCAGGTGGATGTTAAAGATCCATGGACTTATCGAGAAAAGAGTAGGGAACTTCGGTGTCCTGGCCAAATTTCCCTCATTCACTAAAAAAAATACTACCAACAGCTTAATCTGGTTCAAGGTCAGTTGGCATTCATCTGTTTCCCCCTCCCCCGGGTCGTGCCAGAAAATAGGCAGGATTTGTCTAGTGCACTTACCCGGTCAACAAAAGCTAAATAAATAAAATATACTGAATATTTAAATCAGTCATTAATTCTGGATCATTCATTAGATCAACGTAAAATAACATGTCACCCCTCGTTCTTCAAATTTCCAAGCTGTGAAGCCCTAGAGAGTCCAGCTGCTCCTTATACATTTTATCTTTCAAATTTTTTATTAGTTTTGTGAACTGACGTTGTACGTTTATGTCCCCTTTCTTATATGGGTTCCACAGCAGGCTTCCATAATCAAGGGGTGGTCTTATGTATGAAAGATATAATGGGAGGAGTACAGTTTTGGATCGCTTTTTGATGTTTTGATTTATTGCTCTAATAGTTCTATTAGCTTGTGAAATGACATGTGTATTGTTGTTTAAATTCCAACTTTTCATCTATTAATATACCAAGATCCCTCTCGAACAATTTACTCTGAATATGCTTATTGTTAAGTGAATACTTATGTTTTTGATTCTTGGCACCCATGTGTAACACACAACATTTTTCAGCATTCAATTGCATCCCCCAATGTGCTGTCCATGTGGCAATAGTGTTTATATCATGTTGTAATGTAGCTATCTCTTGTTCAGTTTCTCATGGTCCACTAAGTTTGGTGTCTGTATATTTTATGATATTATTTTTGACTCCGTCATCAAGATCTGCAGTACAAATTTGAAATATTGTTGGCCCCAGTACAGATCCCCTGGACACTCCACTCATCACCATACCCTATCCTGACAGATGACCCCTAATAGACACTCTTTGTTTCTGATCAGCCAACCAGTTGTTTAGCCATACAATAAGGCCCTTGTTAATACCATATTTTGGTAATTTTTCTGTTATAAGCCAAAGGGGAACCGTATCAAATGCCTTGCTGTAATCAAATACGATTATATCCGTGGGTTTTATTACTATCCAGCTTTTCACTTACAGTTTCATAAAAACCAACTAGATTTCTTATACTGGATCATCCCTTTCTGAAACCATGCTGTGTAGGGTCAAATGTGCTAGTGTTATTAAGTTTATACAGAATTTTATTCTTAATTATGGTTTCTAGGACTTTACATACAACAGAGGTTAGGCTGATGGGTCTATAATTTGAAGTATGTTTTTGATCCCTTTTTATAAATGGGGACAATGTTCGAAATTTTCCAATCTGTGGGAATTGATCCTGTATTTAATGACTTCTTGAATAATATCTTTAATGGGACACATATATACTTTTTCATAATTTTAAGCATTTTGGTAGTTATATTGTCTGGTCTAGGTGAGCTTTGGTCTTTTAAATTAGTAATTAACTCTGTTATTTCATCTGTAGTCACCTCATATATCTCACATTCCGAGTCCGTAGTTATGTTTACAATAGAAGTATTACTAGAGTTATTATATATTGAACAGAAATACAGATTGTATTAGCAGTCTCTACTGGATAGGTGAGATTTTTCCCATCCCATAATATTGAAATTAATTCTTTGTTAGATTTTGTCATTGAATTAATATAACCATAACATTGTTTGCTGTTTGATTTTTTTTGCATTTTTAGCCAAATTGAGTCTGAACTGTTTCTTAGTCTTGTTGATTTTGATTTTACATTTTCTTTGTAATTTTTTAAAGGTACTCCATGTAGTTTCTGTATTATATATTCTGTGTAGTCTGGAAGCCCTATGTTTCTTTTTTATTATTTTTTGAATTTTTTTTGTGAACCGTTTGTGCGATTTTCTGTTATTAATATGTTTTCTGATCTTTTTTACATTTCTATTCATGATGTTCTGCCGGAAGCTTGGTCATCTTTACAGAAACCGTGACTCCTTCCCATTACCTGTTAGACACACACTGCTAACAAAAATGATCACTCCTATATTTGATTACATGGACATTGTGTACACCATCACCACCTCACTATCCAGGCTGGACTCCTTATTCCATGCTTTTTGCCATTTTGCAACAAATTTGCCTTTCAGAACACACCACTTCATGCTCCTTTCCTCCCTTGGGTTAGCATCCCTCTCCCATCACTGTTTTTGCCACTCTGTTTCTTTTATTTCCAAATTTTGGTTCAACCTACTTTCCCTACCTGGCTCAGAAACTAACCCCTGCAGCCTTTTCTCCTTACTCGTTGTGCTCTAGGGACTTCTGCCCCTTTTCCCTCCCCAAACCATCCTCATCAGCAGGCAAATCTGCTTTCTCCTACTGTGTCCCCTACCTATAGAACCAGCTTCCCCAGCCCCTCAGAAACTCACCCTCGCACAACTCCATTAAATTTCAACTTCGTCAACTCCCCTTCCCCACCTGTAACTGCAACTAGTCTGCCTTTAGCCAAGCTTTGGTCACTACTTTCTACTGCTAGCACCTGTGACTGTCTCCCTTGACCATGTTTTCTCAAACCCCAACCTTAGCACTCAACCTCTTTCATAGTAAGCATTCTTGCCTCCTACCCCCCCCTGTATCTCCTCTACCCCCTCTCCACCCTTACTCTTTCCAGCCCACTCTCCCACATCTCTTCCTACACTCTGTGCCATTTGTCTTGACAAAGCCTGCTGACTGATATCAATGTACTGTATGCATTTTCCTGTGCCTGAAACTGATTAGCATAATGTGTCTCTGTTGTTTTATGTTGACTGTCCATTATGATTTTGTGTCCATTATGATTTTTGTTCCTCCTATTTACACTTTATTGTACCGTACTTTACTGTCCCATTTAATCTGTTGTCCTTTTTACTGATGTGGACTCTTTGTAAAAGAGCTCTTAGATGAAAGGTATATGTAATCCAAGACTTAAATAAATAAATAAAATGTAGTCAAATGAACATGGTTTAAACTTCAAAACAACTATATTGTATAGTATTGTATTCATGCAACTGATTGTAAATAACTGTATATATGTAATTGAATGTAAATAATTCTTTTGTACAAAATTATGTGATTGTATGTAATATTTAATAATGTTTGTAATATGTAATGTTGGGTTTGAATCCCACAGCTTCCACTTGCATACTGTGTGACCCTGAGCAAGTCACTTAACTTTCCTGTGCTCCCAAGTCACTCCTGTAAAAGAGCTGTCAGCTTAGTGTGCTACTCCTGGTTAAACAACTAAAAAATTATATATATATATATATATATATATATATATATATTCTCATGCATCTATTCTATGTATGTATACTGTTGTAACACTTTTCCCCCTCATCCCCTGGAAATGAGCCTCAGCTCAGTGTGCTTTTCCTGGTTATCAAATGTTTAAATAAATAAAATAAAATAAATAAAAATTTGACACTGTACCACAAAGGTGGCTGATAAAGAAATTTAGTAACCTGGGGTTGGGGGAGAAGGTGGTATTCTGGTGTTCTGGTCATCACACTGGTTGAAAGATAGGAGTCAGAGGGTGGTGACACACACCACTCACTTAGAGGATGGGAGGGTGACCAGTGGAGTACCACAGGGGTTGGTACCGGACCCTCTCTTCTTCAGTATCTTCATAAGTGACACTGCTGAGGAACTGGAGGGGAAGGTGTGTCTATCTGCATATGACACAAAAATCTGCAACATATTGGGCACCCAGGTGGGGGAAAACAGAATGCAAAGGGATCTGGAGAATCTAGAGCAGTAGCCTATGGAGTGACAGGCTGGTTTTAATTGGCAGACACCAGGGAGTGGATTTACTTTAGTACACAGGGGATTGGGGACAGGAAGGGAGGTCTGCTAGACACCAGGGAATGGGTTCACTGTGTTTTACAACAGATCAGGGATAGGGAGGGGGGTCTTCTAGACACCATGGAATGGATTTCCTTTCTTGTACAGGAGCTCAGGATAAGGGGGCCACTGGACAGCAGGGAGTATTCAGTTTTATATCGGGCATGGGTGCAGGTGGGTGGAAGGACTGCTGGATATCGGGGAATAATTCTTTCAACATTGGGCCAGCGATTGGCAGGAGGGGGGGAACACTAGTATCAGAGAAACTTTCATATTTCATATTGGGCCAGTGATTGGTGGGTGGGGGGCCACTAGCACCAGGGAATCTTTAAATATGAACATTGGGCCGTAATTGGTGGGGGGGGCACTAATACTAGGGAAACTTTCATATTTCACATCAGGCCAAGCAACTGGCATGAGGGGGGGGCCACTAGGCACCAGGGTACGTTTTTTTTTTATCCATCGGACCAGCAATCAGCAGGGCGGGATCACTGGCACCAGGGAAATGTTACTATTTCACATTGGTCCAGCGATTAGCAGGGGGGGAGACCACTAGACACCAGGGAAACCTTATTACTTACATTGGGCTGTCAATCAGTGGGGGAGACCACTAGACACCAGAGATTGCTGTGTTGGAGGTCAGGGGGGCCACCACACTTCCTCCGCCAACTGCTAGGGTTGTGTGGGAGTAAGTCAAGGTTTCGATCAGCGGTTTGTGCAAGGGGAACAAGTAAAATGGCCTTGCACAGTGCACATACTCGGAATATTGGACTGTGCCAATATTCAGGTCCCTGCCACTTCATTTACATTGCACCCCCTCTGAATATTGCCGAGGTGCAAACCCTGTTTGCCTGTGCTAACTGGGCTTTTTAATATTGCACATCTGTGCAAAACCCGGTTTGCATGGGCAAAATTGGCAATCCTGGCAATCTTTTGGATATCAGGTCCCAGATATTTTATGCCATGTGACTAAAAACTACGTTACACTTCATTTCACAGATCATGTGTGTGAAGCAAATGTAGTAATATTAATGTTTTGTCACACGGTACAGTCATCATCACTTGATGTACTGCTTGTATCTGAAAAATCCACTGAATCCAAAGATATACATGACATAACCATTGAACCAATGTCAGTTTGGATGCTTTTCATTTCTCTGAATCTTGAAACATGCCTGTTTACCAACTCGTTTTTTTGATTTCAAAGGGAATGTCACAATGTTTTTGATACTGTTTTTTTTTGTTTGTTTTCTTTTAGGGATATGGATACTTCACCTGTGGATACATAATAACAATATTATTTTACAGCATCACTAAAAAACATTGCACAAAGTAAATCACTAAACAAAATGCAACACTGTCTGAAAGTATGTCAAACTAGAAAAAATGGTATGGTAGATAGAGCTTCTAAATGCTGTTTTGCATTCTCATATAGAGCCTTGTCATATGCTGAAATATGTTTATCAGTAATTAAAATGTGTTTAATATAATAACAATAAAGCACTTTCAAAGGCTAAACCTTCTGCAACATTACACCTATACAGATTGATTAACATATCATAAGCTTAACGCTTTGTAATGCATTATTGCTTAATTATAGAAGTGGTCTGAGATGCATATCTTTTTGATTGGATGTACTCATTTTATCAGCATGATGGTAATCATTGAGTAACATATTTGTAGATACTAATCACATGCTGAATGAGGTTTAGTACAATTTAACATTTTTTTTTTGTAGTAAAAATGCACAGAGTTATTTGCTGGTTAGTTAATCACTCTACTGTGAAATGTAATGTGGATGGTCTGTAAACCACCCCCATGTGTACACTTGCCCCAGACTCTGTCTCTCTGTCTCTAAAAAGAAGTTAGTATCTCACACCATATTCTGTCAATATAGTGTAAATGATCGTATGTGTCATTACTTGCAAACAAATTATCATAAAACAATACCAGTTTTTATTTCCTTTTTATACTGCTGTTCCGGAACATGGTGTATCCTGTAATGGCTGTAGGGATCAAATAATTTTATATCTGCAGATAACACTATTTATATTACTATCCATATTTCTACACTGTACCCATTTTATGAGTTTGTCTGTGTGAAACAGTAATACTCATCAAGCTTCTCGCATTTGTTAATGAAGAAGTATGACATACTTTTTTTTGCAATCCATTCACTTATCTGTTTTGAAAAAACATCCTTTGTGGTAGCAGACTTGTGTGATCAGCTTACGTTGCTACTGTGGTGTATCACCAGCAACTTCTTTTTGACTTCCATTCCTTCCAATATTAAAATAAATAAAAACATTGTGAATATTGTATTTGTTAATTTAGTTGTACAACCTAAATTCATCCATGACATAACTGAATGTGTAAACATTGTCTGTGATTATACGGTAATGATGAAACTTTTGGAAAAGAGTCGATTACTATAATGATTTGGTTCTTACACTTCTCGCACTTTAAGTATTAATTACGCATTTTTCTCTTGCCCCTAAAGATAAGTTTGTATCATAAACTGAATTAATGGTATTGTTAACATTCAAATATTTGATGCTATTTATGGCTAATTATTAGTATGGGAAAAATGATTTCAATTTATAAACCTTTGTTTGAGAAATGTAATCATTTAGGAGAGAACCATAGGCTAGCACCACAAAGGCTCTCAGTAGCACCATTATGACAGAAAGCAATCAACTTGTTCGTATTGTCGAGAAGTTTTTATCATAAATAATTTCTCTGAGGAAAAGATACTCTGGAGATGTGACAGCCAACCACTCTTTATCCCTCACATCTTTTTTTGAAAGGGGTGCATGTTCACATTTATTAAACATAATGCAGCTTTCTCATAAATGGATGTCTGCTGCATGGTGTAGTAACAATCATCATTTTTCTCTTTAAAATAAAAGGAAAGTAAAAAGAAAAGAAAACAATGAGTTGCTGACAACTGACAACCATCAAGTGTACATAAGATATGAGATATTAAATAATATCTGAGTTGCAGCAATGAAACACTAAACAAAAAATAATAAGTACAAATTAAAGGGAGACTGTCAATCCCTTTAAGCCTCAAAGTGTCCTTAGTTTAAAAAAACACATGTTGTGATTTTTTTCACATTCTGTAGAGACTGCTGATGTAGCTGGTACTTTTATTCTGATCCTTTTTTTTTTTTTTTTGAGAAAGTGAAAAACATTGCATTACATACTGGTGTTACCACATAAAATCATGTTTGTTTACATTCCTTAATCCACTCCCACTGCATCTTTTCTGAACTTGGCAACACCCCAAGCACAGTCTATCCACTCATGGTGCAATCAGAAGAGAAGAAACTATTGCATCATGAGTGTCTGCATTGTTTGGGGCATTCCTAATGTTCAGGAAGTAGGCAGGAAGAGTAGATCAAGGATTTGAAACAAAATAAGGTTGGGTTTAATTACACCATTAACATGCAGTTCCGTTCTACCAGGAATGGAAGCTGATAAAACAACAAGCAAAATCAATGAATTTTAGACATTGAAAGTAATCATAAAATTTGTGTTTTTTTACTAGAAATAATATGATGTAAAAAAAGGTTGGCGGTGTCCCTTTAATAAACAAATAGAGACATATCCACAAAGAATTTCTTAATTCAGATACTTAAATATAGTTGTTGCAATGATCAAGATGACATTAACATTATTCAGGTCACATGTCAATACATGTTATATCAACCATTATTCTGATCATTCCTTACTGACTGTAGTTAACTGACAGTTAAAGTGTAACTGATATTATTACTATTTGCTTTTTTTTATCATGAAAGATTTTATTACATTTTTCCTGCTTAACAAACAGCCAAACAAAACCATTGCAGGTACAATTAAGGAACACTTCACATCATCAGCCTTGCAATAATGACTCCAGTACATTCTATATATAAAATGCCTGAAGGATGTGCAGTATCTTACATTTAAAAAAATCATCATAATATCATAGTAATCATAGTAATGTGTCAGCAGAAAAGGACCTTCCTAGCCCATCTAGTCTGCCCATCTTACCCCTCTCCTACTTGTCACCGGTGCACAAGAAGCCTATCCTCTGTCCTCTAACCAACCCCATATGTCTATCCCACACTTTCTTGAATCCCTCCACCATTTTGACACCTACCACATCCTCAGGTAATCTGATTTTTTAGTACTCAAATAATACTGAAAAAAAATCTAACTGCATTACTATTAACCATGTAGCAACAGTTATTAATATATATGAGGTGTCAGAGTTGCATATCTATAATGTCACCTTAATAAGGTTATATCCCCTCACATATAGCTGTGCTCCATCAAAGATGATTAATAATAGATGAAATCCAAGGTGTTAATCTTGCATGTTTTTTTACATTTTGCCTTAGTAACCAGTCATTTGCCAATATTCTTACTGAAGTGCCATGCATCGTATTGATGTCTAATTCTTTTAGATTTAGTTTACTAAAAACTTAGACATAGACATGTGTCAGTCTATATCAACAGTTTTTATTGGCACCTTATTATTGACCAAGCTATCCATTACGTTTTGAAATCCTACTGGTTCCATATCGTTTGGAATATCCAGCATCAGTCACCTGAACAATCTCCAAATCACAAACTTTCCTGGATTTTTCATTTGGCATAATATAAGTCTCATATTTGGCAGAATACCCTGGTGAATCACATTGACAATCACCTATAATTACATTACAATCTCTGTTTCTTAATTCAGATACAGTAGATTCCCTCTCTTCATTTCAGTCTTTATCTACAATTGGATAAAGTATATAATCTTGGATTGAATAAAATGCTCTTTCTGCAAGCATTTATAGCTTCGGTAACTCAGCAGAATGACTGATGACACTGTATGATTTGCTGCTGTACAATGTCACTGCAGCCAATAGTAGATTACCAGAAGCCATTTATCTAATAAGAGACTGTGATTGCCACACTGCATCATGATTTGGGCACATGTATTGAAAATTGTTAATAATGTTCCAGATGTCTTTTCATGTACTGCATCTCTGTTACTGTTGAAGAACATGTGCTGCACTATATAAAGAGTGCCTTCAGGCATGAGTTGTAAACAATGAATTCGTCTCCATACATGCAGCATTTTCATCTGACACATCTTCATTTAAATCTTCTGGGTCCAACACATAACATATGTCTTCAGATGATGGAATGTAATTGGGATCAACTGGTACTAAATCCTTTTGAATAATCAACATCAGAATATTTGTAAACAACATAATGGTTCCAGACATGTCTAAACAACTTCATATTTGTTGTAACCTACATCTATGCTATAAAATATAACTGCAATTTTTATTGAAAGCAAATGTCTAGATAGTCGACCTGTGGTGATAAGGGCAGTGCTGTTATTTCTACACATATTGGTCCACTGGCAACCTGTAGTTGGGTATGATCACTAGTTGTTGTGTGCCAAGCAAGGAGATAGGATTGAGTGTCTCCTGGACAGTTAATTTTTTTCAGAGATGGGAAGGAAACCTGTATCATCATCTGACTGCAAACAGACAAAGGTCCATTTGTATTGAAGTCACTATTGACTTAATACTAAAGGACACCTTTTTTTTATTTTTGCATACCACTGCAAGCATGAACTTATGCAGCACTGATCATTGGACAAGGTAGAAAGTGAAACAGGGTACATGTGTGTTATATGCTGCACTGCTTACCTCTCCAACTCACAACATGACTCTGGTGTCTCTGTGTCCTCTGTAAATCCTATTTACTGTATAATTGAAAATGTTGTCATAATATTTGGTTAGGGCCTATCCTGTATGGAAAATGGTCGTTTTCCAAATCCTGTTGTAGGACAGTTCAAAAGTCAAAAAAGATGTACTATTGTTCTGACATCACATCGATAATACAACAACTGTTCAGCCTTGAGCTGCCATCTGATTGGCTGCAACAGTGCTGTTTCAAAAAATACACTCTAAAATGGTGGCAGTACTTAGTGAGCGGTTAGGCAAGCAGTTCATAAGCACAGTTTGGACGCAGACTGCTATTTTTTTTTTTAGTTGTTTAACCAGGAGTAGCACACTAAGCTGAAAGCTTTTGTACAGGAGTGTCCTGGGAGCACAAGGAAGTTAAGTGACTTGCTCAGGGTCACACAGTATGCAAGTGAAAGCTGTGGGATTCAAACCCAGATCTGGTCTGCTGGATGTCACCAGATTTGCAGCTCAGAGCCTTAAACCACTGTGCTATACTGCCTCCCAACAGTCAGATCCATATATCCAAACTATTAATTTGCAGGCTTTATTATTTAAAAAAAAAATTACTGGCACAGTTATGGGATCGGAGCAGAGTGGGACTGCTGCACAAAAGACTGGCATCTTCAGGGATGGGACTGCAGTGAGGAGAACTGGAATCTTTGGGAACGGGAGTGGAAAGACAGGGAATCTAATGAGGACCAGTGTGAAAGCCTGAACACAAGGTATGAACGCATTTTGGGGAACCATGTACTGTATAAAATAATGGATGGGTGACCATCCACAACTAAAGCTGTGCTTCCATCTTGGGAGTTGATGACATCATAGAGAGCACTCGAGCTTTTCTCTCGAGGACTCTATGACATCATCAGCTCCCTTGATTGAAACTCAGCCTTGTTGTGGATGGTCACCCATCCACTATTCTATATATACCTTGTTACGCATGGAATTTCATGCATGGAATATGTGTGTTGTGCTACAACAGTGACATCATTATCTTGTTGTCATTCTGCAGTGGTGATGTCACTCCTGCAGCACAAAAACTTACAATGCTGCCACACAGCTGCTTTCCTCTAGCCAACTGAACTGACATTTTTGTTTTGTAAACGTGAACTTACATAAAGTTACAACATACTGAATTAGTAACTTGAGCCCGCCACTAACCCTCAAGTGCCCCCCCCAACTGCCACTTCACTGAAAGGAATCAGAGTGTCCGACATGGGCACGGATGCCTATATACTATACAATCTAATGTAAGGGCATCCATACACATACATGCCTGTGTCTTCATCTCAGATTTTCTGTGGCAACTAGTGAACCTCTTGTGCTTTGCTCTTGATGTCCCTTGTTGCCATAGAAACCTGTATGGCCACCCATACATTATCCCCTATGTTTTTATTTATCATCTTATGATTCTCCAAATACTGTTTATAAATCACATCAAACCCCAATTCATAACATAACAACATTGACTGAGAATTTCAATTTGAAGTGAACACAAGAGGGAATGGTACATTATCATCATCATCTATATCTGATGATCTATAATAAATAAATAAGGGATAAATGCAGTGGCTAAGGAGAGCCTCTTTAAGTTGAATGGCAATCATAACACGAAGGGACACAGTCTTAAGCTGGAGGGTGAGAGGTTTAGGAGGAAGGGAGGTCAGGAAGCACTTATTCACAGAGAGGGTGGTGGACACTTGGAATGTGCTGCCAGAAGAGGTGATCTCATTGAAGACAGTAGGCAGTTTTAAGAGAGGCTGGGACTGGCATAGGGGGATGGTAAGGATCATGGGTAGGGAGGATGGGAGGTGTGGGGAGGAGGAGGGCAGGACAGCAGCTCAAGCTTTGTACCCTGCAATACGAGCAGACTAGATAGACCAAATGGCCTTCTTCTACTGGCTTCTTCATATGTTTGTATAATACTGATTGTCAAAAATGCCAGAGTAGTTCATTGAATAAGCTGGAGCGGTGTCATGTATCTTCTTCATTCTCATTTTCCATATATAATGGGATTTCCTAACTATCTTCTGCTGATAAATCTACAAAACTGGACTAAAATATAGAAATGCATTTGTTGATTATGTTAAATGTGATTTATTGTGTATTTTATTTATTTTTTTAAACTTTCCATACATTACACATTTGCATCAATATTCTACATATTTAGTTTTGTTTGGATAACATCCATACTTGAGTTAGGGCACACACAAAAAAAACTGTGGAAACATTATCAACCACCAAGTTTTGCTGATCTCTATGTACAACACAAGTTGTGCCGTATTTCTGCATAACTAACATATATATGCCCCATCTTTATGCTACTCTCTCCTCACCAATTAATATTTATGCTACGATTATCCCGTCTCACTCCAATAACCTGAAGTTTCTCAAGTGTGCAATTATCTACTTTCTTTGGTCCTAATAACACCCTCCACCCACCTCATTTTCTCTGTCTCATGATCGAATATCATCATGATTGAATCCATTAATTTTTTTTTCAAAGCCATTTTCCAAAACCTACTTGCTCAATCTCCACACAAGAAGTCATACATCCCAGGAATGGCTCAAGCACTCTCTGAAATTCCTCAGCTAGCAAAACCCCTAGTCACCAACAATCTGCAGAAGGTAAAAATCTATTTGATGTATCTCTGTGGCTTAAATCCCATACTTGCCAGCTTTGATAAATGTATATTATAAATAATATGTAAACATGCAATATTTATGCTTATAGCATGATTGGCATATTTAAGCATGTATTATATTGGTATGAATGATCAAACTGTCCCTTATAATCTGCATATTTTGACCAGACATATACTACCACTACATACACTTTTAATGTCAAGAAGACTGAGCAGGATTTTTTATTTATTTAATTATATATTTAGCACATATTTAGCAGTGTCAGTGGCTCAGTAGGTAGCACACTTGCCTCTGAGGCCGGGAGATCAGAGGGCTGTGGGTTCAGTTCCCACATCTGGCACTTGGGTTAATATCTCAGTACTGACACTGTAATGCAGCATGAGAGGGGCGCTGCATTTCTGAGGTGCCGTCTTTCGGATGAGACATTAAACTGTGGTCCCATCTGCCTGGATTGGTGGTAGTTCAGGTGGATGTTAAAGATCCCATGGCACTTATCGAAAGAGTAGGGGAATTTCCCCGGTGTCCTGGCCAAATTTCCCTCATTCACTAAAAATACCACCAACAGCTTAATCTGGTTCAAGGTCAGTTGGCATTCATCTGTATCCCCTTCCCCCGGGTCGTGCCTGAAAATAGACAGGATTTGTCTAGTGCACTTACCTGGTCAACAAAAGCTAAATAAATAAATATTTTTTAAGAAACTTGATGAAACAACTGAAAATACACTAGCTAATCTCATGTTGAATCAGTAAACTCAAAACTCAAAAGAAATAAGTATCGTATGCTTTATAATGTGAAATACATACTATGGGACATAATTAGCTACTGTACATGTATAAATACTCATGATGCACATAGAATAGAACCATCTAGTACAAACACCAGATTCTTCTGAGGGTATATGTTCATATTGTACTTCATCTGACACATCAGCTAATGCAACCAATATATGATGTGTTGTTAATCATTTCATTAAGTACGTATAATTAAGCAATAATGCATGACAGGGTGTGTGTTGTGCTGGGATAACGTCATGCCTGGGGTGATTAGGCACGAGGCTGCAGGCCGAGTGCGACTAATCACCCCAGAAGTGACATTATCCCAGCACAACACACACTCTGTCATACATTATTGCTATTATACAATGGCTTGTTTATAATAATAATAATAAAAAAAAGATTGAAAAAGCATTTCTTTTGAAACCTGTCATAACAAGTTGATACACTACTGTTATACTTATCATAATTGGTTGCTGCTCCCAATAAACCTGTGTTGCTTCATCACATCAGATTTGCCGAAAATGGTCCAAAACCACTCAACAAATATGTTAAGCATGGTCACTGCACACTCATTACATTTTTTCTAAACATTGCCACTACACACCTTAGACTTGTCAAACATGATCTTTCCCACCCTGCTTAGAAGTGTAAGGCAGTGTCACCTCCATGTCCTTAGAACAGACAATCATGTTTACATTGCACACATCAGACATATCGGACAGTGTTACTGTCACTATCATAACTGGCAAATAGGATCATTTCATGCACACATTATACCTTGCAAACAGTGTTGTTGCCTTCATGTGTGTACTTATTGAAGTGCTGCCTGTGTGAAATTTGATGACATCTAATGAATTTACTATCTTTTGAGATAAGCCTAGCTGAGAAGGCAAATGTTATGAATGGCATCATCCAATCTGAAAAGTTGTGACAATGTCTTAGTTTCTCCATCTGCAGCTTTTGTTATCTGTTTAATAATTGGATTTGTTTGGTTAAGCAGCTTCTTTTTACTGGCAACTCTGAGTTCCACCCCCTGCACCCACATAATTCATCATACATCAACTCCTTACAAAGCAGACATGCAACAACCATCATTAAAAACAAAACAGAGTTGGCATCACAGACCAAAACCTGCTCAATATTATTTGTGAAATCAACACATCAGAAGCCTTGTTGACTTTGCATTTTAAATTAGAAATCCACATTTTGCTTGTTGCTCTGAATGCACAGCACAATATGAAAAACCTAAAACAATTTACATATAATTTCAATATGAGATAGTGGCTATACTAAAGTGCAATTTAAATACTCATTAAGAGGAGAAGTCATTTGTCTTAGATTGCAGACAATGTGCATGTAAACAGTTATATTTTTCCTTTTTTCAGAATCTAGTTCCATTCAAGTGCATTTGTCCCTGAGTCTCATCAGCCCCTCAAAACAATCAGTTCATACCTCCTTACATAAACTGAAATCTAACTATTAGCAATATGAATGCAAACGGTATTAAAGTGGACTTCTACATATACCATGAACACAAACCTAAAAACATGTATACATTTCATGCCTCATTCAAAAAGGATTGATCGTGATGTATTCTAGTGGCACATCCCAGAACCTCCTGCAGCTGACGTAAGAGACGGGGATCAGCCAAAGGGAAGGGTATGTCAGATATCATTAGTATCAGCTATTAAAAGCCCTGTTTAGTAATTTACCGACCATGGGTCCATGCCCAGGATAAGCATAGACTTTATTAGTTTTCATGTTGCTGAGACTGTAGAGACAAATATGGCAATTACTGTGACAGAGAACTGTTTGACACCAGATGGTTTATTGTAGCAGCCATATCTGTCTACTGGTATAGCTTAGGAGAGTTATGATAACCATTTCTAGAAATAACACTCTGCATGATGCTGTAGGACTGTGTTATCTGAACATTTCTTTAGTGCTATACCCACAAAGTGCAGCATCTGAAGCTGCAGACACTTAGCCTCCAGATCGATGATCATCAAAAAGAACTTTAAAAAAAACCTCCCCAACCCACTGTGCTGTAAAACTACTCCTTCCCCCACCCAAAAATGAGGCAAACCATGATAACCCCCTCCCACCCATCTACCCACGGGCACCCTCCTCCTTCCTTCCTTCCCTATTCCCAGTGAATTGCATGATGCTGGCATGCTAGCTGTTCTGATCCAAGCAGGAATCCCTTTCCCCACCCATGTGCCAAACTCATTCCACCTGCCTTACCTTACTTAAGTCTCGCTGTTTTTATTAAGCACACCCAGTCCTTCCACCCCAACTCAACTCTCCTCTCATCCCGCCACCCACTGCCCCCACCAGAACCCACAAACTCAGTCTGAAATAAAGAAAATGGTCCCCCAGTGCAGAGCATCTGCTCTGTTCAGCGTGTTCATCTCACAATGTCAGAAATGAATGAATAGTGTTGTCTTTACTCCTAGTAAAATTCAACCAACCAGGTTTTACTAGAAGCAAAGATGTCACCATTCTTTCATTCATGCCATAATGATACAGACACTGAACTGATCATATGCTCTGCACCAGTGGACTGTTTGTTTTATTCTAGGTGGATTTTGTGGGTGCTGGTGGGGGGAGAAGGGTGGTGGAGACCAGAAGGAGGATGGGTGTGGGTCAGCAGACTGGGTGTGCTTAATAAAGACAGTGGAGCTTGGGTGGGAGGAGGTGGGTAAAGTTTATTTGGCATGTGGGTAGGGGGAAGCAATGACTTTTTGGAGCTGACTAGCCAGCAGGCATACCAGCAACATGCAATTCGATGGAGTGTGGGTAGTAAGGAAGAGGGTGCCAGCAGCGGTGGTGGGAGGGGGGTATCATGGTTTCTATGCTTTTGGGTAGGGAAGGGTGTGGTGTAGAATGCAATTTGCATTGGGATTAGCCCACAAACTGGCCATTCAGCAAACAAATTTAGCCTATTCTTCTGCTGAATAACAACATGAATTGCAGTTCTCAGCTTTGTGAATTTGCCAAAATGTGTGGATTTTTTCATGGACCAAATTTTGGCTGCTTCACACCTGGAAATAAGTCTTGACACACTGTGCCTTTCCTGAGAACCAATTTTCAAGTAATAATAATAATCATAATAAAGTTCAGGAACATCCTCTTGCCTGTTGCTACTAGAACTTGGAAAATATACACCCCACTAGAGCTCAAGCATGGTGCTTGGGATGGACCCGGGCCAGCACTTCTGGCTGGTTGTGGTGGTTTTATCTACGTAGACCCAGTCATCCACTTTCTGTACACTTTGTGGACAATATATTATGCAATTTTCTCATGAGCTTTCCATGTTATACAGTGACAAAGGCCTTTCTAAATTCCAAATAGATTACATAATAAACTGATACCTTAGCCACCTCCACAAGTACAGTAATTACTTCCTTGAAGAAGAGAATATGGTTTGATTGCCAAGAGCTTCCTTTTGTGAAGCCATGTTATACACTAGAGAAAAGTTCAATACTTGCCAGTACAGTGGATTTAAGAGAATCTTCTTTACAGAGCCACACACATTAGAAAGTAGGCTAGTGGCATTAGGACCTTGTGGGAGACTTTTCAGAGCTGTGGCTAAATCTGACCATCTACACAGGAGCAGGCCTATAGGGGGAGCTCGGACATCGAATCTTACAGAAGGATGAGAAGTCAGCAAACTGAATGTTAAAAACATTGGCTATAGTTCTTTGATTGTTATAGTGAATCCTGTCAATGACCATGTCCTTTAGAGTAAACTCGAAGGGGTTGCCCAGCAGCCCTTTGATGTGCATCCAAAAGGTACGCAAATTACAAGCAGAGGTCAGCAGCTGGTCCTTACAGAAAGTGCTTTCTGCTAAGTGAGTTGCCTTTTTGCATTGATTCCGCAGCTGTCTGAATGAAAGTTACTTAAAATTGAAATTACTTGAGTGATGTACGCATCAGTCATGACAAGGGATGGGACTAGGATTGGAGTTTGGGATTTAGTTTAGTGGTATCCCTACAGAATACTGAAGCACACAATCCTGGATCTCACTGGACAGGCTTCAGTATCCCGAAATATCAATGCCTGAAGAAATTTCACACAGCAAAATTGTATTGTGAACTTATGTGTGAAAGATTCTGTACATGAGTAGCGAGAGGAAGGAGGTGCTGGCCGAGCTGCTCCCATGGCATGGAGAGCTGGGTTAGGAGTGGCTCAGCCAGCATGGCCGCATTGACCTGGGTTCTGTTCCCAATATGGCTACAATTTTTGCCTCTGTGCCATTCCGCCCCTATAACATTTATTTACCAACTCCGAGGTCTGCTCCCCCTCAGAGTTGGTTATTTTAGTTATGGGGGTGTGGGGAGGTGAAGCCCCCCTGCATTGACCATAAGTCCATATCGGGATGCTGAAATTCAGTCTCCCGAACTTGGACTAGTAGAGTTCAGAGAACCTAATTTCAGGATTCCATAGTAAATCCGATTTAGTATCTGGTTGTTGCCTCATCCAAAGTTGCCAAGCAGCCCTATTCCCCAAATACTATCCTGAGCTGAATAGAGTTAGTTGATGTGGAGTAGCACTGATTCAAACTGATTGGAAGTGGGCAGGAGGTCTAGAGAGCTGGGAACCATAACTGAATGGAGAGAGCATGGTAGCATTATCCACCTTAACACCACATTTGTTTCCACCCATTTTTCATCCTTCCTGTGCCCTACCCCACTGGGGTGTGGGTCAAGACTGGAAGAATTTTCTGGTCAGTCAGAAGTGGGCTGTGACAAGATATAAATGAAAGAAGTGAATGCAACGATATATGCTCCCTCCTATCTAGCCTGGGGCGCCCTATCTTATTTATCGCTATGAAGGAATGAAATCTCTTTGGTTTTACATGCACCTCTCTATGTAAATTCTTCGTTGTCTTATGGCTGTACTTTATATACACTGTTCCATCTATTAATACATTCATCAGAACAGCAGAAATATTGTAATATGGAAACAGTATTTTTCTTTTCAAGCACTATAACTAATCGTCCTTTTAAGCAACAACCATGTTTTTAGATGTTGTAATGTTGTATCAATTATTATTTTTTAAATAAAAATAAAGTAAAAAAAAGAAAAAAAGAAGTGGGCTGTGACTAGGGACAGCCATGTCGTTCTGACTGACACCCACTGGCACATGACTGTATGAATTATGTCACTTTGGCTTTGGTCAGCATACTATGTCGTGACCTTGGCAGGATTCCACTCTTGCCTCATCTGAAACTGTGTATTCCTGCTCAGATATATAACTGGGCCATCAGTAGCAATCATGAACTAGCAGTGGGAGTCATCCTCCCTCTTCTAGGCAGGAGGCATCTGAAGTGGGTACTTAGCACAGCTTCTGCTGCCTGATGTGTTACAACCTGGGCTTAGGACTTGTTCCCGGGTCAGCAACATTGTAAAACCCACTGCTAATCTCATTAGGCCATCATGCAAACTTAAATTGCATTTAACATTTTTTATCATTAAGTAATGTTTGGTTCACATTCAGGCATAAAAAATAATTGCACACAATTTTTGTGGATGTAAAGCATTACCTAAATACTGCAATCATATTACTTAAATTGCATTTCCCCTTGAGTAATGTCATACCATCTATATTTTTGTAGAAAAAACTTGCAGAAGCATCAGAACTAAATCAGGCAACTAACATGCAAAGGAAAAAAGAGAAATATAAAACCAAAGAAAGTAAAAACAATATTGGAATGTATTTGAAGTGGGGAAAGGAGCAGCACAAAGGAGGTGATCCTGTCCTTTGGCATTGAGGGATACATAGTGTGAGTTGAAATAACATTCTGACTGTTACGTTTGGATATGTATCCATATCAAAATTAGTTATAGTTACTGCAGTGCAGCAGAAGGGTCGGACAAGGTGAGCCCTATGTCCCTTCCATCATCACAGTAGTATGCTACTATGAAAACATGTGTAGAAAAGCACAGAGAAAGAACAAAGGACCAAAGAAAAAGAATAGACACAGTAAAAACACAAAAGAGAAAAAATGGGAACAAAGACCAATAGACCAGAAAGAAACAGATCCAGGAGCCACAGAGGAGAGATGAGAAAGAAAAAGGCCCTTGAAAGGTATGAGTAACAGAGGATAAAACAATGAAATGTATAAAATACTTCTGGCTGTATGTGAAAAGCATGTCAGAAAAATGAAAAGAGCACACAATTAATCAAAACGAGTAGCTAGTTACTATGCAGCTATTTTCTTTAAAGAATAATGCAGAAGACCAGCTGCATCCATTGGGTGGTGGCGGACCACTTTGACCCACTGGTGACGTGGATTAGAACCCAGATCCTAGGATGTCAGGAGCTGATGCTGGCAGGGGTGGCTCAGAGCATCTAGCTAGATGCTCTCCGCCCATGGGTGGGTTGTTGCCCTGCTCTGCTCTGGAAGTGAGACCTGGTGCAGGCATGGTGCAGCACCCTAATAGACATGGATAACCCCGTGTTGCTGGGTATTTCCAGCCCAGGGTCTTCGCATGGGAAGGCACAAATGGGAGAAAAACCCTCCTTCAGTTGTGGCAGTATGAGGGGACAGGCCAATAGCTTCTCATGCCCTCGCAGCCCATGACTGGGATGCCCCTTCCACTGTCATGTGGCCAGTCATTGTGTTCCAGTCTGCCCTTCCTGTACACCAGTGCCTGTCTTCCTGGAACAGGGAGACCCTACCAAGGATGGTAAGCTGAGATTATGGGACTATGCTGTGGATCAGTGTCTGTACTGGAGGTGGCTGCAGTCCCAGTAGCAGAGATTTTGTCAGGAAGAAATCTGAGTTCAGAACTAGAAGTAAGCACAGTCAGGAGGAATAAGCATACTATATAAACAAAAAAACAAACAAAAAAAGAACACTCCCCCCACTGAGGTTGATACTATCTTAAACACCAAACTGAAGTTTGTTTTCAAGACTGAGTTGTAATGAAGTTTAGCTTTTTATCTCAATATGTTAGTGTGGAGGCACTACAGAGTGCTACAGGCATTATGTACATGCCAGAATTATTGTATACTCCATACAAGTAAGTAGGGGCGCCCTTTCTTTCCTTTTTCCTTTATCTAGCTGTTTGCTCCCAGACTGGCAACTCTGCCTATATTTAGGCCAGAGCATGACAACTTCCCAGCCCCATTAGTCACCCCCCCCCCACTGCCAAGTCAGTGGAGATCCCCACAAAGTGGGGCACAGGGTACTGGAGGTCATCACGCATCACCTTGGAGACGTAGAGTTCTTTTTTTGTTTTTGTTTGTCCTGGTCCCCGAATCCCTCCCGTCTCCTGCTGATGCTGGGCAATATCCCATCAGGCCTTGCAGCAATGCACCTGGGGAGGAGACAAGTCTCCTGGCCCGCCACGGGGATTGCTGTGGCAGTGGTACCCCAGTGTGGTCCCTCCATGACCTGCTGTGGCAGTGGTACCCCAGTGTGGTCCCTCCATGACCTGCTGTGGCACCCCAGTGTGGTCCCTCCATGACCTGCTGTGGCAGTGGTACCACAGTGTCGTCCCTCCATGATCTGGAGCACAGCCATGTGGCAGTGCCACTCAAGCCCCCTGCCTACCCAACCCAGTTCAGCTTCGCTCTGGAACCCAGGTCTCCAACATGGGAGTGGGACACAGTAAGCGCTCGGCCATTAGGTGACCTCACTGGGTGACTAATTTTTGTTAGTCTTTGGTTACTGGGTAAGGCCCATGAGGCACAAGTGCCTGTTTTCAGGGGTGACCTGGGAGCACTGGGCGGTTAAGTGACTTGCTCAGAGTCACACAGTATGCAAGTGCAGGTTGTGAGAATCAAACTCAGATCTGGTTTGCTGGATGTACCAAGCTCATTCGCACCTCATTCCTCTAACCTCTAGGCTATACTGTCAGCCAACTGATTCTTATGGAGAAAGTGTCCATGTTGCCCTTTTCCTATAACGGAAAATGTAATCTTCAGTCTTGGGTCATCTACTGACACTGTATATCAATACTTGAAACAGAGAAAGGATGAACACCAAATTCATGCATCAATTGATCATAATTTATTTTCTTACATTACACACAATATGGGCAACATTTCATGGCTTAGGGCTATTTTGTCAGGCCCGCTGTGTTAAACACCTCATAAGTGTTCCTTCATAATCTTTCAAGACAGTATTTAACTCCCTTCTCTACTTCACTTATATAATCTTTACTTGGTAATACACCTTGTGTGACTGGGCTGCCCTGTCCCTCTTGTCCAATGCTGCAGTGCACAGGGGTTCATACAGCCCTCTCATTAGTCTTTCGGTAATGAGGAATGTCACTGTGCTGCCTAACCGTATAGGAGCCTATACACCAAGGGAGATGGCTGGACAGCACAGAACACAGAGACATCCCTGAATACCGAAAGACTGATGAGATAGTCATGGATATTTGGCGTCACCTTAGTGTTTTATGTAATGTAATGTTTTTACATAATGTAGTGGTGTATGTAGGTGCATAGTATAGTTTTTTTTTGCCATAGCATAATGGCATTCATCTTAGTGTAGTGAGGAAATGTGTGCATCTTTGCATGTGCATGTGTTGTCATCCTACCCTTAAGGGGGGGTGGTGGAAAAGATTGTACTTCCTTTAGTGTTTCAGGATTGTGCGTGCAGTCAGTTTCAGTGGTCTGGAGTGGCGTGTGTTTTCAGGTAGGTGTAGGGGGTCTTTAGTGGCATGTTTTTTACTTTTCGGAAAGGTGGTCTTGAGCCATGGAGTTTGTGGTCTGGAGCACCATGGGAGTTGGCGGAAGCATGGACAGAGCAGCAGCAGAGTGGAGGGCCAGTTCCAGAGAGAGAAGGTTGGAGCATCGAAGAACATTGCTGTTTGATGAGTGAAGCTGGGGAGAGGTGTTGGATGAGTGGTAGGATTTTAAGGTAGTGCAGTTTTTTCAAGTAGAAGTTTTTGCAGGCTGTTTCCATTCAGGGGCTGTAGGTGGGATAGGCGTGGAAGTTTTTGATGGGTTGTTGCATGTGTAGGCAAGGTTGCTGTTATATGTGTTATTATGGTAGCTGTTACATGCATTAAGGTGGTTTTTATATATGGTGTTAAGGGCATGCTAAGGTAGTTCATAGTATGTTCACTAGGTATTAATGTGTTATAAAATGGCAATAAAAAATCTAGAAATGTTATTGACTGAGAGACATCAACTGATTGTGCATTAAATTTCTATAAACGCACAGCTAGTTGCCAAATCTCATTTTCTTCCTCCATTAAAACTAGTCATAGCAATTTTATAAGTGTAATAAGTCCCTCCAGGGTGTGCCTCATAAAATTTTAATGCACTTCCCATGGGCATAAGGAGCATAAGGATACTCAGCATTCAGCCCCATGCTCTACTACACCCCTGGGGTGTGCATTAAAATCCTGGCTTTTTCTATGGGAATGAGGTCCCAACCATATATTATAGAGGCATGGCATCACCTGTATATTAGGGTTGATTAAGCACTTTAATGTTAAACCCCAGTTTTTATACCTCAATAACTCATTCAACTGATGTACCTGATGTTTGGCAGGTGTGGAGCTAGTGCCAGGATCTCTGTATCCCGTAAATTTTATGGTGATCAGTTTAGCAGGGGCAAAGTTACAGAATGCTGAAAACACATAGGGCTGGATTTTCAAAGGGCTGAGAATGCCGCACGCTCCAGGGACACCAAACATATGGCGCATGGGGCCTGTGGCATTCTCTTGATTGGCGATCGGGATTTTCCATCCTGTGCACCAACTGCCACAAGCTAGACCAACTTTTTCCTGGTCTAGTTGTGGCAGTCCCAGGTACCCTTTTTACAGGACTCTTGCCAAATATTTGTCGTAACCTGCTGTAAATTCGGTAAAGTGCTGTAACTGTGCCTCTCCTACCAAAATTGGGTGCAGTTTGTGGCAAAGGTGTTGGTGCAGCTGTACCATCGAAAGGGTTTGATGCAGGACTTGATGAAAGCCCTGCATTGCCCTATCAAAATCTGGCCCATAAATTCACCAAAATTAAGACTTTTTCCCTCCTGTTTCTAACAAGCATTTGTCAGTGACGAATGTTTGCTTCTTCGTATTTATTGTGTTGGTGTTTGGCGTTAATAGAGCAGAGGCTAAAATTAAATTAATTACACAAATTATAATGGAATTGTTATGATTGGGAAATGAAGAGGTTCACGTCACGTTTATGAGGTGGGGTACAAACATGACTATGTTGAAACTGTGGGGTCAAAATCTGGCAACATAGCAAAGCTAGGAGTAAACATTGAAGAATTTCAACGTTACTTTTTAACATTGTCATTGTTTTGACATTTTGACCCTAGATTTTCAACATAGTAATTTTATTAACCCACTTTATGATCAACGCAGGTGGAAATCTTTTAATCCTGTCCAAAACATGACTTTGCAGAGCCACTGCAAAAACACACATATTACTCCGCCTTAAGATCAACACTGGTGAAGTGTTTTAAATCCTGTATGAAAGGTGATTTTGTGGAGCGACTGTGAAAACATGTTTTGGAGAGGATTTAAAAAATTACACCCACCTTCATCCTGAGGTGTGGCATACAAAAGGCTGAGTTGAAAATTTTTGGTCATAACTGGGAAAAATAGCAAAATTACGAGTAAACATTGAAGAATTTCAATGTTTCTTTATAAGTTTGCTGTTTTTTGAGATGCTGACCCCAAGTTTTACATAGTCTATTTATTACCCTACCTTATGATCAAGACTAGGGAAACTTTTTAAATCCCATCCAAAATGTGATTTCTTAGACCGACTGTGAAAATACACTTGGGAAATCTGAAAAAGGTCACCTACAGTACCTGGGTCATGAGGTGGGGTAAAAAAGGATATGTTGTAAATGTGGAGTCAAAATCTGAAAAAATAGCACACTTATGAGTAAATGCTGAAAAGTTTCAATGTTTCTTCATAATGCGGCTGTTTTTTTGAGATTATGATCCCAAATGTCCACCATAGTCTTTTTATTACCCCACCTTATGATCAGCACAGGTGGAATGTTTTAAATCACACCTGGAACATGATTTTGAAGAGCACCTGCAAAAACACACTTGAAGGTGATTTAAAAAAAATCACTTTTCTGGTTCATGAGGTGGAGGAAAAAAAGGCTATGTTGAAAATTTGGGGCAAAGGACATGCCCCAAAGGACCAGAAAGATAAGTCAAGGGTGGCAGTGTGTGGACCAGTGGGTGCTGAGAGATGGGTTGTGGCATGGGTGTTAGGGGCAGAAGTCATCATTGGACCATTTTCCTCTTCTCAGATATAAGAAAAGGGGCACTGGGGGAATGATCGTGAGGTGGGTGGGCTAAACTGCTGAGGGCGTGATTATTTTTACAGATGGGCATTGGCAGAAGTGATCAAGAGCTGTGCAGGCTAAACTGCAAATGGTGGAATTGTTTATACAGATGGCACACCAGGGAAGTGACTGGGAGGTGGACAGTCTAAACTGCAGAGGTTGGGATTGTTTTTTAACAGATGGGGCACCGGGGGAAGCCATCGGGAGGTGGGTGAGTTAAACTGCAGAGGGTGAAATTGCTTTTTACAGTTGGGGCACTGGGGAAGCCATGCAGATGTGGGTGAGCTAAACTGCAGAGGGTGGCATTGTTTTTTTTATAGACTGGGCACTGGAAGAAGCAACTGAGAGGTGAGCAGGCTACATTTCAGAGGCTGGGATTGTTTTTTACAGATTTGGGCACCGAGGGAAGCCATCGGGTTGAGGGGATGATGAGCTACAGACTGATCATGATGTCAATCAGCAGGCTGCTGGGTAGTATGTCGTAGGTTAAAACATGCCACTGCACACTGATAGGTGTGACTGTGTCCTTTCAACTACACAGAGTTTCTGTCCATCAGCCAGGCTGAACATCATCACTATTAGCTTGCTCCTGGTTGGGCTGTCAGTGGCGAGCCTCTTGCAGCCTGAGCTGCACAGGATGCTACAGTACCACATCTCAGTAGCCCCTACTCTTCCAAGTAGCCACAGCATTTGCACTTTGCAGATGCATGCACAACCAAACATATGACAAAAATGCTTTTTGTTGGAAACTTGAAACTTTCTGGATTTAGGGGGTTTGACCCAGGGTACACACTTTTGTAATTTGTTTGTTTTTAAGTTATGTATGTTTTGAAATATAAGCTAAAGCAGCAGTGCATGATATTGATGAAAATTTTGACTTATATTTTTAATTCTAGTTTAGATTGCCATTTATCTCCTGACTTGTACAATACCCTTTTTTCCACATTTTGAATCCGCTTTAGCACTTTTGTTTGCAGTTGAAAAAATACAAGGAGCACTCTAATATGGTTTGGACCAGATTTTCTTCAATATTCTCTGTTGTTTTTGAACATCCATTGTTTAAGAACATTTTCCATGTGACTATAATGAGTTAGCATGCAGTAGACACTGCCCTCTGACCTTATGGGACAACAGGTATACAAAGATAGCTGAGAATACTGGTAAGAACTTGATCCAAGCCATAATAAAAGGAACAGTCCTTATATTGTTTCAAATATGAGAACAAATGCTAAATCAGACTCAAATGATGAGAGTAGGATATCATACAATTCAGGAGGTAAACAGCAATCTAAAATAGAATAATGGATACCTAAGTATCTATGACAAGGCAGTAATCCCATCGAGAGGTTTTGGGGACTTGGAACCTTGACATCGAAGCTCGAGAGGTTCCTAAAGTCCCCAAAATCTTGAGATGGGATTACAGCCTTGTAATAGATACTTAGGTATTTGTTATTTTTTTCAGTCTATAGATCTGATTTTATTTGGATGTGGTGGTCAGTTGCTGTTGTGAAGATTCTGTCTTGGGCAACCACCGCACTGTCTTGCTCTTCTAACCCACCGCAGACAGTTCTGTAAACCCCTTCCACCTTCTCTCCCACTCAGCACTTCTGTCAGTCTCGAGTGCAAATGGTTTGTTTGGTTTTGGAAAAGGCAGTCCTGCCTTTTGACTTGTGAAAGAATGCAGGATCAGCCTGATCATCAAGAGATGATGTGAAAAAATTGCTATATTGAAAATTTGGGTCAAAATATTTTAAATTACCAAAATTATGAGCGTGCACTACAAAATTTCAAGGTATGCTCATAACTTTGCAATTTTTAAATATTTTGACCTCAGATGTTTAACATAGCCTTCTTATAACCCCACCTCATGAAGAAGGGTGGGGGAAATGTTCAAATCTTACTCTAAAGGTGATTTTGCCAAGCGATCAATAACATGCATTTCAGGCCAGATTTGCATATTTTCATCACCATTGGTCATGAGGTGTGGTCCCGAAAAAAACATGCTGAAAATGTGGGCTCAAAATATGCAAAAATAGCAAAGCTATGCGTCAAAGTTGAAAACTCAGTTGAAATACATTGGACTGCACTTACCTTAGTTTCTCATATTTCAGTTGCCAGTACCAGAATCAAGACACATCTTTGGAAAGTGAATCTTCATCCTGGGACCTGTTCAGGTGAGTGATGGTGTGGGGTGATGAGCGCTGAGTGGGAGGTCAGGGTGGGGTGTCCAATCGGTAAGGGACAGTTTTATTTTTTACAGGGTGAAAAATAAACAAACAAACAAGAGGTTTAAACTCTGACACTGGGATTGGTAGATAGACAGACAGACAGACAGATTAGACAGACAGAACGGGGGGTTGGTGACTCACTCATCTCACTGCAACCCACAGTAGGAAAACAGCTGTGGATGCAGAAGTCACTAAAGTCCAACTGTACTCTTACATGTGGGTGAACGACTCCTCTCCATAAGCTGGGCACCCTGGACTTTGGGGTGCCCAGTAAAGGTGTTTCTGAAAAATTTTAAAAAACAGACACCATGGTCTAGCTAAACAGGTTCTGTTTAGGCAGGTTGAGGTGTTTGTGTTTTTAAAACTGCACAATTTTATGTAGTATCCATGTTTTTTGTTTCTAGTGCAAAAGAAACAAGATGGCTCTCATGGCTCAAAAAATGTTTTGTGCTGTGACAAGCAAGTGGTGAGAAACCAAAAATGGTCTTGCAACACCGAATTTTAGGTGTCCTGTCGAAACATTATTTAGGAACCCTACTGAGCATGCTCAGAACAAAAAAACACAAAACTTAAAAGTCTTATAACATGGAACCATTTAATACTGTTTTCACAAAATGTTTCAAAGACACTACTTTAGGACATCACACTTGTACCCTAAAAGTTTTGGGAAAAATTTCCATTCCATGTAGTCTGTAGGTGAGAGAAAACAAAATCCCATGTTAAGAATAGGAAAAAATTAGATATCCACAGAAAAATGACATATGCAGATCTCAGAAACCTCACAAGCTGTCGTCACAAAACATAGAAACATAAACAATGATGGCAGAAAAAGATACATTGTCCATTCAGCCTGCCCAAGTTCCTTAAATCCCAGGAAACATCCTTGTAACCTAATGTTCCCTCAGGGTAATAACCCTCCTGGATCTTTCCCTGTTTTCTTGTGTTGATAGATATGGTTCTGAATCTGGTTCCAGTTCCAGCTGCTGGTATGTAAAAGATAAGTCCAACTTGCTAAAGAACTTGCCCCCTGAGAGTGTGGCAAACAACTCCTCTGCATTGGTAATGGGTATGGATTTAGCATATACAACGGTTTACTGTAATCTTGTTGTTACCACACGGCCTCACTGCTTCGTCTCGCTTTGGTACCACAACAATAGGGGCAGCCCGGTTGCTCCTCTCTACTCGTGAGATGATACCATGATTTTAAAGCTGGTCCGGTTCTTTCTCTGTTGTTTCCGTTGAAACATAAGGTACTGACTGAGGCTTGTGGAAAACTGGAACAGCTCCTGGTTGCTCTCAGATCTTTGCCTTGAAATCCCGGATCGTGCCGTAACCATCCTGGAAAACAGGACCATGTTTGTCCAATATTTTCTTTACCATATCTTGTGGTGCTTTGGTCACAGTATTTAAGCTGAAGTTCTTTTCTCAGTTCAGTTTGGTCTGTGTGAGCCAGTCTCTGCCTAGCAATGCAGGTCTTTCTCCTTGTACCATCACCAGAGGCAAGGGCCATGTTCCTCCCTCGTAGGTAACTGGTATTTCAATCTCCCCTAGCACAGGGATTGGGTCTCCCGAGTAAGATGAAAGTTGAATATACGATGGTTGCAATGGGCACTGCTGAAGTTTCTCTTTGTAGATGTGCTCTGACACAAGAGATATTGAGGCTCCGGTATCTAGCTGCATGCTAACCAGGTTTTCTGCTAGCTCCATTTGGAGGTAAATTTCTGCTGCAGTTGCCCGTGTTGCATAAACCATGAACAGGTACATTCATTTGAGTTGTATTGCTTTCATCCTCAGTTGCCAGTGTACTCTTTATGTGGCCTGTGCAGGGAGACTCTGTTACAGCACGTATGTTGTAGCAGCCATCTTTATTTCTTCTTAGAGATAGTGGTCACACATCAGTGGACATACACAAAGAAAAGCCCACTGGGCATAACAGGAACTTATACCTCAGATAGGAATGCAAGCATCCATATGCATAAACTACAGCCTTAATGGCATTCCTTAGACTTCCTACCACACACACACACATATATATATATATGTATATATATAATATATATCTTATATATATATATATATATATATATATATATATATATATATATATATATGTCCATGCTACCACTACATATCCATGTATATACTACAGTCTTGCTGTGTTTTATATGTTACTGCCCCCAAACAATTCTTTTAATAAAGAGACACTTTAAAAAAGAAGACCATGACTCATGTTTTGTTCTCTTCAGACTCATCATTATGCCTTATGTGTGTTTCAGCCTAGGGGAGGGGGGAGCCAGCCTAGTGATAGTCTCATTGGCTTGGGTTATGGTGAGCACAAAATAGAAAAGCAATCTAAAACTCAAAGAACCTCAGCACAAAGTATGTTCTGTAATAAGGCTTGCTGGTTTGTACTTGAGTCAGAAAAGCGCACTAACAGCTGAACCCTTTACAACCATACTGGTTACCCCTACTAAGCAAAATTAAGTTGCAGACATAGAAACATAGAATTTGATGGCAGATAAGAACTGCCTGGCCCACCTAGTCTTCCCATTTCCCTACCTACCTACCTAAACTCCAGAAATGAATTGATATGTAGCTTACCTTCTCTTTCCTACCACTAGGATTGCCTTCTATCCCATGCCTTCTAGTCCTTTGGTACGATTCCTTCCTCCAGTGATTTGTTGAATGGAGCTTCCAGTGGTGCCCCTAGTATCTCTTTGAGATCTTTCAGTATTCTGGGATGCATCCTATCTGTCCCATTGCATTGTCCACTTTAAGTTTTGAGAGTTCCTTTAGGACTCTTTCCTCCGTGAATGGACTGGTGTCTACCTCTCCTCCATGTGAGTTTCTATCACCTAATCTTGGCCCTTTCCATTCTACTTATTTTGTAAATACTGAGCAAAAGTATTCATTTAAAATTTCTCCTTTTTTTTATGTCCCCCTCAGCACACTCCCCCCCCCCCCACCTCCTTATTTAGCCTCACAATCCCTGACTTGGTCTCTTTCCTTTCCTTAATGTACTTGAAGAAGGTTTTGTCACCTTCTTTTACTGATTGGGCTATTCTTTCTTTAGTTTATGCCTTAGAACTCCTGACTACTTTCCCTACCTGCATTTGTTTTGCCTGATACAGTTCTGTCTCCTTCCCTCTGTTTTTTCTTGTACTTTCTGAATGCCTGTTTTTTTTTCCCTAACCTTCCCTGCCACTTCTTTTGAAAACCATAGTGGTATCTTTCTTTCTTTTTGCTTTGCTTACTAACTTTACACAGAGGTTCATTGCCTCTGCTATGGTTCCTTTAAGTTTTTTCCACTGTTCCTCTGCTCCTCTACCCCTTTGTCAGGATTTTCTTGAGGTGTTTTTCCATTTTTATAAAGTCAGCCCTATTGAAATCCATGACCCTTACTTTTGCGTGGCTCAACTCTACCACAGTCTTTACCTTAAACCACACGGTATTGTGATCACTGAACCCTAGATGGCTGCCCATTGATAGATCTGTTATTCTGTCACTGTTCATGAGAACCAGGTCTATTATTGCTTTATCTCTGGTGTGCTCCACCACTAGCTATCTGAGGCATGCCCCTTCCAGGGCATCCATGATGTCTCTGCTTCTGGTAGTAGCTGCAACATTGATGTTCCAGTTAACATCTGCCATGTTTAGGCCCTCCACCAGCAACACCTTCCTTTTCCTGCCATTTTGTGGATTTTTCCGCTAATACCCTATCTATTTTTTCCCCCTGCAATGGAGGTCTCTAGACAACTCTAGTGCAGATGGTGGCACCATTTTATGTCTCTAAGATGACCCACAGTGCCTCCTCCCTTTCCTGTCTACCCCTTAACTCAGTTGCTTTGATCCCCTCCCTGATGTAGCTAGCCACCCCTCCCCCATTTTGCCTTCCCTGTCTCTCCTGAAGATTGTATACCCTGATATGGCAACATACCAGTCATGGTTACTCATGTACCATGTTTCAGTGACTGTGACAATGTCCAGCACTCCTCCACCATCAAGGCCGCTAGGTCTGAGATCTTGTTACCCAGGCTATGGCTTTCCATGTTTTGATGCCTTCACCCATACCAGCTCCCTCCTTATCCCTATGCCTTTTCTCTGTGCCTCCCCTGACTTTACCTCACTTGCAGTTTCTTTCATGGATCACTCAGCCCTAGTATCCGTTCGTTTGTTTGCCTTAACCTGTGTGTGTGGGGGGGGGGCAGTTTGTTTTTCCCTGCTTACTCCCACCACCTCCCTTGGCTAGTTTAATTGCTTGCCAATGAAACCTTAAAACCTCTCACTAAGGAGCCTGGTTCCCCTCTCAGATGGATGCAAGCCATCCCTGCTGTACAAGCCTGCATCCGTCAAGGTGGTTCCCCAGTCCCCAGTGAAGCCAAATTCCCTCAGCTCTGCACCAGTTTTTCAGCCATTCATTGAATCCCATGGTGCAGAGTACCTTGGCCTCACCCATACCGTAGATAGGTAACACTTCTGAGAAAGTTACCATGCATGCCACCTGTCTAAAACCCCTCCCCACCTCTGTGAACCCCCTCTGCACTGATCTCACCTCTTTCCCCATCAGGTCATTTGTCCCCAGTTGGAGAATGACACTGAGCTCACCCTTCTGTCTTGCTGCTCCAGCATTCCTTTGGTTCACTTCCCATCCTTCCAAGCCATGGCACCGGGTAGGCACCTGCCCTCCCTGTTTCCTGACCCCAGGTCTACCCACCCATATTACAGTCCCCCACTAGGAGGTGCTTCCTTCTCTTCTGGGGTCATGTACCATCCCCTGAAGGTCTCCACTGCAGAGGATCCATGCATCCACCTTGTCCACCACTGCAGGTGCCTTCTTGAGACAGTCCCACCCTGCCAAACCAGCACAGGAGTTTTGGAGTGGAACCTCAAGTTGGATGAGCCTCTGCCTCACCTCCCTCACCCTCCCTGAGTCCACCATCATCCAACTGCCCCTCATTACTGGCATCCTCTGAGACAGTGGGTGTGAACTGGGTGGTACCTGGGTGGTACCTGGGTGGGGACAGATGATGCCCAAAACCTTAGCCAACTCAGCCTGGAGACGAGTAATCTCCTCCCTCAGTTCAGAGAGGTGCCTGCAGATGAGGCAGCACCGCAGCATCCAGAATGTCTTCCCATGTCTGCTAGCCACAAAGGCACAACTGGGCCTAACCCCAGGCCCTATCTCACTGCTTCCACCCTGTCAGCAACCTTTACAACACCAGGAGCATGGCTCAGAATACCCTTGAACTGCTTTTCTGCCATACTCACTGGGCCAAGTGTTAATTTGCAGTTACAGTAGGGCTGCTGGCTGGTTAAATGAGCTGCTTGATACCTTGCTCTATCTACCTAGGTTTGACCAGTTTGAGAGAGCACTACCGGCAACCCTAATAGTTCAATGCAACTGTAACTGCTAACCATCCTAACTAAAGTCCCTCCCAGTATACTCTTTAAACTGTGTCAGACTCAGGCTCTGAGGCCAGGCACCATCACTATTCCTGTTCTACACTGACTCTACCTGCCTTATTGTAAAACTGCATGCAACTGATTCTTGCCTATTTATTTGTACTTATTTGACTACATCTGTACTTGTTCAATTTCATTCCTCTTGAACTTGCTTATTTTATTTGTTCTGTTGCTTTGCAATCTCTGATCTTCTTCTGGGGTATCTCAGTCATCAGGTCACACTGTAGGAACTTCACCGTTGTTAAAGCAGGATCCACACAGAAGATTTTCTAGCAGTACAACTGGGTCCTCCCACGCCGATGTCATCAATCCTATAAAGGTGTGAGTGGCCCCGCTCCCTCCTCAGTTCTTTCCTGCTGTTAACTCCTTTTGCATGTGTCTCTGTGGAAGCTCCATCGCAGTTCGTGTCAATTTTGCCTACGCTTTTTCCTTTTACCTTAGTTTTTAGAATCTCTTTTTTACAAGAAATTCCTTTACCTCATTTATGTCAAGAGTTACTCCTTCAACATCTCTGTTCCATCGTTGCTGCTGCAGAAAGAAGATTGCTTCTTCAGACGACCACAACCTCTGTGTTTGCTGTCTTGGGCATGACCATGATGTTTCTGACTGTGAGCTGTGCCAAAAATTCAACCTCACAACCTCAAAAAGGCCTTGTAGAAATTTTGAATGGAACAGCAGGTAGCCAGTTTTGGGCAGGGGTCCTCCATGGTCCCTTCTTCCCAGTTGCCAGTGGGTTTGTCAAGCTCCCAGGCCTTGAAAGCCCAAGACAAGTCCTCTGGGAAGTCACAAAAAAAGACTGTGATTGGAAATGCTCCCCCAGCAGTACTCCCATTCCCCAATGGCTTCTTCTTCATCATCTGGGGGTACTCCATCAGCTGTAGCCGCACCAATGCCTACTGCTGTCCAGGCCTCTGATTCTTCCAGGCCCCTACTGACATCACCTCCTCCTCCCATTTCACAGGGAGGTTGGTTGTTGACCCTTGGGTCATTGACATCAGCCCCTCCTTCGAGGCCTGACACTTACCAGGCCCTTGGATGTCAGGGCCCTCGGGCTCTCCGGACCTGACAGAAGGCTTGTTGTGCCCTGTGCCAGTGACTCCTCCACCATCGATGCATCCTTCTCCTGCTGTCAACCTTAGCATTCTTTTTGACCAAGATAACTACAGCCCTGGTGCATTAGTTGGGCTCTTACAATCCTGGGTCCCTGGGGCCGTTGACTGCTCTGTTGTTGTTGATGCCACTTAGGCCTTCTTGGGCTGTGTCCCACAGGCATCCGTCAGTCCCTTGCTCGTTGGACTTTGAGCTAGAACAGGTCGATGTTGAAGAGGAGTACCACCCTGAGCTCATCATCCATGAGGAAGAGAAGGAGGAGGAGGAACCTGTTTCCTCAGATAGGTCCACTGTTTCTTCAGTGAGTGAGGACTCTGTTAAACATACTCCCAGGTCCCTTCCTGAAGATCTTACCTTTTTCAAAGTCATGAAGCAGCTGTCCACAGCAATGGGCTTCTATACTGAGGAAGAGGATGCCACCAGAAGAGATCTGGTGGACTTCTTGGAGATCCTAGAATTTCCTCCTAAGGTCATTCCTCCCTTTCTACTGGCTCTGAGGAATGTTACTACTGAGACTTTTCACCACTCAGGCATGACTCCTGCCATGCCTTGCAGGGCAGATAAACTCTATCATGCCCCTCAGGGCCTGCCTTATAATGCTGCCCAACCTGAGACCAACTCATTATGTGTCATCAAAGCAGCATATGACAGGTCCAAGGTGTCAAAGCACCTTAGCTCCCTGCCCCAACAGAGAATTCAGATGGATCGACCTTTGGGGTAAGAAGGTTTATGCCTCCACCACCTTGGGACTTTGGATTGCTAATTATCTATTTCATATGGTCAGGTACCAGAATGCCGTCTGGAAGAAGGGCATACTGACTAACAGGGAAAGGATTACAGATCTCAAGGTAGAAGGTCACCTGGGGGCCAGTGACCATCACATGGTATGGTTCAATTTGGCCACTAGAACTAAATCATCCCATTCCAAGGCAAAAATATGGGACTTCAGAGGAGCTGACTTTGATAAGATGGCCAAGAGAGTTAAGCTAGCCCTGGCAAAATGAAATACAGGTGAGGGGGTACAGGCAAAGTGGGCAAGCATTAAGGATACAATACTTGAAGCAACATCCCATTTTGTTAGAGAGAAAAGGAAGTGCAAAAGAAGGAGGAAACCACTTTGGTTCTCAAAAATAGTAGCAGAAAAGGTCGGAGCCAAAAGGCTGGCCTTCAGGAAATATAAGGGAACACATCGGGATGAAGACAGGGAGGCATACCAAAACTTCCCTAAGGGAAGCAGGGAAGGCAGTAAGGCAGGTAAAGGCCCAAACAGTAAAAGAAGGTGACAAGACTTTCCATAGATACATTAGTGAAAGGAGAAAGTCCAGAGGGGGTATTGCTAAGATCAAGGGAGATAAGGGGGCGTGTGAGGAGGAGGACCATGTAAAAGCATCTATCCTAAATAGATACTTCTGCTCAGTATTTACTGAAGAGAAGGTAGGGCAGAGCCCACAGCTCAGCACCATGGACACAGGGAGGAGGGAGGTGTGTACTAGTTCCTTCACAAAAGAAAGGGTCCTACAAAAGCTCGATAAGCAGGGTGGACAAGGCAATAGGACCTGATGGCATACATCCCAGGGTACTAAAGGAGCTAAGGGTGGAACTAGCAGAGCCATTATCAGAACTGTTTAGTGAGTCTTGGAGCACAGAAGAGATCTCAGAAGACTGGAGAAGGGCTCATGCGATCCCGCTCCACAAAAGTGGTAGCAGAAAGGAGGCAGGAAACTACAGACCAGTCAGTCTTACCTCAGTAGTGGGCAAGATTATGGAAGCACTCCTTAAGGAAAGGATAGTGCAACACCTGGAAACCATAGGATCACAGGATCCAAGACAGCATGGGTTGACAAAAGGAAGGTCCTGTCAAACTAATCTCATAGATTTCTTTGACTGGATAACCAGAGTGGTGGACCAAGGTGGAGCAGTTGATGTCGCCTACCTTGACATCAGCAAAGCTTTCAATACTGTTCCACATCGAAGATTGATTAATAAGCTGGGTAGGCTCAGGGTGGGTCAGAAGTTGGTCAACTGGGTGGCAAACTGGTTGATGGGCAGAAAACAGAGAGTGGTGGTAAACGGTATATAGTCAGAAGAGAAGCAAGTCACAAGTGGGGTACCTCAGGGATCAGTCCTGGGGCCAGTCCTCTTCAATATCTTCATCAGTGACATTGCAGATGGACTGGAGGGTAAGGTTTGTCTGTTTGCAGATGACACTAAGATCTGCAACAGAGTAGATGATCCAGATGGGGTGGGCAGAATGAGAAGAGATCTGGATAAACTAGCAATATGGTTGGAAGAGTGGCAACTGGGGTTTAATGCAAAGAAGTGCAAGATCATGCACATAGGGAAGAGAAACCCTGAAGCCACCTATAGGCTGGAAGGGGAGTTGCTGGCAGTCACAAGGGCATCATCATCACCGATGACCTGAAATCATCCAAGCAGACCACTAAAGCAGTAGATAAGGCTAGGGGGATTTTGAGGTGTATTAGTAGGGGTATCACAAGTCGGAAGAGGGAGGTAATAATCCCTTTTTACAAGATGCTGGTTAGGCCCCATCTGGAGTACTGTGTACAGTACTGGAGCCCACACCTTCACAAGGACATTAACCAAATTGAGGTAGTCCAGAGAAGGGCAACCAAAATGGTGTAGGGACTGCATCAGAAAACATATGAGGACAGATTAACGGAGCTCAATATGTATACCCTTGAGCAAAGGAGGGAGAGAGGTGATATGATCGAAACATTCAAACACCTTAAGGGCATTAACAAGGTAAAAGAGTCCAAGATGTTTCAATATAAGAAAAATAACAAGACAAGAGGACACAGCATGAAATTAGAGGGAGGCTGATTAAGGGGTAATGTGAGGAAGTTCTTTTTCACAGAAAGGGTGGTGGATGCATGGAATGGCCTACCTCAGGAAGTGGTGGATATGAATACAGTGCAGGGCTTCAAACAGGCATGGGATAGGCATAAGGGAGCAATACAGATGAGTATGAATAAATAGGTCATTGACAGAGCAAAGGCCGATGGCACATTTATGAGGTAGAAAAAGAAATGGGCGGACTGGATGGGCCTTTCGGTCCTTATCTGCTGTCAACTTCTATGTTTCTATATTTCTAGGCTGCTGCTCAAGCCCTCCCAGAGTGTTTCCAGAAACAGGAGGTTCTCAAGTCCTTGCAGGCCACCGAGGATATTAGTAAACACCTCCTCAGGGCCTTGTACGACATTTCTGATACTGGTGCCAGGGCGGCTGCCACAGGTATTTGCCTTTGTAGGCATGCCTGGCTGAGGGTCTCAGGCTTCGTGGAAGATGTCCAGCAGAAAGTGCTGAATGCACCCTTCAGTGGCTCAAAGCTCTTCAGGCCAGATGTGCAGGACATCAATAATGACTTACAGGAATCTGGTAGGGCTATTAAGTCTGTCCATTCACTCTACCATACCCCACCCAGGAGCAGACAGCACCCATCCTTTCGTAAGATGTCCCACAAGTCCGGTGTGGGCTCCCATCCCCAGGGCAAATGGAAGGCTGCTTCTGCCTTGCTTACCCCTTCCTCCATGGTTCCTGCCGTAAAAAGTCCCAGAGGCGATGGATCAGCCCCAGCAGCAGGATCTGTCTCTGCTTGACTCTTTGCCAGACCCCCCCCCCACTACTGGTCTCCAACCAAGGGGTGGTGGTCAGAGGTGGGTTCTCCCTCCATCTCAATCAATTGAGAACCATAACTTCAGATGCTTGGATTCTTCAGATTACAGTACAAGTACAAAAGTTTATTGTCGTTTAGTTATCAAACCATTGCAACATTGAAACATCTAACACATCTAAAAACATTACAATACACCGCATCAAAAAGCATTTTAGAGCTGAGAACACAAAATAGCCTATAGTAACTGACAATTGCAGTTATGAGCAAATCCACTAATTATGTAGAGTAAGTTTACATCAATCTGGAAATTAGTACTGTCATTAAAAAAGCAAAAGCATAGCCCCTATAGGGGCCCGGAGTGAGCCTTATTTGAGCTCTACCAAGGATACTTAGGTCCATACTCTTGGCTCAGTACTTATTTAAACATTATAATATGAGAGCAAAAAGCTGTAGAAATATGCTATCTTACTGAAAGAAAATACTGTACATCACAATTGCATTCACTTAATAGTGTTAGTTTCAGACTTAATCTTTCCCCTATAATAAAATTGTGCTAATGGCCCCAAAGGGTCCACATAATCAGAGATTCTCACAAAGCCTCACAGCACTTCTCAGAGAAAACCAAACCCGCAGTCCAACCCAAAACATTTACGGCTTTTAATACCTATAAAAACTTTTGCCAAAGTAAACTCAGGTTAAAGTACTATTGCCTTCCACAAATGCATAGGGTCATTTTGCAAAGAAGGAACTACACAACATTAATAATTACAGACTTTATATCACATATCCCTTAAAATATTCGTATTGTCCTCCTAACTTGACCCAAAGTGAAGGGTATGCAATTTCCATAACCACCTGTTTCCAAACTTGACCGAGTCCTCAGAAAGGTTTGCCAGTAAGTAAAGGGGAACACGTCACTAGTGAACCCCTCTAGAGGGCTAATTAAGCCCATAGTGGAGGTACTAAAAGGTTCACATGTGGACTTGCAGCCTTCCCAGATGTTAAAAGATAGTCCCCCATCCATCTCTATCCAAATTGATAAGTAATCCCATGTAACATGGGATGGGGGAAGTGGATTTGCTTCATATGTTTTTTTTTTTTATTATGGTATTTCTCCCCTGGTTCCAGTCAGTCCTTTTTCCTGCTGTCCTCCCTGTCCCATCCCCTGGCCTTCAGGCATCTACTTTCCTACTCCCACGGCTTTACCCTCCATGGCAGGGTGGTGGGGAGCCCCCAACTTGACCCACCAAGACTGGATCCAGTGTTCAGGAGGGGCCTTCTCGGGGGTGGCACCTGCAGTGGATGGCCATCATGCCGCTTGACCGGGAATGCCATTTCCACTTTTCTGCAGAGGAGAGTGTGCAGTGCCGACAATGCCCATGCGTGCATCTGCACACAGCACGCTGGTTGACTGCTCCGCCTTCTTGCCCCTACTGTATAGGACCTGCCGTGCCAACACCTAGCCTCTACTAGGTGTCAGGCAGGTGTTGGTCTCTGTTCCCCACCCTCCCCAGGAGAGGAGAGGAGAGCTGTCCTCCAGTCACTCGATCCCCTCCCACTCCGGCTGACCCCCTGGTGACCCACTTGCACTGCGAACACAGGTTGCCGGCATGACAAGAGGTAAGGTATCACTGCCTCAGCCCTCCACATCACCGGGCCGGCCCTGTTTCATAGTTTTTAAACAAATGGGTACGTAATAATTCCGGAGAATATAAGTTCAAATAATAATAAAACATATGTATAAAATGTAAAACTTATAGCGGTATTTATAAATACAAGACTTCAGAGGTACTGGTCCATTTAAGGATCTTTGAGGGCAATTTTTGTTTCATTAGTAATCTGGGTCCATGGGCAAAGCACCAATGTGCCCTTGGTCTGATGTATTATCCTGTCTTGTTAGTTTCCACTACTCATTTTCCATAGAATGCAACATATTATTTTAGATGCTTTGCAAATATTTGCTTTTCATATAGCACTCATACAGTGTTCTGAGAAAGAAAACTGAGAAGTCAGAGTGTATCCCAGTCTGATTTAGTAACACGGCAAGATCATGTTGCAGTCAAGTTCATTTTTGACTCAGGAGTAGTTCAATAGTGTCCCACTGTGTCTTAGGTAACCCAAGATTCACCAAAAGAAAGTTGTTAGTAAACAGAGAATGGAGGATATCCCCTTCATTTAAATAGTGCGTCTAAGCTCAGTAACAGGCGGTTCCAAGTAATGGCTAAGTTCGTTAAATGACTCTGAGGCAACTTGGTTGCATCCCCTATCGCACTTAACTAAGTAAAAGGTTTGACGTACATTTGATATGAGGCAAATAAACAGTAGATTATCATCGTTGTATGAGCCTCCAGTTACAAGCTTGTGTGTTCATATTCCATTTTTTATCCACACTACTTCGCTCTTCACAGAGTCCAAGTCAAACACAAAAAAGTGGGCTGCAGGCTACTACCTGTTTCACTCCATAGCCATGTTTCAATATACTGTAGTTATCAGCTCTTGAGTTGACCACAGATGCCGACACAAGCATCTGCTATTACAATGTTCCTTTCACCACCTGGAAAATTCAGTTGTCTCACAAAGCAAAGACTTCAGATCGTCAGGTGCTTCAGTACCGTCAAACTATACTTGTCCCCATTTTCCACACATTTTCCACCCTTGAATCCTGGTCAGGGTCTCACATCACCAGTTTATAGCTGCAGGAAAAAAGCAAAAGAAATCGCTCCACTGAGCGTAGTAAATCAAAATTAATCAGAGCAAAAAGTTTCTAGCCCATTGGCAAGGGTGGCGTACCTTTTTTAAGCATATTAGAGCTTATAGCACTTTTTAGTGCAATTGCAGATTCCCGGCCTACCACTCCATTCTCCTAGAGGCAATTGCATTTTGGTTCTGATACCTTCCATTTTTCTTGTGGTATCATGCTCAACCACCAGCCACTCTCTCAAATTTTCAGGTCTGATCACCAATCGTCACTTGGGAAGCGAAAGCTCCCCATTCGACAGACCACAAGCAAAGGCTAGACTGCAACCACCAGTATCAAATGCCCAAACAAACCGCAGCTCCTTGTCATCGAAATGTTAAAAAAAGCTCATTACCACAAACAGTGAGCTAAAATAATAGCAGTTTCATTCAGTTGGTAAAAGAAAAGGAGCTTTTACCCAATATCCAATGCCCAAATGCTGTGTCAAACACAAAGCATAGAGAAGTGAGCTGCGGGAAGGGGAGCAGCACCACAGCCCTTCGGATTATAGAAAGAGGTTACACCCCGGAGCTTGTGGAACAGCCCCCAGAGACTCCTCCGATACCCTCCACCTACCCTCCAGGCCATGCAATGGTTCTTCGGGAGGAGGCACAATCCCTTTTATGAAAGATGGCCATCAAGACAGTGCCCAGAGGGTAGAGGAACAGGGGATTCTATTCTTCCTGGTTCCAAAAAGAACCTGAGATCTGAGGCCTATTCTAGATCTCAAAAACATCACCATATATCCAGTACAAAAAATTCTGCATGGTCACTCTTCCAGGTCTGTTGTACCTGCTCAAGCAGGGTGACTGGCTATGCTCCCTAGATATGCAGGATACTTACCTGCATATCTCAGTTTGTCCTCTGCACAGGCAGTTTCTCTGGTTTCTTTTTCAAAGTGAACATTATCAATTTTGACTCTTTCTCTTTGGCGTATCCTCTGTGCCATGCGTCTTTACAAAATGTTTAGCAGAAGTAGCTGATGCCCTTTGGTGAGAAGGCCTGTACATCTTTCCCTGTCTGGATGACTGGCTTCTCAAAGCTCCATCCCGAGATCAGCTTCTCCGGACCCTGGAGACAACCCTCCAGCTATTTCACTTCCTGGGCATCACCATCAACCTGCCCAAGTCCATTTTTATTCCATTCCAGAGGCTGCAGTATTTGGCAGCGGTCCTGGACTCAGCACATGGCAGGGCCTTTCTGCCTCAAGACAGGGTACAGTGCCTCATTTCCCAGGCTGAGGAGGTGGCTCAGAGCTGTTATGTTTTCTGCGATGGTGTATTTGAGGCTACTAGGTTTTGTGGCTATGGCCATTGCCATGGTCCCCTTGGCCAGACTGCACATGCGGGTGCTCCAGTGGACCCTCTGGATGCAATGGGACCAATGCAGAGATGATCTGGAGCAGCTAGTGCCGGTCTCCTCTCCAGTCTGCAAGGTGGTCTGGTGGTGGATGGAACCCCAAAACCTATTAAGAAGGGTCCCCTTCATGATCTCCTCTCCCCAGCAAATTCTCACTATGGACACTTCTGGCTTGGGCTGGGGTACAAACCTGTGTCACTTCCAGACTCAGGACACTGGTCTCAGATCAAAATGTCCCTCCATATAAATGTCCTCGAGATGCGGGTGGTCCTGAATGCCATGCAGGCTTTTCAGGACCACCTTCTTCTGGGTCAGTTATTGATCCAGTCAGACAATCTCAGTGTTGTCTGTTACATGTTCAGGGAGGCCATGAGAGTCTGGTACTGGACATTAGACCACAGCCTGGACCTCTCGGCAGTCCATGTCCCAGGAGTACTGAACACCCTGGAGGATAGCCTCAGCTGGACTCAGTCCAGGATGCATGAATGGGAACTTCTGTTATCTGTTGCAGAAGATCTGTTTGATAGATGGGTTCATCCAGAGTTGGATCTTCTTGCATCCCCAGTCCAATCAAAGTTGCCTAGGTTTTGCTGGCTAGATCCAGAGACTGGAGTTTTTTGGCAAGATGTGTTGTCCCCTCCTGGAGCGGGAGGCTCCTTTACGCATACCTCCCCCCCATTTCCTCTGACTCAGAGGGTGCTAATCAAGCTTCAGATGGAGGGGGCCAGCATGATCCTAGTTGCACCATGCTGGCCACGGCAGATATGGTTTCCATTACTGCAGCTGTTAGCAGTGGATCCTTTGGTTCCCTTGCTCTTCTGCAGGAATCTGCTGATGCAAGCTCAAGTCCCTTTGTCTGCATGCTTGGCTCCTGAGAACATAGCCATTGCCTGGTTTGGGGTCTCTCAGAAGGTGGCAGGCATCCTTGTGGCAGCTCAGAAGCCATCCACTGGGGCTACGTATGCCATGAAGTGGAAGAGGTTTGCCATCTGGGTTGCCAAGCACCATCTGGACCCTTTTACCTGTCCAGTAAGCCAGATTCTGAAGGATCTGATCTCCCTGTTGGACTCAGGCCTCTAGTATTCCTCCCTCAAGGTGCACCTTTCAGCTGTCTCTGCCTTTCATGAGCCTGTGGATTGTCGCACCATGGCTCAGATAGATGTGTCCTGTACTTTTCTTAGGGGAATCCTGCACCTGAAACCTCCAATCCATACCGCGATCCTGGCTTGGGATTTAAATTTTGTTTTGCAGAAATTGACCCTGTCTCCTTTTGAGCCAGCTGCATCTTGCAAGCTATGCTTTCTCTCTTGGAAAATGTTGTTTTTAGTTGCTATTACTTCTGCTCGAAGGGTTTCTGAGCTCCAGGCTCTTTAGTGTGAGGAGCCTTATTTGATTTTTCACAAAGATAGGGTGTCTGTGCGCATGAATCCTAAGTTTCATCCTAATGTGATGCCTAAGTTTACTCTGAACCAATCCATTCACCTCCCTGTATATTTTCCAGAGTGTGCCAATCAAGAGGAAGCACTGCTCCATACTTTAGAAGTCAGCAGAATTTTGAAATCTGCTCTGAACTAAGGACTGCAGAAAGACAAAGCAGCTTTTTGTTTCTTTTGCCCTGGGAAGAGAGGCGTTCAGGTTTCCAAACATTGTTTGTCTAAATGGTTGGCCCATTGTATTGTGTTCTGCTACAGCAAGCATGGCAAGGAGTTTCCAGTGGTGGTAAAAGCCCACTCCGCAAGAGGCAAGGCTGCCTCTGTGACATGGTTTAAGGGGGTCTCAGCTACTTTCATTAGCATTACTGCCACGTTGAGTACTGTCCATATTTTTACCAAGCGCTACAGTCTGGATATTGCTTCTAGAGCCCGAGCAGGCTTTGGCCGGGCTGTTCTACAGGGCCTTCTGTCCTAGGCCTTGGTTTGCCTACCACCCAGACTGTTCTGCTGCACTTGTAACTCTTTGGGACTCATTCTTGTGGTGTGATCTGATGACTGAGATATCCCCAAAGAAGACAGAACAGTTACATAAGAACTTACCATAATAGTAAATCTTTGATGGGATTTCGGTCATCAGGTCAGCCTTCCCTCCCACCATCTCCATTTGGGGTTCATATCTCAGACTGGCTATCTGGTGTAACCAGCCTTTTATTTAGGCCTGGGCACCTCTCTCTCTCTCTCTCTCTCTCTCTCTCTCTCTCCTCCATCCCCAATGACATGAGTATTCTCCCTTAGTCTCTAGGGGAAATAACTGAGGAGGGAGTGGGGCCGCTCACACCTTAATAGGGTTGATGATGTTGGCAGATGACATTGATGTGGGTGGACCCAGTTGTATTGCTGGAAATCTTCCGTGTGGATCCTGCTTCACTGATGGTGAAGTTTCTATGGTGTGATCTGATGTCTGAGATCTCCTAGAAGATCTACTGTTACGGTACGTTCTTACGTAACTGTTCTTTATTTATGTGTAACCTTTGTAAAAGAACACTTGTGTTCAAAAGTATTCTCCAAAATTCTCAATAAAGAAATAAACAAAAGCATTGAAGCAAGGGTCACCCAGGAAGGGTACTGGCACTAAAACCATGTTTCAAAATACAGTTTTGTTTGGCTTTGCTGTAAGAGAAAGTTGCTGTCTCCCTCAAGTTCTCATTATATTCCACCCTTGATCACCCCGATTCTTTCTTTCTAACAATTTACTACATCTCCACTGGGATTCCTTTGGCTTATGCACAGCTACTGTAGGCTTATCATTTTCCTTCTAAGTGTTTCACTTGAAGGCCTCCCATGTGAATTGCCGTGATGCATCTTCTGGCATATTTCTCTCAAATCCATGATGATGTTTGCAATGCCTTCTTTGCATCTGTGTGCAATGGGTTAATTTTGTGGTTATACTTTAGGGGTGTACATAATTGCTCCGGTTACTGCCTTTTTATTAGCTCTGGGCATTAATCTTTTGCCTTTCTGTGTTAAATGATCAATAGCAGCCTAATTACCGCCTATTGTTAATAGGTATTTATTTCTTGACACAAGTGTTAACAGGTGTTAACAACTGGCTGCATTCCAGAGAGTTTGCTGAAGTATAAAATTCGGTGTATACTGTATTCATGCTCATACTGTTTACTACTGACTGGCTGCTGGCTCACAGTATCCGTTTCTTGAGGTATGCCACTCCACTCATGACCGTAAAACTGGTTAAAGCAGCAGTGCAATAATCTGGTGAAAAATTTGATCTATACTTTTTTATTCTATTTTAGATTGCCCCTTATCTCCTGACTTGTATGATACCCTTCTTTCCACAGTTTGAGTCTGCTTTAGTACTTTTTTTGTATCTGAAATAATAAAAGGACTGCTTCTTTTAATATTGCTCAGATCAGGTTTTCATCACTATTCCCAGCTGTTTTTGAACCCCTACTGTTCTATAAGGTCACGGAGTACTGCCTGCTGCATGCTAGTTCATTTTAGTCACAACAGAAATGATTTTAAATAATTGATCTACCAAAACAGCTGAGAATACTGATGAAAACTGGTCCAAGCCATATTAAAAGAAACGCTTCTTTCGTTATTTTAGATGTGAAAAAAAAGTACTAAAGCAGACTTAAATGGTGGAAATAAGGGTATCTATCACAGAAGTCAGTAGATAAGGGGCAATCTAAAATAGAATGAAAAAGTATAGGTCAAAATTTTCCCAGGATTCTTGCACTGCTGCACGAACTGGTACTGTATATCAGTCCAGAATTACTATGCATTCTAATTCTATCAGCAGCCTAAGAGTTAATTCTGAGAACACAGTTCGGTGCTCAGTCACCTAGGAACTCTTGGTGTCCCTCCTTTAAGGTTGAAATTTGATGGGGATCAGGCATTTACTGTCATCACTCCTAGACTTGGGAATGCTGTCCCTAGATCTATCCATACTCATTTTTAAATCCAGGCTGAAGACCTGGCTTTTTATGGATGCAGTAGGCGGAGCCTGCAGATGATTTGCATGTACAAAAGGAGTGATGTCATGTTTTCTGTCCGTGGAACTGACTGAAGGTGTAAATAGTCTTCTCCGCCTTACCCTCCTCCAAGAAATGTTTTCCGCCCTCAAATAAATACGCTTTCATGTTAGTCAATGGTTGCTGTGCACTATTTTCTTTCTTAAGTGGGAGGTACAAGAACTGGAACCTGAGTAGTGGGAGGCAGCATTAGTTTTTTGGGTGGAGTAAGATTCACCCCTACCTCCATCCAAGAAACTCCTAAGGATCCATCCCACCTTTTTGTTTGGTTCATGTGGGAGTGACATGAGGTGGATCTATCATGCTGGAACAAGTGACTATCAGTGCTGCCTGGGTCACCAGAACTTAAGCTTCAGAAGGAAAAGCCTGAAACTGTATCCCTATACAGCACTTGTTTAAACAGCATTGGCTCAACTTACATTCCTCTCCTGGTCACACATTTTCACAAATACATTCCAAGAGATGGAAAGTCCCTCCTGGTGGGTATATGGTGTTATTCAGACCTGCCCTCCAACCCTGCCCCAACCACCTTGCTCTGTATTTTGCATCAGCTGAAGCATGTCAGTACAGCAAGAGGTTGCAGTGTATATTTTTTACTGAGCTTGCAGTTTTAAAGGAGTAGTTCACTCAGAATTTGCAAAAACATATGTCATGCAGAGTATTTTGATTTGTATGTTAAGTCCTAATGTGTCCTTCCCTCTGTCTGCTATAGTTTTTCCTAAATTAGCCTATTAGCAGACACCTGAGAGCTAGCTAACTGGGGTTTCTGCAAGAAAACTGCTAATAAATTAAGCTCTAATTCACTATTGTTTTTTTCTATGTGTGTCAGGTCTAACTTGCAGGAATGTTTTAATTTTAAAACTTTTAATCTCATCAAACTATACACAACCATAAAAGCACAGAAATTGCCCAGATCATTAGCGCTATAATTAGTTAAGACTCTAGGGCCCAGATATTCAGGTTGTACATGGTGCAACAGTGTTGCACCATGCGAGCCCACTGATGCGCCCGATCGCAATATTCAAAGGGAAAGGCAAGGCACAATCCCTACGCGCCGAGCGCATCAGTAATATGCAGTGGCGCAGGGGGTATGCCCATGCATACTCCCTGCACAGCCTGCTATTCAGCCCAGGATGTGCAGAGCCATGCATGCGCAACCCCTACCTGCGCCAGCACAAAGTTGATCCAAATAAAAAGGAACAATGGATGGCCACTCACAGGTGAGCTGCCGCATTGCAGGGTGCAGCTTGGCAGCTGCCACCAGTGGGTGGCCATCCGAGCTCCCGCTGCACCTGGCGGCACCCCTCCATGCCTGATCATGGGCATTTGTTAAAAATAGAACTACATCCAACATCCCTGGTGGTCCAGTGGACTGCTGACTGCCTGATCGCAGGCATTTGTTTTAAAAAATATAACTACGTCCAATATCCCTGGTGGCCCAGTGGACCGCTGTCTGCCTGATCACAGGCATTTGTTTTAAAAAATAGAACTACGTCCAATATCTCTGGTGGTCCAGTGGACCACTGACTGCCGATCACGGGCATTTTTTGAAAATAGAACTACGACCATTGTCTGGTGGTCAGTGACGCCGATGCCTGAACAGCGGCATTGTGTAAAAAAAATGTACAATACCAATATTCCTAGTGGTCTAGCAGTAACCTCTCTTCTGCTCACGAGTTTACGGCTCGCCTCGTCAGCCGGGCGAGGAAGCACCCCACCACCTGCTGCCCCGCTGCCAGCCGACCGACACCATCATTAGGGCTGTACGCCCTATTGGTCCACAGCATGAGCCACAGGTGTAGCCTATACAGACACATTCCAGATATGTGAATGATCATTCACATATCTGAATGTGTAGTACGGCGGGTTGCATGCCCATTGGTTTATGCTGTGGGACCACTGGCGACAGCCCCACCGACGGTGTCAGTTGGCGGGCGGCGGGATGGCAGGCGGGTGGGGTGCTGCCACCCACTAGCTGACTGGGGGGGAGCGGGCCGGTGGGGCTCAGTGGGCAGGTGGGAAGGGGGGTTACCACTAGACCACCAGGGATACTGATGTTATTAATTTTTTTTATTATAAATGCCCATGATCAGGCAGTCAGCGGTCCACTGGACCACCAGGCATATTGGACGTAGTTCTATTTTTAACAAATGCCCATGATCGGTCAGTCAGCGGTCCACTGGACCACCAAGGATATTGGACGTAGTTCTATTTTTAACAAATGCCCACGATCGGGCAGACAGCGGTCCACTGGACCACCAGGGATATTGGACGTAGTTCTATTTTTAACAAATGCCTGCGATTGGGCTGTGGAGCACATTGCTGGCTGCAGGGGGCATCGGTCCCTGATTTGCGTGCCTGGCAGGGCGCCAGGTGCAAGTCGTTGGGGATTGCGATATTTAGACAGATGGAACTATAATGACATGCAAATGCCCCATTTGCTCCTTGCATACATTATGGCCCCATTTGCATGTCAAGTTTTGAATATCGCAGTTGCTGTGCATAGCGCAATGGAACTTGCGCTAGCGCATCCGCATGCTCCACTCTGGCCACTTGCACTAGCGCAGTTCCACTGTGCCATGCACACTGCAGGTGGCCAGGGTGGGATATTCAATGCTGCTGAGCCATGGCGCAGCTCTGTTGAATATTGTCCAGTCCACACCCCTGCGCAGCCAAGTTGAGCTGTGCCCAAGCTTGCGCCACAGCCTGGCGCAGTTTGAATATCTGGGCCTAGCTGTTTTCTTACAGAAAACCTATTCAGTTAGATTTCAAGTATTTGCTAAATGAAAACTGTAGGTACCAGCATTCTATTAGGCAGAATAAACATTTAATGCTGATTTTGCTCTGTGACATGATTTTCATTTTTTTTTTACAAATGAAGTGTATGGTATGAAGCTGCAGCCTAGAAACTGCAAAATACTTTAAAGTCACTTTTTCTCCTGTGTGTGGTATAGCATGAAAATAACAGGATGGATGATAGTGATTATATCAGCTACACATTTTACAATGATTCATTGCACTACACATTTAGTATATCCCACTTTTTCAAATAATAAAACAAATATTCGCCAACCTAAATAACTCGCACATGCATATTTTTATACTTTATTAAAAAGATACTTCACATTTGTAACCAAAAAAAAAATAAATTTGAAAATCATGTCACAGAGCAAATCAGCACTAACTGCCAGTTCTACCTATTAGAATAGAGGAGGCAGTATAGTGCGGTGGTCTAAGGCTCTGTGCTGCAAACCTGGTGTCCTGGGTTTGAATCCCACAGTCTCCACATGCATACTATGTGTCCCTGAACAAATCACTTACCTTTCTTGTGCTCCCAGGTCACACCTGTAAACAAGCTTTAGTGTGTCTCTTCTGCTAAAAAAAAAAGAATACTGGTACCTACAGTTACAATTTAGCATATATTTTAATATTGAGTGAGTTTTCTGTAAGAAAACTGTTATAGTCTTTACTAATTATTTTTATATACTACAGCATCAGTTTTATCTGTGGTGGTGAGTGCCTGGTTTGGCTTGTTTTCATATCAGACAGGTTGAAATCTCTCACTAGCAGCACTTCCCCCTTTTCTGCCATCTTGCCAGTGGCTTCCACCAGTACCTTATCTAATTCCTCCCACTGTGCTGGAGGTCTGTAGATCACACCAGTGTGGATAGTGTCTCCATTACCCATCTCCGGGGTGACCCACAGTACCTCTGCCTCCCCCTGTATTCCCTGTATCTCTGCTACTTTTATGCTTTCCCTCACATAAAACACCACCCCCCCTTTCCTTCCCACCTTGTCTTACTGAACAGAGTATAACCTAGTATGACCATGTTCCAGTCCTGTTTTTCAGTGCACCATGACTCAATAGTGGCCACAACACCCAAGACTTACAGATACTAGTGCTCAACCTTACTCCTGGAATAGCAATAGTCATCACAATAAATGTGTGTTGTATAAACCCCTAAATGTCAATTATTATTATATGTATGTACTGTAAACCAGTATAAACAGTATATCCTTCTTCCTGTTGTATTATATTCAGACTGTAACTTCTCTGCTTCTGCAAATCTGCCTACATACCCCACAAGAAGACCATATTGTGCCAAATAGGGTCCCTTATAATAGCAAACATCTTATGCAGACCTAAATATGGCATACACCCACATTCCAGCTTATCCAGTAAGGAGGTGAAAGAATTAAAGCCAACCTATTGTTTCATTCTCCGGCATCACCATCTTCAATTAGTCACTCTAATATGTCCAGGCAGTAAGCTTAACTTGCACAACAGCAAAGACTGGGCACTCCCTTTATGATGTCCTCCTCCCCTCAAAATTACATGTACTCCAAAAGACACAGAGCTACAGTATAGGAGAAAGCTTATTAAGGTTATTAAACAGAGCATCTTCAGTCTGCCAGCAAAGATTATTTGAGTTTATACATTGTACTACAGTATTATGTCATCTTTTTTTAGGTGTCAGGTACCACATTTCGTTTGTTCCCTGACCACTATTTCAGGTTGTGTCTACACCTCTTGTCATATTGTCTGTACTATGCATTGTGGAAACAGAAATATTTACATTTAAGCAGAGTTAAAAAAACAACACTTTACTACTCATCATTCTGCAACAAATCCAGTCTGTGAGATGACCCAACTAATTTGTGATGCGTCTGTCTTAAGTATTAAGCACAGAAGGACCAGTGTTATTAGTTGCTTGTTATAAGTTATGGTACTGTAATAATGACTCAGTGACTGGTAAAATCTGCCTCTGCCTTGTAGTAATTTGATCACCCTCTGTTAGACGATTCCATTTGTTACTCTGCCATATTGCTGATTTTGTGAGCTAGCCCAATATTTCAGTAAATTTGACATCCCCTTGGGAGACCATGTTTATGCACTGTACTACAGTCAAATGAAAGCTCTTAAAATTCCCTGAAAAGACCTTGAAAATGTTTTAACATGTTTGAGAGTACCCACCTTTGTGAGGCCAATGTCTTTATATATATATATATATATATACAGTGGCGTGAAAAAGTATTTGCCCCCTTCCTTATTTTCTCTATTATTGCATATTTGTCACACTGGATGTTTCCAGGTCTTTAGAGAAAATGTAATATTAGATAAAGGGAACCTGAGTGAACAAATAACACTTGTTTTTTTTTTTTTATTTCACTTATTTAATGAAAAAAAGTTAACCAACACCAACTGGCACTGTGTGAAAAAGTAATTGCCCCCCTTACACTTAATAACTGGTTATGCCACATTTAGCTGCAATGACTGCAACCAAACACTTCCTATAATTCAAAATCAGTCTTTCACATCACTGTGGAGGAGTTTTAACCCACTCTTCCTCGCAGAACTGCTTTAATTCAGTAACATTTGGTAGGTTTTCGAGCATGAACTGCTTGTTTCAGGTCCTGCCACAGCATCTCTATTGGGTTTAAGTCTGGACTTTGACTAGACCACTCCAAAACTTTAATTTTACTTCTTTTAGCCATTCTGATGTGGACTTGCTTTTGTGTTTTGGATCATTGTCTTGCTGCATGACCCAACTACGCTTCAGCTTCAGCTGACGGAAGGATGACCGGACATTCCTTAAGAATTTTCTGGTACAGAGCAGAATTCATGGTTCCTTTAATTATGGCAAGTCATCCAGGTCCTTAGGCAGCAAAGCATCCCCACACCATCACACTACCACCACCATGTTTGACTGTTGGTATGGTGTTCTTACTGTGGAATGCTGTGTTTGCTTTACGCGAGACATTATGGGATCCATGTCGTCCAAAAAGTTCCACTTTGGACTCATCTGTCCACAGAGCACTTTCCCAAAAGGCTTGTGGATCATCCAGGTGCTTCTTGGCAAATGAGAGATGAGCGTTTATGTTCTTCTTGGTTAGCAGTGGTTTCCGCCTTGCTGCTCTCACATGAAGCCCATTTTTGCCCAGTCTCTTTCTGATTGTGGAGTCATGAACACTGACCTTAGCTGAGGCAAGAGAAGCCTGCAGTTCTTTAGATGTTGTTTTAGGATCCTTTGAGACTTCCTGGATGATTTTACGCTGCGCCCTTGGAGTAATTTTGGCAGGCCGCCACTCCTGGGAAGATTCACTACTGTTCAGTGTTCTCCATTTGGAGACTATGGCTCCACTGTGGCTTGACGGAGTCCCAGAGTCTTAGAAATAGCTTTGTAACCCTTTCCAGACTGATAGAGGGCAACACATTTTTTCTGATCTTTTCAGGAACTTCCTTTGATCATGGCATAATGTGCTTGTTGAATCTTTGTGCTGGCAACGACTCTGATGGTAAGGGTCAAAATAAGTGAGGTTTATATTGAGCAGGGCAGGCTGTAATCAAGCCTGGCTGTGTTTAATCAGCTGACTCTAATTATCCCTTTAATTGGGTTGATTTAACTAGGGGCAATTATTTTACACAGTGCCAGTTGGTGTTGGTTAACTTTTTCATTAAATAAATGAAATAGGTAAAAAAAAGAAAGTGTTATTTGTTCACTCAGGTTCCCTTTATCTAATATTATATTTTGTCTAAAGACCTGAAAACATCCAGTGTGACAAATATGCAATAACAGAGAAAATCAGGAAGGGGGCAAATACTTTTTCACGCCACTGTATGTATATATATATATATATATATATATGTTGTATATATATATATATATATATATATATATCACAATTGATATTTGCAGCGACTATACTACATGATCACAAAAGCACTTGATATTATGATATGTATGTATTACCATTCTTGACATTTGTCACAAGAGTATGAGGGTTACTAGATATATACATACAAATATAGGAGTGTCGTGCAGACAATGCTAAGTAATATGTACAGTATTACAGCCCAGTTCCCAGAGTGTTAATTACTGGCTTACAGTACATTCCAGCTTGATGGAACCTTATTTCTGAGAAAGAAATTTCCTTCTTCTATGGACAAAGCCCATGCATGAATTCCTGCTAACCAACTACAGCGAAACAGTGAACCTGAATTAATAGATCATAAAAGCATAATAAACATTCACTAACTTGAACTCTAATCAGGTTGTGGGAGGGTAATTACATTAGCGACCTTTGCAAACCAATATTAACATACATTATATAGGATTTGAAAGTGTCCACAGTCTTGTGTGCAGTTTTGCCACAGAAAGATTTAATGAAATCCAAAGGAAGCGGTATCAACCTAAATGCCACTGAGGATAAATAACACCATGCACAGATTGTCCAAATGGGCGCTCAAATTCCGTCACTTCAGAAGGAGTAGCTGCTACAGTCACAAGTCCTGGCACCGTATCAATCACTAACCTAACATTTATCCCCAACACACTTAAATCAACTACAGTAAATGAAGTAACCCCGGTCCTCCTGATTCCCTTGGACTCAAAAGAAAGAAAAAAAAAACATGCAGTGCAACCAAATTACTCATGGAACCTGCTACCTGTTGCCCTCTGAAATAAAAGTTCAGATTAGAAAACATAATAATTTTGCAATAGAAGTTCACTTCTAAATTCTTGTTTGAGTCCTGGTGGTCATCCTTCTCTTCTGCCACATGCGTCTCCTTCTGACATTTCTCTAGTTGTTTCTCAGTGTCTTTTGGCTTGTTGAACATATATTGCTGGTTACAGAGGGTAACATGCAGTGTCACTGGTAGAAACAGTGCACAGGATATCTGAGCCTTGTGCAGCTCCTTATTCATGCATGAAATGCTTTTCTTTACTGGCATGTGGCAGGAGCAGTCTGGGAAAAACAACATTTTCTATCCATCTACTAAGACATGTCTTCTATGGACTGCCTGGAACAACATGTCCCAGTCTCATAGGGAGTTGATGCAGGTCAGCATTGCCTGATGAACTCTGTATAGCCCTCTGCCCTCTGTAAAGTTTTCAACTACATCCTTTCAAAGCAAACTTCAGCTGCTAATGATAGTTCACTCTCAAGCCATTGCTCAATAAATCCAATCAGATCCTGTTACTCAGAGTCCCAGAATCCTTATGTTTCTTGCATGCAGTAAATTCCCCAATGCCTGAGGCTTTATTGTTAATATGCATTTTCTTTCAACATGGCTGCCTTTGCCACCATTGCATGCTCAGCCATTATGGCTGACTCCATAGAACCAGCCTGGTGCAATGAAAACCAGAATTGGGAGGTAGCCTTACCCAGGTATGCTCTATTCAGGAGAGACAGGGTAGGAAAAAAAGGGAGGAGGGGTGGCTGTTTATGTGAGAGAGAACATAAAAGCCACAGAAATACAAGGGGACAGAGTAAAGCGGAGGTACTGTGGGTCACCGAGAGACAGGAAGAGGGGCCCCTATTAGGACAGGGGTGATCTGCAGACCTCCAGCACAGAGTGAGGAAGGAGTTAAGGACATGATAGATGAAATGCAAGGGATGGCTAACAAGGGTGAGGTACTGCTTTTGGGGGACTTCAATCTACCAGATGTGGATTGGTGCCTACCTACTGCAATATCAGTTAGAAGTAGAGAAATCCTAGACTTCCTGCAGGGGGCATTCCTCAGGCAACTAGTTAAAGAACCCACTCGGAAGGGAGTGTTACTGGACCTGGTACTGTCAAACAGGGACAGTATCGCTGATGTCACAGCGGAAAGCCACCTAGGGACCAGTGATCATTGTACGGTGTGGTTCAACATAAGGTCAGGGCCAGAAACAAACCACACTAAAGTGAGGGTCCTGGATTTCAGGAAGGCCAAGTTCAAGAAAATGGGAGAGTGCATCAAAGAAATCCTAGCAGGAATAGAGATAAGGGTGGGGTAGATGAAAGGTGGGTAAGAAAAAGGAAGGCCATTGAAAAAGTAATAAATCTGTGTCAAGCAGGTTATTAAGAGCAAGAAAAGAAAAGAAAAAGACCACTATGGTTCTCCGAGGAAGTAGCAGAGAAGGTAAAAGAAAAGAAGCAGGCATTCAAAAGGTACAATACGACACAGAAGGAAGAGGATAGAGAGAGTTATCAGGAGAAACAAAAGGGAGGCAGGGAGGGCAGTAAGGAGAGCTAAAGCACAAATGGAGGAAAACACTGTCAAATCAGCAACAAAGTGGGATAAACCTTTCTTCAGATACATAAGCGAAAAGAAGAAAAGCAAGGCAGGAACAGTAGGACTAATAGGGAAGGGGGGAGTGTGGAACAGGACCAGAAGAAAGTTGAAATACTGAATAAGTACTGTTGTTCAGTATCCACAAATAAAGGGGTAGGTGGTGGGCCACAGGTAGTGGAGAAGGGCATTAAGGGAAGGGAGGTGGACACTAACCTTTTAATGGAGTAGAGAGTCCTCAGGGAACTAGTAAAACCAAAAGTTAATAAAGCTAGGGGCCAGATAGGGTTCATCCTCAGATACTGAAGGAGCTAAAGGAGGAACTCTCTGTGCTTCTGATGGCCCCGTTCAATCTATCACTAGATATGGGGGAGGTTCTAGGGGATGGGAGGAGGGGGATGTGGTCCCACTACACAAAAGTGGGAATAGGGAGGAGGCAGGAAACTATCAACCTGTAAGCCTGAATTTGGTGGTGAGCAAGGTTATGGAAATTCTACTTAATGAAAGGATTGGGGAATACCTTAACACCAGTGGATTGTAGGATCCCAGGCAGCATGGCTTCACAGAGGGTAGATTTTGCCAAACAAACCTGATGGAGTTTTTTGACTGGGTTACCAGGGAGGTGGATGAGGGGAGAGCAGTGGATGTGGCCTACCTGGATGTCAGTAAGGACTTTGACTCCATTCCACACAAAAGACTAGTAAACAAGCTAGGCAACTTGAGAGTGGGTCCAATGATTAGTAAAATGGGTACAAAGTTGGTAAGTAACAGAACTCAGAGGGTGGTGGTAAATGGTGTTCACTCGGAGGAAGGTAAGGTAACCAGCAGGGTGCCACAGGGGTCAGTACTGGGACTAGTCCTCTTCAATGTGTTTGGCAACTGGGCTTCGATGCCAAAACATTTAGAATTATGCAAATAGGGCAGAGAAACCCAAAGACAATGTATCATTTAGGGGGGAAGTGTTAACAACAACAAAACAGGAGTGGGATCTGAAGGTCATCAAATCTGATGACCTGAAGATAGCAAAGCAGTGTGATAAGGCAGTAGGAAAGGCTAGTAGGATGCATGGGTGCGGTATTGCCAGCAGAAAAAGGGAGGTAGTGTTACCCCTGTATAGATCAATGGTGAGGCCTCACCTGGAGTACTATGTCCGGTTCTGGAGGCCCCATCTCAGGAAGGACATAGATCGGGTGGAGGCGGTACAGCGAAGGGCAGTCAAAATTGTGCATTGCCTACATCAGAAGTCCTAAAAGGAAAGACTCAGGGAATTAAATATGTGCTCACTGGGGGGAAAGAAGAGAAAGGGAATACATGATAGAAACATTCAAATACCTCAAGGGTATCAAAAAGGTACAGGAGGGTGGCATATTCACAGAAAGAGATGCTCAAGGATGAGTGGGCATGATATGAAGCTGGAAGTGAGGAAACAGAGGGGATGTGAGGAAATATTTATTCATGGAAAGGGTGGTGGACACCTGGAACAGTCTCCTAGCAGAGGTGGTGGGTATGGAAATGGTAACAGGTTTCAAACATGCATGGGAAAGACACAAGGGGGCCTTAGTAACAGGGCTTGGGAGGAGGGGTAAGGCCAGAGATCAATTTGGGTCTATGGTAGCACAGTAGGCAGGGACTTTGGGGCAGACTAGGTGGGCCAAGAGGTCCTTTTCTGCTGACCGCTTCTGTGTTTCTATCTATTTTTCAATCTCTATGGCAGTAAAAGGTTTTCTGATAGTCTGCAACACAGATGTTAAGTGTCTAAGTGCATGTATGTATTCATGGCCAGAGGATTTTGAAACCAAACCAGGGAAGTTACTATTATGAAAGCAGAGTCACATACAGTCGCTTCTCACCTCACACTGTATCGTTTTGGTTAAATCCAAGTCTGCATATCAAATTGTCAGCAGTCACAATTTCAGTCAAAAACTCAAGAAAATGGAAGGAATTGTGGATTTGTTTTCAAAGAATGGTAAAGATTGCAGATAGATTTTCCAGTGTCTCTGCCAATGAGCTTGCTGTGTACTTGTCCCACAGCTCCTTTGATGCCACTGATGGGGGGGGCTTTCATGTTGGAAATCATGGCACAGTGTTGTATGTAAGAAGAAGCATGGAGATAGACTTAGTGGAGATGAGCCATTCACCACTGATTGGCTTCAGAATGTGCTCCCCATGTTATTATCAGAGCAAGTTCCGACTAACATCTTTAATACAGCCAAAATAGGTTTATTTTACTATAGGTACCCTCACAGTGGCCACGCACCAGGGTGTAGAGCTAACTGGGTGGAAGAAGACTAAAGATCTGGTGTCACTGTTATGTTGTAGCAACATGTTAGGAACCAAACAACTCCCACTGTGCTCACTATAGGAAAGAGCAAGAGGCCATGATGTCTTCCCAAAGGTCTTACAAAGTTGTCAGAGACATATGTGAGCTCTTGCAATGCTTGGATGACTGGATCAATTTTAAGTGATTGGTTGTCAAGTTGAAGCCAGAAGCTTAAAAGAAGGAGGTGAACGATTCTGCTGTTCCTCGACAATTGCAGTACCCACCAGCTCACCTAGCTAGCAAGTAAGTTCAGTCAGATTACAATATTTTTCTGCCCCACCAGTTTGATTCAACCCTTAGATATGGGGGTTATTCAAAAATGTAAAGGGGCATTACTGTGCTCTCTTTTCCACTCATATTGTTGGCATTGTAGACAGGAGGTCCACAGCTTTGTCATCTGAGACAGCACATGCTGTTAATTTACTCTGTGATGCACAAAGCTTAGGCTGCTTAAGCTTAGTGCAGGTGCAGACTCCCTGGATCCCTACTTTCTAAAAGTAGCACTGTATGCCTTAACCGCCCCCCTTAGCCACCTCTTCAATCTATCACTTGCCACTGGTTCTATCCCCTCAATATGGAAAACAGCTCAAGTGTTTCCATTACTTAAGGCAGGTGATCCCATGGACCTCAATAATTATAGGCCCATCTCCATCTTACCAATACTATCCAAGATGCTTGAGAAGCTGGTAAACTCTCAGTTAACTGCCTACCTTGATACCAACAATCTCCTAAATCCAGCTCAATCTGGGTTTAGATCTATCATAGCACCATCTCTGCACTAGCAAAGTCACAAATGACTGGCAGACTGCCCTAGACAAAAAGAATAATACCTGTGCTGTGTTTCTGGATCTAAGCAAAGCCTTTGACACTGTGGATCATGATCTTCTAATCACCTCACTGAACTCCATAGGCCTTGACTCACTCTCTATTAAATGGTCCAGATGCTATCTCTCTGGAAGACTACAACTGGTAAAGAATGATGGTGATCTATCTACCTCTAAGCCACTCCTAAGAGGTGTACCACAAGGCTCCATCCTGGGTCCCATCCTTTTTGCCATTTACATCAACAATATTGACTCCAATCTCTCTCTTTCTAATATCCACCTTTTTGCAGATGACACTGTACTTTATTTGAGCGATCCTCACCATCAAAAGCCTGTGAGCTCCTACAGTCTCAATTCTCCCTCCTCCAGCATAACCTATTAAAAAGAAATTATTACTAAATGCTAAGAAAACCAAAGCTATGTTCTTTGCCCCAAGAACTGTTCTTCCACTATCCCATCATTCACCCTCCCACAACTCTCTACCATCCTTGGTGAAAATCTGGAATATGTTGACAAATTCAAATACCTAGGAGTATGGATAGACAATAAACTAGACTATACTACCCACGTTGAAGAGCTCCTGAAAAGCTAAGACAAAGACTTGGTCTATTCTTTAGGATCAAACACTACCTGACCAAAGATTCCAAACAAAGATTAATCCTTGCATCATTCATGTCCCTCATTGATTATGCTGACTTCCTCTATGGTCATTGCTCCCTCTCCCATCTAAACAAACTAGACACCCTGTATCATAGAGCTATTAGATTCATTACTGACCTTCCCTCTAGCACCCATCATTGCTTTCTCTACAATGCAGTCAGCTGGACATCCCTGCAACATAGAAGAAGAAAAAATGCTGCTACCTGGATCTACAAAGCTCTGACAAACAAACTCCCTTCCTACATCTCAGACTGCTTCAACCAGATCACATCCAGGCCTTCTACACCTTGAGGATCAACAAACTGATCCTGCTGAAGATTCCTATCACCTGCACCCAGTATGGAAGAGCTGCAATCAGTTATTCCTGGCACTTATCTGGAATTCTATCCAAGACATTGAAAATGGAAACACTGATTCCCCTTACATCCTTCAAAAGCTGTACACCAGCCTAATCCCAGATTCATGCAATTGCTTCCCACAAGGCCTAGTCCTCCCACACCCCACCCCTCCCACACCCCTCTCTCCCCACCCCCTTTTAAGCTCCTCCCTATTCTTCTATCATTCCTCTGGTCCTTTCCACATCAAACCTCAAATATATGCCCACCCATGTACCATTATCCAAGCCTTATCCCTGCTAGACTGTTTGTTTCTCTCCTTTATTAGGTTTTTGGTTTACTGTCCTTTGCCTTGTATATATGTAAATATTTGTACATCTATCTCACTCATAAATGACTGTATTTGTGTTTATTCACTATCATGTTTTTGTATACACTCTGTAACCTTTTTGTTATGACCACTCAGGTCCATCTTGTAAATGAGCTATGCTCAATGATGTTCGCCTGAATAAATAAAGATTTTGATTGATTGATTGATTGATTGCTGTCGAAGACACCATTGTGGTGAACTGCTTTAGAAAAACAGGCTTCATAACTGACCAGCCACCTACTGAAGATGTATCACTTCGGGAGGAGGGGCAGGCTGATGTGTTCAGTGACATGGAGTGGTCACAGGGCATAATTCTGGAAGAATTTGACTTGATTACGATCGCACAGAAGAACAGAGATGGAGATCTTTCCCTCAATGCCTTTTGTGCTGTGACTGAAAAAGAAGACCAGGGTCAAAACAGTGAGGAGGGTTGCCACGAATATAAACATTAAATATTTGCATGTGGTAAACACTTAGGATTAGATTAGAAAATGACATGACCGGCAAGGAGATGATGGGATACAGATACTGCAAATCTAGTGTAATATGTGAACACATGTTTTGAAATAAATATTTTGAGGCTGATCCAGACAGCTCAGTTTGGGAATAAATAGATTAATCTGTCCAGGTATGATCATAATAATTTCCCTTATCGACTAACAGACTTAATAAAGAGGCAGAGGAACAAGTGATTCTCATGGATACATCCGTAAGAGAGATGACATTAGTTGTAACAACAAATAACAGCGAGATCAAGTGATCTGTTCCCAGTTTTTATTCTGAATGGAAGGTTGCAACCGGCACCACATACACAGAAAATAGAAAAGAGTATGCTACACCGGAAAAGAGTTTTCTGCACCGGAAGGTAACTGTGTGAGTTGAAACTGGAAAAATACAAAGGGAAAGGCAGAGGTAGAAATTGAATTGTGTATAGTGTTAGCACTGGGTGGAGGTCACAACAACAAATGTAAAACAGATGCTCAAGTTGGCAGAGGTGAGGGAAAGAGATGGCAGGGGTGTGGTGGCGTTATTGCAGTATGGCTGTGACAAATCGCTGACTGACTAACTTAAATACCATATGCATTATACCCACAACTGTTCATTATTTCATTGGGAAAACTGACACCTTCAGCAGTGACAAGCTAAGTACTAAACTCAGCTGAATGCATATTATGCATAACACGGTAACACTGGTTATAAGAACAGTGTTTTGAACTCTCACATTTCCCTGCTTTTCCTTTGTTATTTTGTTTAGATTGGATGCACTCGTGGGATAGATGTTCACGTAATTTATTTAATGTTTGCCAGTTTTCAGATGGTAGGACTGGAATTAAGCACAAGATAAAGTAAATAAATCCAATAAAAGCAGAATTCTGAGGAGTAATAACTTTACACCCCTGTCGTTTAAAGGAAAACTACACCCTCATATCTTGTAAATTGTATTTGTTTCCTTGTCAGCAGACAACTATTTTCCTGTAGCTGTTTGGGATGCATGTGATGGCTTTACTTTCACTGTTCATGTTGTCTTGTAACTATCCTGGGGGTCTTTATTTTCTAGTTGTTGAAATCTCATTGTCTGTGAGAGTTGAATTAGCACATGAGAACATGATGTGTCAGCAACCCTTAATCTCCACAGTATGCCTGTCTGCTTATTCTAGAGTGTAACCGAACAAATTGAATCAAGGTGTGAAATATCACATTATACCATGGACCTCAGACACCGACCAATGACATAGGCAGGCTGGCACCTTACCTCCATTGATTATCTACTGATAATCATTGCAAAAGGTGCCAGCTAGCCGTATGTGTAAAAAAAACAACAATCTGACCCCGAAATCGGGGAACCCTGACCGCCATCTTGTTTCCCCCGATAAACGGTGATCCCTAAACAACACCTCTGTGTATCTCCAAAATAGTAACAAAGCACTGTCCAGTCATAAACAATAAGCATAAATGGGCTTCTTTTACTGTCTCTCCACAACCACTTTCCACGCAGCTCACCGCTAAATAATATTTTCTCTGTGCTCGCTTCTGCTCTGTTGCTGATGTGGTGTCTCTGTTTGTCTTGGGTTCCCGTACTGTCCCTGTCTCCTTTTGAATCCTGGTTTAGCAATGTCACCATAAGAAAGAAAAGAAAGAAGCAATTGAAAATTCCCCCGATGGCAAACAGTTTTCCCCGACTCCATTGCAATGACGCAAACTGTAACCCAGAAGCTCTAGGATGACAACAACTAACAACTCACTCACAACATGTCATACAATCAACAGGGCACTATTTTTATAGTGGTCTAACAAATACAAGAAAACTCAATAAAAATAAAAGCAAAAAAAAAAAGTTTTATTCTATTCTATAAAAAAAAAAAAAGCTCAAGATATAATCGCAATAACCCACTCGGGGGAATGTGGGTTAATCAGGGAATTTACCATGGCTGGGGTGGTTGAGCCCCATGGGTAAATCCGCCCCAGCCGTGGTAAATCCCCCGATTAACCCACAATCACCGAGTGGATTATTGCTTAATTAACCTTTAGCTAGCTTTGCAAACTGTCTGAGTTGTAATGGAAGGTTTTTATTCATCACAGAGCTATATCATATAAATGGGTGCTGCAACATCATGTTCTTGTATGATATCGCAGTTCTCATGGACAAAGAGATTTCAACAACCATAAAATGGAGACTCCCATGATAGTTACAGGGGACTAGCATGAACAGTGAAAACAAAGTAAAGCAAAGATGTCTCCCCAACAGCTACAGGAAAATAATTCTCTGTTGACATGGAAACAAATACAATTTACAAGCTATAAGGGTGCAGTTTTACTTTAAGAATCACCTGCTAGTTTTGCAAATATATTTCTTAGGAAAGAAAATAAGTAAGGAATAAAACTTGAGCGAGGGGGATCATGCTATGTTAATATGTCACCTTGAGGGTTGGAGTCCTGAATCCAAAGATCGAGGGAATCCAACCCCCAGGAGGTACATGGACAAGCATAATTCCCCATCTGGAAATGTTTTATTCCACTTACAGAATGTTTAGTAATGTTTAGTTACTTACTGCTTGAGTTGTGTTGAATTTTGTAACACACCAGGCCTTCAGGAGTTAGTCATAGAAGACACAGACACTGGGAGGTTTCAAATAAACAGTTCTGTTAACAAACTCTTACAACATACTGTACATCTTTCATTTAGAAATTCAGTTCGGGCAAAGTTGCTTTTGCTCTCTTTGCTATCTATGCTAAAACCTGCAACAGTGTGGGTTAAGTATTCTCACTGCAAAACGTGGAGTAGAATTACGAAGAAGCATGGTGTGGTCTGAGTAAAACACGGACTGTATACTTTAATGTTACAAATGTGGTGTTGTATCATTAAATACCTTTTTTCTATTACATGTGTACTGTAGCGTCTGTCATATACTGTACATTCATCACATATTTGTTGAATTCTTCACCCCATGTGCAGCCTCCTCCTCTTCCTACTCTTCTTTCCCCTCTCTCTTCTTCTACCACTCCTCCTTCCCTTCTCCTTCCTCTGCTTCCTTCTTCTTGTGCCCTAAAATCTCTGCAGCTGATCTTGCATCACTTTGCTCCCTCAACCCCTCTCATAAGTCAAGCTCTGATGGTTTTGATTTTTAACACCTTTATCTCTCTGCTTCACCCATTGCCACACCTAGTGCTACCCTTCTTAACCTCTCTTTCCTACTCAGGTCAGTCCCGTGGGCCAGGAAGGAGTAAAGATCTTAACTGTCCATAAAGAGGATGAGTCATCTATCCCTAGGAATTGCCTTCCCATCTCGCTGATGAACACATCTTCTCTCAGCTCTCCCCTACCTTGACTCCTCATTTCTCTCTGCCTTCCAGAATGGTTTCCATAAATCATACCCCACTGCCTCCTCCCTCCTTAGGGTGACTGACTCCCTTTTGAAAGGACTCAGTCAGTGCCAGCTTGCTACTGCCATTTTTATGGACTTGGTTAAGGCTTCTAATACTGTGGCCCACCCTTCCTTCTTGTATAAGTTAGGTGAAGCTGGGCTGTCTAACCTAGCAGTTGGCTGATTCCACTCATACTTTTCTGACTTGCACCAGTCATTCTGGGTCTGCAATGCTTTATTCTCCTAATGGGATCTGTAGTGTCTCTGGGCTCCATCCTCAACCTCATCCTCTTTTCTGTCATCCTAAATAATCAACCCTTGGTCTGTAGATGATATAGTACTTTTTGCCTCTGTCACCATGATAGAATCATTGCTTCAGTGGACTTTGACAATGTTCAAAGCTGACAATGACCAATGTGCTTTTGGCATCAACAGAAGGCTGGTCTGGGTGCCTACTTGACTGATCTGTCTCTGACTGACATCATATTGCTATAGTCTATGGCATTACTGCATGCACCATGACAACAAATAGTAACATCACAAACAGTAGTTGAGTGGTCAGCTGGAAACAATCAGAGTTTTTTTTTTAAACACATAGTAAAGTATGTGCTACATTACCTGAAAAATGCAGTAAAGCAGTAAAAGGAGGAAGCAAAAAAATCAGAACACTAAAAAAACACCGGAGTTAAACATCATTGCTGTGAATATCACACTGTCATACCCAGGTGAGTTGAGTCATGAAGAGGGAACTAAGTCTTCCTCACAGGTGTAAGTGCCACCTCAAGCAGTTGTTTTGGTGAGGGGACACTGTAGGTTCCTAGGTGGGTGGATGGAGGCACCTGGCAAGGAGAGGTAGGAGTTGTACTCAGAGGTTCAGTGACGCAAGGACTTTATTCAGCAGGAAGGATGACAATAGTCACAGAGGCAGTTATTCAACAACAGCAATAAAGATATGCTAGGCAATAAATAGCTATGCAATAGATAGACAAATAAATAAACAATAAAAAAAACTAGAATGTGCACCTTTACTTAATTAACTACTGTTACTATGCTGCAGCTGTGATTACCTACAGTACTATTACTACCTGGTCAACCAGTGCTGGCTTATGCTTTTACATGCAAACACTTGTTACTTTCAGTGCATTAATTCAGAACGGGTAATCAAGTAACTTTGAAGTCTATTCCAGGAACTTAGCAGATAACTGAGATCTGAATGGGGCACATGGACCAAAAGGGGGCACTAGTTACACCACTGGAACTGATACTTTGGTGAGGAACCTTGATTAGGCCACTGGGACTTATGAGAGGTTTTGTAAACAGGCCACAGTTTCATCGGCAAAAGCCCCCTTCTCCTGGGCTGCCATGACAAGGGAAACAAAACTATAACTGGAAGAAGACTTTTTGGCTTCAGCCTTCCCTTGGGATAAGAAGAATAGAAGACGTCAACTTGAAGCAAATTCTTTGGCACAAACCCTTCCTAGGGCTGCCAGAACAAGAAGAACAGAAGACGTAGAACGTGAAGCAGATTCTTTGGCACAAGAGCTCCACTGGGCTGCCAGGATATGAAGAACAGAATACGTGGAACTTGAAGTATATTCTTTGGCACAAATCCTTCGTTGGGCTGCCAGAACAAGAAGAAGCTGGGTTACAACTTTTGTAGAAAGGAAGAAGATGGTCTTCAGATAATGGTCCAGGCTGCTGATCTTTGGATGATGGTTCTGGATACCAGTCTTCATATGATGGCACTAGATGCCAGTCCTGAAAGAGAAAACTCCACCCCACTGTGCGATGGAGGCCCTCTCTAGTGAGCCGGGATGGCTCCTAAGCTTCCTTTACTTCTTAACTGGGAAGGGACATAGTTTTGTAGAGTAGTGAATGAGGCCTGTCCTGACTATCACCATAATGTTGGCCAGGTCTGCTGCTCCAAGTTGTCATGCAAGGGGGTGGTGTCACAGGCAGGTGCGCAGAGACAGTCATTTGTCATTGTGACACATAAGTGGTCCGTGGGTAGTGGCAGAAAGTATTAAATAGCACTATAGCTGAGGCAGGATTGTCAAGCAATGTGGTAGTTCAGTTCAGGGTACTAGCAGATTCAAGGCAGTCTTTCAAGAGGGTAGCTGGGGCAATAATCAGTTGTGGAGTAGTAGGAAAAGATAGGCAGTCTTTTGAAAGGCGTACCAAAGATATAAGGCAGTTACTTCAAAAGTATCACAAATTTAAGGCAGTCACTTCAAAGGTACCACATATTTGAGGCAGTTGGTTCTGGGCAAATGGAGCACCACACAAGTTCATAGGCTGTAGGTAAAAAGGGTAATACACAAGTTCAGGTGGTTCCTCATTAGGCACACAGGGCAATACACAAGTCCAGGTAGTTCATTAGGCAAATGGGGCACTTCACTTGAACTCGAGGTCAAAAAGCAGTTTGTTAGATAAACAAGGCAATTCACAGGTTCAAAAGGCAGTTTGTTAGGAGTGCACAACACTTTAGTTCAAGTGGCCAGTTTCAATAATGATACTTACTTTGCTCCCTTCCCACTGATCTGCTCCTGTGGAGCTGTATTTAATGTGCCCAGTGGGTTAACTTGGGAAGCTCAACCACACTATACTGGCTCCTGGGGATACTTACTATTCCACAGTATGGGCAGATCCCTTTACTGGGGCCTTGCAGGGCCAGAATCAGTCCCTATGGAGCTGGCACTCATCCACCTCTGCGGGTGGTTCTGAGGTGGGATAACATCCACCCACCCATGTGGTCTTGGCCACTTTGCGATGCACCACTCAGAGTGATTTATTTAAATAAAATTAAAAAACAATAGCATAGTTTTACTCTGTTGGTGTACCTCACCTCCTGCTGTACCCTCCGGGAGCTTTTTTTTTTTTCACTCTGTTTCTTCACCGGAGCCCAGGGCATCTCTCAGGTGTACCCACACAGCTTGTCAGCCTCTGCTCCTTGCCTGAAGCTCCCACCACCAGAGGCTCCTCCCCAGCCCCACAGAACCAGACGGCCTCCTGGATCTAAGCCCCCCGGGGTGGGACTGCCACATCTACCTGGCAACCTGTCTGGAATCTAGACAGCCAGTCCTGCTGCTGGGTCAAGGGCATGGGAACCTGGCAGAAGGCAGCCCAGTGGTGGTATGTGGGTGTCATCTCCTGGGGTCACTGTCACCTCCCTGAGCCACCGGGGCTTTTCCACTTGTGTTTCCCCTGGAACGCAGATATGCAATGATGTCTGCGCACTTGGACATGCTGACGTCTGCCACCGCTCCACCCCTCTTACTGCCTTGCTCCTGCAGTGCCTCCAATTTCCATTGGGGGCCACTGTGGAGCGATGGGAAGCCCACAACCCACCCCGAGAGAGGAGAGCAGTCCCTGGATGCTCAATCCTCTCCCTCTTCTGCCGACTCCTGGTGGCCCGAGTCTGTTCCCGAACCTGGGTTGCCGGCATGGTGTGAGGTGTGGCGTCCAGCACCTCAACCCTCAGCACCACCAGGCTGGCCTCTGGGAGCTCTTTTAATTAGATTAAGGGCCTCTGGCCCACTGATCCCCCTTCTGGGATGTCCCTTATCCTGGGGCCTTGCCAGATCCTTGCACCATTTGATGCTCTGAACAAATATATATATATATTTTTATATTAAGTTGTTCTGGCAGTCAGAACCTGCCCAGTGGTGATGCTGCCTACTCACTGCCAGAACCTGGGGTGAAGTACTGCTGCAAGGGGGGTAACAGTAGGAGGGCTGGACTGCTGCGGTTGCTCTGGGTGGTTCATGGTGGCCCTGTGGGTAGTTTGGGAGGTGGGATCTTACTGCTCTACCCAACACTCCTTCTCATTGCTGGGGACTCGTTGTGGTGCCACTCCCTCCTACCTTCTCTTCTCAGCGTTGTCGCCTGATGTTACTTCAAATGAGGGACCAAATACTTAAATAATTAAAATTAAAAGGGGGGTAAACTGAGCTCACACCACACTGCCACTGACTCTTCTGTCATTCCTCTTCAGCTTGCTGCCAAATGGACTTGCTGTTCCCAATCATTGAATTTTGATTGACCCACCAATACTGCTGCTGAACCTGCCACTACCAAGAACACATTGCACTAAGAAACCACCCCCACTGCTGCTGCTGCTGCTGACCGAAGGGATGGACTGGAGTCAACGGTCCTACTTCAACCTACTCATGTAAGCCTTCTGGGTCACCATTGCACTGTTGTACACTCCCCTCACTGGTCCTTCTCAGACAACCTGGTTAGTTAGGTGCTCCTTTTTCAATGCTTGGGGTTCTATGTCTCAAACCCCGAGCTCTAGCCTGGTGTCTCTCTCTCTCTCTCTATTTAAAAAATGCATATGTGCTGGAGTGGGACAGCAGTCCCACCATGTGGCCTGCCTTCCCTCATGCTGCCTGTTTTTTGAGGGGGAGGTTCTGCTAGTGAGCAGGCAGGGAGGACAGAGAGGAAAAAAATGTTTAAACAGCCCTGGCTTGGGCTGTTAGAGAAAGGTTTTCTTGCTGCAAGGGTTTGTCACTAGCACTGCTGACTGGATTTTACTGGGGACACACTGGCTACTGGGGTGCTGCAGGGGAATTTGCAGTGGGCAGAGTGCTCTAAACAAACACTTGTGTACTCTCTACCCATCCCTAATGTGCCCTGGGGGGTTCCTGAGCACCTACTGTGTTCCCATCTATGCCCCGGGCTAGGGTCCCTGACTTGTTTCTGTAGGGCCTCTAACTCTGGGGCACTATAGTAGTTTAGCCTTTTATTTTAGTAGCTACTTCCTCTGTACCTTTTCCAGCTAGACCACATGCAGGCAGAGTTCACTGATCACCAGTCATTATCTTGTTTCTTGTATCTTTCTTGCTTGCAAAGGATGCCATTAACTGCTACGACCTGTGACTTGGCTCCTGCTGCAGACATTGAGGAGAAGCATTTATTTAGCTGCCTGAAGTAGTTTCCCCGTCAGCCTGTGTGGCTAAACTCAGTTAACTGGTTCCTATCAGACTCACTTACACTTGCCTGTCCGATGATGCCAATTCCATCACTGACTTCAACACATCTCTACAATCAGTCTTCAGCCTTGCACAGAATTGGATGACTAGAAATGATCTCTTACTCAACAGTCAAAGATTACACTTCCACAATATGCTACTGTAACCTCCCTCTGGGGGCTTACCTGATATTGCCCTGTTTTTTCCCATATTGCTGCTGCTCCTGGTCTCCCCACCATTCTTTCCCCTCATGTAGCATGCTGTTTCTGCTCCTCCAGGGCATAATCCTTTGGTCACAAGCTGTTGGCGTGGTGTTTCGGCCCGCACTTGCATCAGCGTCTAGCAGTGCTTTGAAGTTTGCGACTGACGTTGTGGTCCAGGAACGGGGAGATTGTCGGTGGTCCAGGTGCCTCCTTACACTTTTTGGGGCCTGGAGACCAGGAGAAAATCGTGCATAAGCCCGTAGGTGCTGTGAAAAGGGAGTTTAGAAGAAGAAGAAGAAGAAGAATCCACATTTATATAGCGCTTTTCATACATCCAAAGCACTTACAAGCAATGCTAGACTGGTAGTGAAGTGACTGAATGTGTGGTGGCAGCCATATTGCACATCATCACTCACACACAGCCTGGATAATTGCATGAACCGGTTTATGGGAAGGGGAATGTTGGCCAGAACACCGGGAATGTTTCCTACTCTTTGCGAAGATTGCCCTGGGTTCTTTTACTTCCACCTGGGCACCCACCAGGACAACACCAGGATGGGCAGAAGGGACCTTGGTTTAACATCTCATCCGAAGGATGGCACACCCCAGCAGTACAGTACCCCCCAATACTGCACTCGGATGCCAGCGATTTTTAGGTGCAAGTCCAATCCCGGTGTGGGACAAGAACCCACGACCTTCTGGTCCAGAGGCGGATGTGCTACCAACTGAGCCACGCTGACACCAAATAAATAGCGTTTAAATAGCGGGGCCACTCAGGGGCTCATAAATATTAATGAGCAGCCCCATGTATATTAATAGATGCTGCCTGCTGCCTAGGGGCATGGTGTTGTGGTGGCAGGGACAGTTGAACTGCTGGGGGCCTTTTGTTAAGAGTGGGCTTGCTTGAAAAGGGACACTTGGGGCTATAACCCGGTGGGGTATTGGTGCACTGAGAGGTTTGTGTTGGGCTGCACTAGAGGTTAAAAGGTGAGAAACTGCACCATACTGTATGGGACTCCTGGTAAACAAATTAGAGCAGCATGTTTGTGACATCTAACCTCAGTGCTGCAGCCAATCAGAGATTTAGGCACCCACACCGGACACAGAGGGACTTCTAGGAAAAGGAGGGGACTGATTCTGGCACCAAGATCATGCCCCAATAAAAGAGCAGGAAATATTGATCACTATGGATATTAATTATTGAAAGGTTTCAACAGCCAATCAGAGTGATGGGTTTTCGACTAATACAGTGTGGATTTTCTGAAATTTAGTCAGTCTGTGGTTGGACTCTGTACAAGTCAGGACTGTGCAGAGACAGCGGACATTGTGCTTCAGGGGCTTCCTCAGGGCCCCGTTTGGAGAGCTGTTTGTCAGCAGAAGCGAATTAGGGGACAGCAGGAAGAAAGATTCTGCTGAGGTTCTGGGTCCCCAGGTACTTGCTGCTGAACTGATCAAAAAGGGGAAAGAGAGAAAGAGACTGAACTGTGATTCCCCAGGTATAGAGAAGTTTCAAGTTGCTTGTGATTAATGAGAAAAACTAAATGCTGCAGAAACCCTGCACTGAAAAGTTAAACTTGCTAAAAGGGCTGTGCAGATTGGCAGTGTCACAGCCAGGACTGATAAGCCATTTTGCCTGTGTTTGGGACTGTAATTTGAATTCTAAAGGGGCGGAGCATCTCTGTTCGTTGGAGTGCTAACAGAAGCGGTATGTGTCCTGTGTGAACTGGTTAAAGGGGCAGAGAGATGAGTTCCAGCTGCAGCCAATGAAAAGGTGGGCACTGTTAAACTGAAAAAGCACGGACTGGTGTGCAGGGGGTTGTTATTCCTAAGCCCCCTGCTGAAGTGCACTTATGCTTACTGACTTTGAGGCTAGCACCCCTACCAGTTGGCACTGGACTTTAGTGGAGAAACTGCCTAAGAACTTTCTTTTGCTTAGAGCTCAGTGCAGGGACTGCAGGAGGACCCCCACTGCTAGGGAGTCCTCACCCAGAGCCAGAGAGGGAACTTGCTAACCCCTTCCAAATGGGACTCACTGTCTCAGGAGGTCACAGGCACTTGCTGGGGTGCTAGGGCATCTGCAACCCATTGTGAGAGCCAGGCTGTGGAGCCACTCCCTAGTATGGGCCTTCTGGGGCTAGTGTTGTCCTGCTACAGTGCTCTGCAATGGGCCAGAAGTGGCTGAAGGTGACAAGCGGCCAGAACGACAATCAAGGTGACCAGCTGCAAGATCTTCGAGTAAGTTCCATCCAGACGGAGGGATCCTAGCAAGCCTGTTCTGTTTTTGCTGCACTGATTCAAGGAGCACCATTTCTCCTGGTGCTATGATCTACAAACCATGAGTACCCAGGACCTGGTTCATGGGAGGGAAAAGGGAAATTGTTTGTTATTGATTCTACAAGTTCTCTGAAAATATTCAGGGCCCCAACAGCTGGTCAACCCGCGGAACCGATCAGGCCTGCACCTAGTGGGAACCTCTAGAGAGAATTTGGGGACACTGGTACCAGTAGGGGAGGGCTTGGCCTGTGGGCCCACATGTTGAAGTTACATATTGCACTAACCTTACTTTTGCCTCCACAGCTACCCTATGTCCAGGTAACCCTTTCACTAGTTCTTACCCCCTTAATAAAGCTGTAAATTTGTTTGTTGAAATTGCTGTGGTGGTAAACTTCATTGCATGCACTTATTGCTGAGCTATACAGTTTATGGTGAAACTAGGTATTTGGGAACACAGTGTGCAGAGTGGTTGGTTGGGGAGGTGGGTAGGCACAGTATCTCAGGGGGCTGTGCCAAGCAGATATCTGGCCCCACTGATACTTTACTCTGGGTGGAGGCACTGCACTATATTAAATATTTCTGGAAACAAACCCCCAATTGTCACCGTAGCAGAACCCAGGCCCCTTGCCTGGTATCAGAGTCAGTTGGCAAGAGGGGGTAGCCCACTGGCATATGATGCCAGGGCTACATCTTAGAGGCACCACTGGGATCTCCTATTGACCAGCCATGTCTGCACTGGGAGATCAGAGTGTCGAGGCCCCTGAGGGGCCCTCGGGCCACAAGCCCACTCCACCCCAGCCTAAGTGTAGGCCTATTGAGGAGGATAAGATGAGGCTGGTAGAATGGAGTAGGAAAATAAAAATGGATCCCCAAAAGTCTTTTCTCTTGCTGGGGGTGCCCCCTGAGATGGAAGAGGGGGATGCTGAAAAATGTGTATCCACCATAAAGAGATTGGAAAAAGTCAAAATTCAAGGGAAAATGTTTGATTCAGCTAGAGATACATTGACTATGCTACTAGAGAGTACTCAAGCCATAGAAGCCAGTTGGATGCTTGGGGCTTTGATGGCGGAGGGATTGGCTGAAGCTCTACCGGTAGTAACCTCCTTCAGTGTGATTTCCCTGGGAGAGGGGGTCGAGGAGCAGGATCTGTTTGTAAGGTGCCAAAGTTTGGGAGACCCCAGCCTGGTTCCATGCCTGTGGTCTTCAAGTCATACTGCAAGTTAAAAATGTTTTTGGGGTAAAACCCACCCCAAATGGTGAGGACGACTTGGAGGCCTGGATGGATGGTGCCACTCTGTTAGTCCAAGATTGGCAGTGTTCTGAAGTTGAGAAGTGGAACCGATTAGTGGAGAGTTTATGGAGTCCCGCCTTAAAGATTATACGTTCTTTATAAGCCACAGATCCAGAAGCCCCAGCCCAGATATATATCTCAGCTTTGGAAAGCATATTTGGGGACTCTGAAACCTGTGAGGACCTCATGTGGAAGTTCAAAACCACTAGGCAGTGGGAGTGGGGAACTGTTGTCTGCTTTTCTGGCCCGGTTGGAGAGGGACTTGCAGAAGGTCTTCAGAAAAGGGGGGTAGTGGCCCAGGATCTAAACTGGATCAGATTGAAGCATGTAGTAAAGGCGACTTGTTACTCTCCATTACTAGTGATACAGTTGCATTTTGCAGACAGAAAAAATAATCCCTTCTATATTGGGGTTTTGGTACAGGAGGTCTGGGAGGCTAAAGAGGAACTGGGTCACTGGGAAATGTATGGGGTATCCATGGCCATGATGCAGGTGAAATGAGAGGTGCCCCCTGGTAAGATAGAAAAATTAAAGACTTTATTAAGGGAATACAAGGATGTAGTCACCATGGCTAAGTTAGTTGTGGGTTCAGGTTATGTTAAAGCTCCCAAGGTGAGTGGTATAGCCCCTAATGTAGGCCCAGCCATGTTTGGCATTAGGCCCCTGTCCAGGCACTCCCCCTGACACAGGGGTTAAGGCTCAAGTGAAAAAATTGGTACAGAGGGAGGTTAAGTTAGAGAGGATAGGGGTGCCAGTTGCTGCCCAGGGAAATGAGCGGGTTGTAAAATGAAATCACGCAGCTCAAAGTGCCTCAGTGAAAATGCCTGGGGCTTGTCCAGCACTTCCAGACTGGCCATGGCCCCAGAAACCTGTTATTTGTTACAGGGTGTGGGGGCAAGTGACATACACAAAGGGGATGTAGGGTGCCTTTAGACCATACGTCTAACAAAGACAGAGCACTCGCCAGCTCAGCCTGCAAGCAGGAAAACTACGGAGGGGCCCAGTAAAGGAATGTTTCGGGCCTGGCAGGTCCAGCTCCCTGGCTCATACAAGAGTTTCATCAGGGAAAACTAACACAACAGTGCCATTAGATAAGCAAAGCTTAGTGGGACCAACAACTGAAACTAAGAGCATCATCAATGAGACCCTCACCCACGCTCTTCTGGATAGTGGCTCCCAGGTCACCATCATCTTTGAAGCCTGGTATAATCAGCATTTATCCAACATAAAAATACAGCCTTTATCCAACGTAAAAATACAGCCACTGAAGGGACTGCATGTGTGGGGCCTCAGTAAAAAGGCATACTCCTGTCTCAGCTATCGCAAGGTATAGATGGCATACCCTGCTAAAGTGGCTGCAGTGAGTAAGCTGTAGAGACCTTAGCTTTGATTTGCCTTTAAGCTAACATCTTTGATGGAGTGCCAGTATTGGTGTGTACAAATGCCCATATGTTTGGACGTCTGTTCCTGCTATGTCAAGCTTGAGTAGCTTAACTAAGAAGAGAGGAGTACCTGTTACACACACCGGTCCGGGAGGCCTACCGACAAAAGGGCCAATCTCCTGTTAAAAAGTCTGATGATCCAGTAGAAATAGTGTGGAAAAGGGATGAAGATAAAACTGTACTCCTGCCAAACATGGAATGCAACATTGCCAGTGTAGGTAGACTAAAAACGAATGTCAAAAAACAGATATTAATGTTGAATGCTCTGGATAAACATAAATTGCTGGTGGGACTCTTAGTCAAGTCTAGCGTTCTGCCAGCCAGAGCACATGCATATGTTCGAAGGGTAGACGTGCAAGTAAAGCGTGGTACAAATAAGAAGGTGATTGTACAGAAAAGACAGACACTGGCTCAGATATATTGTGCTGACACGGCAGTGCACACTGCTGCAGCGAGCAGAGGTGCCTCAGTAGGACCTGATCCAGAGTTGTCTAACCTAAGTGACTCCCCCATCCCGGAGAAATAAAAAAAAAAAAAGTAAAAAAAAAAAAAATCTGTCTGCTCGCACAAATGTTTTCTCCCTGCATAAGTAGGATGTAAGGTGTGAATGGAGAGCAGCATCGAATATGACTCATTAATGACAAGCCTTTCTGAGAGAGAGAGAGAGAGAGAGATCAAGGTGGCTGGCCCCAGCTAATACAGATGATGTCCGGCAGCACTTGCAGAAAATGCTGGCAGTGGGAATTATCCAAAAATCAAGGAGACTTAATGTGTCGCCCATCATGGGGAGAAAAAAAAGAGGGCCATATGAATGTACGTGGACTACTGCACCCTAAACAAGCAGATGGTGCCAGATCAGTACACTATACCCAGTGTGCAGGATGCACTGGACTATAGAAATAAAAGCCAATGGTTCTCAGTTTTGGATTTATGGAGTGACTATTTCTAGATCCTAATGGACCCTCGGGATCAGGAAAAGATGGCTTTTATATGCCCCCTTAAATTTTATGAGTTTCTAAAAATGCCCCAAGAGATCTCTGGCACCCCACCACCTTTTGGTGCCTAATAAAAAAGGTTGTTGAAAATATAAACTTGCTGAAGTGTTTGGTCTACCTGAACGACATCATCATGTTCGGAAAAACTCTGGAGGAGCACGAGGCACGTTTAATAAAAGTGTTAGACCACCTGAAAGGGTTTAGATTAAAGCTGTTCATTGACAAATGCCTGTTCTTCCGGACTTTGGTCAAGTATGTAGGGCACATCATCTCAAAAAAAGGTATACAAACTGACCCCAGCAAGGTTGAGGCCCTTAACACCTGGCCTAAGCCATGCACCTTAAAAGACTTACAGTGGTTACTGGGTTTCTGTGGCTATTGCAAAAGATTCATAAAAGACTACACCTGGGTAGTGCAGCCCCTTTTGAACCTGCTACAGGGGTACCCACCCACTAACAAAGCAAAAAAACTGCCATGCTTGGGGACTCCGCAAACTTCGTCAGTTATTTTCGCCCATCTAAACCATTCGGCGAGAGGTAAAATTAGAAGTGTGATAGAACTTTTGAAGACATCATGTATTTTTTGACCCATGCCCCGGTGCTGGCTTATGCAGATCTGCAGAAACCCTATGTCCTTCACACCGATTCCAGTTTTAGTTAATTGGGGGCTGTGTTGCATCAGAAACGCAGCGAAGGTTTATGTCCAGTTGCATTTAGCAGTCAAAGTTTAAACCCTTCAGAGCAAAGGTATTCTGTCCATAAATTAAGGTTCCTGGTGTTAAAATGGGTCACAGTTGATCAGTTCCATGACTATCTGTATGGGAATAAAATCACTGTAAAGACAGATAATAATCCCCTTACTTACATGCAGACCATGGCCAAGCTGGACACGGCTGGTCATAGGTGGTTGCCAGCTTTGTCCACCTGTGACTATTGCATAAAGTACTGCCTGGGCCTAAACAACATAAATGCAGATGCTTTGTTCAGGTGGCCCCGAGCCTGTCACAATGAGATCTCTAACTGGGTATGCATCTTGAAACAAACTGTAAAGGCCTTGTTTAAAAAGCATGATGGAGAAAACATTTTTCCTACCAAAAACACCCATTGTTTGGTAGACTGTCTGGAAGCTTCAGGAAATTGACTTCCGGTTGCCTATTGCCATCTGGCCATCCTAAATTTCAAATCCCTCCCACAATTAACTACTCAAGACCTACAATGGGATCAAAGGGCCAGCCCCGTCGCCGGGCAGATCGTGCAAGTGTTAAAACGGCAGGGGAGCCAGGAACAAGTGGACTCCATTATTCCTCAGGCATGACTACTGCTATGAAATGGTCTAAGCTATGGTTTAAAAAGGGTTGCTGCACCAAGAGACCCAGGACCAGCAGGCAGCCCCATGAAAGCAACTGGTACTCCCGAAAAAGCATGTTGAGACTGTGTTAAAGGCCCTGCTTAACAATATGGGACACTGAAAAGCTAAACACACTTTGGACCTGGTTAAAGGCCCATTTTAATGGCCAAAAATGAGGACAATTGTAAGAGTGTATTTGAAGAGCTGCATAAAATAAATAAGGCGAAAAGTGCCCCCCAGAGGGCTGCTCCATTAGTCAACATCAAAACTAGTGGCCCTATAAAATTGGTATGCATAGACTTCCTTACGCTGGAGCCTGACTCATGCAATATTGCCAACATTTTAGTTGTTACTGACCATTTCACCCAATATGCTCACACTTAGCCCACCAAGAATCATCGAGCTTCCACTGTGGCCAAAATATTGGTAAAAAAGTTTTTCATGCACTATGGTGCCCCCCCAGAGGATCCACTCAAATCAGGGCAGTGATTTTAATAGCTGGCTCATTAAAAACTATTGTCATTGTGGGGCATCAAAAAGTCCAGGACCACGCCTTACCATCTTCAAGGTGACCCCAACCTAAAAAATTCAACAGGACCCTGTTAGATATGCTGGGCACCTTGGATCCCCGGGACAAGTGCACAGAAAGTCAGCGGGTGAGCACTCTGGTCCACGCCTACAACTGCACACAAAGTGACGCTACGGGATTCTCTCCCTGCCAGCTCATGTTTAAAAGAAAAGCCCATCTGCTGGTGGACCTCTGTTATAAAGTCTCCTCAGATGGACTAAAAGCAAAAGACTATCTGCAGTATGTAAAAACCCTAAAACAACAACTAGATAATGCATACCAACTCGCTTAAAAAATGACCACTAAGAGAAACCAGGCAAATAAAAAACGCTATAATAAAAAAGTGCAAGGCTCAAGACTTAAAAAACGGAAACAGAGTGCTACTACGCCAGTTGGGCATACCAAAAAAGCATAAAATTGCAGACAGATGGGTAGACATCCCATATGTCACAGTGAAAAAGCTTGCAGGCCTACAAAATTTGGCCTGAGAAAAAGACTCGAGGACACAAGGTTATTCATCATAACCATCTGCTGCCTATTGATGACAAAGTAGTGAATGCAAAAAAAGTTGTAAAATATTCTTCATCACCCCCCCCCGCCACTCGAGCTGCAGCAAGCAAAAGACAAAGGCAAAAAAAAGAGTAATGCCTCGGGAGCTGGGCCTGCCCAGGGTGAAACGGTCTCAGCTAAGGGAGACACCAAAGATGGGTCTAAAATAAAAATAATGAGATCCACGCAATGATCACCCTGCCAAAAAACTGGCCAGCCAAGGATCACCCCGACAAGGGATACACCTAAAAGACAGGATAGGGACAACATGTCTGTTGCAACTGTGCCCCTCGGGGGGACCACTCCGAACTTAAATACTGGTCTGGCTAAGCCGCTTAAGTGGTAGTGGGGCAACTCCCATGCAGATACACCCAAAAAATGGTTGCAGGGTGATTCTAAGAATCAAAAAAGTAAAAAAATGCATCTTTTAAAGGGCCCACATCGTAACTAAATACTGATCCAACTTTGCCCTTTAAAGGACCCCAGGTTAGTCCCCCCAAAGTTGTGCCTAATGTAGGCAAAGCGTTAAAGTTGTTCACCCCGTTAGCTAAAAAAACAAAAGAAGGTAAAAAAAAAAAAAAAATCATTGTTAACCCAGGGGTAGGTAGGGCGTACGTATTCAAAGGACCCCTCAAAAGACAAAGAGTATGACACGGCTCGTTCTTAAATAGACGTATAATGCCCATGGAGTTCCTACAGACTTACGTTTGTTAGTAGTGCATAAAAAAGTGTGCATTACTCCAAGGTCCTTACAAAAGGTGGTTATGTGCCCTGCTATTGCTAAGCCTCCTAGGTAAAAAAAAACAAAAAAGGTAACCAGGTCCCTAGCAGGGTTAAAAAAAAAGTGTACTCTGTGGGACTTTAGGATCATATATCTAATGGGAGACAATTTTCATGTGGCGGAAAGGTTGAAAAAAAATCAGGTTTGCTAAGATGTATGTAATGTTCTGCGTTTAAATGTTCCTATAGTTATTACTGGTTAAAAAAAATCAGGTGTATAGTTAAAAATGTTATTAATGTTAATGTTGTCATTGGACGTTTATCCCTTACTCTTGCCATGCAAGCCAAGCGTTTCAAGGGGGGGGTGAGTAACCCCCTCTGGGGGCTTACCTGACAATGCCCTGTTTGTCCCTGAATTGCTGGTGCTTCTGGTCTCCCCCACTATTCTTTCCCCTTACGCAGCATGCTGTTTCTGCCTCTCCAGGGCATAATCCGTTGGTTGTGAGCTGCTGGCACAGTGTTTCGGCCTGCACTCGCATCAGCGTCTAGCAGCACTTTAAAGTTTGCTACTGCCATTGCGGTCCAGAAACAAAATGATTGTCTGTAGTCTGGATGTCCCTCTTACACTTTTTGGGGCCCAAAGACCAAATAAAAATCAAGCATACGCCCGTCAGTGCAGCAAAGAGGGAGTTTAAATAGAGAGGCCACTCGAGGGCTCATAAATATTAATGAATGGCCCCATAGATATTAATGGGTGCTGCCTGCTGCCTAGGGGCATGGTGTTGCAGCTGCAGTGACAGTTAGACTGCTGGGGGCCATTTGTTAAAAGTGGGCTTGCTTAAAAGGGACGCATGGAGCTATAACTTGATGGAGTATTCGTGCACCAAAAAATTTGTGTTGGACTGCACCAGAGGTTATAAAAAAAACAAAAAAACAAACTGCACCATACTGTGTGGGACTCCTGGTAAACGAATAAAAGCAGACCTTTTTGTAACATTTAACCTCAGTGATGCAGCCAATCGGAGATCTAGGTGCCCAAACTGGACACAAAGAGACTCCTAAAAAAAAGGGGGACTAATTATGTCACCTAGATCATACCCCAATAAATAAGCAAAAAATATTAATCACTATAAATGTTAATTATTAAAAGGTTTCAACAGTCCATCAGAATGCTGGGTTTTCGAGTAATACAGTGTAGACTTTCTAAAATTTAGTCAGTCTGTAGTTGGACTCTGTACAAATTAGAACTGTGATGGGAGAGCAAACACTGTGCTTCAAGGGCTTCCTCAGACCCCCATTTAAAGAGCTGTTTGTCAGCAAAAGTAAATTAAAAAGGGGGCCGCAAAAAAAAAAAAGCGCTACGGTTCTGGTTCCCCAGGTACTTGCTGCTAAACTAATTAAAAAAAACAAGACTGAAACGGTGATTCCCCAGGTATAAAAAAGTTGCCTGTAATTAATAAAAAAAGACTAAATGCTGCAGAAACCCTGCACTAAAAGGTTAAATTTGCTAAAAAGGCCGTGCAAACTGGCAGAATGTCACAGCCAGAACTAATAAACCAGTTTGCCTGTGTTTGAGATGGCAATTTAAATTCTAAAGGGGCAAAGCGTCTCTGGTTATCGAGGTGCTAGCAAAAGCGTTGTGTGGGTTCTGTGTAAACTGGTTAAAGAGGCTAAGAGCTAAGTTCAAGCTGCAGCCAAAAAAGGCGGGCACTGTTAAACTAAAAAGGCATGGACTGGTGTGCGGGGGTTGTTATTCCTAAGCCCCCCCGGCTAAATTGCACTTATGCTTATTGACTTTAAGGCTGGCAGCCCTACTAATTGGCACTGGAATTTAGTACAAAACTGCCTAAAAACTTTCTTTTTCTAAAAGTCCAGTGCAGGGACTGCAAAAATACCTCCACTGCTAAAAAGTCCTCACCCAAAGCAAAAAAAAACCTTGTTAACCCCTTCCAAGTGCGACTCACTGTCTCAAAAGGTCACTGGTACTTGCTAGGGTGCTAGGGCATCTGCTACCCATCGTAAAAGCCGGGCTGTGAAGCCACTCCCAGGTCTGGGCCATCTGGGGCTAGTATTGTCCTGCCACAGTGCTCTGCAATGGGCCAAAAGTGGCTAAAAGTAACAAGCAGCCAAAACTACAAACAAGGTGACCAGCTGCAAAATCCTCAAGCAAGTTCCATCCAGACAAAATAATCCTGGCCAGCCTGTTCTGTTTTTGCTGCACTAATTTCAAAAGCTCTGTTTCTCCTGGTGCTAAGATCTATAAACCATAAGTACCCAGGACCTGGCTTTTTAAAAAAAAAAGAATTGTTTGTTATTCATTCTACAATGTTTTCTAAAAATATTTCAGGGCCTCAACAGCTGGCCAACCCATGGCACTGATCAGGACTGTACCTAGTGGGTACCCCTTAAAACAATTTGGGGACACTGGTACCAGTAAGAAAGGGCTTGGCATGTGGGTCCACATGTTAAAGTTGCATATTGCACTAACCTTACTTTTGCCTTCACAGTTACCCTATGTCCAGGTATCCCTTTCCCTAGTACTGACCCCCAAAATAAAACTTTAAATTTGTTTGTTAAAACTGCTGTGGCAGTAAACTTCATTGCATGCACTTATTGCTAAGCTATATAGTTTATGGTAAAACAAGGTATGTAAGGACACAGTGTGCAAAGTGATTAGTTAAAAAAGTAGGTAGCCAGCCTGGTGGCGTAGAGGGCTGAGGCGCTGGCACCTTACCTTAACCCACGCCAGCGACCTGGGTTCGGGAACAGACTTTGGACGCTGGGGGCTGGCAGGGGAAGGAGAGGATTGAGCATCCACAGGACTGCTGTCCTCTCCTGGGGTGGGTTAGGGATGGACGTAGGTCGGCAGTGGCCTCTGGTGGAGACCAGGAGCATTGCACGATGGCGTCAGTAGGCAAAGCGTAAACAGAAAATGGCTCCATGTTACGCTGGATGACGGCTGCCTGGATCTCCGAGGCCATCAATGCCCATACGACCATCCACCTCAGCAGTACCTTGGGGCTAAGACGCTGCGCTGGTCTGCCCTGCCAGGCCGGTGCCTTCCCCCTCGAAGGAGAGGGACCCACTCAGCGAAGGGTTACGTCGGGTCACCCCAAGGAGGCTGCTATCTGAGAGCAGGGTGTCAGGGGGACAGGATGGGTTGGAAGCATCCTTGGTAAGCCTGAAGGAGTGGCTGGTATGGTAGCACATAGGGGAGAAAATAAATCACACGCAAAAAAGGTAGGTAGGCACAGTATCCCATGGGGCTGTGCCAAGCAAATACCTGGTCCGCTAATACTTTACTCTAGGTAAAGGCACCTTGCTATTTTCAATATTTCTAAAAACAACCCCAAGTTTTCACTGTAGCAAAACCCAGGCCCCTTGCCCGGTATCAAAAACAGTTGGCAAAAAGGGGTAGCCCACTGGCATACAGCACTGGGGCTACATTATAATTCCCACTGTTGAATGGAATCTGCTTGGAAGACATCAAGAGCTTTAAGTAACTAAGTCTATGGCTTGACCCATAAAATGTCCTTCAATGAGTATGTCATTAGAATAATCAGGTATTGACACCAGAATCTCGAACTAGTTTACCTGAACCAGAGCTGCTTTGACTTAAACCCCACCCAGTACAAAAAATGAATAAATTCACTTCTTGATCATTGCACTCCTGCTTCTCTCCTTAGGAGACATCAACCCAAACCCTGGGCACTGCCCAGTGTCTGCCCACATGCCAGCACCCTTATCAACTGCCTCTGTTATACGCCCCCCCAACCCTGCCACGAGGCCTAAAAATCCTTCATCTAAACATCCGTAGTCTGTTTCCTAAACTTGACTTACTGCAGCCTATGGCAGTCTCTCTGGCACCAGACATAATTATACTCACTGAAACCTGACTTAATAAAAATATCACTAACCCATCACTCTCTGTCCCCGGTTACACTTTAACCAGGCAAGACTGTGCCGGTAGGGAAGGCAGAGTGGCTATCTATACCTCTGCATCCTTACGGTTCACCACCCATCCCCTCCACTTCCAACCCTAAAACCTATGAGGCAATCATCCTTAAATTCTTCTTCCCTTTCTCTGTTCCAGTTTTTATTGCCGGAGCCTACTGTCACCCAAATCTATCCTCCTCAGTAGCCACTGACCTCCTTAACTCCTTTGTTTCACTTACCCACTCAGGTTAAGTTTATATAATGGGTGATTGTAACCTTAACTGGTTATCACCCTCCCGTCATAAAGTCCACACAGATATCACTGCCCTGAACTTAACGCAGCTGCTGTTGGAACCAACAAGGATGAATCTTAACACTGGTAACTTCTCCCTCATTGACTGGGCCCTTACTTCCCACCCCCACAGGATCATCAAATCTAGTTTATTGCCTGATGCCCTGAGCAAACACCATATGATGTTTCTGGTCTGCAAAATTCATAGGCCCAAAGTCACATTTAAAACCTTACAATATCATGCATACAATTCCCTAGACCTTGCCTGTCTCCTCTATGATCTGTCCAACACTAATTGGGACCCTATAGTCTTGTAAAACTTTCATTGATGATGTCTTTACTTATTTTCAGGATAAACGTTTCGACTCATGAAATAAACATGCCCCCATCCATCGATCCAGGGTCAGGGGAACCACTTACCATGGATCTCCCATGACCTCTTGGCCTGTCAGTGAGCCCAGGACCAAAGCCTGGAAAACGCACAAAGCCACTACTCTCCCTAAAGGCTATGTCACCTGTCAGTCCCCGTGAAACTGGTGCACGAAAGCCACCCAGCTAGCCAAAGCTGAGTACTTTTGCTCCACTTTATAATCTAATATTAATAATCCCTCCAGATTTTGGAAAGTGATCTACTCCTTCTTTCCCCTCCCACCCCCTCTTTAAAATTAATAACACTCCTATAACCAATTGTTTAAATGTTGCTACTGCCTTTAACTTCTACTTTACCTCCTGGCTCTCACTCTCCTTGCCTCCCTTCCTCCTACTCCGCCAGTGGGCATCCCTTCCCTTCCCTACTTATCTTCCTTGCCTAACTTCCTCATCTTTTCTAACGTCACTCCCACTGACACCTTAAATGCCTTGTATGCCCTTAACCCCTCCAAAGGTTGTTCACTTGATGGCCTGGATTGAAAACCTTTATATGTATCTACACCTGCCATTGCAGCTCTGCTTGCAGACTTACTAAACTGCTCCTTTGCTACTGCCACCATTCCCTCTGTTTGGAAGCATGCTGTGGTCCTTCCACTCCAAATAGGTGGTGACCCTTCAGCACCCTCAAATTATCATCCCATATCTCTTCTACTCACCTTCGCCAAGCTTCAAGAACATCTTGTCCTTTCCCAGCTCTCTGCCTTCCTCTCTGATACTTCACTTCTTTTCAATCTGAATTCAGGAAGAATCACTCCACCACCTCATCCCTGATGAGGTTCACTGACTCTGTCCTCTCTGGGATGGACAGTAGCCTAATCACCTCTGGTGTTTTTGTTGACCTGGCCAAGGCCTTTGACACCGTCTCCCACACCCTTCTTTTAAATACCCTTGCCCTGGCAGGCCTGTCTGAATCCACCACCAGCTGGTTTCATTCCTACTTGGTAGGTGGGACACAGTCAGTTAGGACTGCTGATTCCATTTCCCCTCCTCTCCCCATCAACACTGGTGTTCCCCAGGGCTCTGTCTTGGGCCCTGTCCTCTTCTCTATTTTCCTAAATGATTTACCCTCTGCCTGCTCATCCACCTCTCTCCATACGTATGCTGATGACACTGTCATCTTAACCTCAGGCCTAAGCCCGGCTGATGTAGCTACCAGACTTCAGCATAACTTCAACAATGTTCAGCACTGGTTTGGCTCCCATCAACTCTCCCTCAATGGCAAAAAGACAGTTTCTATGACCTTTGGCACTAGGCAGAGACTGTCTAGGCTACCCTCCCTGCCCACATTCTAAACCCTTGATGGGACCATCCTTGAGGACTCCACTTCAGTTAGGTACCTTGGGGTGTAGCTGGACCAACACCTCACATTCTCTAGTCATGTGGACGCCATCCTGAAAAAACTGCGCCCTACACTTGGCACCCTATACAGGAACAGCTGTAGGCTTCCACTACTGGCAAGGCGTAAACTGGTCTAGAAGATGATCCTACCTATCTTTAACTACTGTGATGTAGTCTACAGTGCCATTCCCAAGTCTTCCCTAACCAGATTAGAAAATCCTCATTAGCTCCTTCTGTCACTTTGCCCTAGATGCCCCTTCTCTCACTCATCACTGTAGCCTCTACCACTCCCTGGAGTTCTCCTCGCTCAAAAACTGACGTCACATCCATTGTGCTAAATTTGTTGCTAAATTCTGGTTTGGTTCACTTCCCCTATGCCTTACCTCTTCACTTACAACCCTCCCGCCACCTGCCCATGTACTCAGATCATACAACTCACATCTACGGTTATGATCCCTCGACGGACTACCGCCAGTGGCCAATTGGCCTTCTTATATCACTTCCCTAAATTATGGAATGCACTCCCTCCACAGATTCGCCACTCTTCCTCCCCTAACTCCATCACCTCTGCCCTTGTTAACTTCCTATCAGTAAACTGTACCTGTACCTAATCCCCGCTCCTCTCTCCTCATTAATCTTACCACCCCCTCCAGACCTTCCTTCCTTCCTTCCTTCCTTCCTTCCTTCCTTCCTTCCTTCCTTCCTTCCTTCCTGCCATCTCCTCCCCGCTTTTTCCCTTACTTGTTTCACATGCCCCCAGCCCTGACACTGGTTCACTGATTCCTTCACCTATACCCATACCCATTGCCGCTATCGACCCCTTTTCCTCTTCTAATTCTAGCCCTTACTGGACACTAGTTCTCACTGCTTCTCCCCTTCCCTACCCTCTACTCCATTTTCTGTAGCTCTAGCGGCTCCCTTGCAGGGTTCTCAACATCCTGAAGGGACCTTGCCGTGCCTAGGCTTGCCTCCCCTGTCCCATCCCCCCATCTCCTATCCTTGGTCTTCCCTGGCCCCTGGCAGGGTCCCCAGCATCCTGAAGGGTCCCTTGATATAGGCATCATCCCTGCCTAGGTGTTATTCATATCTCCCCCCCACTCTCTCTCCCCTATAGATTCCAATCCTAGAGCCCACCCTGCCCCCTGCAGAGTCATCGCATCCTAAAGGGTTTCCTTTATTTTCCCTCCTAGGTGTGATTCACACTCACTCCCTCTCTCTCTTCCCTCACCCATCTCCTCTACCTTCCCTTCCTTATCTCCAATCCACTGTTCCCTCACAGGGTTCCCCGCATCTTGATGGTGTCTCTCTGGGTCACGACTCTTCCCTTCCCTTATTTCTCCCTCTCTCTCTCTCTCTCTCTCTTCTTCACCCTTACTTCACGTTAACACTTGTTCACTTATTACTATTGCACTTATAAATTGTGCTCACAATTTACATATGTATGTAACACAGTTTGTAACACCTGCCTTAATTAATGTTATGTTAATGTTGATCTGTGTAGCCTGAATGCATAATGTCACATCCCCATTGTACCCCTCCCCCCAGGTCACACCAGGAGACAAGCAACCTGTTGCTCAGTGTACCTTCCTGATGAAACATTTCAATAAATAAATAAGTTTCAGCTTAAAAAGCAGCTATTCATGTCAGTCTGTACTTTTATAAACATGGGCCCGGATATTCAAACTGCGCCAGGCTGTGGCGCAAGCCTGGGCACAGCTCAACTTGGTTGCGCAGGGGTGTGGCCTGGGCGATATTCAACGGAGCTGCGCCATGGCTCAGCAGCATTGATTATCGCACCCTGGCCACCCCCACTGTGCATGGCGCAGTGGCACTGCGCCAGCGCAAGTGGCCAGAGTGGAGCATGGAGATGTGTTAGCGCAAGTGCCATTGCGCCGTGCACAGCACCTGCGATATTCAAAAGGGGACATGCAAATGGGGCCATAATTTATGCAAGGCACACATGGGGCCATTTGCATATCATTATGGCCCCATTTGCATCCCATTAGCATGCAGGTGTGCCGATCCTCGACGACTTGCGCCTGGCGCCCTGCCAGGCAGCAGCCATCGGGGACCAATGCCCCCTGCAGCCCGATCGTGGGCATTTGTCTAATATCCCTGGTGGTCCAGTGGACCGAGTGCTGCCTGATCGCGAGCATCTGGTTAAATAAACCCCTCCCTGTCCTATATCCCTAGTGGTCCAGTGGCCCGCTATGTTCCCGATCATGGGCATTTGTCTACAAAAAACATCCTCATCTAATATCCCTGGTGGTCCAGTGGACCGCTATGTGCCCGATCGCGGGCATCGGCATCATAAACAACCCCCCCGTCCAATATCCCTGGTGGTCCAGTGGACCGCACTCTGCCGATGCGGGCATCTGTAAACTATAATAAACAACCTATTACCCTGGTGGTCTAGTGTACCCCTCCCTACCGCCCACTGGCCCCACTGCCTGCTCCCCGGTCAGCGGCGGTGGCAGCACCACCACCTGCTGCCCCACCCGCCGACTTACATATCTGGAATGTAGTACGTGTGGATTGCACACCCATTGTCTCACGCCAGAACCAATGGGTGTGCAGCCCTACCAAGCTGTCAGTAGGTGGGCTGTGGGGTGGCAGGCGGCGGTGCTGCCACCCGCTGGCTGACCGGTGGGGAGCGGCAGGGCATAGTGGGCGGGTGAGGAGGGGGGTACACTAGACCACCAGGGTAACAGGTCGTTTATTATGTTTTACAGATGCCCGTGATTGGACAGAGTGCGGTCCACTGGACAACCAGGGATATTGGGGGGGGGTGATTTAAACAGATGCCCGAGATCGGGCAGCGATCGGTCCACTGGACCACCAGGAATATTAGACGAGGATGTTTTTTGTAGACAAATGCCCGTGATCAGGAACATAGCGGTCCACTGGACCACCAGGGATATAGGATGGGGGTTTATTTAACCCGATGCCCGAGACAGCAGCACTTGGTCCACTGGACCACCAGAGATATTGAAGGGGGGGTTTATTTACACAAATGCCCAAGATGGGACATGGGGGGGGGCGCTGCCAAGTGCGGCAGGAACATGGGTGGCCACCCACAGGTGGCAGCTACCGTGTTGCACCCTGCAATGTGGCAGCTCACCTGTGGGTGGCCATCACTTGTTCATTTTTTTTTTGTCTTAACTTTGTGCAGGCGCAAGTAGGGGTTGCGCATGCATGGCTCTGCACATCCTGGGCTGAATATATGGCTGTGCAGGTTATGCATGGTCACGCCCCCACCTGTGCCTGCATACATTACTGATGTGCTCCGGTGCATCGGGATTTGTGTGGCGCACTTTTCCCTTTTGAATATCATGCCGGGGCGCATCAGTGGGTTGTGCATGGTGCAACACTGTAGCGCCATGCGCAACCCTTTTGAATATCTGGGCCATGATATTTAAGATATTTAAGATATTTCAATTTACCAGTGAATACATTTTTTCAGTTTCTCATTACTTTGGTTTAGAGCACATATTGGTAACCTATTCCAGAATTCTATATGAAAACATTTGGCAGCCTCTAACTGATCACATGTCTCTGTTTATGGCATCATAGTGCTTACCAAGACAACAGACAGTGATGTTACAGTACTAAGACAGCAATAGTGAGGTCAGTTCAGGACAGCCAGATGCTTTTTGAGACATAACACAATAAGTACTGTACTGCACTCTCTAACATATTTGGTAGACCAAAGATACAAGAAAATAAAAACACTGCAGCAACTTAAGTTAAACATTGTTATAAATATAAGATTTAAACCTTCTATTTTGACAGACTTTTTAAGCCATCCCCTCTACCATCACTACAGTAGGCAAGTGAGAGCTACAGAGCTGTTAACCCCACAGTACTGCGTAAGTTTACAGTATTTTTAATAATGTGTGAAGATTTGCATTAGGGTCGATATTATCACTCATCATGACTGCTAGCTATATAGAAGCCAAGAATGACTTGCCCCAGACAAAAAGCAGTAGCTCAAATTGAATGCCCTGATCTATATAGCTATATGGCAGTATAGCCTAGAGGTTAGAGGAACGAGGTGTGAACGAGCTTGATTCATCCAGCAGACCAGACCTGAGTTTGATTCTCACAACCTCCACTTGCATACTGTGACTCTGAGCAAGTCACTTAACCGCTCAGTGCTCCCAGGTCACCCCTGAAAACAGGCACTTGCGCCTAGTGGGCCTCACTGGGTTACCAAAGACTAAAATAAAATAAATAAAATAAAATAAATATATGTGTCCATGGTCATTATCCCTGCTACCGGAGCATCATGCTGACCAGTTATATCCAATCCTACCATTTAAGATCTTAAGACAAAGATCAATTTTGTATACCTAGAATGAGCAAAACAGTAGACAAGAAAGTCTTTCTTTTGGTGCCTTTGCTGGCTGAAATTTTCTCTTGAACAACATAAAAGCCCCCGAAATACAAAACACTTTAAACAAACCATGTTCAAACACCTTTATAGTCTGTGTACCTGTCTTTAGTGATGTGCATAACTTTATTATAAAGAGGAATATTCATGAACAGTGTCCATCATAGTTGGAAAGTCCATAAAAAGGATCTATTAAAAGAGGCATTGAGCTTATCTGTAGCTTGCAGCAGTCCAGAGATATCCAGGATTAAGTCAGCTCCATTTTGCTACTACACTGCCACCATTTTTAGAACCCTGGGATGTCTATCGCCAGTGATCAAGCTGTGCTTGACTGTAATGTAGTTAGTCACAGCTCGATTGTCAGTGACATTACACGATAATAAAAATGGTGGCACTCCAGTGGCAATATGGGGCAGACATAGCAATTAATATTTGTCGACTGCTGCCAGCTACTGATAAGCCCAATATCTGATTTAAAATAGCTTTTCATGGGCTTTCAAATTGTTACGCGTACTATTCATAAGTGTTCCCCTTGAATCCATACTCCAGTGATTATCAAACTCTTTCCTACAAGCCTACTACCTGCCTCAGTACTAACATTGACCCTTGTGTATTCTTTAATATAACTGATTGTGCTACATGCGCTGTTTGCTTCACTGAAAACAAACATAAATATTTGAGTCAAATGAAAGTACTTCATGATTGTAACTACTGTTCATGCTATAACTCTGCTGCTAATGTACGACCCTGGGACCTGCTTGAAAAATAGTTGTTTCACCAACCAAGTGCATATCCTGTTCTAGGAAATTCTAAATCAGTCAATCAATCAATCAGTCAATCAAGGATAACCATCCATCTCTCCTATGGGATGCCATTTTCTTCCAGTGTAACCGCCTGCTCTGTCAACCAGAAGTTGATGGAAGAGACACCCATGCAAGTCAAAGCCCTTAGGTCTGTGTCTTATATGCCAGCACTAGCATCCCTGTACCCTCATGAGGGGGGCATGTTGTAGAAGTAAACCAGGGAAAAGGGTCCCCCAGGAGATTAAAAACATCCAGAAAAGGACCGCTTAGCCCACCCTGTCTGCCCAAATGTTTCTTACCTCTTCTGCCTCTGCAGACCCTATCTGGTCTTTGGTGACCCTCACGCCTCCCTGCTGCTTTTCTAATATACCCCTCATATGTTTATGCCATACTTGCTTGAAGCCTCCCCACTGTTCTAGCCTCCTCCACATCCTCTGTCAGTCTGTTCAACCTTTTCAGTAAAGAAATGTTTCCTCACATCTCTATTGAACCTCCCCACCTCCAGCTTGATCATGAGATGATGTCACTGTACCCCAGATACCTTGACTCCTACTTCTCTCCTTCTCGCATCCCTTAATCCTGACCCTTCTCAAAGGGGTGCAGCAAAGGAGTCGAGAGTTGACCTTGGAACATGCTCCTTGGAAAGGAGTCAGGGTATCTTCCTGTGCAGGAACACACCCAGGGCCATAAGAGTTAGTGAGCAGGGTTCTGAAGGGTTAGTAAGGGCCAAAGGAGGTCTTGAAGAGGGAACATGAGGAGTTTCCTAAATATAAGTACTCTAGACTCCTTTGCTAAATCTAGCTTCTGTGCTCTGATTCTTTTTCTCTTGTATGTAATAGTGAGTTCCTTTTGTAGCCTCTATCCTCTCATCCATTTTATCTCCCTCAGTTTCATTCTGTTCCTCCTAATCCCTCTTTCACACCCCCAACCATCACCCTCCTTCAAACTCCATTTGTAAATATTTTGCTATTGAAATAGCTATGATCTCTCCCTATAGAGCAATGGTCAGATGAGCTGTTTGCTTTAACAACGACCTGGCATGTGCATTAGCAATGGGCTGTCCCATCATGTCAGAATTTAACAAAATAGCATCCCAGAGGACATTCTTTGTCTCCTGGCTAAATACACTGCTGTACTGTTGCCTTCCTGTGGCTTGGAGAGGCTGCAACAGGTCACATTAGAAATAGAGGCAGGATGGACACTGGGGAGCTGCTACATTAGGGGTTGAGTAGAAGGCTGGCCCAGTTCTGAGGGAAGAGAGGAACACGCTGCCACTGAACAGACTGAGGTTCATGTGTGTGCCGAATCCCCCACTGGAACTGATTGGTGTCAATGGGCTTTGCAAATGTGATGTAATTAGCTTCTGGGGAAGGAAAGAATAAGAATTCACTGTCTCCTTGATTATCGGGTGGAGGGAATGAGGGAAATGGGGAGAAACATAATAAAAAAAGAAAGACAATAGTGTATCTTCCTCACCATTGTCTAGGGGAAGTAGGGGACTAAAGTGGAAAATGTAGCCAAACCCATATTGAAACATAGAAACATAGATTTTGTCAGCAGAAAAGGATGTTAGGCCCATTCAGTCTACCCCATGTCCCTGCCTATTCCATCACCACTGACCCTAGTTGGTCATAGCTGTCACTCCCTCTCCTGTTCTTCTACCTAATACAGTATGTCCCTGTGCCTATCCTACACATGCTTGAAGCTCCCCACAGTCTTTGCTCCCATTATCTCCTCTAGCAGGCTGTTCCAGTCATCCACCACCTTTTCCGTGATGAAGTATTTCCACACATCTCTCTTAAACTACTCCCCTTAACTTCATTGCACGCCCCCTTGTTCTAGTGCCTTCCTTTCTCTGAAATGCAGCTGCACTTTGTTCACTCCTGTGAGGTACTTGTAAGTTTCAATCATATCCCCTCTTGCTCTCCTCTCTTCCAGGGAGTACATGTTGAGTTCCTGCTGTCTTTCCTCATATGGCTTCTCATGCAGCCCCCTCACCATTTTGTTTGCCCTCTTTTGTACTACTTCTGCTCCTTCAATGTCCTTGTGGAGGTGTGGCCTCCAGATCTGCACACAGTACTCCAGGTGGGACCTCACCAGTGTGTGATGCAACAGCAGCACCACCTCCCTCCTCCACTAGAAATCCCTCTCCCAATGCACTCCAGCATCCTGCTAGCCTCTCCCACAGCTTTGTCACACTGCCCAGCTACCCTGAGGTCCTCAGATATGTTGGCCCCTAGGTCTGTTTCTTGCTTGGTAACTGGAAGCTCCACTCCCCCATCTTAGAAACAATCCCTGGGTTCTGCAGCCCTAAGAACATAATCTTGCACTTTTTTGCATTGAAACTCCGCTGCCACCCCTAGACCATTCCTCCATTTTCCTCAGATCCTTTTGCTTTCTCTCCAACCTTTCCTGAGTGTCAACCCTCTTGCAGATTTCTGTATCATCTGCAAAGAGACACATCTTATCCTAAAGCTTCTCTGCAATGTCACTTATGAAGACATTAAAGAGGACCGATCCCAGCACCTAACACTGTGGCACCCCACTAGTCATTCTATTATTGCCTGAGTGGCTACTGTTTATAACCACCCTTTGTCTCCTATCCTTTAAGCAGCCTGATACCCAGCTTGTCACATTTCTCCCACTCCCAGGCTGCTTAGTTTCTTAACTAGCCTCCTGTATGGCACAGTGTTGAAAGCCTTACTGAAGTGCAGATAGGCCATATCCACTGCTGTCCCTTGATCAACCTCCACGATAATCCAGTCAAAGAAATCTATGAGATTAGTTTGACATGACTTCCCTCCTGTCAAACCATGCTGCCAGTGGTCCTGCAGCCCTTTTGCTTCCAGGTGCTCCACGAGCCTCTCCTTCAGTAGTGTCTCCATTAGCCCCCACACTGATGTGAGACTGACTGGCCTGTAGTTGCTAGCATCCTATTGGATGGTGGTTGCCGTACTCCGCACATGCCATTGGATCTGTTCTTAGGGAGGTCCTTCTGTCCTGACATCCAGCTGCTCAAAGCCTTTCAGAACTGGTTCTCATCTCCCTAGCTGTCAGTGTGGTTCAGTTGGCAGTACATCTGCCTCTGGGCCAGAAGATTGTGGGCTCTAGTCCTACTCTGGAACTGGGCTCATACCATAAATGCTGGCATGTGTTTGCAGTACAAGGAGGTACTGTACTGTGGGGGTGTTCCATCCTTGGGGTGAAACATTAAACCAAGTTCCCTTCTATCCATCACTGGTGCTATCCTGGTAGGTGTCCAGATGGAAGTAACGGAATTTAAGGCACTTTTTGCAAGAGTATGAGGCATTCCTTGGTGTCCTGGCCAACATTTCTTTTCTGAAAAAAATGGTTTATACAATTGTACAAGGCTGTGTGTGGGTGTTGAAATGTGAAATGGCTGCCACTACATGTTTACATTGACTTCATTACCAGTCTGTCATTCCTTGAAAAGCACTTTGACAAACAGTGTGCGTGAAAAATGCTATATGAATAATTCTGCTTCTGCTTCTTTTTCTTCTTCCCATGTAATCTATGAATGGAGTAGCTGGGAATGTGCGGAATGGCGGCAGATCCTGAAGTAGCCAGGATTAGCCTGAGACCTGGACTGGAGCCATACCCACAGAGAATACTGGATGGGCAACTGTGCCCAACCAGTGTGTTCTGCCACAAAGGGGTTCTGATTCCCTCCGACCTGGAGAGCGGAGCTTGAGAGATCCATGGGAATCAGAACCCCGAGGTGGCAGAACACACTGATTGTGCATAGAGTTGCTCATCCTGTATTTTTCATAGTGTATAGTACTGTGTGAAATATGTATGCATGAGCTCTTTTGCTTCTAAAATGAAACTGACTCATGCAGTTTCTTGAGGTTCTAGAATGCTGTTCTACCACAGTAGGGTAGAATCACATTCCATGACCTTTGGAACTGTGGTAGAACAGCATTTTGAAAGGGATGGAATTCTACTCAGAACAACATTCTACTCTACACTATAATACAGTATCCCAGTGGTAAGTGGGGCATTGTGGCCGTAGGAGGGAAAGAAGGGAGGCTAAGAGTATAAATAGTTTTGCCAACAACTATGAATTATAAGTTAATATGCTGGAATCTGTATACAAAAGGATTACTTGGTCTAAATGCAATTCACCTTTCTTTATTTCTGCTCTCTCATATGCTTCATGAATGCTCCTGTGACCTGAGCAATACTCTCTCTGACTCCTGGTTCTCTTTGTGACCCTTTTCCTTCTCCATCCCCTTCCCCCCACACTCCATGCCTCTCCACAAACCTATTACCACATTCCTCCTTGACCCTCCTCCCTCCTCTCTCTCCCCATGATCACTGCCCATATTCCTGTCCTGGATTGCCTCCCCTGCCCTATGACAATGGCCTCTCAGCCAGCCTACTTCTTTCTGCTCCCCTACTACACTATCTCCCACTCGTAGTCCATCTGCTTCTTAATTCCCTGTCTCTGTTACCTCACCTAGCTGCCAATTTTAAGTTGCTCTCTAGAAATGTCTTTTATTTTTTAAAGTGTGGTACAACTGTAAAACTATATCAACTATGCCCGTGTTTTGATTGTATACCATTTCCAACCTCTGTGTGTATGTTCCCCCCATCCTTTGACGTGGACCCTTTGTAAATGAGCAGATCCTGCACAAAGGTACTTGTAATCCTAGAGTTTAATAAATAAAAATAATAAAAATATATATCAAAAGAGCAGTGTGCGTATTCTGTATCATAAAATACCAGTCACAGTACCCTTCCTGGTTTTCATAAACATATTTCGCCCTCACTTTTAGAAAGCTACTTAATTTACACAACTTCAGTCATGATAAAGTGACACTTTGAGGAGACAATAGAGTTACAGTATTTGTCTACAAGCAAGCAAAGGATGTCATTTTCCAAGACAGCTGTTAATCTTTGCAGCTAAGAGACATCCTAAACATTTATAGCAGTGTTGTAAAAAGAAACATGAAGAGATTTCTCTTGTATACAGTTCTAGTCTCAAGTCAGCAAGAAATTGAAATTTTCACTCCACAGGAAAAAATAAATTAACATTTGCATTCAAAACATTACTATTGTTTTTTAAATAGCTCACTCTCAGATTACTATAAAACACTGCAGGTGATGACAACAAAGAGAAAATGATCACTATTTACATGCAAATGAAAACAACCCATTTCGTGCAAAATCTGATTTTTTTTGTGTAAAAGAAAGGACTCCTTTACTAGATAAAATTACTGTTTTTATCAGCAATTACACATCACTGCTTATAAATGACTCAGCTTTACAGTGATGTGGCAGCGCTTGTAGAACAGCATTTTAATTCTTTTATTTGTTGCACACAGAACAATCAAGATTATCCAGCTGATACAAAGAACTGACATTTCAAAGACCAGCAGCTGCAAACATACCTCGCTGATCCATGGAGCAGGTGCGTTCTTTCGTAATAATTTGTACATGCCACACGGGTCAAGATGTTTTTCATGAAAGTCACATCCCTGCCACAGTCACTCTGCCCCTTTTGTGTTTAGGGTGACACTATTCCTATGACTGATAATCCATGAGATAGTGACTTGCAAAATTCTGTACCAGTAGAGCTGTTAAAGCTATATTTTGTCACTGCTGGGTTTTTCAAACAAATGGAGACTGCAGGAGAACATGTTAGGAAAAGGGCTGCTATCTTTTTTTTTTACTTGCAAATAATCTATGCCATGCAGGAAGCCACCTATAATCAACTGTGGTATTTGGGAGTACTGATGTTATAACAGAGGGATACCCTCCCAGAACTCCTTAAGCAGCTCCTTGGCAGTTTTGTTGGAGTCTGGAGCACACTCACCTGCAGATGTTGGCCCATGTTGGCCTGCCACCTTGGCATGATGGACTGTGAGGTACTGGGTCGACAATGTTTACATTTGTTGATAGTTTACAATGAGTACCCTATGGGTATATAGTAGTTCTGCTCCAGGATCCTATGCAGATGCAGAACAGAGGCTCCACTATGTAGCCAGACTGTGTTTTCTATTGGGAGGCTCGTATCAGGCACAGTTCTACCTCTCTGACTATCCTGATCCCCTAGAAATGCTTCAAATGAGTGTACGGGTGTGGATGGACTCTGAGAATGCTGCGTGTGATCCAGGTATGCAGAGTGCCATGGGTTACAAACTGCAAATATATTTTTTTATTTAACATTTGGTAACTGAGAAAGGCACACTGAGCCGAAACTCATATTCAGGTGCAACCTGGGAAAAGAGGGAAACAATATAAACAGAGGATACAAAAAATCAGTACAGTACTACAATATAGCACTATCACTATAAGCAAAGGAAAAAATCAAAAGCCCTTAAGAATGGTAGCCTGTGATGTTAGCGCCTGAAATAAGGTGCCATCCAAAATGGAGACGCGTTGTGGGGTGAAGCCGAATGGCAATGGGGGGTAGGGTGACCAGATGTGGTGGGGTGGGTGACTGCAGTGACAGGATGTCACTATATGTACATGTGCATCGGGGAGCGAGCATGGCGAGCATGGGCTGGGAGGGGTGGAGGGGGATGTGGGGGTGGCACTCACGTCAGCTGCCGAGCTATGCCATGGCATCAGGGTTGGCTCCGCTATGTGCGGGAGGTACTGGTTCAGGTCTGCCCATGCTTAGTGCAATTTTTGTTGTGCTAGTCTAAATTTGCTTTTTTGCTTTTTGCCCCCACATGCACCCCCTGGAGTTGAGAATCTTTAGTAGGATGGTGCAGGGGGCAAAGCTTCCCACGTGGGGTGTGGGGACACTTTCCCCCACAGAAAGCAAAACCAAGTCCCTGGTGCTGTTCTCCCATGTGTTGAGGATGTCAGGGTGGCAAAAATGTTTTCACTGCTCTGATGTTGCGATAATGCGGCTCGGCATTTGACAGTCACCGTTATCACATAGATCCTTAAGAATAATTGAAAGTACATAATAAAAACATGTGCAAGTAATAATGACCATTATAGAATCATTTACAGTCAGTTTGAGTCAGGAGGACTATAAGTGGGATCAGGAGGTTGGGGAGGGAGTGGAGGGAAGACACAGGAGGAAAAGGAGGGGCATGAACATTGGGTAACAGGAAGAAGTCGGAAGAGGGGGTTTCAGGGCAGGGAGTGAGAGAGAGAGAGAGAGAGAGAGGCAAAAGTCTAAAGAGAGCTGATTCCAGAGGAAAGGGAGGTGGTAGGAGAAGGCAGACTGACCGGCTGTTGAGTGGGGATAGGGAAGGGAGAAAGAGCAGGGGTCCCTGTTGCGTAAAGAGTAGGATGAGGGGTTTGCAGGTGATAGGCAGGAGGAGAGACAGGAAGGAAGAGTCCCAAACCAGTATTTGACAATGAAGGACAGGCAGCGGACCTGCCTCCTGTGGGTTAGCGGCATTATGGAGAGAGAGGAGTAGGGAAAAAAAATGATGAGTATGGGGAAGGGAATTGGTAGCAAAGCAATAGAAAGCATTTAGGAGGGTGTCAAGTCTGGAAAGGGATACCACAAAGGCAGTGCCATAGACTATGTCGGCGTAGTCAAAAACTGGAAGTATCATTTTTGTGACCAGCTCCCAATGGATAGGAAAGGAGAGACTGTCTTTGTTGTGATAGAAAATGCCAAGTTGAGGTGAAGTTTGGAACAGGTGGCATCTATATGGAAGGAGAAATCGAGATGGCTGTCCATCCAGACCCTTTGGTATTTAAAAGCAGGGATTACTTTGAAGGGGGAGCCATCTGGGCTGGAGAACGCCGGATGGGTCTGGAGTCTATCTATTTTCTGCCTGGAGTGGAAAGTCATTGTAAGTGTTTTCTTAGTGTTTACCCTTAGTTGGTTGGCCTGGAACCAATTTTGGACTTTGCTGAAGTCATGCTGGAGAGGGTCTTGTACTGTGGTGGATGGTTCTGATGTGTAGATAATAGTATCCTCTGCGTACCTGCAAATGTGGGAGATAAAGCAGACAGAGGGGAGGTCATTTATAAAAACAGAGACAAGAATGGGGCCGAGGATGGAACCTTGAGGAACACCAGCGAGGATAGGGAGAGGGGAGGATAGGGAGTCTCTTGCCTGGACAGACTGCTGCCTTCCATAGAGGTAGGAGCTGAACCAGCTGACAGCAGGAGCTACCAGACCAACTGAGTGAAGCTTTTTTAACAGGAGTGGGTGGGATATGGAATCGAAAGCCTTAGCCATGTCTATGAAAATAGCAGCGGTTATATGACTCTGGTCCATAGCCAAGAAGATGGAGTCAGTGAAATGCAACAAGGAGGAAATAGCTGAGTAATGTTTCCTGAAGCTGGGGTGAAAGAGGGAGAGAATGCCAGAGAAAGATAGGAACTCTGAAAGCCTCGAGTAAATAAGGGACTCTTGTAGTGTGATGATTGAGGGAAGGAGAGAAATGGGCCAGTAGTGGCCAGGAGAAGATGGGTCTCCACCTTTATGAAGGAGCAACACCTTGACAACTTTCCAGGCCTGCAGAATGGTGCAGGTGGAGAGGGAGAGGCTCAAGAGGTGTGTGAGAGGGGTGGCTATTACAGGAGTGGAGATGCGGAGGGGCTTGGGGTGGAGTCTGTCAGGGCTGGCTTTGGCAGGATTAAGTGGCTAGTGCCAGATAAACTTCCTGAGGAGATACCAGGGGGAAACTGAAGCCAACAGAAGAGGGAGGAGGGGCCAGAGGAGGTAGAAGTGGGATGGCTGGGAAGAGCGCAGACAGTGAAAATTATTTTGAAAATGTAGGCAACAGAGGAAGGGTCAGAGATAGGTGAACTGTCTAACTTAAGGACTGAAGGGGCAGAATATGAGGGAGGCTCAATGAGGGAGTAGATAACATTCCAGAAAGTAGCAGGTGAATTGAGATTAGAGTATACTATAGGTGGGTTTTGAAGTATTCAGCTTTAGCATAATGGACAGCCTTTGTGCAAGTGTTCAAAGGGATTTGTACAATTGCAGGTTAGACAGGGATTGGGAGGATTTTTATCAAGCCCAGGCTCGATTCCAAGCTTTGCACAGGGTTAAAAGGTCCGATGTTATCCAGAATTGATGGAGATGCTTGACTCTGGCTTTTTTAAGAGGGCATGGAAATTCCAAATGCGAGTGAGGGTTTTGGTAAAATGGTAGAGGGCAGAGCCGATATATGGGGCCCAAAGTACTGATGACCCGTCTGCACAAGCTAGGTCCTGAAGAAGAGCAGCAGTGTCCAGGGCACGGAGCTTGGAAAAACCAAATATGTTTAGGGGCAGAATGGGGGAGATGCACCTTCCTTACACAATAGGTTATGCAGTGATCACTGAGGGCCTCAGGAAGGACACCAGCAGCAGTGATGTGATGGGGATGTGAGGAAAGCACCCAGTCTAGAAGGGAATGGTTAAGGGAGTGTGAGTTAAAGCAAGTAGGTTCAGAAACGAATTGGGACAGGTTAAGTGACTTGATCTTGAGGAGGATGGGCCTAGAGGAGGAGGAGGAGGAGGATGAGAGCCGGTCCAGGTTGAAATCACCTAGAAGGATGAGCTCACCGCTGCTGCATGGGAAGAGATTGAGGAGATGCAAGTGACTAGGGAGTCATGGGCAAGTCTAAGGGGAACCGTACAGCACTCCTATAAAGACTGGGAGAGAGGAGGGCAGGGATAACAGGATGGCAATAAGCTCATGAGAGGTGGGCAGGATTTGCAGAGACAGAGATGGCTCAAGAAAGAGACTGACAGACATACAGGGCTAAACCACCACCTCGTTTGCTGTGGTCTTGGCAGTAGAGGTTGAAATCTGGGATAGCAAGGGAGGAGTCAGGAATTCTAGTGGACAACCAGGTTTCGGTAACACACAAGATGTCTGGAGAGTGCTGGGCAACCCAGACAATCCAAGTATGATATTTGCTGCAGCGTTTATTGCAGGAGTTCTAGAATATGGAACTTATTTAATGAAGGGTGTATCACGGTGAGTGTAAATTGCAATATATGTAAATAAGTTATTGATAATTTAATTTCTGTTTTTTTAAGTTAATATGATATAAGCCTTTATCTGGCATCTAATGAGACCACTGAAGCCACTTACAGTGGCGTGAAAAAGTATTTGCCCCCTTCCTGATTTTCTCTGTTATTGCATATTTGTCACACTGGATGTTTTCAGGTCTTTAGACAAAATATAATATTAGATAAAAGGAACCTGAGTGAACAAATAACACTTTCTTTTTTTTACCTATTTCATTTATTTAATGAAAAAAGTTAACCAACACCAACTGGCACTGTGTGAAAAAGTAATTGCCCCCTAGTTAAATCAACCCAATTAAAGGGATAATTAGAGTCAGCTGATTGAACACAGCCAGGCTTGATTACAGCCAGCCCTGCTCAATATAAACCTCACTTATTTTGACCCTTACCATCAGAGTCACGTTGCCAGCACAAAGATTCAACAAGCACATTATGCCATGATCAAAGGAAGTTCCTGAAAAGATCAGAAAAAAATGTGTTGCCCTCTATCAGTCTGGAAAGGGTTACAAAGCTATTTCTAAGACTCTGGGACTCCGTCAAGCCACAGTGAGAGCCATAGTCTCCAAATGGAGAACACTTGAACAGTAGTGAATCTTCCCAGGAGTGGGGCCTCACAAAATTACTCCAAGGGCGCAGCGTAAAATCATCCAGGAAGTCTCAAAGGATCCTAAAACAACATCTAAAGAACTGCAGGCTTCTCTTGCCTCAGCTAAGGTCAGTGTTCATGACTCCACAATCAGAAAGAGACTGGCAAAAATGAGCTTCACGTGAGAGCAGACAATGAAACCACTGCTAACCAAGAAGAACATAAGCGCTCGTCTCTCATTTGCCAAAGCACCTGGATGATCCACAAGCCTTTTGGAAAGTGCTCTGTGGACAGATGAGTCCAAAGTGGAACTTTTTGGACAACATGGATCCCATAATGTCTCGCTAAAGCAAACACAGCATTCCACAGTAAGAACACCATACCAACAGTCAAACATGGTGGTGGTAGTGTGATGGTGTGGGATGCTTTGCTGCCTAAGGACCTGGATGACTTGCCATAATTAAAGGAACCATGAATTCTGCTCTGTACCAGAAAATTCTTAAGGGAATGTCCGGTCATCCTTCCGTCAGCTGAAGCTGAAGCGTAGTTGGGTCATGCAGCAAGACAATGATCCAAAACACAAAAGCAAGTCCACATCAGAATGGCTAAAAGAAGTAAAATTAAAGTTTTGGAGTGGCCTAGTCAAAGTCCAGACTTAAACCCAATAGAGATGCTGTGGCAGGACCTGAAACAAGCAGTTCATGCTCGAAACCTACCAAATGTTACTGAATTAAAGCAGTTCTGCAGGAAGAGTGGGTTAAAACCCTCCACAGTGATGTGAAAGACTGATTTTGAATTATAGGAAGTGTTTGGTTGCAGTCATTGCAGCTAAATGTGGCATAACCAGTTATTAAGTGTAAGGGCATTACTTTTTCACACAGTGCCAGTTGGTGTTGGTTAACTTTTTTTCATTAAATAAGTGAAATAAAAAAAAAAAAACAAGTGTTATTTGTTCACTCAGGTTCCCTTTATCTAATATTACATTTTCTCTAAAGACCTGGAAACATCCAGTGTGACAAATATGCAATAATAAAGAAAATAAGGAAGGGGGCAAATACTTTTTCACGCCACTGTATGTCATGTTTTGCTACAGCTGGCCTATTAAAAAATGAAGCTGTTACAGATTTAACATGAGGCAAAGATTTTCTTAGTGTGTTTTAGGCCTGTGTAAGGAATTCATGAATTCCTTACATTTGTGTCTTGACAACATCATAGCAACTGCTTCCAGGCATTATTTTGACAGTTGTATACAAGTTTTATCAGAAAGTAGAGCAACTCTGTGGTCAATTAACATGTCATGTTGTGGCATTTGCACGTTGGGGTTATTTCTAGTATTTTGGCTTTGTAGGAAAAATATGAATCTGATTAATTTGCATTTAACAGAAATACAATGTTCATGTATGGGAAGAGCTTGTCATACTAAATAAAAGTCACTGATAGTTTGTTAGGGATTAGTATGTCTGCCAACTAGGTTTAGAGAAAAACTGAACTTTTTAATTTTGTTTTTACTTTCCTGTCCCACCCTTTTCCTCTAACCTAACTTGGAAAATTTTGAACACTGAGGACAATCTACCATATGGACTTGCAATAATAACCATGAGCTTTATTTTTGTAAAAGTTCTGAAACATTTCTATACTGCATGGCCACCCAAGTGGTAAGCTCAATGTAAAATTCAACTCTGGTTGTTGAAGATTTTTTTCTCGGGACGGGGAGGGGGTTGGAATATTACATGTAATTTTAAACAAATGAGTTTGCAAGATTACCACAAAGCCAGATCACCCTTGTGAAAGAGATACATGTTTTTCCACCTGGATAAATAGATTATTTTATGTTGTCTTAAACTTTCAACATTTGGTGTCTAAGCTAGCAGGCATCTGGATAAGGCATATAATTGTGGGGAAAAACAAGTTACTTAAATTTATTTGCCACATGCCAGTTAGTGGGTCAGCCAAGTGTATTTAAAGAAGGGAAACGTTGCATGCCCAAGTCATATTTGATCTCCCCCATTCTTTTCCTTTTTTTTTTTTTCTGTTTACCTAATCTTGAATTCACTTCTGTATGCAGCAGTAGTAGTAAAGCTTCTAGTCATATAATATGAACAGGAAAATCAGTGGAGACAACCCTAATTTCCAATGAGGTCATTTTTGTTTGCATACAAATGTCACAATACAGTTCCACAAACTTACAAGAAAAAAAATCACGTATTAAAAATATAATCAGAAAAAAATAATTTCTTATAGCTAAAAAGAAACCATGAGGATTCCTACACTAAATAGTGTGTACTTGTATATACAAAATATGCAAGTAAGGGAACTAAATCAAGCATCTCCACAGTAGATAGCTTCACTAATTAAGCAATAAGGTATGACCAGGAGTTAGATTAACCGTCTGTTAATCACCCCCTTGGGGTGTAATCTGGTACAAGGCATAGCCAAGTGCCATATTGCCCCAAGGGGGTGATTAACTAACTGTTAATCTAACCCCTGGTCATAACTTATTTCTATTATTATAATTAGGAATTTTTAAAAATAATTTTATGAACTGTACAGAAATATTAAATGAAAATGTGTGTTTTATACTAAAATAGTCCTCCCACAATTGTTTTCCAAGTCCTGGAATGCAAAGTTGTCATAACAATGCAGGATGAAGAGTGGTATCGATGGCAACTGTCATTCTTGCCTCTGGAACACAAACATGTACTGGCTATTCAGCTGTTAAACTTGTTACCTGACGAACTCTGATTTTCTAAGTTGGTGTGTATGGATTATGGTTTCTGAAACTACATAATCTTCTGTAACCATATATGTAATTAGATTTACAAAACGGGAGCCTAAGTATAATTATACAATCGCAATAAAGAATCCAGGGCTCTGATTGGTCAGTCTGGGATGAGACCCTTGATGTTATCCCAGTACAACATCATAGATCTAGTCCCAGCACAGAAGAACAAATCAAATATTAAAAGAATCCTTGCACTAGATATCAGCACAATCAACTTCCTGTCCCAGATTCTTCCTTGTACTTCACACAGCTGTGTACAAAACCTCTCAGTTTAAATCCTTCCCTCCCGCAGCACTGAAAACAACAAAACTATTGCCCAGAAGCTGACACATTCCCCGAAAGCTTCATTTTCTTACAGGGGGAAAAAAAAATGAGCCAACTGAAAACCATCTTTGTGATCGGCATCACTGTAATACCCTGCTCTGCTAGCAGTCTCCGCTCCACGAACACAGGAGACACAAATGTTATTTTCTTCACATGTAGTCAATCCCTCCCTCCCACAACACAGACAGCGATCTAAGAACATCTACAACCCCGAAACATTCCCCAAATTTGCCAAAGTTTCTTCATCCTGTTTAAAAAAAAGCTGAAACCCATCTCTACCATTGGCTTCATGGACTGAGCACACCCTGGAGCGAGTGAGCAGTAACCATGTCTTCACACAGTCACTGCGTGGCTCTCGCTCATTTGATCGCTCACTTGTCACTTCAGTTTCTTCAGTTCTTTTCTTTAAACCCACAAAATAAAATAAAAACAACTTGATACATTCTTCATACCACCTCTTTTCATCTCTTTTCACAGACAACTTCACGGGGGAGAGAGGGGCAGCTTTAATCTTCAGTCCAAACAGCAGTAGCATATGAATGTGAGAAACACACAGCTATAGAAAGAAACTGAAAACTGTGTGACAAAATAGAAGATGAACACCAATGGAATAGATCACAAGACTAGAAGCACTGATGAACGTTGCTATGGGGATTGCACACAGTCACACAAAAAACACATAAACTCCACCTGCTGGCTGAAACAAAAAAAAAAGCACTATTTTATTTTTATAAACACCTGACCCATTCAAAAACTGGGTAAAAATCCACTTTAAATGCAGTTTTTTTTCTTGTTTTTTGCTCATTTTGCAAATGAGCCATTGTATACTAGCAATAATGCACTCCAGGATGTGTGTTGTGCTGGGATAATGGCACTTCTGGGGCATTGGATGCACTCAGCCTGCAGCCTCATGCCCAACCACCCCAAGCATTATATTATCCCATCACAACACACACCCTGTCATGCATTATTGCTTAATTTTTAAAAGTTTTAAAAATTGGAACATTAAATATGAGCATGTGCAGTAGCACTGTCCAATGTGTATGTAAGGCTGTCTCTAGTGTACATGTTTGTAATAAATGCCTCGATTTTTAAAACATTAACAAATACACTTGGACTACTCATTTTGCAAAGCTAGTTACGCAGAGTAGTACTAAAAATTATGCAAGTTCATAACTCATAATAAATACATACTGAGTTATAAAATCTGAATTCATCAGTTCACAAGTTTAACAGCTGATCATATTCACGCTTGTCGGATGGCATGAAAGGGGTGATACTAATGTCCTTAAACTGATGCAGATAATGTGCTGACATAATCTAAGTCTGTATTGTGATAAAGTGAAGGTTTTAAATGTTATGTTTTTGACATTTTTTAATCAGGACTTTAGAAATTGTCATGTGTATTATAGTCGAACAAGAGGTTAGTTTATAGTAATGTACATGCTCATTGTTAACTTCCCGATTAAAAAAAATCAAAAACAAGAGTTGTGATACTCATTTTACAAAAAATAAATACATACTGTGGAACAGAATACCATTTTCAAGAATGCTGGATAGGAAATGGATGGCACCTGTGAGGAGCGTCTTCCCGGCGTCATCCGATAGCGCCAGGTGGATGCAGCTCTGAGCAGAACACAGAGTGGACTGGCTCAAGCGGGAGCTGATGGTGGACAGACAAAAACAAGAAGAAAGCCTTTCTGATATTAAAAGAAGGAACGAGAGCCATGGGCAGAAAAGAAGTAAAAGAAAGAAACTACATTAGCCTGTAATAGGATTCTCTCTCATCCTTGCGTATCTCAAGTCATTAGCGTGCATGTATGTCGAAAAGTGTTCGATGTACTCGAGACCTCTCAAATGGCTATTTCTCAGATAAGTGTATTTCCCGCTGTAAAAAACAAATGCCTTAGCATGTGCCCACACCATTATTACAACATACCAGCCTTCTGTCCGAAACTGATGAAAACCCTACTTTACAAGAGCCACTGATTACCCTGCTTCCTGAAACCCCGGTCAGTAAGAGCAAGGATAAGACCTCTAAGACAGGTAAGATTTTACCTTTTCTTAAAAATACTGCATCAGGAGATTTACAGATAAAAATGGAGAAGATATCGGGGATGTCAGCTGCTTTGATTCACGAGGCTCAGAGAGTGTCTGTTAAACAAAATGTAACTGGTGGCGGGGAGGGGTGCTCCGAAAATAAATCACTTGACAGAAAAGAAGTTAAGAAAAGGGATAGAAAGAAAACATGGGAAGGGAAAAAAGTGTGGGCAAGAGCTAAGGGAATTTAGAAGGAAAGGAAACTTAAGGAGGGAGTGTGGGCAGGATAGATGGTAGAAAGGTTACATACAAATGGCTTATGCATAGTTTTCCTCTCTTTTTTTTATGGTATGTTATAAAATGATCAATGCAAAGTTCGCTACTATTTTACACTTCCCTATTATTTTCCCTCTATTCTTAGTTGATAGTCTGAATGTCCGAAAGCAATTGAATTAATCCTATTATAAGATACTCTCAGCTCAGGGCCAGTCCAACTTCTCTGCTTAGAGCACAATGATGACCATTTTTGGTGATCATGATTTTGGGTGGGGATCTGGAATCTACCTGATTCCAGTACTAGCACTTTATAGGGTGGGGTGGGGTTTGGCAACCTCTTACTAGATAATAAGAATAATTTTCAGCCCAATTTTTCTTACTTGATAAAACTGCTCAATGAAAAAAAAAATTATTGGCATACTTGGCATGGTGGGGGTGGGGGGGGGAGACCCAGCCTATTTACAAACTAGATTATGAGTAATTATATTCAGTTGTTGTCTTGGAATGTTAAAAGCCTGAAAAATAAAATAAAAATGTTGCGTATTAAAAAATTCATGCAAAAACAGAAAATAGACATTGCTATGTTACAGGAGACACATTTTTGGGATAAAGAATCCTCATGGTTTATGAATAGGTGGGGTAAAGGCATTTTATCAAATTACACTAATAATTTGAGGGGAACTGCTATATTATTTAATAAATTAAAACCATATCCTAAAATAAACAAAATAGAGACAGATATGCAGGGACGATGGGCTATAGTAGATTTAAAAATCCCCAGTTTAAAAGTGACCTTAGCAACTATCTATGAACTGAATGAAAATAGCCCTAACTTGTTTACACAACCTTTTCTGACTCTCTCTCCACCTTTCCACCACCGTACATTATTGGTGGGGGAAGGTGATTTTAATGTGGTTATTTATGCGCAGGATAAGACGTCTAAATTAGATAAGGCACATCGGTCAACACGATTGATTATTAAAAAATATATTCAAGAATTAGGCTTAGTGGATCCTTGGAATACTAAATACCCAGCTGATAAAGTGTACTGTTACTACTCATCAATTCAATATTCATACTCCAAAATTGATTATTTAATATCAGAAACTATACAATTCATGATAGCTGAGGTAAAATATATGGGCATACTAATCTCCGATCATTCCCCTTGTTTATTAAGCATTAAATATATTCAACCTCAGACAACTTTTAAGTACTGGAAATTAAACAATCCTCTTATTCGGATCCCTCAAGTTTCCCAGATTCTGGCTGATGAAATTCAGGAATTTTTCAATAATAATTTAGAATCTGCTGTGACAATTAATGTAGTATGGGACACATTCAAAGTTTGGCTAAGATGCCGCTTAATCACTTTAGAACAAATTAGGAGAAAAAAATATATGCAAATTGTAAATCAGTTAACAAAGGATATACAATCCCTTCAATATATACACACCCAGACCTTGGACAGTGGAATCTTTAACCAACTGATTCAAAAGAGGGACCAGTTAAATACTATTCAAACAGACCAAATAACTTAACAAATTATGCATACAAAATCAAACTATTTATACCTATCAGACAAACCTCAGAAATTGCTGGCTTGGCAAACAAGGAAAGACCAACAAAAAGCTATATATTAGCAATAAAGGATCAACAAGGTCAGATTGTTGAGGATCCAAATAAGTCAATAAACGTTTTCTTGTCTACTGTCCAAATGTTCAGGTATCACACTAGAACAAATTAAACAATATGTGAAGGTATTACCCCCCCCCCCCGCTTATACCTACTAAACTTCAAAATAAATTAAAGGGCAAAATTACATATGTCGAAATAGAACAAGCTATCAATCAATTACCTGTAAATCAGTCACCTAGCCTGGATGGGATAGTAATGAACTATACAAACAATTTAAAGACATATTTATTCCCATAATGCTTAAACTTTTCAATTCTTTTCACGAATCCAGAACACTTCCTAAAACTTTTCGTGAAGCTATTATTCATGTATTTCTTATAAAAAATAAAGATCTGCTGAGCTGCTCCTCTTATTGCCCCATCCCCCTATTAAATGTAGACTATCACATTTTTGCTTAAATTATTGCAAAAAGATTAGAAAATATTCTTCCTATTATAATAAATGCGGACCAAAATGGTTTCATAAAGGGTCGAACCATATGAGAAAATATCAGACAAACTATGAATATATTATCATTAGCTACTGATGAAGATGCAATATTCTTAGCACTAGATGCTGAGAAAGCATTTGATTGTGTAGAATGGAAATATATGCTGCATTTGATGGTGGAGATGGAGGTGGGGAAGCAGCTCAGTGGATGGCTTCAATTAATATTTAATAGCCCTACAGTGATTGTAAAAACTAACAATGACTATTCACAACCCTTTGGCTTATTGCATGGTACAAGACAAGGTTGTTCACGTTTCCCTTTACTATTTACAATTGTCATGGAAACATGATCTGATAGAATTAGAGCTAATCCGGGTATACGAGGAATATCTATTAACAATAAAATATATAAATTATGTCTTTATGTGGACAATATTCTCTTATATATATTCTCTCCTGATACATCTTTTCCAGAGATTATTGAGACATCTAAATAATTTGGATTATTATCTGGATACAAATTTAACTAGGACAAAACAATAATCGTGCAATTAGATCAGAATTCTAAAATTAATTACCCATTAGGTTATCATATACAGATTAATAAAGAAATTCAATATTTAGGTATTAGACTTGCTCCTGATCCTAAGCAAACAATATTATTAAACTATGAACCTCTTAAATTGGAAATAATAGAATAATTTGATCATTGGAAATGCTTGCCTTTAACGCTGATTGGACGGATTAATATAATTAAAATGGAGTCTTCCTAAATGTATTTTTCTCTTTCAGTCCTTGCCATTAATACCACCTCAAACATACTTTCATCATTTCAAGAAAATAATCACTAAATTCATATGGAATAATAAACCTCCTAGAATATCATATTCACGCTTAGTACAAGACAAAGCCAGTGGTGGCTTGGCTTTACCAGATATGTACAACTATTTTTTAGCTGCACAAATTGTTCCGGTCTGGGAATTGTTACATGAAAATATAAATCCATCAAAAACATCACTATTTGAGCTTAAAACTCACCCATACTTCAACATGTTGCAACTACTGTATTCTAATTATTATAAAAAAAGGAAAAACACAGCATTGAGTCAAGCGACTATAACTACCATTATAGCATGGGAGAAAGCAACCACCAACTTAAAGAAAACAATGTTATATCATCTTACTCACCCATAATGCTAAATTATAAATTTGAACCTTCAGTTAAAGTTCAAACCTTTCAAACTTGGTTTATCAGGGGCATTAAACAATTGAAAAATGTTATAGATAATGATCAAGTGAAATCTTTTTCAACTCATCGACAAGAATTTAACTTACCCAATACACATTGGCCCAGATATTCAAAAGATTTGCGCATGGCGCAACAGTGTTGCACCATGCGCAACCCATTGATGCCCCCTGGTGCGATATTCAAAAGGGAAAAGTGTGCTGCACAAATCCCGATGCGCCGGAGCGCATCAGTAATGTATGCAGGTGCAGGTGGGGGGGGCATGCCCATGCACAGCCCGATATTCAGCCTGGGATGTACAGAGCCATGCATACGCAACCCCTACCTGCGCCAGCACAAAGTTGATCCAAAAAAAAAAGGAACAACTGATGGCCACCCACAGGTGACTGCCGCGTGCTGAGGCGCAACACGGCAGCTGCCACTTGTGGGTGGCCACCCGAGCTCCGGCTGTACCTGGGGGTGACCCCCCCAGCCCGATCACAGGTATTTGTAAAAAAAAAATAAATGTCCTTCCAATATCCCTGGTGGTCCAGCGGACCGCTATCTGCCCGACTGTGGGCATTTGTAAAAAATAAAAAATAAGTCCTATATCCCTGGTGGTCTAGGGTACGCCACCTCCACACCCACCCACTGAGCCCCACTGCTCCACTCCCGGCCCGGTCAACCAGCGGGCGGCAGCACCACCCACCTGCTGCCCGCGCCTGCCGACGTGGCACCGTCCGGTAGGGCTGTATGCCCATTGGTTCATAGCATGAGCCAATGGTCATGCAACCATACCGTACTACACATTCCAGATATGTGAATGATTCATTCACATATCTGGAATGTGAATGGTATGGACTGCATGCCCATTGCTCACGCTGTGAACCAATGGGCGCAGTCCCGACGTGCTGCCTGACTGGGGGACTGGCCAGTAGGATTCAGTGGGCGGATGGGGTGGGGGTCCACTGGACCACCAGGGATTTTGGGGATATAATTATTTTACTGAGCCCATGATCGGGCAGACAGTGGTCCACTGGACCACCAGGGATTTATGCATTTCCTCTTTTTTACTACAGCCCGCGATCGGGCTGTGGAGCACATTGCCGGCTGCAGGGGGCATTGGTCCCTGACGGCTGCTGCCTGGCAGGGCACCAGACGCAAGTCGTCAGGGATCAGCACACCTGCATGCAAATGGGACCATAATGACATGCAAATGGCCCTATTTGTGCCTTGCATACATTATGGCTCCATTTGCATGTCAAGTTTTGAATATCACGGTTGCTGTGCATAGCGCAATGGAATTTGTGCTAGCACATCCCCATGCTCCACTCTGGCCACTTGCACTGGCACAGTGCCACTGCACCATGCACACTGCGGGTGGCCAGGGTGCGATATTCAACGATGCTGTGCCATGGTGCAGCTCCGTTGAATATCGCCCAGTCCACACCCCTGCGCAGCCTAGTTGCGCTGCGCCCAAGCTTGCGCCACAGCCTAGCGCAATTTGAATATCTGGGCCACTGTTTTTTTTTTATTAGATATATTTTTAAATGTATCTGACAGAGGAGGAGCTAGCTGACCTCACACAAAAATGGGTTGGCCAATATAGTTGTTTAAGGAATACTCTGTTTTACTACACAGAGACACATTTTTACCTAGACTCTGACAAGGACACATCTTGGGAGCACTTTAAGCAAGTATTTAGAGACTAAGTACTGAAGTAGGAATTTGCACTTTAAACTTTGTTCTTTTAAAAGATTTGTATGTCTTGTGATATAACAGTTCTGTATTTTGTGGTTTGACATATTTTTAACTATTTTAGTAAAATTCTTTTTAGAACTTACTTGGTCTGTCTTTGACTTCTTTTTAGTTGTAAGAAAAGTATATGGTTATTGCAGATACTAAACATAAGCTTGAATGGTGATACCAAACTGGAAAGAGAAGCGTTTTAAATCTGAGGTCTTTATTAAAGTTTTAAAGGGTTCATCTCTGTATACCTGGTTAGGTGCCCTAGGCAAAGATATCTGGCCCCCCGAAGACAGATATATCTGAGCCTGTGCATTGGGTATGCTAACAAGAGGTTAACAGTTTGAATCCCTCCAGAACTTGAGACCAAAGGTTGATCCGAGCTCACAAAACAGACAAGAGGGTTACCTTGTACTGTTAAACTGTTCACAAGACTGTGCTCAGAGGTTGGCACTTTGGGAGTAGAGGGCCTGATCTGCTGAGTGGGTTTGTGACACCCCCCCACAGCCTGAAAATAATTCGGTATGATGTTTTTTTCTACTAACAGTATGGACAGGGTCTTTATGCCCACTTATGAGTATGGAACAAGCACTCCAAGAGCTCTGGACACTTACAGGACCTGTCCTTTGGCTTGCCCTGGACTTATCAGCTCGTGTATTCCTATACCTTTCTGAATATAGGAGTGGTATTACAGAGCACATTGGGAATTAGGGAAGTTGGCTAAATGTTATAGTTTAAGTACACTGTGTTTATTATCTTCTGAGTTAATGGCTTGGACTTACTTATTCCCTGAGTTTTTTGGGGGGTGTCACTTATAGTTAGTCTGAGGGCTGCTTGCCCTTGGGGGGTTAATTTACATTTTTGGTGTATTACATATTGTTATTCAGGTCCCCTACTCGAGTTTTAGAAGATGATAATATATCCACTGGGTTATTTCTGCAATAATATTAGTTACTTGGCAATATGGCTCTGGGGCAGGTTGTCATACAGAGCTATCCTTATGTTGCAGACCCAGCCCCTTTTGACTGGTTCAGCTGAGAAGGCTGTGTAATGGTGATATATGCAACATATCCGCTCCCCCTCTACAGGAAATGATAAATGGGCCTGCAGATTTTGGGGGGCTTCTGGATTTGGGAACTAGTGGTTCTTTAATTATCCCTATGCCCTACATTTGCTACGTGGACTTTACTTGTGTCCCAATAGGACACCATGCTCACAGGTGGCATTTAATCACACTGCAGTGGGGAAAAGGAGTCTTTTTCTTCCTGTATCGTCCCTGTCAAGTCCCTTGTAGTCCCTTTTCTACTTTATATTCTAGGCTATCACATATCAAACCAAAGGCTCGCACTCAAATATAAAGTCAGAAACTAGTAGATGAAGGTATAAATATTTTATTCATCAAGTGGAATGGAGGTCAAACACTCCCACAGCCCGATGAGAGTTGGTTCCATCAGCGTTACCAAAACTGGTACTTTACCCGGGGCCTTGAATAAAGTACCAGTTTGCACAAACTGTCGCTTTTTTCCAGGCTGTGGAGCGTGTTTGTATTTTCCATTCCACTTGGTGAGAATAAAATATTTATACCATCATCTACTGGTTTCTGGCTTTATATTTGAATGTGAGCCTTTGGTTTTATATGTGAGTTTGTATTTTTGGCTTACTCCACAGTATCACAGCCGAGCCTCATTCTGTTTCTTGCATTGTGTTCTAGGCTGCCTATTGTTTTGACAAACCACTTCCCTAGGAGACATTGATGCCCTCTTGGAGGCCCAGCATTTGTTTTCTCCCAGTTTCTCCTCCAGCTGCTTAGCATCCCAATGTTCCAGGGCAGCTAATGTGTAGCACCAAGGGTGGGTCATTGTACTCACCCCTCCCTTGGAATCCTACTTGTATATACTAAAATGGTGCAGGATCTGCATCAGAAGCCCTATGAGGAGAGGCTAAATAACCTGTATATATGCACCCTGGAACAGAGGAGGGAGGGGTGCATGATAGAGGCCATTAAATACCTGACAGGGGTTAATAAGGTATGGGAGGGTTTTTTTGTTTCCAGAGAAAAAGGTGTTCTAGAACAAGGGGGCATGCTATGAAGCTGGAGGGGGTAAATTCAGGAGGGATGTGAGGAAGTGCTTCTTTACAGAAAGGGTGGTGGATACCTGGAACAGCCTTCTAGCAGAGGTAGTGGGGCCAAAAAGAGAGGTGGGGTTAATAAATGCCTTGGACAGGCACAAGGGATTTGTAGGGGTAATGGGGGGAGAGACTGTGCCATAGATCAAGCAGAGTGTGAGCAAAAAGTGATGGTTAAAAAACATGGGTAGACTGGATGGGGCCAGCAGCCCTTATCTGCCGTCACATTCTGTGTTTCTATAGTTCTTTGCTCTCTCTCATTTTTGGGAGGTGCTTTAACTCTCTGGAAATGTGGAGGTTTTCTGGTTGCAATCTCTGACCCCTTTGGGTTTGGTTGGTATTTATTTTTTGGACACTTTCAATATTAAGACACTGAGACAATGGCTGGTATTTCTTGAACTATCTTGACAAGTTTTCTCACATGTAAATAGAATCCACTGGGCTGTGTGCTTGCTGGAGCAGGTTGCCCTTTCCCATGATATTGCTTTGTTAGATCCTATGGGACAGACACTGGGTGGAGTGGAGTTCCCCTGAGGAAGTACACCTCAGACATCATGGAAATTAGCAGCTGCACTAGTAGGACTTGAATGTGGTTGAAGTATGAGTACTCACTGGTAACGTTGTCCCAGAACACAAATGATTTAAACAACCCAATCAAGTGGACAAACTTTTTCTCTTTGCTATACAAACACACCATTGATGTTATATATTTACAAGAAACCAATCCCACTACCTCAGAGCATCACAAATTGCTCTGCAGGGGCCAGTACCAGGTTTATGCTTCTTCTTATCCCTTGGGTAAAAGACAGGGTACTGCGATTTTGATCCCTACTACTACCACCCCTTTCCAACCATGCCAGGAGTTTATTGACCCCTAGTCTGCTATGTATTATTGCATGGTACTTCATATAACACTCCAGTAACAGTAGCCAATGTTTGTTTTCCACCTAATTCTTCCGCTGGGGTTTACAAGTTTTCCTATGTAAACTTCTTGATATGCTTGATGACCAGCTTATTTTGGGAGGGGACTTTAATTTAATTATGTCATTAGATTTAGATACTTCAAATCGCTCCAGAGTTTGGGCACCAGCCTGTCAAAAATACCTTCAGGTCACCTTTGACCACCTTGGGTTAGCAAATATTTGGTGTAAGTTTTTTCCATCTGACTGAGTATATTTTCACTTCTTACCACGTCATAATAGCTATGCCCACCTTGATTACTTCTTCACTACATGTGAATGTTTTTCTAATGTCTAGGGCCTTACTTACACTCTAGAAATCTTATTGTAACATTGTTCACTACTATTGAAGTTGAACCTGGGCAAGGAGAGAAAGACTTCATTCTGGTGGTTCTACACTGCCCTGCTTAAGGACCTATCTTTCCACACTAAAATTCAAGAATGTATCCCATAGATCTTGGCAGACAATGCTTTGGAGCAGATTTTGGCCTCCATCCATTGGGATACCTTAAAAACAATCCTTTGGGGAGAGATCATCTCTTATGCCTCAGCCAAATATAAGAAGATGTGGGAGGAATATTTTTCTCTCCAAGACCAACTTGGTACCCTACAACTCTTATATTCTCCCAAGGATAAGGTGGTGGCAGCTCATATCCGAGAACTGAAGCAGGAGCTGCAAGTCATTCTCTATGAACAGTTGCAACAGGCTTCACACTATTTTAAACAGGCACAATATGAAGGTGGGTCCAAAGGTATGCACCTTTTAGCATGAAGACTGTGGGCACATAGGCAAGCAGCCTGTGTGCTTGGCCTCCAAGACCCAATTACGGGTCATAACACCCATGATGCTAAGTGGATTCAATCAATTCTTTGCACATATTATCAGGAATTACACACAGAAGTGTCTCATCTGGATCCCAATACACTTTCATACTTCTTATCTTGATTATCCCTGCTCACTCCTGATTCTTAGAAGGCCTCTCTGATATCTCCTATTACTGTCGATGAAGTATCTAGTGTTGAAAGCTGCTAGAACCCATAAATGACCAGGTTCAGATGTGTTTACTGTTGAATGGTACAAGTTCTTTTCTGATCTCCTTCCTTCTTTATATAAAACCATGCAAGAGGTTGCAGCGGGGAAGCTCCTTCTCCAACATGGAGTTTTGCTACCATCTCTGCTATCCTTAAACCAGAGAAAGATCTCACCCTTCCCTCCTCTTACAGACCTACTGTATTGCCATACTAAATGTTGATTACAAGCTTTGCATGGTGATATAGGCAAATTGGCTTGACAGAATTCTTCCTACCCTTATACACCTGAGTCAAGCCAGGTCTGACCGTCAGCTTCAAACATTGGATAACATCCCTTACCCTGATGGAATATGTCACTCAGTGGACTGTACTGATTTCATTTCTAAGCTTTGATGCCAAGAAGGCTTTTGACTGGGTGTCCTGGTGGTTTCTCTTGGCCACCCTGTCAGCCTTCAGTTTTCCTAAGGATTTCCTTTCCTAGCTGCAAAACATCTATGACGCCCTACAAGCATTTATCTGAGACATGGTTTCTACTCTTACTCTATAGGTCTTAGAAACATAGATTTTGAAGGCAGGCAAGGACCACTTGGCCCATCCAGTCTGTCCATTTCTCCCTACCTACACTATTTCCACAGACCATGCCCGATCTACATCTCTTTCTTCCTCCCCCTTTCCTTTCCAACATGATTCGCTTGTGCTTATCCCATGAATTCTTGAACCCCACCATTGTTTTCACCCCCACCACCTCTGCTTTAAGGCTGTTCCAGGAATCCACCACTCTTTCTGTGAAGAAGTATTTCCTCACATCTCTCGTGATTATACCCCTCTCCAACTTCATAACATGTCCATTTGCTCTTTAGCACCTTTCTTTCTGAAAAAAACTTGCCTCCTGCACCTTATTTACCCAATGAGGTGTTTAAAGGTCTCTATCATATCCCCCCTCTCCCTTCCTCTGTTCCAGAGTGTACATATTGAGGTCCTTTAGTCATCTACTTGTGAGGCTTTTGATGCAGACTCTGCACCATTTCAGTTGCCCACTTGTGGACCACCTTCACTCTGTCTATGTCCTTCCAGAGATGTTGTCTCCAGAACTGGATACAGTGCTCTAGGCGGGGTCTTACAATGATCTATACAGAGACAACACCACCTCCCTATTTCTGCTGGTGATACCCCTCCCTATGCACTACAGCATCATATTAACTATCCCTACTGCCTTGTTGCACTGCCTGACCACCTTTAGCTCATCTGATATGATTACCCCCAGATCTCTTTCCTGCTTGGTGGTTATCAGTACTACTACACCCATTTTGTACTCCACCCATGGGATTCTGTGTCCTAAGTGCATTATTTTGAACTTTTTCACATTGAATCATCGCTGCCATACCCTTGACCACTACTCTAGTTTTTTCAGGTCCGTGCTCACCTTTCCACCCCCACTGGAGTTGCAGATTTTGGTGTCATTCTCAAAGAGGCAGATCTTTCCTTCTAGCTCCTCTGTAATGTCACTTATAAAGACATTAAAGAAGGCTGGTCCCAGTGCACTGATCTCTGAGGCACCACACTGGTCACCCTCCCTTCCTCAAAGTGAATTCCGTTTACCACCACCGTCTGTCACCTATCCCCTAACTGATTTCTTATCCAGTTTACCACCTTTGGACCCACTCCTAAGCTAGGCAAGGCAAGGCAAAATTTATTTAAAAAGATGCCCAATCCCTGGAGGCTCTGGGCACCATACTAATAAAATTACACATTTAAAACAAGATCAATAAGAATGCGAAAGAAAATTATTTAAACATAAAAATAATTAACCCATATAAGAACATTCCCCGTAAGTAAAAGCTGACTATCAAATTACCAGTAACTGGAATTGCAACTCTGAATGGACAGCTTAATCCAAAAAGGCCTGGGGGTGAATAGGAGGGCTTTCAGGTGGGCTTTGAATACCTCCAACGTAGGGGCCCCCTTGACCACGAGGGGCAGTGAATTCCACAGGACGGGGGCAGTGACACTAAACACCCTGTCACCAGCTGATTTCAGCCTCATCCTGGGAATCACCAGGGGGCCCGCACAGGAGAAACGGAGGAGGAGAACCGAGAGAGCTGGTACAAGAAGATCTAACAGATAACCAGGGCCCCGACTGTGTAGGGCCTTATAGGTAGAAGACCCACCTTAAAGAGGATCCTCCACCTGACCGGCAGCTACCCAGCTTGCTTACTAGTCTCCTGTGTAGAAAGGAGTTGAAAGCCTTATTGAAGTCTAGGTGGGCCACATCCACCGCTCCACTCTGATCTAGTTCCTTGGTCACCCAGTCAACTAACTCTTCAGATTTGTTTGACATGACCTCCTCTCTGTGAAACCATACTGCCTCGGGTCTTGTAACCCACTGGATTCAAGATATTGCATCCTTTCCTTCTGCAGTGATTCCATTAATGTTCCCATCACCAATGTTAGGCTGACTGGCCTATAATTGCCAGCCTCCTCCCAGTTACCACTTTTGTGTAGTGGGACTACACCTGCCCTCCACCAGTCCTCCAGAACCACTCCTATTTCCAGTGAGCTGTTAAACGGAACTGTTACAGGTGCAGCCAGTATTTCCCCGAGCTCCCTCAATACCTTTTGATGCACCCCATCTGGCCCCATTGCTTTGTCCACCTTCAAATTAACAAATACCTTCAGTATTCTCACTTCCAAAAAAGGACTAGTGTCCACCTTCCCTCCCTCCCTCGCTCCCTCCCAAGCTTCTGTTACTTTATGGTCCCTCCCCTTCTTCTTCCTCTGTGAACACTGAACAAAAGTATTTGTTTAGGATGTCTGCCTTTTCCTGCCCCCCCACACAATCCCCCCTTCCCTGTTTCACCTTACGATCCCACCCCGGTCTCCCCCTTTTCACTTACATACCTAAAAAATGTCTTGTCCATTTTTGTTGCCTTCTATATTATTCTCTCATCAGTTTATGCCTTTGTGTGCCTTACTGCTTTCCCTGCATCTCTCTGTTTCCCCTGATAGAGCTCCCTATTCTCCTTCCTCTGCACCTCCTTATAGCTTTTAAATGCTACCCTTTTTGCCCTCAGCTTTTCAGCCACCTCTTTTAGGAACCATAGCGGTCTCTTTTTTCCTATTGCTTTTGCTCACCTGTTGACTCAGAGCCCAGCACTCTTGACCTCGAGTGGTTCGATTCCGCAGTTATCCTTATATTGAACCACACCGTATGGTGATCACTGGTTCCCCAGGTGGCACACGGCAGGGATGACCATTATTGTCACTCCATTTTGCTTTACATATAGAACCTTTGGCAGCTGCTGTCTGGCTACAGCCTGAAGCTGATGGCATCCCTTTGGGGGTGTATAAACTAGAAGTATATGCTGCTGATCTCCTCCTTACACTCATAAACCCAAAGGACTCTATCCCAGCCACTGTACATTGTCAGTGCTGGATCAGTATGGAGCCCTGGCAGGGTTTGCTTTGAATGTTACAAAAACAGAAGTACTACTACTAAATTTCTTACACTCTGTAATCTTAAAAAAGGAATTCGCTCTGAAGTGGAGGGCAACACAAATCAAATATCTGGGAATACATATTCCCAAGATCTGGGTAACCTGAAGCTTTTAAATCATGAACCGTTGATGCTCACCTTGATCGAAGACCTCGTACGCTAGTCCTACTTCCACTTATCCTTCTCTAGACTGGAAACAGTTTGGAAGAATATTCTTCCTAGTATTCTTTACTTCTTGCAAACCCTCCCTGTTTTACTTTCTCCCTGATATTTTACTTTGTGCAATAAACTTATTTCTTGATTTATGTGGGGGGAAGGAGAGGGCATCATCCTAGAATTTGTTTTTCTTTATGACAGCTGCCATCCCAAAGGGGCACTGTCAATCTTCCTGACCTTCTAAGTTATGCTAGGGCTAGCCATCTGCACACCATTTACATATGGCTACATCTTCAATTAAATCAGCCTTCAAAGCACTTGGAATTTGTCTTGAATGATTTATATGACATTGGGTAGCTTCTATTTTTCTCTTCCTCTCATCCCCCACCATTAACAGATTTTCTCTCTTTTACAGCTAACACCCTTCCAGTGTGGTTTGAATTGCAGGAGTTTCCTCAGTTATTGTTAGTTTTTATTTTTGTAGAATGTTGGTGTCAGACAAGGAATTCCTCCCATCACAAATAGACCCGGCTATTGCCTGATGGCGTTAGTTGGGTTTTGCACATATATTCTAGTTCTTAGACTCGAAAGGAGTAGTCTCTTTTGAGTACCTATGGACACAATACATATTATCTGGATGAGAACAATTCTGTTACTTGCAGATCTGGACATATTTGCTCTATAAAACAAAAGATTGCATACATTTAGCAGACCCAGCTCCCTTGCTTCTGACCTTACTGACTGGAGTTATCCAGAGTATGACATGATGCCATTTGATAGGCAACTTTTACCAGGCACTGCAAGATCTTCTAGGGTATTTGACTAGCAGTGTACTGGCTAAATGGAATGAGGCACTTACCATGACGGTCTCCTATGAAACATGGATCTGTTATGCCCTGCCTGCCTTGAAAATGATTTCCTTTATGAGATGGAGGGAGTTTTTATAAAAGTGCAGGTGTAGATAGTTCAGGACCCCAGCAGTCTTAGCTCATTTTCTTCCATCTGAATATGGTATGTACTGGCATCAATGCGGCTAGGTAAAGGCCAATCATTCATGTATCCTGTGGTCATGCTCATTACTTCAGCCTTTCTAGCAGGAACTGACACATCATTTCAAATAGCTATTCCTTTCAGGGGCATTAATCTGTGCATGATGGTCCTTCCTTCCATCCCTCCACCTGGGCATCATAGCAAGGCCAAAACTCTTGCCTATGTTTATATTCTGGCAGTTAAAAAGGTGGTAACTAGACACTGCATGCAAGTGGAGCCCCTGTTCATAGAAACCTGGACAACAATAGTAACAGAAATATATAACATGGACTGACTTATAGCCTCTGTTTATGATTGTCTGGAACATTTTGGACCAGATGGAAGGGATGGAGGTAATACCTCATAGAATATAACCCAGAATTTGTGCCATGATCTAGTTTTTGCTATTTTCAAGTTACCCTTTGTGTTCTTGAGACTCCCTATGCCAATCCGAACTATTATAGGTTGTGGACTGTTATCATAGTTACTACAATGTTCTTAGCAGTATCATAGATGAAATTTTATTGCTGTACTTAATCCGACAGTGTGTTGATATTAATCTCATTTGTACTGTCTAAATTTCAAGATATTTACTTCCACACCATTTTGTAACCTTATGTCTCAATAAAAATTCTAAATTTATAAAAGAGAATAATACTTACAAATGTGGAGACAGTAGAAGATGCATGTCTGTATTTACTGCCCCAAACTGTGTATAGTTGGAGTAGTATGCATCATACATCTATCTAAATGACCCTTTAATACTTCAAATTAATCACGTTTGACAGTGGATTTGGGTAGCGAGTTGCATATTCCTATTATACGTTGGGAGTAAAGATGTTTTCTTTTAATAGTTTTGAAATTCTTTGCCCTGAGTTGCATGTTATGGCTTCTGGTACTGATCTGAGGTTGGACAAATTCCAAATGCATCTGATGTAATATATCCGTATTGTTTTTAATAAAAAAAAAATACAGTAAGTTCCCTCTCAGTCACCAGTTTTGTAGACTATGCAAGTTTAGGTCCTTTAGTTAGTCATCATATTCCTTATTTTTCATGCCTGACATCATTCTGGTTGCTTTTCTCTGGATTCTTTCCAGTTCTTGTGTTTGACCCTTATTAATCCCACCCCTCTCCCACAGAATTGTGTTGCATAATTCATTAGGGGTCTAATCTAGAAGAAACCTATACGGAGAAAGATATCCTTATTATGTTGTATAAAATATCTGTTTATTATGCTTATTAAATGGTTAGCTTAGTTAAATACCATATAACAATGTTTCTGGTTAGAGAAATTACTTGTTATATGTACGCCCAGATCTTTTTTTCATTGCTAGGTTTGTGTAGCTTGTTTCCAGACAGGTAATATTCATATAGTACTTGTTGTCATTCTTCCCAAGTTGCATGGCAGTGCACTTGTCAGAATTAAAGTGCATACCCCTCTTCGTGGCCCATTTATTTAACCTGTCTAAATCATGCTGGGAAGTTACAGCATCCTCTTCGTTGTTGACTGTGTGTCCTATTTTTATATTATAAGTTAATTTGTTGCAATTGTACTTTGTGTCCATCCCTAGATTTGATATAAATTGGGTAAATAAGGTAGGTTCTATGACAGAAACCTGCGGCACTCCTCTTAAGACATGCCCTTTTTCTGATAGCCATTAATCTTAGCCTTCTGAGTTCTATTTGAAAGCCAGTTTCTTATCCATCAGATTAAATGACTACTGAAACTTTAGGCTGTTAATTTTATTATGAGTTGGTCATGTGGCACGTGATCGAAAGCCTTACTAAAATCGAAATGGACAATGTACATTGCATTGCCTTTGTCCAGATTATCATTGGTAGGTTCATAAAACATGGCTAAATTAGACACACAATATCTACCTTGTCTGAAGACATGCCGAGTGATGTCTGTTATTCCTAATTCATTGCATTCCTATTCAGTAAATGTCTTGATTTTCAACTCCATTTGTTTCCCCAAAATCAAACTTATACTTATTGGTCAATAGTTTGATAAAAAAAAATTATTCTTTTTTTAGAAATACGTATGACTTCAGGGGCAGATTTTCAAAACTCTGCCCAGTGGGCAAAGTGATTGCACCCTATTTACCCGGGGTTTGTGCCTGTGTGCAGTATTCAAAGGGTGCTTTTGCCTGTGCTAACAGGGTTAGCACATGCAAAAAAAACCCCATAATGTATGTGGTAGGCAAAGGGAGAGGCAGGGACAGGAATATCAGTGTAGTACGATATTCAACACATTTACACTATGCAAAGGGACTAGCACAGGCCACTTTTCGCAGTGCAAACACCACTGATCAAAACCCTGACTTACTTCAGGCAACCCTAGTGGCCACCGGAGCCACTGCAAACTGTCAGCAGCACAGGGTTGGGAAGCACCTCGCCCCTGGCTTCTAGTAGCATCCCCCATCCACTGATCATCATATTCTGTGATGTAACATCCTTTCCCTGGTGCCTAGTGGTCCTCTCCACCCTCTGATCACCCTTCCCATTGTAAGTTCAGTTATCCCTAGTGCCTATTGGTCTCCCTACCCTACAATCACCATCCTGTATATAGTTGTCAAAGTCCCTGGTGCCTAGTGATCTCATCACCCTCTGATCACCCTCCAATATATGGTTGCCAATGTCCTTGGTACCTAGCAGTCCTCCCACCCTCTGATCACCATCCTTAACTTGGAAGAATCACTCCCTGGTGCCTAGTGGTCCTCTCTGTCCTCCAATCACCAGTCCATGAGTTATTAGTCATGTCCCTGGTGCCTAGTTGTCTCCACACCCTCTGCTCACCAGTCTGTTATGCAGTGGTCATGTCTCTGGTGCCTAGTGGTCCTCCCCACCCTCGAATCACTGGTCCATTAGTTATAAGTCATGTCCTTGGTGCCTAGTGCCCCCTCATCCTCCAACCCTGGCCCAATGAGATTTCCTAGTATCCAGTGGTCCCCTCAGTCTCTGATCACAATCACACATACTGGATAAGGTATCCCTCGTGGTCCATGTTTCCCACCCGGTCTTCAATCACCTGCCCGTATATAGGATAAGGCATCCTTAGCGAACCATGATCCTCCTTGTCTTTGATCCTCAGTCTCATAATAATATGTATAGTTCCTGGTGTCTAGTGATCCCCCCATCCTCTGATCAATTTGAAATGTTATTGTTATGAAATGCTTAGTGAAAGTGATTGTAAGTTCAGCGTTTAAACATAACATTAAAGTGTCTGTGTAGACTAAGTATACACTGTAGTGGAAGCATAAAAAACTCATATGGAGCTACAAATAAGAATTTCCTGGCATCCAGTGGCCTCCCCACACCATGGGCTCTGACCACCTACCCTGCCAACCTCCCCCCATACTAGAAGTGGCAGTGCCGTGGGAGACCATACGGCAACTGGCACAAACCCTCCTCTCACCTCCTCGACCTGCCACTGTTTGCAATGTCAGGGAGCATGCATCTTATGTAATGTACAGGGAGTACATCCTCTGCACTGTGCAGGGAGCATGCATCTTATGTAATGTGCAGGGCATGCATCCTCTGCACTGTGCAGGGAGCATGCATCTTATGTAATGTGCAGGGAGTACATCCTCTGCACTGTGCAGGGAGCATGCATCTTATGTAATGTACAGGGAGTACATCCTCTGCACTGTGCAGTGAGCATGCATCTTATGTAATGTGCAGGGCGTGCATCCTCTGCACTGTGCAGTGAGCATGCATCTTATGTAATGTGCAGGGCGTGCATCCTCTGCACTGTGCAGGGAGCATGCATCTTATGTAATGTGCAGGGCGTGCATCCTCTGCACTGTGCAGGGAGCATGCATCTTACATTATGTGCAGGGCATGCATCCCCTGCACTGTGCAGGGAGCATGCATCTTATGTAAAGTACAGGGCATGCATCCTCTGCACTGTGCAGGGAGCAATGTGGCCTAAGTACTTTACAAGGAACATGCTCTCTGTACAGTATGGAGGATGCAAGCCCTGTACATTACATAGGACGTGCACTCCCTAACTTTCTGTGTGGTGGCCAGCCGAGAAGATGAGAGGAGGGTTGTGCTGGTCACTGTATGGTCTCCAGTGGCAATCGTGCTTCTGGTATGGGAGGGTTGGCAGGGTGGGTGGTCAATGCCTGTGGGGCTGCTAGATGCCAGGGAGTTATTTTTTTTTTCAATGTAAGTTTTTTTAAAGCTTCCACCACTTTGTATACATATTCTATACAGACACTATAATCTTATGTTTAAACTCTGAACTCACAATCACTTTCATTAAGGATTTCATAGCAATAACACTTCAGACTGATCAGAGGTTGGGGGGACCACTGGACACCAGGGATTGAATGTATTATTACGGGGCTGGGGATCAGAGACTGGGGGGACCATGGACCACCAGGGATACCTTTTCCAATATACAGGACAGCAATTAGAGACCATTGGGACCACTGTAAGCCAGGAAATCTCATTGTTTATATGGGACTGGGGATCAGAGAGTGGGGGAACCACTAGGCACTAAGGACATGATTTATAACTAACAGACTGGCGATCAGAGGGCAGGGGGACCACTAGCCACCAGAGACGTGACTTTTACATAATGGCCCAGCATTTGGAGTGTGTGGGGGCCACTAGGCACCAGGGAGTGACTTCTCACAGTATGGGATGATGATCAGAGTGTGGGGGGGCCACTAGTCACCAGGGAGTGACTTCTCACAGTATGGGATGATGATCAGAGTGTGGGGGGACCACTAGGCACCGGGGAGTGATTTCTCACAGTATGGGATGATGATCAGAGGGTGGGGGGGCCACTAGTCACCAGGGAGTGACTTCTCACAGTATGGGATGATGATCAGAGGGTGCGGGGACTGCTAGGCACCAGGGACTTTGACAATGATATATGGGGTGATCAGAGGGAAGGGGGACCACTAGGCACCAGGGACATGAATTCTGTGGTATCCAGTGATAAGAGCACCTGAAAGTAAGCAACTTCAAAGATAGCTAGTCAATAAAGCAGCTCGGAATAATGCTGAAACAGGAATATTGGCTACTGATGAATTACAGCCAAAGTGAATGTGTGCACTATCCGCGTGTGCTAACCATCATAAGGTCGACTAACAACTAGGGTGACTGTCAATAAGGGCGACTGACAATTAGGGCGACTGTCAGTAAGGGCTACTGTCAATAAGGGTGACTCCCAAAATAGTGTGCATGTGCATGCATGCGCACCACTAAACAGCACACCAAAAGGCGCACGTCATACATGGAAGGGACACATACATGCCGGACAGGGATGGCACCCAGGGCACCCCACCCCTGTATTGGTTGCCATGGCAAGAGCAGGCTATGCATGAACCTCCCCCCTTAACAAGCATACTGCCAACCCCTAAAGCAGCAGTCCAGTGATCCCCATCCCTGACCCTCTTCCCCCAAACCAGGTGCATGCCACACAACCCCCCACCAGGTATGGCACTGCAATGCCCCCCTAGCAATGGCTCTACATGTGTCCTTTCTCTCCCCCACAACAAACACTGGCTCCGCATGCCACACCCAATGCTGAAGCCGCATAGCACCCCCCATCAATAGCGCTAAGGAGAGCATACAGGGGTGCCACCAGCACACAGGTGCAGGCACCCCCAAAACATGCATCTCAAGCAGCGGACCTGTGCATGCAGACACCCACGTGCACACACACCCCTGAAGGCCAATGCTGTGGACGGTCATGGTGCCTCACCCATACCCCCACCGGCCAGCATTGGCCAATGCATGTGTGTCCCCCTCAAAAAAATAGTGCTGCAAGCAGCAGTCTGGTGTGCCACACCTCCACAGTGCAGCATGCATGCCTGCCCCACCCACTCACCCCACAACAACGGCAACAACAGCCCTGCAAGAGGGAACAATGCCTGACACCACTGCAGATGTCAAGCCCTCGTGGTGTACGGCGTTAGGCGATGCATAGGCAGGCAGAACCATGTTCAATGCTGCAGGTCAGAGGTTCAAGAACCCGCAGCGAAAGCAACTCGGTGGACGGGGCACACACAGGGATGCATTGTGTCTGCCTGTAACAGCAGTGCACTCACCCTTCAGAAAACAAGGTTGAGTCCAGCGAACACCACAACATGGCAGGCTGTACAGTCCTGCACCGTTCTGCTGAACATTCGCCACCATAGCACTGGACCACTCACCTTTGCTCTTGAAAACCTGCCCTGTGGGAGGTGTGCCCCTTTTCTTACCACTGGCTACAGACTGTGGGCAGTCCCCTGCAACTCCACCCCCCACTGACATCACCTGTTACATGACCCTGTAGGACTACAAAAGGCAGCAGCCTGCACACAAAGAAGCGTCCCTGCACTTTTGGTGACTGAAGGATGGAGACATGCACTTTCCTGACCAGCCAGAAGGGGAGACCTCTATTATCCCTGCGGGATACATATATCATAGAGATAAGGAGATTAGAATGAAGGTCTACTGGTGTTGTGGCCAGTAACACAGCTTTTGGTGCCCAGTACACCTACACATGGTGGCAGACCATGTGGTGCACCAGGGGCAGCCCCACAATCACGTCCCCAACGCCGGTGATATTGGGGTGCACAGAGTTGTGGCCAATGTCCATGCCAGGGCACAGACAAGCATGGGGAGCACTGGGCAGGTGATTGTCCGGTGCACCTCGGGGGTGTGGGATGCTGTGGCAGCCAGGCTGCCTGCCCTGCCACTTCTTAAGAGGACAGTATAGTGTGTTCAACAGGCTGCAAGGGGCAGCCTAGCTACACCAGCCACGGTCAAGGACCTGGATATACCACATGAGTACCATGTCACCTGCACAGGGGAGACTTTCCTCCTGTTCAATAGCAGGCCAACTGAGGACAGGGTGCTGCTGTTAGTCACACAGCTTTTACTATGCTTCCTGGGTGACAGCGAGGACTGGTTCCTTGATGGCACCTTTTGCACCACACCACCCATGTTCAGGCAACTGTACACCTTACATGGCATGCACGTAGATGTGGTGCCTGCCATCTACGTACTGATGTGTGCCCATTGGAAGCAGGTGTACAGCAAGGTGTTCACAGAGGTGCGCTGGCTGGTGGGTGACAGTACCCCACGGATGGCTCTTATGGATTTTGAAGGGTGGCCTAGTGTGCTTTCACCACAGCGTTCCCAAGGGTTGTGCTGCGTGGTTGCTTCTTCCGCTTTGGCCAGGCCCTGTGGTGGCACATACAGCGGTCACCTATGCCCCACCAATGGTATTCCACAGATGAGGAGTTCACACTGCAGATCCATATGGTGTTCACCCTTGCCTTCATGCCCGTGGGTGACGTGTTGGATGCATTTGGCACCCTGTGTGACTCTGTCTGCTGTTGGGAGACTGAGGCACTGCTGAGGCCCATGCTGGACTATGTTGAGGAGGCATGGCTTGGCCAACCTGTAGGATGCAGGGCTAGGTGATGCCCTCTATTCCCACTGGAGGCATGGAACATGTATGGTGCCACCTGCACAGGGCTGGCATGTACAAACTATGCTGTTAAGGGCTGGCACAGGGGCTTTAATACCCATATTGGTGCCGCACAACCAGGCATCTGGCTCTTCACTGACTGCTTCTGTGAAGAGCAGTGGTTAAGCAAGATCCACATGGAGCAGTTCATTTCAGGGTGTGGCACTGCAGCCAAGGCAGAGGAAGTACTGGGACCTGTCACGGTGGATTAAGGGCATTGTGGAGGAATATGGCCTGTGCACCACAGCCAACTAACTGAGGGGCCTGGTGTATAATTTCTAACTCCAGGTGTAGACGGCCGTTGGCACGAGCTGTGCAGCTGATGACCACAGCATCGGTTCCTGACTGTCCGCCATGTCCTGTGCCCACAATGCCTGCTCCAGTTTGCACCATGCAGGTCCCTTACTCCGCACTGTTCACCAACAGCTGGCTACCTCTGTCGTACTGCATGCCCCTTGCTGCTCGTTGTGACACACCAGACCTGGATGTCTTCCGACAGGTACCTCTGCTGCCTCCTGTGCCATGTGCCACTTAATGCTGCTGTGCCTTCCACTGCCTGCATTACCATGCACACCATGACTGCTGTCTTGCATCCACCATGACCCATGTCATCAACTGCCTCTGTGGGCATTGCTCACTGTACCTGGCAGCAACCCCCCCCCACACTGCCTGTGTGTGGCTGCACTGTTCTGACCTCATCCTCAGCACTGTGCTGCCCTGCCCCTTTGCACTCCCTGCCTGTCCTGTCTCATCCCGCATGGGACCTGTGCACCCATGGGCTTTCCGTCTGTACTCCCTGGTGAGCCTCCCCCCCTAGCAACCCATTTGCGTCCGGGACCTTTCATTCTTGTGGTGGTGCTGGTCGTGTTTTTTTTGTTTTTTTACTAACCACCGTTCGCTCATTTGACGGTCACCCTCTTCTACTGTGTGCCATTCTGTGATGCACGATTCTGCTGCTTGCTGTTCTGACTTGCACACATCTGTGTAGTGTGCCCAGTTGCAGCACAGTGCTCCCTCCTCTGTGCCGATTTGCCATGCAGCATTGTTCTTGGGCCTACATTCCGTCACCCTTCCCAGTGTGCCCATATCACATGGAACCAATTCTGCATACCCAAACAGTGATCGGAGGGCAGGGAGACCACTAAGCACCAGGGTTGTACTTTTAATTTTATATGGATGGGCAATCAGATTGGGGGGGAGGCGGTCACAGAGACACAAACCTGCTGCTGCTTAATCTGCAAATGAACCCATAATGGGCATACATATGGCCCCTTTGTGCCTTGCATGCCCGATGGACTCACCTGCATGCTGCTATCTGAACACTGCATGGAAGCAACTGGCTCCATCAAGTCTGGGGGGGGATGCTGTTTCCTGCTCTGCAGGGATCCATGTCAGTCAGTGCTATTCGACTTAGCACTGCTCCGACATGCCCCTGTATTCCGTCAGCGCTGGTGTACTATCCAACTGAATATCGTATCCTCGGGGACATGGGCTATGGGCAAGCACAGTGCAAAACTTTGCACTCTGCAGCCCATTTTTGAATACCAGGTCCCAGCTGTTTTCCAGTCTATTGGACTATCTCCCGATTTTAGTGATTTGTTAACTATTTTGGTTAATGGCCGCATAATATGATCTGAAACTTCTTCTAACAGTCTATGGGACAATACATCTGGACCCACTAGTTTTGAAATGTCCCAGCTTTCTAATCTTCCTAGTATAGATTCCTTTGTTATATGGCTGTAGTTGTCAATTTCATTTTCTGAGTCAGCGATAATGGCAGTGTTGCTAAATACAGGAAAAAAATATTTATTAAATGCACTAGCCATTTTAGATTTGGTGGTGATAAGTCTATTATCAATTTCTATTAGTTCTACATGGGTATTATGTCCGTTCTTTGAATTAATATAGGCAAAAAAAGGCTTTTATTTTGTTTATTTCTTGCCAGACAATGTTTGTATACTTTCTTTGCTGACTGGATCTCGGATTTATGTGATAACCACGAAAGCGCAATCGCAATCGTTGGCAGGGTGAGTGTACATCACTGAAAATCAATTTAGGTGATGTACACCCCCAGCACACAAGAAAACGGTGCTGGGGACTTAGATTTTGACTGTTCATGTGGGGGGCTGTGCCCCTCCGCACCCGCCACTAAATGATTCTTAACTCTAGGGGGTGCATTTCGGGGGGGGGAGAGGGTGCAAAATATGGAGAGAAACAAATTTCAGGCCAGGCACGCAAAAATGTAGGCGCGCCCGGACCCGAACTCTGAACCCTCGCAGCTTTAGGCTGTCACCAACCCACCACTCTAGAGGCCCAGATCAGCAGCCCCACACCAACCATGCCAAGCCAATCCTCCCTCTGTCCCATTTTTTCACACCGCCGCAAAACAGTACAGCTGTCATTTTTCACATCCTGTCAGAAATGTGTTTTCAGCCCTGTGGTGCCAAATGGCGCAGTTTCTGTGCAAAACCACCTTTTGGGATTGAATAACGAAATGATAGTGCCACTGTTCATGAGGTGGTGTTGCTAGAATCCCATTTTGAAAATCTGGAGTGAAAATACCAACAAACAGCCAGGGTGTTAAGGTTTCCAACCATAACACCCTACTCTGCAGAGACTGACAGGTGTCGGGGCTGTGACTTGGGATCATCTGTTGTAATGCTCACGTCATTCAACCCCCCCCCACAGCCAGTGACAGGCATCGAGGTGTGCCTTGGGGTCTTTGGCCCCACCGTTCACCCCAGTCTCCTATACCACACCCATCTCAGTGTTTTCCTTATGGAATGGGGTCAGTATAAGGCCTGAAGACCTCAAAGCACTGACGCACCTGTCAGTGTCTGAAGGGTAGGGTGAGGTGAAATGGCATGAGCGTTATGGCCGATGACCCAAAGGCACACCCCCAACACCTGTCAGTCTCTGCAGGGTGGGGTTGGGGTTGGCATCAGTTCAGTACTTCACTGCCATTCCTATTATGCATCGCTCTAACTCCTGCACTACCAATGCCAATGCCGATGCCAGCAAGACAATATATAGCATTGACAAATGCTTGTTTTAATTGTTCTACATATTTTTATAATCACCTTTATTGTAATATAAAGTTTCACTCACTCCATTTGGTACCTGCTGCACAATTTCAAACATGAATGTAATCATATTGTACTCTATACATGAACACAGCCATCTATACTGGAATGGAACGTAATGGAGGTTGTGGTGATGCACACATGAAAAGGTATGCAAATCCCACAGCATTCACCAATAACCTTATGCATGGACACAGTGATGCACAAGGGCATGCACTGCAGTGTGGAGCAGGGTATGGGTGGGACCGCCAGAGACACACATGCCTCTGGATCCTGCCATATAAGGTGACCTGCACTGCAGCAGACATGCATCTAACCTGTGTGCATACACAGAAGTGTATCTGGTGTTGTGGACATGGAAACATAGGTGTAGACCACACAGAGAAGCAGCAGCCATTGGGGACCATCTGATGATAGGACCCCCCCCGGCCCCAGGCCAGAATGGCAGACCTGCACCACCCGCCATGGACTATCTGGGAATCATGCTGGCAATGTATCCACCCTTTATGTACCTGTTGGAAGTATGCTTGGATCACAAGCTTCCTGCCAGCATTGCCCATGTCTAGGTTTGATTCCCCACCATGCAGCCTGGCACCCCCCCCCCAGGGACATTGCCGTCTTCGTGGGCCATAGCTGGCAGAAAACAGTGGTGAAGGGGAGAGCTCAGGGAGGCAAAACTGGCACTGATGTGGGTGGTGGCCCTGTACGCCACTGCCTGTTGAGGTCCTGGGTACCTGGTCTGCCCCATAGTCTATGGAGGGTCAGCATGATGACCTACCAGGGCAAAATGGGGGTGGCTGTGGGCTGTCACATGGCCTCTGCAGGTAATCACTGGATCAGGTGGAGGGGTTTTAATTATGTGTGCAGTGAAGCGATACTTATATTACCACCTTACTACCCCCATACTGGGACATCCTGGGAGGCCAACAAGAATTACACTACACCTGGAGGAGTGGCATGGGGCCGGTGCAACTGAGATGGTGGCCAGAAGGATCTGGTCATGGATGTGGCTGCCAGAAGCCCTGTGGTGGAAAGGACATGCATATGGGGATGATTAAATGATCCTTAGGAGGATGGTGGAGCCATCCCAAGTAAGTGGGTCCATGTTTGCTTTTGGACAGTACACCCTGGACAGGACTGTTGTGCCACCAGCAGGGGGTCACAAACTGTACCAGTGGACAAGCATTTCTTTTATATGTAGCCCATAGCACTATTCAGGGGGGTCAGTGCATGGGATGTTTCATAGAGGGACACATGACAATCCCCTTGCAACTATGGGCATGATGGCCCCCTCTCCTGTGATGGTACTATGCCCTTCTTGATCTTACAGAGTGCTGTTAGATGGTGGGTATGGCATGCCAGGGTGCAGATCTGACATGATGTTCCCCATCTGGGTCATTTCAGGCTTTCAGAGGACCCCTACACTGGCTCTTCTTGAGGGCAGTCAACCCAGTCAGCCTGGCTGCAGTAACACCACCATTATTATGTCCATCTGGGGAGAACAGTATGGAGTCAGATGATGTCGAGCTCCAGGGGGTCATGGGGGTGTAGCCTACCCTACCAGGCTGGGACTGTGTTTGGACTATGTGGAGCTATGCTGCAGCGGGTGACTACATGGTGAGTGGTTGATCTGTGGTCGTTTACTGTACATGTGCTAGACTCAGTAGGTGTCGTGGTAACACCCCATGTAACATGGCCTACTGAAAGTCGGTGAGACATCAGGTGGCAGCAGACTGCCTGCCACTGGGAAGGGTAGTGGGCGACGGTCCTCACTCAGCCACAGAGGCCCTCTGTAAGGTGACTGGGTACAGCGATATCGGTGCCCTGTCACTGTAGCAGGCACTGTAGGTTGTGTTGCCTGTTGCACTTGGGTGCTCGCAACTGTGTGGTGACTTAGTGTGTGTTATGCTATGAATAAATGGCTTGCACTGTACTATCACATGTGTCCTTATGATCTGTGGAGGGTCCTGGGTGCCTAACCCAATGGCACATCATCACTATGTCGGGGGGCACCATGGCAGATGTGTGGCAGGACAGAGGAGCTATGAAGAGTGAGGCACTATGGCCTGTACCTTTGCTGGTAGGAGGAGGTTTGCCCTCAGTTGTGCACTCAGGTTTATGGCAGAGATCGACCTGGTGTAAATCTTCTGAGAGGTGTGGGCATTCTTATTCAGCACAACATGCATTGTACATGTGCAGTTCGCTGCACATCCATGGTGTGTCTGTCCTCCACTCCCCCACATACATCTAGGTAGCCCTGGGCCATGATGTGTGCAAGCTGAGTGTATGCATGGTTTTGTCCTGTGACTGTGCATTCCATTCTGGTAGAGACTGCATGTGATTTGTTTGTAGGGACATCCTCATGGTAGATATGCAGCACGTAGCCCACTGCACGGGTTGATGAATAGAGCCCACTGTGATAACTAGATAACAGGGGCTCTTCTGTTTTGTAGGATGCATCTGTTATTGAAGACTACCAAATTTATGTAAGCACCTCTTGTTGCATGATTGATAAATTACTTTAAGCGACACATGGTAATCAAATCAAGGAAAATGTTACTGTTTAGACTTGTGGCCGCCAAATAATATCAGGCAGGTTAAAGTCACCAAATAATATCAGGCAGGTTAAAGTCACCAAATAATATCAGGCAGGTTAAAGTCACCAAAGACTGAAGTATAATTTTTTTTCTGTTTTTCCCCTGATGTCTTCCATGCAACTTAAAAATTCTTCCTTATTGACAGTAGATGAGCTATAACAATTCCCTAACACTAGTTTTTTTCCCATTAATTTGTATGGTAGCCCAGACTGATTCAACTTTTTGGTCTGATGAAGTAGTTAACTGAGTGGGCTTCTAAGTTATCTTGATATAAGGTGCCACTCCACCACCCTTCCTGTTCTCCCTCTCTTTGCTAAACAGGGTGTAGCCAGTGATCTGTTTATCCAACAAAAACTGTCTCCCTCCATCTCTCTGTTACCACCACTATATCTGGATTTTCTGAATGGGCTCTATAATTAAAGATGTCAAATTTGTTTGCAATGCTACATGCATTTAAACTTAATACAGTGAATCTGTGTACAGTTGTAGTCTTCATTCCTCTTGTCACAGCAATGCTGCCTGTAACTCTGTCAGACTGCATAATCATATCAGTCGTGTCTACCAATCATATACCCCCTGTACTTAGTTTAAATTCTGTGAGGGTTTTTATCCAAGACCTCCTTTGATGTGGCAAGCTAAAAGGTTTGAACCATGCTTATTTAAATGAAGAACATTTCTTAAAAAAAAGCATTTTCCCCCCTAGAATAGGTTCCAATTGTTTAAAAGACCAAAGTTATTTTTGCAGGTCCAGTCATACAACCATAGCCGTACAATGCCCAGAAGTTGAAATGTCATGAGCCAGCTCTAGCAGCTGTCCCCTATATTCTTGGGGCACAAATGTCCTGTATCTGTTTAAATATGTCCCTCTTTCTTGCTCCTGTTTTTGCATACCACTGTCTAAACAACAACCCATTGTACTGTAGCCTTTGGGTATTTGGCTTGTGGTGATGCCTCATGGCTATTATGGGCCTCAGTTAACATCCTTATTTTATGCAGACTTGGATGATTCTGCTGAACTTGTATTAGCAGAAGACACCCATTAGGACAGAAATCTCTCCCACTTAGTTGCCTTGAGGCGAGGGCACGACACCTCACACCGCCACTGTGCCACTGTGGCTGTTTGTGGTAGTTTCTGGGTTCTTTTTAATTTTATTTATTTACTTATTGAAATTTCAGAAATTACTTTTGAGTCAGAGTCTCATTTACAAGGGCTCCACGTCAGAGATACAGAAACAGTCAAATTCAATTTCGGCAACAGGTAAACATACAGTAGCCACTAGGGTAAACAACAACTGGCTGAGACAGGCAAAGAGATTTCAGATACGTAAGCAATAAGACATGATGGGGTGTGCATTAGACAGTTCTAATGCATGGCTAGGGGGACGTAATGAGGCACGAGGCCACAGGCCGAGTGCGTCCAGTCCCCTAGCCGTGCATTAGAACTGTCTCATGCACATCCCCGGAGTGGCTTATTGTGCTTATGAAATGGGCCTGTGTATTCTAAATGGGGTTCTAGTTTTAGCTGTGCATTAGACATATCCAATGCACAGCTAACAACCAATCAGATTGCTTGAAATCATTTGCCCATTTTATAAATAATACACCAACTCTTATAGTGAAGGGAGTTCATATCCAGTACAAAGTAATAGTGGGTTGCCTCCACCCAGAGAAAGGTTTAAAATCAGCCAGATCATATGTCAGTACAACCCTCTGCGATGCAGTACTTCCCCCCTCCCCCATAATCACACCTCCCACAAGCCCCAAGCAATGCACGCGCAGTTGTATAACAGATAATAATGAGATTAGATTTACTAGTACAGCATAGCTTTATTCAGGAACGGGTCCTGAAAAAGGAGTGAAGTAATTAGTGCAATCAAATTGTTTCATGTTGCCCTTATGTTCCCTTCAAGGAAGGCCAGTCCTACATACCCTGTTAGCTGCCCAACAAGATGGGTTTAGAACACACACCGTCATCGTGGCTCTTCTTAGTCAGGCCCTGTGAAGGCTCATCCAAGTCAAACATTGCCCTAGCAGCTTTAGTTAAGCCCAACCAGGTGCAATCTTTTAGCAAATGCTCCCCCCACACCTGTATGCACTATGCAAATGTAGTAATGGTCCTCCTTTACTAAAGGTGGCTACACTTGCCCACCTGGTACCAGGATTTTCCTTAACACACTGACGGAACTCCCCTTACAGCAATTACTGGATGCTCAGGGTTGGATTGATTCATGCCCACTGTTGTCACAGTGGGTTGGCTGGTGGCATTGCACTTAAAATCAAATGATTGATGTTTTTAACTTCACAGACTCTCCCCAAAGTCCATGAAATTGCTTAAATGACCCAGCACCGGAAACACAAGGTATTGGTAAATCCAGACCCAAAGGCCAAATGCAGAGAACAAATTTCAGCAGTGTGGTCTTTCTGAAACAGAACAAGCTCCACTATTACTCAGTCTTAGAATGGGATGGCTCCTCCTGAGGCTGGAGGTCTCCAGTTCCAACAGACACTCCCTGCTGGCTTACTCCATGTCTCTCAAGGACTGGTTTCTCGAATTCTTCCTGGAGGTTTGATCGGCTGTCTTGTTTGGTCCTCTCTTGACTGCTAAGGTACCAGACTAACTCACACATCCCTACTTCAGAGCCCTTAGGGCAGCAGCAGCAGCAGCCTGAAACCTAGCTGTAGTGTTTTCTACAGGACCCACACCAGTAGCCCTAACCTTTGTTTCTCTGCTCAATGCTCCCTCTTCTGTATCATCATCAGTACTGGCTAGCACACAAACTGTGCTCTCTTTCAAAGTGGTACTTAGCACTCTCCTTTTAGTTTTCACACACAAGGCCTACCTCATGCAGCTCAAACTTTCCCTGCACAATAAGTTTTGTCCCTCAGAGATCTCTCCCCAATCTGCCTGTTTCAGGCCAAACTGGCTTTTATAGAAGCGTTTGAGGAACAGCTCACATTTGTTTAAATGGCTGTCCCGGTTCCAATGTTCTCTGCAGGTCTCTTGCTACACAATTGGAGTCCTCGAGCCGGGATCAGCTTTGGGATAGCCCCATATCGGTAGAGGTGGGTTACATTAGCATACAGTATATGTGGATGCACTGCCCAGCCCACCGGGCTTTTCTGTGCCATGCTGTTTATTCCCTGAGGTGTAAGTCTGCAAAGGTACTTCTTGCACTCCATCTACTACATTGTATACCTTCCCAGCTGGATGCTGTGGGGAAGCTTTCTGAGTGACTGGCATGCCTTTTGATGGGGGAAGCTTTGGGTGCCCTTGGCTGTGTTCCTAACACAGTAGCTTCCCCCTCACTTTCTAGCTGCCAGTGAACTTTTGAATCTTTTTCAGGTACCCTGCCCCCACTTCCTTTTTTGTTAGTCAGCACACTTTTCTTGCTACAGCTGAGGGGCATCCTCACAGGTCATGGTTTCACTCTGTGACTGTGCTCTGACAGTGCCTACGCCTCACAGTGTGCAGACTCACTCAGCAGCTATGGGATGGTCTTGTGCAAGTAGGAACACATCACCGCCGTCTCTGAGCTTGTAGGCTTGTCCTGCAACTGAGATGAAGCTTCACGCATATACAGATGCCCTTCTTTCTTGCACTCCTGCTCAATGCATGGCAGAACAAAAGGCACATGGGCATCTGCAGTCACTCCTCCCACCATTCTTTGAGTCTGGCTCCTTGTGACAACACAGGCGATATTTCCTCAAGGGTGAAGATTATCACACAGAATGGCACTGAAAGGCATGTCTACAAGCACCTGTATCTCTGGAGATCCCTTATGTCCTTTGCTTATTAGAGGGATTGGGCAGACTAGGCTGGGCAGACTGGATGGGCCAAATAGTCCTTACCCGTCAGCAAATTCTATGTTTCTATGAACCTTAACTATGGGTACAACCATTGAGGCCCCAGTAATGGACATAAATCTAGCAGCTTCCCCTGTCAAATTTTGACTCTTCAACACCAGTGATAGTTTTGCTCCAGTATCAAAAAGGCCTGCAGTTGAGGTACCATTAACCAACATCTTATGCATATATGGCACAGAATTGGGTGATGGGCATCTGACAGAGCGGTTTGCGATATGTTCACACCTCTGACTTGAGGTTTCTCTCCCACATGTACCCTGAGCATTTTCACCTTTTGGGCACTGCCTAACCAATGTCTTGGTTTGTCACAGAGGAAGAATAATTTCTCCTCCTTTTCTGGTCCCGTTTGGTCAAAAACATATGGAATAGTAGCATAGAAGCAGTGCTGGGTGCTTTGGGATTGTCAGTTTGTGCATCAGTAGATCTGCTGGCCAGAATCCCACCCTCTCCCAGTCTTTTAGTCTGAGGTCTCCCTGCTACTTATAGATCAGCCCACCCTACAGCCTGTTACAAGGTTTGTGGTGCCCTGTCATGCAGCCAATACCTGAATTCCTCAGGGGTGCTTCTTATGTTTGCTTGTAATGTGCAACCCCCCTACACCTATCACAGCTTCAGAATGCTGAAGCTCCTCCCTAATTCTGCCCACTCTCTGCCTTTCTCCTCCTTTTCCCTTTGAAGTCCTTGTCCAATCACAAGACTGGAAAATGTAACTTAGAGGGCTGTCTTGTACAGCTCCTAATTCCTGCTTGAAATCTTACCCTTGATTTTTGTTCCACATATGCTACAGCTTACTACTTTCATATGTGCTACTGTTTAATACATTGTGTCTCAAGAAATGGCAGGGATGTTGCAGAACCTATATCATTTATACGTCCATGATGCAATCCTTGCAACTTGTGGAATTAATATATTCCCATACTTTGCTGAAAAGCAAGTAATACAGATTTTCTAACGTGTCCCTGTGCTCGTAGATCAGTTTAGGTAAGGAGCTGCGTAACTTTTCTTACTTGTGTTTTGAGGACTAAAATGTTAACCTTTTGAAACATAGAAACAGAGACTTTGATGGCAGATAAGGACCGCTTTGCTCACCTAGTCTGCCCATTTCCCTACCTACAGGATAGGCCACAGATCCTAGTTAACCAACAGCTTATTTCTTCCTACCCCCAACAAAAGAATTTCCTTATGTCTGTCCCATGTGTTCTTGAATTCGCCCACGGTTTTAGACCCCACAGCTTCCTCAGGAAGGCTGTTCCATGCATCCACTACCTGCTCTGTGAAAAAATACTTCCTCACATTGCCCCTGAACCGTCCCCCCTCTATATTTAAATTGTGTCCCCTTGCTCTTGCGCGTCTCTTTTTCTGAAAGATGCTACCCTCTTGGACTTTGTTGATTTTGGTCACTACAAAATACATAAACAACGCTCAGCACATATATCATTTTTTTACCCTATCCTGGGAGTTATGCTAATTATGTTCACTTTCAAATCATGCAAACAAATTGGTATGAGTCTGAACAGTGAGAGAGAGGCCTTTTAGGGATATGCCTTTTCACCTATCACAGTTTCAGAATACTGAATCTCCATCCTAATTCTTATTTATTTTATTTATTTATTTCAATCTAGGATTAGAAAACACCTTTGAGCATAGTGGAACTCATTTACAAAGGTTCCACATCAATAATGGGAAGGGGGTTACAAAACAGACAGAGTATAAAGCACAATGACATGAACAGATAATATCAAATACAGCGAACAGTAGAACAGCACAACAACATGTACAGATAATATCAAATACAGTGAACAGTAGGACAGCACAGTAACATGTACAGATAATATCAAATACAGCGAACAGTAGGACAGCACAGTAACATGTACAGATAATATCAAATACAGCGAACAGTAGAACAGCACAGTAGCATGTACAGATAATATCAAATACAGCAAACAGTAGAACAGCACAGTAACATGTACAGATTATATCAAATACAGCGAACAGTAGAAGAGCAAAATACATAATAAACATAGGTGATTGCAATTAGATACATAGTTGGCATTCTAGGACTTTATAGGCGAAAACGTGGGCTGATAATCCCATTTGGAAATCTGGAAGGGTGAGTCAGGGAGTGAAGAGTAGCAGCAGGACAGATAATGGGGGGGGATTGTCAAGCATGCTGAGCGAGGCAGGAAGAGGTAGAATGGGTGGGAACGGGGGCAGGCACAGAAGGAGAAAGTGACAGGAGGGAGGGGATGGTGAGGTGTGGGGGAGGGAGGGAAGAGGGAAGGGGGAGGAAGAAAGGTGTGGAAAAGAGTCAGTCAGGGGTCATAGTGGGCGAGTAAGTGGGACAGAGTAGGAGGGTCTGGACGTGACAGGTGGGGGGCGGGTGAGAAAGGCGACTGAGCAGGGGAGGAAGGATGCAGCCAGGGGCCTTGTCAAGGAGGCTGGGGAATGCAGTGCAAGTCACATGACTAATTAAAGTATGTACACTCACTTTCCTTTGAGATGTCCTGATGCAGGAGATGCTTGAACTGGGTAAGTTGAGGTATGCTAGTCAGTTCACAGCTCAGGCCATTCATCCAGTTAGGAGCTATGTAAGGGAAGGATCGCTGGCATTGGGTGGTCCAAACCCTAGGAACGTGAAAGAGTTCCAAGACAGAGGATTGGGTGTGATGTGACTTTTGAGGCTTTGATAGAAGACTGGCGATGCCCATTGGCAGGGCTCCAAGCAACACTTGCTTGGCAAGTATACATGAGTGATACTTGATGTGGTCTTGAAGTTTGAGCCACCCGGTTAGGGCAAATAGATCACAAGTATGGGTGAGGTAGCCGGCACCAGTGATAAGGCTACCAGCTTTGTTTAGGGCAGTATTTAGTCTTTTGAAAGATGTAGCTCTGGCAGCTCCATATATAACCAAGCCATAGTCAATAACAGACAGTACCGAGCTGTGGATTGCAAGTTTAAGTGCTTCTGGGGTCAGACTTCGTCTGTGTCTGTAGAGCAGTCCTAGTTTAGCATTTACATTCTTAGCAACAATATCAATGTGTGGCTCGTAGGTAAGGTGGCAGTCCAGGGTTACTCCAAGGTATCTGAAGTGCTGGATTTGTTCAATGGGGGCTCCTTGGTTATTTTTAACTGTGAGGGCATGTGACTTGTGTTTATGGCGGGAGGATGAGAACAGCATAAGTTTTGTTTTTTTGTTGTTTAGAACTAGCTTATGGGATTGGAGCCATTTTTCAACTTCAAGGAACCAATGTTGGAGGTTGTCTTCAAGCATGGTGGGATCCGGGTGACTTGCAAAGATGACAGCATCATCTGCGTAAAGGAGGGTCCTTAAATGACAGGCCTTTGGTAGGTTGTTTAGGAAGATACTAAACAGAAGGGGTCCCAGGATGGACCCTTTGGGTACACCTGATCTGATAGAGTGCAGTTCTGAGATGGAATTTTAAATCTTCACCCTCTGTGACCTGTTGGCAAGGTAGCTGCTGAACCATTTTAGTGCACTAGGTGAGAGACCAGTCTTTGCGAGTTGGTCAAGGAGCAGTTTGTGATTCACGGTGTCAAAGGCCTTAGTAAGGTCTATGAATACCGCTCCTACCAGACTGCTATTGTCAATGGACTGTTGGATGAAGCAAGTGAATTCTAGCAGAGCTGTAGTTGTGCTATGATTTTTCCAAAAGCCATGCTGCTGTGTGCATTGCAGGGAGTACTTATAAAGATAGTCCACAAGCTGGTTGGTTACTATGCGTTCCAGAACCTTTGACAGTGGAGGGAGAATGGATATTGGTCTGTAGTTGCTAGGTTCTGTGCGATCACCTGATTTGTGCACTGGCGTGATCAGTGCAGATTTCCAGACTGCTGGGAACTGGGACAGAGTGAGGGATAGGTTGAGGGATAATTCTGCCCACTGTCTGCCTTTCTCCTGCTTTTACTTTTGAAGTTCTTGCCCAACTCCAATGCCATAAAATTCAAGGTGGAAGTGGATTTTCTTGTGCAACTCCTAATTCCTAAAACTGTGGGAGAATTCAAGAATCCATGGGACAGACATAAGGCAATTTTTGTGGGGGGTAGGAAGAAATAGGCTGTTCGTTAACTAGGATCTGCAGCTTATTCTGTAGGTAGGGAAATGGGCAGACTAGGTGGTCCAAGTGGTCCTTATCTGCCGCCAAAGTCTATGTTTCTATGTTTCTATGTTTCAACAGACTGTGGAGACTCACAGGTTGGATATTTACACTTGAAAACTCTACACATGCAGAAAATTGCAAAAACAGGTGAGTTATGCAATGCTGCACATGCGATTTTTGCATGAGTGTGGATCTGCAGCTGCCGAAATAATATAAAGGTACATCAGAAAGGGCAATAGATGAGTCAAATTAACTAGAGCAGGAGTCACTGTGAAAGTTAGGCAAAATGTGCAGCAGAACCAGGAGACTAAGGGAGGGCAGCAGCCAGTCCCACCACTGAGACTGCAGCAGCACCAACTGTAGAGCAGGAGCCTGTATCACAGCAGCATGCCATGCCTGACCTTGCACAACAGCAGCAGATGCAACAATATGCTGTGGTGGGCTACTATAACCATGCAGGACCAGTACACATTTGGCTACAACAGTACAGACAGGTACAGCCACACCATCCACCAGTGTACCCCAGTCATGCTGTGATGGCTGCGCTTTCCACTCCACATTTGGTAGGCCCATTCACCCAGTGGCATTTTGTAGATGTGGAATGTGTCTCTGTCTGATGTTTTTCATTTGCCTGCTTCTGTTGCCCCCACTTCTGTCTGTTACTGCCTCTGATTCTATGGCGTGTCGATATGGGATGCAGTGGGCCATGTGGGTGAAGTCTCTTGCATTTCAGTAGTATTGTGTGCTATCAGTGGTCTGACATCTGACACTTCTATATGGTCCCTGGCTGGTGTTGCCTGGTGCATCAGCTACCACCATAACTGGTTCTCAATGGGTAGTACATTGCCTTTTGCTCAGGATATGAGTTATGCCTCATTTTCTTTGGTGCAGCATGTGTGCAACATTTTGTTCTGTAGCTGAGGTGCAGCAGTGGCTGACAATACATATTAAGCGGATGATACATACTTTTCAATGGCTTTTTTTCTCTGCACGTAATTCCGCAGCTGCGTTTTTTTCCACAATCTGCACAATATTTTTTCCTGCAGCTATGGATGTTTTAAGAATATTCTGCAGTGCAACTGGCCTTTTTGTTCCACAGCTGCACCATTTTTTTGGAGACTTGCACATTTTCTTGCCTTCAAAGTCTTTTGAGAATCTGGCCCAGTTACTTTTTATTGGACTTACAGGAGCTGTTCCAGTATATGAACGATGCCTTCAAAAGTATGCTGTGCTCTGATAAGATGGTTAAAAGTGAAGGGCCCTAATTCTTAGGTTTCCAAACTCAGTCTTGCTCTAAATGTTCATCTTTTTCTCTCTGACCTGAAGAAGACAAATGGCTTTTCATCTCTGAACCCCTATCTGTTTAGAAAATAACAGGAAAAAATGCCTACAGTGTTTACATTTGCAACATGTACAAAAACCTGTATGCATGTCACATCTTGTCGCAGTGACATTATAGTTAATACGTTAGTTAAAGGCAAAACATAGCTGTAAGGAAATGCTTTACTGGATTCTATGTCTTAGCAATTGCTCATGTCCATTTAAAGATTGTTACAGCTAGTCTGTCTTACATATAGATTAGGCCTTCTTTAAAGCCAGTTGAGATTTAGATTCTGCACAATAGTGGTATAGTTTAGAGCAATTTGGTAATTAAGAAGCATCCTGTAAAAATGGCAGTATCGTTAGTCATCCTGTGGCTCTTTGTCAGTAACTGAGGCTTACTGTGAATACGCTGCTATGTGCTATGTGAACTAAATGAAAATTGAAAATTCCAATAAAATATTACATGATAAAAAAAAGGCAAAACATAGTTAAGAGAGAAAAACAGGAAAATACAATGGTGCAATTTTCTTACAGTATTTTGGGGTGAGGTGAATATTGTTCAGAAAAAATAAAATTCTAAACACACACATTATACTGTTTACTAGGATCCAACACTATTTCAACTATGTTTCAATTATATAAGGTACAAATATATTAGTTATATCACTAGGTTCTGAAATATAGAATAGAGAATAATATAAAGACCACTATGTGTTATGAAGTTTTTTTACACACAGGAGGTGGATGATGACCCATAATCCTAGAGAGCGAAGCTCGGGAGGTTTATTAGGTCATCACACACTGAGGGTGTGTAAAAAAAACTTCATAGACACACAGCTGTCCATGCTTTCATTTTTATAATTACTGGTGGAGGGAGTGAATGCAAAGAAAGTCAGTGAAGCAGTTCAGTTGTGTTGCCTTGTTCAGTTGTTGTGGTAGAAACACACACACACTCTCACTCTCCATACAATATTTTCTTTCTTTCTTTTTTATCTGAACTGCGCATAAGTAGCAGTACAGAAAGGCATGGTCCAGTTGCTGATCATACTCATTCTGATTCATTGTCTTGCAAACTGAACACACAGGAGGAACAACCAAATAAGTTCTAAAGGCAGAATCAACCGGATAAATAGAAAAAAAGAAGAATGAGAAGGGGAGTGTTACCAGAGGCACATTTTCAGCCATACAAGTGTCTCGTCACTAAGCGACAAATGGAGCCGCCATCTTTCTGGAAATGTTCAGCCCGCACACACACACACACACACACAATGATAGTCAATGAGGTAGTGCACTACACGGAACTGAAGTGAGACTGAAACAAAACACTGTAATAGCCGGGTAACCACGGTTATTATGGCATTTGAAATATGGATAGAGTCCGTGTATTAAAGAGGCTCACCAGTAGTTATAATACGTTTAGTGTGATGGTCAAGATTTTCCGCATGCCTGTGTAGTGCAGCATATGTATTGAAATAAGAGGACACAATTAATGTTCATGGATAAGTTCCTTTTCTGTTTTCACCGCAATCCAAGCTATGTCGTGCTGCGGTAGCACCATGAAATTAACAGTATTTTGACAATGCAGATTTGATCATTTTTATTTAAGACATCAGGCAGAATAACAGATTTATTAGGGCGTACTCCAACATTGGCATAAAAAAAATATTTGGTTTGCTTGTCTTGTTCAATACCATTTGTGAGTCTCCATTTCCTCATATTCCTCAAGTACTATCTGTTCTCCAGTGATTTATTCTGCCTTGAAAAAATAGTATTCTCTTAGCTAATCCAGCACAAATAGCACTTAACCGTTTGCAATATGCTAACATTTTTTAATGTTAACATTTTTGCCTCTTGAATATTTAAGCCAGTTCCTAATGCACGAAGCCATGCATCTATATTTGCAACCTTCATGCCTTTTGCAGTTAACCTTTTTATCCAAGTTCTGCATGCATTCAATTTGTATGATAAATGTTGAAGTCTCATCCATCTTTTTCTCAAACTCAGTTTATTAATTAAAAATCTCTGGGTGCCATACACAGTCACAACAGATAGCAGCATAAGATCAGGGTGCAAATGAGTGCCTGTTATGACACTACCAAAAACTGGCAGACACAAAAGAAAATGTATTTTGCAATACAAATGATGGTTGCCAGATGTTTCTGGTCATTTCCAATTACAAACATGGACACTACAATCAGTAGGGAGAACTGTGTATGGCATAGCACTAGCAGGGTGGTTATACATACAGGCATAAATGTTTATAGACAGAAAAAGATATGGGGCCCAATTTTAAAAATTCCACTGAGATTGGTGGATCACGTGCTGAACCACTGCCTGCAGCAAACTTAGGTGTGCCAGGCACCCTATGCCGATTTTAAAAAAAGTGTGGTCTCAGCACTGAAGTCTCTGAGTGTGCAAAAAGCCAACAGCTGTGCTGAAACAATGGCACACAGGAGGGGAATGCTGTAAGCCAAGGGACAGGCTTGTGGCAGCAGCGGCAGCAGCAGCCAGTGATGGGGACTAACTAACTGGTCACCCTGGTGGGTGGTGGGTCATCCTGGGCATGTCCTGACTCATGGGGGGAGTGAGAAGATGGGTCAGGCTGGGGGGAGGTGGTGGCAGTGGTCCCTGACAAGCCAAGTGCACAGTCAGTGCAGGTCCATGTTGGTGGGGCAGATGTTCCAGTGCCACCATGGAGTGGGGTGAGGGCTCATACCTGCCACAGACCACCAGCCACTCCAGTGATGGTCTAGCAGGTGTTGAGGGCTGTACAAGCACCTTCCTGGGGGGGTGAGCACTGGGTCACCCCCCCCATCCAGCGATGACTCCAGCAGTGGCAAATGGCAGGTTAGACCAGCTCTGGGTTAGTCTAATAGCAGGGTCCATGTGTAGGAGGGTGCTACCAAAGTCCCACTTTAGGGAGTACTACAGCAGTGCCCCGGCACAAGCCCCCTTCTGCCATGGTGCGCGGCTGCAGCTGTTGCAAGGATGGTGCAAGCTCAGTTGGCGCAGGCAGTCCCCGGTGTCTTACAAAATTAGGACTGGTGCAAGGTGTGTTGCAAGGAGCCCTTTGCACCATTTCTTCTTGATGCAAGCCCCCTTGCACCAGTACCAATGGTCTGACAATCAGGCAAATGATGTCCATCAAATCTGTTTGCTGCCTACCTAGGGACTGACCAGCCTTGCACTGATTAGATCTGTATGTGTTCAACACTGCACTCTGATTGCAATGAATGCATCACCCCTTGACTTTATTCTCCTCACCCCTTTCATCACAATGTCCATATGTCTGTGTAATCCATTTTTACAACTAGATACTGTCTCTACATTAACCAGAGCAGGAAATAGCGCTACTGCCATCATTGTCCCCCACCTGCCCAATTCATGCCATAAGGATAATTTCTGGGCTGTAGTGTCTTGTATTTTAACATCTCACATTTGTTTTCTCTGGTGTTCTAGTGCCCCTCCCTAACCCCAGCCTAATTTCAGTTCCTGGAATCAGTCCCTGGAATCTAGTTGCACCCTTCTAGCCTTGTTCCTCTGTGTCATTATGTGGTCAACTGTCACACTGAGTGGTGTGACAGCACAGGAGAAGGCTCAGGACCCTGTTGTGAATATCACAATATGGTCTAAAGTAGAACTGTGGCACAACTTGGTCATTGTGCCCACTTTGCACCACAAAATTGCAACTTTGTTTTGGGCTCCTTATCGCCACCTATATTTAAAAATGGGAGGACTTATTACTGCACTTATTAATAGAATGCCATTTGGGTAATTTGAAGGAAATATGACTTACAGTGCCAATTCCACTTATTTTTCTTTATACAGACATGATCAGAATTAAAATAGTTTGATGCACTATACAACAGAGACAGAGACAGAGATAGGTAACAATATATCTAGCTACATCACTGTGAAATCCCATTGTAAATAAATGGGATATTGCAGTGATATATCTAGATATATTGCTACTCACCTCTGGCTGCCACTTATTGTTGGCAAATTATTCACACTGAGGTGAGTTAAAATATACATTAGATATTAAATATTTTCACAATAAGGCAAATGTTGCTAATTACATCTTTTTATTTGAGGAATATATAAAAATAATGTGTAACATGCCAAAAGTCAAGTGGAGTTGTGCGTCTGGTAGTCAAAAACAATTTCCAGTACAGAGTTCAGGTTACTTAGAGGTCATGCCACATGTGGTATTTATACCATCAGATTGCTTCTTCATAATCCTTGCAGCATTTATATAAAATTGCTTTGAAGCATAGTTCCCTTCACATGTCTGAAACCTGGTTACAATAACCTTTCAGAGGTGTTGTACTTCACCCCCTTATACTACCTGATCCCGTAATAATATTCTTTTTACCCCCATGAGGCATTAGATCATATAATGAAGAAGACCATTCATACATACATTACACTTACATTTATGGCTATATCTTGAGAACACGTAACACATTTTCACCAACTTTATTACATTTAGGAGGCCTGTGAGATTAAAGAATATTAATTCCAGAATACCAAGACTAATAGACTTTTCATTATTCAGTTGCAAATAAAAAATACTTGGCCATTCAGGGAATCTAATGCATCACATGTAAACATTTTGCTGAGTAGAGCCCCATGTGTTTATGTATACTTTGGGCCCAAAAGTGCATCTTAGAGCAGTTTTGTGGACTACAACTAGTGAGAGATTAAATGGTTTTAGGCTTGATGACACTGCAACCTCTAATACCTGGAAAAAGCAGCCTTCTACTAAAGTACGTGTTATTGTTTTCAGCTCCAGTGTCTTAGGGATAATATCAAACTGATGTTCTCTTCAGAATCTGTATATATATGAAACCAGTTCTTCAACATACCTCTGTAAAACCACTCTGTTCCAACATTATTTCAGTAATAAGATACTTAGAAAAATGTTATATCAGCTGTGTCTACATTTCATTTGACTGTATTCCAGTGCAGCACAGAAAAAAAAGAAACAAAGTTCTGATCACAAATCTTAATGTGTGTCATGATGATCCTTCAGTAATTTGGAGTGTGACGTCTTTGGCCTGTATAACAGTGAGTCTACCCAAGGTTGTTAAAAAAAATGCAATGGAATTTCAGCACAGAGCCTAGTCTGGTTTTATTGGGGTGGGGGCTTTTGTCAGAAAAATGAGCCTAATCAGGTCCTCTCAAGAAGATTTCCCTGTGACACCTTTATTAGCACATGTAATACACAAGGAAAAATGCAGTATAACCAGAGTAATTAGGCTGGACTCCAGTCTTCTGTGAATAACCTGTAATCAGCACTTGTTAACTAGACATAGCTCCTAGGCTGGGTAAACTGGGTAAACAAAGAATACTCATGAAAAACAGAAAAATCATTACTTTTCATGTCTGATAATAACATTACGCTGTTAATAGTTTAAGAGCTCGTAAAATGAAGTTTCCAGAATTTTAAAGCAAGTTTACAACATTTATAAGCACTGCTTATAGCACATAAAGATCATAAAACAAGATGTAATTACATCAGCTCTGCAGGATCAGTAAACGAAAAACACATTTTGTTGAGTAATAAAAAGTGCAAAGTGGTTTATTATTATTTTTTCACTTAAATGCAAATTCCACTGTTTTGCATGCACTATTACAATAAATAAAGGTAAACATAAACTTGCTTTCATATTAGGCAAATACTGAGATGGAATGGAATAATATGAAAATAATGTGAATGAAGCCATTTTAAAATTATGGCATATGCATGTATGTTTAAAAAAAACACAGAGTATTCACCAACATTCATTACTTTATCGTTTCACAAGTGTTTTTATTCCACAAACCATTAACTGCTTTAAGTCTCTGAAATAACCTTTTAAGTGCAGAAATGGGGTATGTTTCCCAAAACCAAAAGTATATAAGCGCATTTCCTTTGCAAAATAAAAATGGAGACAGAGTGAGCACGACTGTCCACAGTGTTTTCAGCTGTCAATGGAAGAGCAAATACACTGCAATAAAAATGGTTACGCATGTTATATGATTTACTTGTGCAGTATGTTTCATAGCATATCTTGATCCAGCACTGTTTGCCGAAACTCCATTCTCCCTTTCTGGAGTCAGAAGCTGCTTGTGAAAGGTGACATCATCCACATATAAATCATCAGGTAGCTCTAAAAAGGAAACAAAAGAAAGTATTTGAAGCATAGTAATATAGCAAAATGTAAGACAAAATTATGGGTAAAGATATGAATCATGCAAATTAGTTTCATATGTTGTTCATATGTTTGACCATTTTTTCTCTGTCCAGTGATGTGAAAGATGTTGAGAAGCAACCTGAATGCTGAGTGTTTTTAACCCTGCATCCATTTACAGTATTATTATTAGGCCATTCATTCATTAGACTTGCTATCAACTAGAACAACAGATATCTGCCCAAAATTAGTTGCTCAGTCAACTAAGTTTATTTTATCAGACATAAAAACACTTATTTTTTTCCAAATCTCCTTAGGGTACTTTTCTTAATTATGTTCATTGTTAATATAGGCATTACTAACCTGTAACTATTGTTTTATTACTGGTATTCCTTCTACAGCTACACTTTTACAGTTTTCTGCACATGGGTAAAACCCTCAGAATGTCCACTGATCTGGCTGGGCACTCCATTGGTGATAGGCCTAATTCCTGACACCAAAGTGAAAAACTCGTCCACTTAAAAGAATAGGTTCTTTGAGTTGAGGACTTAAAAGATGCCTCCAACACTGTTGGAACCACTATCAGAGGATAAGGGGTGGAAATTGGGAGGTGACTGGGAAGGCAGAAGCAGATATGCAGTGAGCACACATGTGGGTTAGACAGCATAAGCGCAGCTGCCCTTCCCCTACCAGCACAATCAATGTTGTCCTTTTAAATAATAAGAAAAAGAAATACAGACTTCAGTGTTATAACTGCAGAAGTGTGAGGCTTTAAGACTCTGGGATGGATTCTCAAAAGTTTTTGGGACTAAGTTCCACACCGCAACTCCAGTTGTGGACCAAAATCTCCACAGCTATGGAGATTGGTATTTTTATCCGTAGCAGCTATGGAAGATGTTATGGCTGGTCCCATCAACTGCAACATTTTTCTGCGGTTGTGGGGATTTCTACGTCAACACCACTTGCAAGCTGCCATAAATTGTGCAGCCAGTCATAAACCAGCTCCACTTTTGAGAATACTGTAGCTGCAGGAGAAAATGCAGTTCCGCAAGTGACAACTCACTTGCACTGAGTTTTTCCCATAGCTGTGGGAGTTTAGAGATTTGAGAATCCAGACCCTTGACTTTATATAACTCTCTGTGAATAGGGGAGTATGTTTTTCGAGACAAAAAGCAAGAAAAGCAAACTTGGTACCTGTGGCATGCTAGTATATTAGTAGAAGGGCCAAATTCTGCAGAACTCATACAATACACACAGCAAGAATGTCAAAGCAGAGAGCTAATCCCTTCCCAGTGGTTTTGGGGCCTTAGAAAATCAACTGACATTTTACCAAGTCATTTGAAAACAAGAAAAGAATAAAAAAGAAAAAGAAAAAAAAAAAAAAGAGTACTCTCTGGTAAAACTGCCTGCAACTCCGGGTGCATAACCAGACTCCAGAAATGTTCTACCAAAGCCAGCTAAGTGAACCTCAGTAAGTGAACCTCAGTAAGCCTAAAGAAGAAAACAAGGGATTTTGGCAAGTTGCTTCATAAGTTTTCAGTGCAATCACCTTAGTAAGCACTGCTTTTACACTTCTACAGAAGAAATTGTTGGAAAAGTCTTGGCACAACTCCTTGTCACTTCTGTGATACTCCTGAGCTCCCGTAACACTTGTGAAGTTAAAAGTGAACCATAAGAGGATGTAAGTCCAGGTTTTACCTGGGAGAAGTGGCTTTTAACCACACTGTTTTTTTTTCCTTTTCTCAATATGGTAACTAGCACACTTGACTGAACTTAATATACACTAATGTAATAAGGAATCCTTTGAAGGTGAATTTGAAAACAAACTTCCTTTTTTACCATGACAAAATTTATAGAGCATTATTGAATTGGTGTGAAATTAGTCAAGTGACTCCCCCCCATGCTCATTTCTCCTTTTCTTATGTGAAACCCATCCAGTTCAGACAGTAGAGCTTGATAACAAGCTTGAGGCAAAAGGAGAAATAATAATCTACAACCCACTCCTGTCCCTGCACAAACAGAAGGGGAAAATGAAAAAAATTAACTTAGAGTCTCAGAAAAAAGACAATACCAAAGAATCGAAGAACAGAGGACTGATAATGTCTGACAAAGCAGAAAAAGCAAAAAACTATGTTCCTCTAAAGCAATCTCAAATTAAATTCCCTTTACAACAAAACTTCATTTAATTTCATTCATTTCATTTTATTAAAGGGTTAGACCATTGAGAATTAACTCATTTAAAATAGTGACCCATGGCACAACAAACTTAACTTGGCCAAAAATGGTGGCAACAAGACATAGTGAGTTGGATTAAGCTGTGGGGAAGGGGGTATAGCATCAGAAAACAGTTTTGGGAATGCAACTGCACTACAACAAATAAATGGAGACGTCATAATAGAACCAAGAATCACCAGGAACAGAAAAAAGCAACTTTAACTAAGATAAGCATAGACAGAATGAGCCAGAGTCTGGGACCTAGAATATAAACACAAAGGCTGAAGAAAATGCACAGCAAAATAAAGATACAAATGAACAAACAGATTCAAACAAAATTCCATCTAATACAACAAATGAGGAAGGCCCCCCCCACCCCAGGATGGGCAATGAAACTCAGAGTCTGTCTGTAACATTTAAGAGAACACTAAATGGTTGGGATCCATGCCTGACAGCCTACAGGAACTAAAAAACGAAATGGTAGATCTGGAAAAACAGTTAACAGAGAAGCTACCAGAGAAAATGCACTAGAGGAAAGGCAATCTTCTTTCGATGATATTTTAAATTCACTTCTTTAAGAAATTAAAGATTTAAAGTATCAGCAGGAAGTAATAAAAACGGACAAGAGGATCAAGAAAATAGAGATAGGAAGGGAAATGTGAGAATCTTTGGTATGTTACAGATTTGGGAAAAGACAGGAACTCTGCCAGAGGTGGCTACTGAACTATTTCAACAATTTCGAAAAGTCTCCAGCAACCCACAAGTACAAATAGATTGTATTCACTGGACAGGAAAAGCCCTTGGCAAAGATGGTTCACGGCCAACAATTGTAAAATTTTGAAGTCAGAAATGAGTCGTAAATGCCATCATCCAACAAAAGGGTTTAAATTCAAAGACCAGAATATTTCCATAAAGTAAAATTTATGTTATGAACTGCTGCAGAAAAAGAAGAAATTTGCTCCAGTAGAACAAATACTACGGAATGAAAAAAATAAGAGCAAATTTTGAGTATCCATCAAAACTGAGTTTTTTTCCTAATGGTCCAAATCCCCTTTATGACACCTGTGATGGTACACTAAGAGACCTGAGGTTGCGGTTACCAATCATCTTCAGTGAACCATTTGCTACCAGTTGAAAGGCTTGTAACTGGTTTCTAAGCTGAATAATTGTGGAAATTCTCTTTATTGGACAATTCTGATATTTCTGAAAGGATGTGGTTCCCTTTTTTGCATTAACCATTCTGCTTTATGAAACCTGTCATAATGCACTTAGAGTACCAAGGTTATGGTTACTGACTATCTTTAAGTGAACCATTTTTTATTAGTTGAATGGTTTGTAACTGGTTTCTAACCTGAATAATTGTTGAAATTCCCTTTATTGGACAATTCTGATATTTTCTAGAAAGGATGCAGTTTTCATTTTTGTATTTACTTAACATTATAGAATTTATACATACTGTAAGGGCAGGAGACTTACATAGTGTGGGGAAGGGGAGGGCAGAAGGTTTCCAGTAAAGAGAACTGTGGTTAGAATGCACTTTTATTTTACTTTTTATTAATAGATGGCATAAATATATAACATGCTAATACTAAGTTCTACTGTGACAGTGTCATAATAATTACTTTTACAATAAACTCAGAAACATGTAAGAGGTAAGGAAAAAAATAACCCACAACAATGCAAGGCGTGCAAATAGAAAATGGGTTGGAGTACAGGAGTAGCTCCATTGCACGCAGTTTAGGTGGGCAGGGGGAGGCTGGGTGGGGGGTGCACAAGAACCATAAAAATATTGGGAATATAGAGCAGAAATTGTATTATCAGTTGCTAGGTTAGTATGGCTATTTTCCTTATTTAATAACAGTGGGTATAGATTAAGGGTATGACTCTTAATATCAATGGAATGTCCTCACCAGCCAAAGAGCCTGATTATTCCAATATATTAGAACCCATGATATTTTGAAAACTGTTTACAGAAAACTTACTTAGACACAGCAGAAGCTCAGAAGGTTAAGAAACTCTGGATAAAACAGGTCTTCTGTGCTCCCACAAAAAAAAAAATAGCAAAAGCGCAATCATAATTGTACGTCAGAAATTTATGGAGAAATTTGTGAATATAATATAAATAATGAAGACAGAATACTTTTACTAAAAATTGATTTGGGAGGAATTCCATTGATTGTTGGTTCAATATATGCACCATTTGAACAACTCTCCTGTTTCTTTGATGAGATGAATAAATTACTATTAAAATGGTGTACAGAAAATCTCATTGTATTTATTTATTTTTATTTAAAATTTGATGACCGGGAAAGGCACACTGAGCCGAGGCTCATTTCCAGGTGCAACCCGGGTACAGAGTGTACAGTGAAGAGAAAAGAGTAACACATGCTGAAGAATACAAACAGTATGTACAGACATTTTTACAAAGCATATATTACATTGTCCATAATAAACAAGTGATTAGTGTGCAGAGTAAATAAGTGAGATGGGGCAAGACTATAGCCGGGGGCTAGGGTAAGTGAGTGGGGACTGTGAGGGGCCTCAGTTGTGTGCTGGGACCATTGGTACATTTGGGGCAATGTGGGGAGAGTCGGAGCCAGAGGCAGAATGAGAAGGGAGCAGGTGGAGTTCGGAGGGGAGATTATTCCAGAGAAGGGAGAGATGATAAGAAAAGGCAGATTGGCTGGTGAGAGTGTGTGGTTGGGGCAGGTGAAAAGTGCATGGATCCCTGTGGCGAAGAGGGTAGTTTAGAGAGGTGGCTGGTGTGAGGTGGGAAATGAGGTGGGGGGGAAGGGAATCAAACCAAACCAAAATTTAGCTATGAAAGAGGCACTGTGGATGACTCTCCTGTGGGAGAGTGGAAGTAGGGCAAGTGCGATGTAGAGTAGGCAGTGGTGAGTGAATGGGAGGGAGGCAGTGACGAAGTGGCAGAAGCAGTTTCCTGATAACTATCACAAAAGGGCTCAGCATGTGGATGAACTGAACCGGATAACATCAATAACAATATAATAGTTCTTCTGAGCATTTTTTTAAGATTGCAGTAACCCAACTTTTGACTCTGTGTCCCTAAAAACTTACCAGTTGAAGGAAAAGGGAACTTAAAAATTGTCAAGATTTCACACGGTAACCATGCAATTGTTCTTATTTCATACTCAGTGTTGATAAGGGGAGTATGGGATACAGACCCCTGACATGCCAGAGTGGCCTTCCTCTTTGTTATGTTAGTACAGGCCAGGTAGGTTACCTTGGCTCCCATATTAACCCAACCCCACTCCTCAACCCCTAACCAGGACATAACACCCAGAATAATTATAAAACCAGAAAGTTTCATTTTTACAAAAACAACACCACAATATTCACTAAAAAAAAAAAAAAATCAAAGATTAAAACTGATAACTTTTAACCACTATTAACTAAACTGTATCCTTAAATAACTTTAATAATATATCTAATATCTAACAAGGCATTGGAGAGTAACAAATTGGTGTAACTTATACTGTACCCCTTTAATTATCAATTCCTTGCAGCCACATACTGAGGAAACAAAACCTTCCAAGTTCAGTTTCAACCAGGAGTGGCACTCACGCCACTCACAATGCTCATGTTACGCTCATGCTTCTGAGCAGCACAGGAATTTAAATGTCTTGAACCCCGCCTCCCTTGATGACCTCAGCAAAATGCTCCCTGAACCCCCTACTCGCTGCACAGATGATAGCTTAAGGCACAGTCACAGCAATTAGATGGAAAAAGAGTCTCTCACACTGTTGGTAGCTTCTGGCAAGGGGAATCCACTTGGGCAGCAGCCATCAGATGAAGAGCAGGAATACAGTCTAGCCACTCGCGAGAAGCGCGGGAATTTAAATGTCTTGAACCCTGCCTCCCTTGTCAGCCACAACATCCTGTTAGCAAAACTTGTCACCGTTAGTTTCTCCACTGTCTGGATCACCATCTGTTTTTCTGGTCGGTCCCAAATGGTCTGCCTTGGTGACGTCTCCTCATCCCTTTTGTCTGTCACAGTGGGTGTCCCCCAGAGTTCTGTACTTGGCCCCCCCCTCTTTTCTCTCTTTAACTTCCTCCCTATGGCGGGCCTCTCCTGTAATTCAGTCCTGTACGCTGATGACCTAATACTATTCCATAGTGACCCATCCCCTGCAACTCTGTTCTCTACCCATACCACTGAGTTCTGCATGGCCCATCATTGGTTCTCCACCAACAAACTATTGGTCAATGCTTCTAAAACAAAGGTCATGCTATTTGGTTCTAGACCAAAACTCTCCTCCCTTTCCCACTCTGGCTGCTTTATCTCTGTCCTTTTCCCAGATGGTTCCCCCTTTGACACTGTTCTTGCCTTCAGGTATCTGGGGGTAATCCTGGACTCATCCCTTACATTTTCTGACCACACAGCCTCTCTGATCAGGCACATTAACCAGAAGATAGGGCTTTGCTATTGCCTAATTGATCACCTTACACTTGAAGCATGCCTAGCTGCTGCCTGTGGCGACCTCCTCCCCTTCCTTGATTATGGGTGCCCTGTGTACTCCCTTACCTCATCTGCCAACCTGAGCCAGCTGTACACTACCTATAATCAGATATGCCGCTTTGCCCTCTGCTCCCCTCTCTCCACACACCACTGTTTGATATACCAGTCCCTAAACTGTCTCCCCTCTCAAGCTCAATGCTCCTATCAGTTGGCTCGGACAGTTGGTGATACCTTACACAACCCCCCCCCATTCTCTTCTATCTCTCCTGATCTGGCCCAGAACCTTTAGCCACAATCTGCATCACTTTTCCCCGCTCCAACTTGAATGACCTAAAATAACCACCAGGATGGGCCAAGGAGCCTTCTCTGTTGCTGGACCCTCACTATGGAATGGCCTCCCCTCCTCCCTTCATTCCCCCAATCATGCTCTAAATCTAAACACACTGCTAAAAACCCACTTCCTGTCCTCCTCAGTCTGTAACAGTCCATAGGCCACTAGCCCTGCTGCTCCTCTTATGCTGTCTCCCACCTCCTCCCTCCCATCAGTGCTCTCCTCCCCATCCAAATTTTCTTGATTCACCGCTCACCCTGTTCCTTCCAAACAGCAGCTGGCTATTTTCCTCAAACCATGCCCTCTTGACTCTGTGTCCCACCTGACCTGACATTGCCATCAGCCACTGTTAACCTATCTATTTTCAGTTGATTTACCTTCATTACACTGTTTCCATGTGTGTTATCTAATTTAATTTCATTTGTGCACTTTGTCAGATTGACATAGTGGTGTTTACCTGTATTTATCCTCTAAGGCATTGTATTTTATTCTCATCACCTCTGTGCCATCTGTTTGTGCTTGATTTCCTGTTACACAGTAGATACTGGTATTGAGCCTTATATGATTCCTGCTGTATGTGATGACTATAACAATACTGGATTTTACCTTGTATCTGCCAGTCCCTGGCCCTTGTATGATTCCTGCTGTATGTGATGACTATAACAATACTGTATTTTACCTTGTATCTGCCAGTTCCTGGCCCTTGTATGATTCCTGCTGTAGGTAATGACTATAACAATACTGTATTTTACCTTGTATCTGCCAGTCCCTGGCCCTTGTATGATTCTTGTTGTATGTAATGACTGTACCTTTCCATGTATGTGCCAGTACATGGCCCAGGCTGTGCCTGAAAAAGGTATTTAGATCAGTGCACCAACCCAGTTAATAAATGAATAACTAAATAAATAAATTAGAACAGGTCCCAATTGAACTAAGAAACTGGTATTCCACATTGCAATAAAATGAGCCAGATGAAATAGTGGAGGGAGACTCTTTAGAGAATCAGAATGAAAGAAATGGTCACGTGGATGGGTGACAGGAAATCGCTAGGGCAGAGGTGAACCTGCAAAATACTAATAATAGCCAGAGACCACTGACAGTAGCCAAAGCAGTATCAAATGTTCCACCAAATAAAGAAATATTGGTGATAGGGGACTCAATCATTAAATTCACGGACAAAGTGATTTGTAAAGGAAGGAAAGAATGGTTAGTTCCCTTTCAGGTGCTAAAACTGAGGATATTAAAAACAATATTGGAGGATTTTTGAAAGGCACAACTTCCCCCTTAAATGTGTTGCATGCAGGAACAAATGATGTAGGTAAAAGAAATTAGCTTGATGTCCAAAAAGATTTTGAAGAGGTAGGTAGTACAATTAAAAATAAAGGAGGCAAGATGATCCTGTCTGAAATCATTCCGTTCCCTAGAGCAGTAACCAAGAAAAATCTGTAGATAAGAAATTTGAATGGATGGCTGAGGAGATGGTGTGTATGCGAGGGCTTTGAATTTCAAAGAAATTGGAACAGATTCAGTGAAGACACAAGACTGTATGGACATGATGGACTACATTTGAGCAGACATGGATCCTGGGTACTTGGAAATAGAATAATGAAAATATTATGAAATGGTTAAACTAAAAAGGAAGGGGTAAAGGGGGGTGGGGGGCATTAAAAATGCATATAGCCCATACCACAAAAACAGGCTGCCTATAGAAAACATGAAAGGAAGGACTGGAAAGTACTACTTACAAATGCAAGAAGTCTAGTAAGAAAAAAGGAAGAATTGGAGCAAATACTGGTAAAGGAGGGAATACACATTTGTGCCATCACTGAAACCTAGTGGACAGAGTGCATGATAATTGGGACAGAGAGATTTGGGGATACACACTGCATAGTAAGGAAAGAAGGTGGGGGAGTAGCCATATATGTTTCTACTAACATAGTAGCTGAAAGAATAACCCATGATACTGAGGATGACTGTGAGTTGGAACATATATTGCTAAAATTAATACCAAAAAACAGAAAGAAAATCATTGTGGGTGTTATTTACAGACCACCTGCATATGGTATGGAGATAAATGAAAAACTGTTTGAGAGAGTGGCCAGTTTAAATCCAGATGACAGGCTATTGCTGCTTGGCAATTTCAACATGCCAGGTATCAGCTGGGATACTGTGGAAGCCAGGACGAATACTGAAAAAGATTTTATGGAAATTGTGAATAGGCTGAGCCTGCAGCAGCATATATTGTTTAAAATAAGAGGAAATAATATACTAGATATTGTTTTAAGCAAGCTGGAGGAACAGATAATAAATTGCAGGATTCGAGAATCACTATGTGGCAGCGATCATGACATAGTGATGTTTTAGGTGAAGATGGCAAATTACAGGGTGTATGGCAATATGAAAATTAAGTGTCTTAACAAAGTGGATTATCTAGGGAAGAAGGATAAGTTAAGAAACTAGAAGTGGGAAAATTATTTTAATAATAATGATCTCAATTGTATGTGGGATTTTTTTAATGAAAAAAATTAAATAATATAATAGACACATATGTACCAGTACAGGAAAAGTATAACAAAAGACTGAGGATTCTGGGATGGCTGAGTAAGACAGTTAAAAACAAGATTAGGAGGAGAGGAAAAGCCTACAAAAAGGAGTAGAAATTAAATACTCAAACATGGGAGATGTACAAAAGGAACAAAAAGGAATGTAAACAGGAAATAAGGATGGGAAAAAGAACTATAAAGTTAGATTGGCTACTAAAGTTAAAGACAACTATAAGGCATTTTACAATCATGTTAATTATAAGAGAGATGGCACCACTCAAGTAGGACCCCTATTATATGCCAATGGGCAACTAGTCATTGATGAAAGTCAAATGGTTGAAATGTTAACTAGTTACTTTGGAAGTGTATTTAACAAAAAAGAAACACATGCCATGGCTGGACAGCAGTTGGTAAGTACTCCTAGAATTAAAATTGAAAAAAACAATACATACACCTGCTTAAAAAATGGATCCTAATAAAGCTTCAGGACCCAATGGCTTAAATCCTAGAATTATTAGGGAATTAAAGCAAGAACTAGCAGGGCCTGTGACAAGGATTTTCCAATCATCCATGGACAGTGGACAAGTAGTATGCTCTTGGAGGAAGGCGATGGTCATCCCCATTTACAAAAAAGGGAATAAAAACAATGTAAAAACTACAGACCAGTAAGTCTTATGTCCGTTTTGGGAAAAGTCCTTGAAGGGATTGTGAAAGAAGAGGTGGAGAGATTATGGGTCTCAATTGACCTAAGAAATCATGTACAACATGGCTTTCCCAAGTGAAGAACATGCCAGACAAATTTGATAACATTGCCGCCACCTCTGCTCCACTGATGGGAGATTGCTGGAGGTTCCCAGGGTCTGTTTAAAAACTTCAGGAGCTAGATCATTTGCATCTGATCCTGTGGAACTCTCTACCTTGTCGGATTAGAGAGTGCTCGACCATTGAGGCTTTTAAGTCTGCCTCGAAAACCTATTTATTTAGCTTGGCATTTGTTTGAAGTTTTGACCCTGGTTGCCTATGTTTAATTGTTTAAGAATTGTTTCCGGTTTTAAATATGCTTTTTAGAGTTTTTATGTACAACGCTATGATCTTGATTCTGGAATAGTGTTTAATAAATAAAGATTGCTTGCTTGCATTCTTTGAGCGAGTTAGTAAGGCTTTAGAGGATGAGGAAGCAGTTGACGTAGTATTTCTGGACTATAGTAAAGCTTTTTATAGAGTTCCACATAATGGTCTAATTTCTAGTGTTCGCAACGTAGGGTTAAATAACTGGTTAGCCACCTGGAGAGAGTCCTGGTTGTCCAATAGGGAGTAACAAGTTACTGTATGAGGGGTGAAGTCAGCTGGATACCAGTTACAAGTGGGGTGCCTCAGGCATCAGTGCTGGGGCCATGCCTTTTTAACATCTATGCAGCTTCAGTGAGATGCATTGAAGAGGTATGGTTAGCAAAATGTGCCAATGATGATAAGTAAGGGTCTGTGGTCAATAACAGTTGTGAAATAGACAACATGCAGAGGGAAGTAAACAGACTTGATACATGGGCACAAACACAAAAAACTAAACTTTAATACAGATACCTGTAAATGTGCAGTGATGCACCTAGGTAAAAACAATCAGTTTGCACCATATCTTCTAAGAGGATGGTACCAAAAGCAGTTACTGAAGAAAGGGACCTGGGGATTATTTTGACTGATGGCCTGAGTTTTAATAAACAGCCATTCAGTAACCAAAAAGGCAAACAGCATCCTGACACGTATACATACAATAAGCACATAACCAACAGAGACAGAAGAGTGATTTTGCAATTGTATACCTCATTGGTGCAACCACATTTGGTATACTGTGTACAATTTTGGGCACCTTATAACAAAACAGACATTAGATTACTGGAAGGGGTTCAATGAAGAGCAACAAAAATGAAAACAGATATAAGGAGGTTGGAATATACAGAGAGATTAAATAGGCTTGGGTTGAATTCCTTGGAGTACTGTAGACTAAGAGGAGATTTGTATCTGGTACATAGGGCTTTCGACAATCATAAGTTATCGGACTGCTTGAGATTTGAGATGAGGGCTACACAGAGAGACACACGATCCCACACACGACAGTTAAGAGGGGAATTAAACAGCAGCAAGAGACACTTTTTCTCAAATGAATACTGCCTCTGAGGCAGCGCTGCCTCGGAGGCAGATGACTTAATCCCACCCTTTGCTGTGTCTCATTGGTTAATACCTTCTGAAGGACAATAACTGAGGTTGCCTGCCTCTAGCTGCTGATTGGTTACACATGCCACTGCCTTGGAGGCAGACCACTTAATCCAACCCGCCGCTGTGTCTCATTGGTTAATACCTTATGAAGGCAGTAACTGAGGTTGCTACCTGTTGCTGCTGACTGGTTATTCATCTAGTCTCTGAATGGACCTCCCACATGTTTTTCTTGCTCTGATTGGGCGGTTCTAGCTTGTCCCTGATTGGTTGACATACAGAATGTGCCCTTTTTAAAGACATGTTTTTTTTAAACAACAGTTGTCTCCAAGGCAGATCTGCCTCCGAGGCAGCCCTGCCTTTGAAGCAGGAATGCATAGGGCTGCCTACCTGGCAGGGCTTTAACCTCTATAGCTAAAGACATGAGCTTCACTGCTGTGCCAGTTTGGTGGTGTAATGGAAAGGTCTACATCCTGATAAACAAGAGGTTGAGAGTTTGAATCCACACACGGTCTCATCAGTTCTCTTTTGTCAGAATTTCATTTGAGTGGTGATTCATGGCAGCATGGTGTTAGAATAGTTAGCATATGAGAAAAGGGACTTACTGTAGCTGTGAGAAAGAATAATTGCAACAATAAACATTTGCATTGAAGGCAGATCTGCAACATTTTCTTAAACAAATTTGTCTCTGAGGCACAGCTAAGTCCCTTTTCTTACATACTTACTATTCTAACACCATGCTGCCATGGATCATAACTCAAAGGAAATTCTGACAAAAGAGAACTGAGGGGACCCTGTGTGAATTCAGACTCTGAACCTAACATTTATCAGGCTTTGCACCTTTCCTTTACACCACCAAGCTGGCACAGCAGTGAATCTCATTTCTTTAGCTATAGAGGGTAAAGCCCTGCCTGGCAGGCAGCCCTATCCATTCCTGCCTCAAAGACAAGGCTCCCTTGGAGGCAGATCTCCCTCAGTGACAACTTTCATTTAAAAAAAGTGTCTTAAAAAAGGCATTTTCTGTATGTCAACCAATCAGGGGCAGGCTAGAATTACCCAATTAGAGCAAGAAAAAACATGTGGGAGGGCCATTTAGAGACCACATGAATAACCAATCAGCAGCAACAGGCAGCAACCTCAGTTACTGCCATCAGAAGGTATTAACCAATGAGACACAGTGGAGGGAATGATTAAGTGGTCTGCCTCTGAGGCAGCAGCATGTATAACCAATCAGTAGCAACAGGCGGCAACCTGAGTTCCTGTCCTTCATAATGTATTAACCAATGAGACACAGCAGAGGGCAGGATTAGATAGTCTGCATCCAAGGCAGTGGCATGTGTAACTAATCAGCAGTAAGAGGCGGGCAACCTCAGTTACTGTTCTTCAGAAGGTATTAACCAATGAGACACAGCGGAGGGTGGGATTAAGTCATCTGCTTCGGAGGCAGTGCTGCCTCAGAGGCAATATCTCTTGCTTAAAGGTGTACTAAAAAAGGGCAATGTGGTTCTCACAGAGGGTGGTGTGCTTTTGGAACACTCTACCAACTGAAGTAGTGGGATGTAGGAACATCGAGGAATTTAAGATTAAACTAGATAATCACTGCCTCACTAGCAAAACAGGAGGATACTTCCTTTGAGAAAAAGGACGAGCAAAAAAAAAAAAGGGTCAGTAATGCCTACAGATGCATGTATACAACCTATGAAACCTATTAGAGAAGCACAGTAGAAGGACTCTGAAACAGGATTGAAGAAAGGATCAACATGCAACTAATCTCTTTTAGATTGCATTTCTATTTGTTTTTACCTTCTCTTCTATTTGGTTAACTTAACCTACCCTTTCTGGTCATCTGTTTCCTTCTCTAAATAATCTCTTTCTGATCTAATTTAATTTCTACCTTTTGGTTAGACCATTTGGATCCAAATGAAACATTGTGGAGAATACACGAAGATCACTAGATAGACTTAACTATAGATTAACTGTCATACATTCATATGTAAGGATGTAATATATTTTAAACTCTTATGTCCTGTGTCTGGTATAAATTATATTTAAGTAGAACAACTTATAGTGGACACATGATACAGGACAAAATACACCAAGCTATTGATTGGAAATGCTTGGGAATTAATGTATAGTTTGGAATTAAAATATATGTTTTTACCTTTTTTCTTATGTATTACTTCTAGGGCTTCCTTAAAAGATTTAGGAAGAAAGGGCAATTTCGGAAATTATTAGTACAGAAGAGAAATGATACTATAGAAAGGAAGGAAGATGGGCTTTGGGTTGTTAAGGTGGTGGGTAAAACACAACTTTAAAGGAGTCTGGAGAATGGGAAAATATTACATACAATCCAATTGTACAGATTGACATTAATAAAATATCTTTCATATACTGTTCTTATTCCCACTTATGATGCCTACTCTTCATCACTTTTATATCACAAAACATATAACTAATAGTGACTAATGATTTCTCTTTGATTATACAATGGGCACATAGAAAGCTGCTTCCTGAATGGTCCATTGGCACTTCAAACTCATTGTAAATTCTCACCAGTACCAACGGGAGGAAGTGCCAACCAACCAGAAAGCTTCATCAGGAACCCCCACTGGAATCACTCCAAATCCCCTCAAAACAAAAACAGAAAAGCCCCTAGTTGTCTCATCCTTCACTCACTGTTAAACTACCACAACGGCATACAAGACATTCAGAACCCCCAACAAAGCAGTAAACCACTTGAAATAAAACACACAAAAAAACATAAAAGTGTACAACCGCCATAGTATATATGCTGCTAAACCTCAGGTTTCAAACGCAGATCCGTGCAGCAGGACGCCCCCCCCAAAAGTACCTGACAAAAAATAACTGTCTCTTTTTGTATCACTTAAAAAAACTTAAACTCTACCTCCTTTTCCCCTACATGGCAATATATTTTTCTTCACCCTTCAGTACTAGGACTGCTGAAGAGAGGGACCGGTGGGGCATTTGAGCATCACTACATGCACAGCGGTTAAATCATACTCAGAAACTGAGCAAGCTTTCAAGTGCGGGAGACAGCGGCGTTAATTTCCTCCAAGGCGATCTCCGTGTGAGCAAATGCTAAGTGGCACACTGCAGCAGGCAACATGTACCAAGGTGAAACATTGCAAGGCTGCCAACCTCCCAAAACATTTGGCTGGTGGTTGGCACTCCCTACACAGCTCTCGGGCCTTAAAACACATGGCGGTGTGCACTGCTGCCTCTGACTCCTGGTTTACATGTAAACTCCATGCACATTCCTGGCTAGGTACTGATTTTTCCTAGAGCAGAACCAACACAAAGGTTCATGTTTAACGGTACTTTACATTTTAATTTTCAGCACCCACAGATTCCTGTTTCAAATTGGCTGCCTGAGCTCTATTCAACCCACTACACTCCTTCCTTTATATCACAGTCTCCCTTTTCTTAAGACTAACATACATGTGATATCTCCTCTTTACCAGGAAACTTCAGGTTTTTACTGAACTCCCTCCCTCCCTCCCTCCCTCCTGGGAAATAAATCTCCTGCTTAAGTAAAATTCTGTCCAAAATATCCATTGTTTGGGGCAGACAAAGACACATAAAAATTAAATCAGTGATGAACAATGTATCTGATAACTTTATATAACTAGTTGTTTATTCTTTTTAATGTTTATTCTTGACAAAATGAAATACATTACATTTTTGTAATGACTTTTTTCTTATTTTTTTGATGCCATTTAAGGACAAACTCAGGACGTTACAGCATCTCCCTACTAGCAGGCCAATCTCCTTCATAATTTGACCCAAATCTCCCTCTTAAGCAAGTTGGACATATCACATGTATGGACTAATTTGGTTGATCATTCTACCAAGCAGCAGGGAACAATTTTTTTTTTGTGGCGCAAGAATAATTACAATAAAAAATATTTAAAATAGCAAAAAATATATATTTTTCTTTTAAATTATCTTACAAAAATTTAAAAGGGGCCATTTATTATAATCCCTTAATTACCATGACAGGGTGTGGGTTATGTTAGGATATTGCCCTATGACCAAACAACACACTGTATGCCAGGAATCCAATGTAACCCACAATCTCTCTCATGCTAGATTGCTTAAATAATGCATGGTCACATGATGACATAGAAAGAGCCCCGTACAACAATCACATGATTTCTTTAAAAGACAGCTGCAATGGATAACACCACCCTGTTTTCTTCACCTTGAAGGGGAAGTACATATTTATTTCTTTTGGCTATCTTTGTCAATAACTGCATGGGGGTAGGAGCAGAAGGGAGGTTGGGGTAGGAAGAGAGAAGGGCATGTGGTGCAAGGGAGGGGGATGTGTGGAGACCAGAGGTAAAAACAGAAAGAAACTTTGTTTTAGGGATTTGGGCTACACGCATTATTAATTCCTTAATTTTCATGAAAAAATCCATCATATACTCCAGTACAGAGCTTAACTATGTGTGACAAAGTATATTACCATTGAATGTTAAGAGCTGGGAGACTCAATTAAAGTAAGAACAAATTTGAATTATACAGAAAGGAGAAAACAAATATGCTCTTATTACAGTAGGCACATTTTACTCAGGATATTGAATGGACTTGGTATACACACATTATGATGCTCGCTCTCATCTCGTTTATTTTTGTCCTTTACATGCAGTGCATCATATGGCATGGCATGTTTGTATGTACTTGTTTTTGAATATAAAATAAAGTTTCTCAAAACAAAGAAAAAAGAAATAATAATGATGATACTGGAGTGCAGGAGATGGGGGGAGACAAAACTGCTGGGGACAGCATGATTTGGGTGGGCAGGGCAGGGAGATGAGTGGCATGGGAGGCAGTAGGTACACATGCCGAGGGTTACAGACCTACTGCACAACAGAAGTATGTCCAAAAAGCTATAAAAGTGTACTTTATGCTCGTAGGCCCCAATATTGCAAAACTGTGGTAAGCACAGCTGTTTGCACTGTATCTGCACTTGTGCTCCCCCAGCCCTTGCAATATTCAGATGGATAGTGGTTGCCAATGGAACGGCACTATTGGACTGAATATTGGTCCATGTCTGCTCAGTGCTAAGTGAATCTGTGCTGCTCCAATATGGACCAGGGCTACATATGGCCCACGGGAGATAGTGATGCCTGAAACAGGATAGTGCCAGGTCCCCCGTGGGCCATATTTAGCCTGAGCATGCAAATGAGCCCACTGGGGATGCAAAGTACTAAGGGGGCATCTGCATGCCAATTATGGGCTCGTTTACATGTGGTGCTAGAGCCCCTTAGTACCCATTCCTGCTGAAGTGTGAAAGCCTTGGTGGTCAAATGGTTCCTCTCACCCTAAATTGCACAGTCTCATCATATGTAATACTCTCCAGTAGTTCAGTGGTTCCCTCCACTCCCCAACTTTATACAACCTCCACCTTCCTACCCTCCAAGGACCCCAACCCTGCACCCCCCTCAACCAGAGTGCCAGCGTCCAAGCGAGAACTGGCCAGCAAAGCCTATCCTTATCCCCTGGTGGTGCCATCTGACAGTCACAGAGTGCAATCATGCTCTGTGACTGTCAGATGGCAGCCAGCCAAGGAAATTAGAGGAGGGCTGTGCCAGCCACCGCTGGCACTGATGGCAGCACTCAGAGAGAGTGGGGTGCAGGACAGGGGTTCTTGAGGTCACTGTCCATGCCTGTCAGATGGTGGAAAGCCAAGGAGGTGAGAGGAGGGCTGTGCCAGTCACCACTGGCATGGATGCCAACACTTGGGGTCAGGGTGTGGCAGGATGAGGATCCTCAGAGGGTGGTGGTGTGGTGGGTCAGTATACAGTTGAGGGGTTGGGGAGAACTGCTAAACCACCAGGGATAATGTTATGAATGGCAAAAGGAGATGGAGGGGGGACCACTGTGTCACCAGGGTTATAATTATGAATGGGAACTGGGGAGCGAGGGGATCACTATGCCAACCAGAGTAAAAGTTATGAATGGGAACTGGGGAGCTGGGGGGACCACTATGCCACCAGGGTTAAACTTATGAATGAGAATTAACGCTCGGTCAGAGGAGTGCTACTGGCAGAATCCAGGGCTGTGTTCGGTGCTGCTGAGCAAGGGGATTTAACAAAGGAAACCCTTGCATTTCAGACAACAAAAGCAGCCTGCCTGAACAAGCACTCTGCGAGGGTCTGGAGAGCTGAATTTGTGGCAGAGACCATTGGGGCGCAGGAGGCTAGTGCACTGTCACAGTGGGTTAGCAAATCAACTTGCAGGATTATGATTTAAAAAACCCACATCTGCGGCTATTAATCAACTGGGTGTCGAAGGAGTCTTAATTAGTGCTCGGTCGGAGGCGCGCTGCGGCAGAATCCAGGGCCGCGTTTGGTGCTGCTAAGCAGGGGGGTTTAACAAAGGAGACCCTTGCGTTTGGGACAACAAAAGCAGCCTGCCCAAACAAACACTCTGCGAGGGATAGGAGAGCTGAATTAGTGGCAGAGACCAGTGGGAAATGGGAGGAGCCCATCTGCAGCTATAAATCAGCTGGGTGTTCAAGGAGCTTTAAATAGCGCTCAGTTGGAGAAGCGCTACTGAAAGAATCCAGGGTTGTGTTTGGTGCTGCTAAGCAGGGGGGTTTAACAAAGGAGACCCTTGCGTTTGGGACAACAAAAGCAGCCTTCCTGAACAAACACCCTGCAAGGGATCAGAGAGCCGAATCAGTGGCACAGACCAGCAGGGAGTGGGAGGCTAGTATGTTGACATTGCCTTCCCACTCATCCCAGCATCCTCCCACCCTTAACCAGTCTCATTTTTACAGGCATGGTGCCTGATTGTCAGCTTGTGCTTTCTGTTGGAAGACAGGAAGGGAGGGATCACAAGGCATAGAGTAAAAAAAAAAAAAACTCCTCACACAGAGATCTGATTGGTGCGTAAGTACGCAGGTCCAGGAGCCTACCAGGTTGAACGGCCCAGGCGTCATACTCTCTAGGGTAAGTGAAGTTGTAATGGAGGTAGTAATTTCTCATGGCTGCAGGGCACTAGTCTCCAGGGGACTTCTCTGGAAAGTGGATCATTCCCCTTATGTAGTACTACCAGTGAACTCAAGGCTCAGCTGAGTGCAGCATGGAAAAAAATATCCAGGCTGCAACATCAGCTGGTCTGGAGTTCACCCCCTCCACATCTACTCCCTTAGAGATGCACTGGTCCAGGAGGGTGGAAGGTGGTTGGGCGGGGAAGGGTGTTGCAAAGATGAATCAGCCAAACCCTGTCCAGTCCCAGGCTACCCGGACCACAAACCATTTTGCACCCCTGGTGTAGGTGCAGGATCCTGACTCCACTAGGGGGAATGTTGCATCGGGGGGCAGTGGCTAGAGCCAGGCACTAGCATTCAAGGGTAGCCAGAGAAAATGCAGACATAATAAACATAAGAAAATTTTGGTTGTAGGAGAGTCGATGATAAGAGGTGTGGAGAGACAGTTGAGTGAAGACTTAAAGACCAAGATAACAGTCGAATACCTACCAGACGCCTCTGGGAGGAGAGATGCAGAATGCATCAGGAAGATGCTGCGCGGAGAGGGGAATGGAGAACTCAGAGCACTGATGCACGTTGGAACAAATGACCTGGCAAACCAGACAGTGGAGGAAGCCAAGCAAAACTTTTTTAAGCTCAGTAAAGGGTTGTCTGCTTGTTTGTCCTCACTGGCCTTTTCTGAGATCCTTCTGGTATGAGGCAAAGGAGCACATACCAACAGAATCAGGAACAAAGAAACTTGAAGAATTCGACACATGGTTACATGGATGGTGCCAAGAAAAAGGGTACCATTTCGTAGGATCCTGGGGGAACTTCTAGGAGAGGAAGTTCTTTAAATTCAATGAATGTCACCTAACAAAGGAAGGAGTGAGTGCACTCAGACAGAAATTCAATGTATTTGTGGGACATTTAAACTAGGAAAGGACGAGTTTGAGGCTTGGGAACCTATCGGTCACAGCATGGGAGATAGGAACTTAGCTGACACTTCCCCTGAAACATAGAACACTCTACCTCAAGCTGCAAGCAAGTGTACGGTACAGAAGAGTTATCAGGAGGTCAGTAAAGGGGACCAAGCAACCAAAAAGAAGCAGCTGAAACTGATAAAAGAAAGCAAAAGTGCTCCTGCTGAGACCTGAAGAGGAGTATGCTTCAATGCAAGAAGCCTAGGTAATGAAACAGGTGACCTTTGAGCAATAGTGGCAGACACCCAACTAGGCCTGGTGGCAATAACAGAAACATGGGCCACCAACAGCAGTGGTTGGGGCCTCTCGATCCTGGGCTTTTCACTCTATAGAAAGGACAGGAAGAGAACGGGGGAGAGGGGTAGCTCTTTATGTTAAGGAGTGGGTGAGAAGCATGACACTCAACATCAGTGAAAAAGAGGGTGCAGAATCCCTGTGGGTACAAGTTAGCTTGACATTGGGAAAAAAGATCTTCTTTGTGGTCATATACCAGCCACCAGGACAAACAAAGGATAAAGATGAGGTACCTCTGGATGAAATCAGGGAAGTGACTCAGAAAGGGGACATAGTGATGGTAGGCAATCTGAACATGCCCAACATTGACCTGGGTATCATCTTTGGCTAGATCCTCAAAATGTCGGAAGGTGAATAGATAGGCCACTGACAGAGCAAAGGCCGATGGCACATTTATAAGGTAGAAAAAGAAATGGGCAGACTGGATGGGCCTTGCGGTCCTTATCTGCGGTCAACTTCTATGTTTCTATGTATGATCGCAAGTACCATGACAGGGTGTGGGTTATGTTAGGATATTGGCCTCATGACCAAACAACACACCAGGCATTGTAAATCCTAATGTAACCCACACCCTGTTGTGCTAGATTACTTAAATAATGCATGGTCACATGATGACATAGAAAGAACCCCGTACCACAATCACATGATTTCTTTAATAGACAGCTGCAATGGATAACACTGTTTCTATGTTTGGTCAAGGCTTTGCAAGACTGCCTACTCACCCAGCTAGTCAACACTCCAACTAGGATTGATGCCATCTTCAGTGTGGTCCTCATCAACTTGGAGATGGTTTGTACTGTTAAAAAAAAAAAAACATTCTTACCGGTAGCACCATATGGCGTCGGAACCATCCATTGCTTAACCAGACCCAAAATGGCTGCACAAGATAGAATGAGTTAAGATTAGGGAGTCACTGGCAAATAATGACCACAACTCCATCTGGTTTGAGTTGTCCCTACAGGATGTAAATTCTAAATCACTGATGGAGGTCTTGAACTTTAGAGGAGTATACTTCAATAGGATGAAGCATATAGTCAGAGGAAAACTGTTGGGGATCCAAGAGAAATGGGTGGTAGAAGACATATGGGAGCAGGTTAAATAAGCCATTCTGGAAACCATCAAACTATACATAAGGACAGTGACAAAAAGGAACAGGCACAGAGACCCATTTAGTTTATGGGCCAAGTCAGGAAAGCAACTAGGAGCAGAAGGGTAGCTTTTCACAAACATAAGGCAATCAAAGAGGATTGTGATTGGGACAACTATACCCAAAAAAGCAAAGAGGCTAAGAGGGCAGTACGACTGGCTAAAGTAGCAGCAGAGCTTTGGATAGTGAAAGGGGTCAAATCTAGGGACAAACACTTTTTCACTACATTCAGGAGAAGAGGAAAAATGGAGCGGGGGAATAGTTTGGCTCTGAGAAGGTGATTGGATCTTTGAGGGTGATGAGCAGAAGGCAGCTGCTCTGAACAACTTCTTCTGTTTGGTATTCACCAAGGAGCACGATGGACCAATTCCAGAGAGTGGCGTAAAGGCTGATGATAGGGGGATCCTGAGAATGGAGACACCAATGTTTACCACAGATAGGGCCAGGGAAGCAATGGCACAACTAAAAACTGACAAAGCACCTGGACCAGATGGATTGCACCTGAGGGTGTTGAAGGAATTTGCTGAGGAACTGGCATATATCTTGGCACATTTGTTCAACTACTTGTTACAGACAGGAACCATGCCTAGGGACTGGAGAAGAGCAGATGTGGCACAAGGGAGGGAATAGGTAAGAGACCGGCAACTATAGACCTGAGAGTCTCACATCCATAGTTGGAATCTCTAATTTAACAGGGCTTAGTAGAGTACCTGGAAAAGAATGGACTTCAAGATGGGAGGTAGCATGGGTTTGTGTTAGGGAGGTCATGCCAGATAAACCTCATTACATTCTTTGACTGGGTGACTATAAAACTGGATAGAGGCCACCCGGTGGATCTCCTCTACTTTGATTTTAGTAAGGCCTTTGATTCAGTGCTGCATAAGCACGTATTAAGAAAGTTAGAGGATCTAGGCATTGCCAGGAACATAGTCAGGTGGGCTGGAAATTGTCTAAGGGGCAGACAACAGAGAGTGGTAGTCAACGGTGTGAGGTCAGGTGTAAGGGAGGTCACTAGTGGGATGCCATAGGGTTTAGTCTTGGGTCCAGTCCTCTTTAATATGTTCATTAGTGACATTGGTGATGGTGTTCAGGGCAAAATGGCAATCTTTGCAGATGACACTAAGCTAGGTGGTAGGGTTGACAGTGCTGAGGCAGTGAAGGAACTGCAGAAAGACCTAAAGAAGTTGGAGAGATGGTCCAATGTTTGGCAGCTGAAGTTTCATGCAAAAAAATGCAGGGTGTTGCATCTGGGTAAAGTGAACCCAAGAGCAGAATACTGGCTTAATAGGGTCCAACTCAGCACCTCACATGAGGAAAGGGATCTAGGGGGTCATCATATGAAATACCCTGAAGCATTGAAGCCAATGCAACAAAGCTTACAGCAAAGCAAATAAAACGCTGGGGTGTATAGGGAGAGGTGTTGACAGCAGGGACAAGGAGGTAATCCTCCCACTGTATAGGTCACTGGTGAGACCTTTCCTGGAATACTGTGTCTAAAGCTGGAACACTCATCTTTGGAAAGACAAAGATAGGCTGTGCAGAGAAGGGTGACCAAGATGGTTCACGGCCTCCAGGGGCTCTCGTATGAGGAGCGACTAAGGCCATTGAACATGTACTCTCTGGAGACTAGAATGGAGAGGGGAGATAAGATTAAGACATACAGGTTCATGAGAGGCATTAATAGGATGCCCTACTCAGAACTTTTTAGAGTTGAAGGCTTAGCCACAAGGGGCACATGAATGGAAGTTACGGAGTGGGAGCTTCAAAAGGGAGCCAAGGAAATATTACTTCACAGAAAGAGTCATTTAGCCATTAAATAGACTGACCACCGAGATGGTGGGTACCAAGACCGTGGTGGCTTTCAAGAGAGGGTGGGACAGGGTTAGAGCTCAACTAGGTGCAGAGAGTACAGAAATTGAGTAGGGGCTAGGTCCCCTGACTCATAAAAGGTCTTGGTAACCCTTGGGCAGACTTGATGGACCCATGGTCTCTTTCTGCCATCATTTTCTATGTTTCTAGAGTTCTATGAACAGAAGATGGGGGGATCACTATACCACCAAGGATAAAGTTATGAATGGGAACAGGAGATCGGGAGTAGGAAGCTGCAGTATAGCCATCCTGCCTTCTGGGGGGTAGGATTAGCACCCTGGTAAGGTGGTTTTCAGCACTGGTAAACAGCATTACTCGGGGGGGGGGAGGGACATTTACCACCACCTCAAACCTTTGTAAATGCTGCTGCACCAGTATGCATGAGGTCACCCCTTCATTTCCATATGCACAGGAGCAATTTAATGCCTTGGTGTGGCCAACTTTGGGGAGCACTCCAGGGGGCTCTGAATATGGCCCCACCTGGAGCGTCAGTGCAAATCTGGGTTAACGCTGGAGCTAACCGTGTTCACACCAAGGCTAAACTTTGAATATCAAGACCATAGTGCCTCTTTTATGAATGATAATTGATTATAGGGTGTTCGGTGCACATGGGGTTGTTTTAAAACTTTTAAAAATGAAGTTACTGTGTTAAGGCAAGAAATTGGTTTTTACATTACTAACATGGCTGCCAAAAATTTATTTTCCGAAGTTTCTAGCAGGCATGGATATGTGAGATGCACTGTGTTCTCGTTGCCAGAAAAGTGCCACCTGTTGAGTTTTTGCTCTGTAACACATGTCTAGGGATGGCTTTTGATCAACCAGGATGCAGCATTTTCCCCCCTACCCACTTTATAATGTTGCATAAACTATGCAGTTTGGCATATCACTGCAGGAAGAATTGCTTCCATATTAAAGTGACTTCAACTGAAGTGTACTGCTTGGAAAATTCAGTCACATGAACAAAGTGTAAAAAATGCGTATAGCACATCATAGAGCCAACAATAAAGATATACACGCATAGCAGAAGTTAACATAAGAAAGCACTTTCTTGTGTTTTGCTATGTGAGTATATCTTATTTAATTGTTGGCTCAGTAATGCGCTATATGCATTTTTTACACTTTGTTGGTGTCATTAAATAAAGTTTTCTATGTGACTGAGCAGGTGCTATGCTTTGCTTCAAGTGTTTATGGGTTGCACAGAGAATATCTATTTTCTGGTGCAGCACTGTTGTTTGTATGGTATAGAGAACAAAATTTGTCATACCTCTTAATCTCCTTTCACGCAAAAGTAGCAGGGAGACAAAAGAGACTTAAGGTGGAATACATAATGAAATCACATAGAAGCAAGTGAAAAACATTTTGGAAATTGATGAATTGGTGTTTATAAAGCCAACTCTCAACTGATTAATTTCACTTTATAGCTCATTTCCAGAGCACCATTTCCCAAAGGCTCGAATTACCTAACAGTAAAATGCATATACTGTAGAACAACAAGCAGTAAAACAGTTCCCCAAATTACAAAGGCTTAATAAATAATCAGAAAAACTCCAGAACAGTGGGAGTAGAATTTGGATTTGGATTTTCCTGCAGTGTTTGTGAAGGCCTGGATGAATAGATACTATATGTTTTCAGTTTGCTTTTAAAGGAAAGCTGTCGTTTGCAGGGGCTCCCACCCCTGCAAACGTCACCCTCTGGTTAAGCTTTTTGCTGAAAAGCGCATTTTTTTATGCCCGGCAAAGTAGTTTAATTTAAGAAAGTGAAGTCAGCTACCCAGAAGTTTGGTGGACTATTGGGCGGCACCATTAACTACAACGATGCGTCGCTGCACCCTGCGCTTCAATATAAATGCATTGAAGTGCAGGCTGTGGCGCCGCACAGTTATAGTTAAGGCTGCCATCCGATAGTCCACCATACTCGGTAGCAGACTTGCTTTCTTAAATTAAACTACTGCGCATAAAATGTGCTTTTCAGCAAAGCTTAACTGATGGGTGAAGTTTGCAGGGGTGGGAGCCCCTGCAAACGACAGCTTTCCTTTAAAAGCTGCACTGAAACTAATGACACAATACACAGTGTTCACCCAACTAGATTCTGGCATATTCACACATCTGTATATTACAAATTGGTCAATGTATGAACCTAAGCATGACTGTGCATGCACAACTTTAACTTATAGGAAGTGGGGACCTGAATTCCAATAGGTGTATATGAGAAACTGAGTCCCAATGAGCACCCGTTTATGGAGGATGGAAGTGACATATACTAATCATGTACTAGTAGCAGTAACATTTGTATTCATATTTCATATGAACAGGATAACTTAATTAAGCAGAGCTCATTTTCAATGAGATCCTTAGGCCAGGTACCATTATGAAAAGTTAAAACATATAAACAAAAATGACAAACAATACAGTAAATAATGTATATTATACCAGGGCAAGAAAAACTCCTGGACTCTGATTGGTCAGTCTTGGGCTGGACCCGTGATGTTATCCCAGCACAACATCACGGCTCTAGTCTCAGCCTCACTGTGAACCTGCAGATGATCTTTTGCTTGATTTCCTCAAGCTTGATTGTTTCATCTTCTCTTAAAAAACAAAAATATTTTTCCACACAAAAACATCTTTAAAATGATTTTTTTATTCTGTATAACAATGAACCATTGTATAATAGCAATAATGCCCTCCAGGGTGTGTGTCATTTGGGATAACATCACGTCTCAGTTATTGGACACACTCGGCCTGTGGCCTCGTGCCCAACCATGTGAGGCATGATGTTATCCCAGCATGACACACACCCTTTAGGGCATTATTGCTTAAATAGATTCACAGTAATAATGTGTAGCAATTATAAAAAGAAAAATATACTGTACATTCTGCCCGGGATATTCCCAATACGCCCTGGCGCGATATTGAAAGGAGCAGGTTACGCGGCGCAACCCCGATACCACCGGGATGCATTGGTAAAGTGTGCAAGCACAGATACAGAGGATGTGCCCATGCATATATGGCACTCGATATTCAACCAGGATGTGCAGCACATATGCTGGTCTAACCCCATCGCCGCACACTGGTGCCCAGTTCAGCCATAAAGAGGTTCAAATGCTGGCCACCCACAGGTGGGTGGCTGTATTACAAGGCACAGCACAACAGCTGCCAGCTGTGGGTGGCCACCACCAAGCAAAAACACCGTCCACAAGCACCGGTCCCCCTGGTAGTCAGTGGCCACCGCATGCCGATCATGAGCAGTAGTAAACTAAACATAATCCTATGCCCGATCGTGGGCAGTAGTGAAAGTAAACATAATCCTATGCCATGATCATGGGCAGCAGTAAGAATGAACATACTCCTGGTGGTCTAGTGGACCCCCTCCCTCCCCATATGCCCGATCACTGGCAGTAGTGAGAATAAATGTAAGCCTATGCCCGATTGTGGGCTGTAGCAATGCAAGAGCTCAATCTGGAGGTCCAGTGGTACTCCCCTCCCCACCCACCCACAGAGGCCCCTGGCTGCCCACCCCCCGTTATCGGCGGGTGGCAGCACCCACCTGTGAACTGCCCGGCCTCCCACTGAATGACAGCATACAGTATGTTCTGTACATCTATTGGGCCACAGTGTGGACCAATGGGCTTGCAGACCATACTGTATGACACAGGACCAGATATGTGAATGAACGTGTTCTGGGTGGCTGGGGGCCTCTGTGGATGGGTGGGGAGGGGGGTACCAATGGACCACCAGGGGTATGTTTATCCTTATTACTGCCCATGATTGGGCATAGGCTGACATTTATTCACACTACCACCCGCGATCGGGCACTCAGGGAGGGAGGGGGGTCCACTAGACCACCAGGATTTTGGTTCTTCTGACTACTGCCCGCGATCGGGCATAAGACTATGTATCATGTTACTACTGCCCATGATTGGGCATATGGGGGGCTGCAATAGCCCACCAGGGAGCAAACCCCCATCGACAGCAGCTTGGCAGGGTGCTAGGCGCAATTCGCCGGGGCGCCCAGCGCATCACATCCAAATGGGCCCATAATGTCATGCAGATGGCCCTATTTGCACCTTGCATAGATTACAACCTCATTTGCACGCCCCCGGCTGCATATCATGGTGATGTACCTAGCACAATGGCAGTTGTGCTGGTGCATCCCCGTGCTCCCCCTCTGTGGCTTGCACTGGAGCAGAGCCACTGCGCCATGCACAGTATATGTGCCACCCTTGCCATATTCAATGGTGCTGCACCATGGCGCATCACCATTGAATATCACCTGGTCCTGGCCCTGGTGCAGCCCAGTTGCACTGAGCCAAGGCTTGCGCCACTCCAAGGCACAGTCTGAATATCCAGCCCTTCCTGCAGAATGCATAAGAAGCATACTATGCAACGTCCCAATTTTGGCAGCACAACAGTGCCCTAGATGCTTGACTGACCAGTCATTTACTAATCTTCTTTCTACTGATTTTGCTTTCTGTTGGCCTCAAATCAATTGGCAAATTATTCCATAAGGTTGAGCCCCTAGTAAAAGAGTGGGATCTACCAATTTCAAGATTACACTTTATTGGGATATATTCTAAACCAGAGGCAAACCGTAGACTTGATTTTATTTTTCTCCTCTAATCATGTACTACTAGACTGTGTGACTGCTGAGCTACTGCTGTAGGGATGTTTATCATTAACCTTATTGTCCATGGGGTAAAATAACCATACAATGACAAAATTAGAAGACAGAAAAAGTATTAAGAAATATGTGGGCTGGACGATGAAGGTCACATTTATTCCTATGTAAAAATGTTTATGTTTCTTATTTGTCGAACATATTTATCTTAAATAACTTCTAAGACCCATTTTATTCCTGCTGGTGAGAAAAGGGAACTTGAAATTAAGAATTTCACACGAGTCAGCCAGTGGCCTCCTGTACCTTAAACTGTATTTTTGTTTTTATTAAAAACTGCAAGTATTGTTTTTGCTGCCAACGGAACATATTTCACATGTATAGTAAATGATGCTTAACGAGAAGCCCTAAAGCAACAAATTAAAAGGGATTAATTTACAATATCTTGCAATATATGAAACTGTTGTAGCGGCAATGATTACTTGCCGGTCTTTGAATGCCAAGACCAAAACAAAACTTTTGATGTCTTGTTGTGAAATAAGTTGCTGCAATAACGGCAGAAATGCCTTAGTACTCTTCTACTTCACACAGCGTCACAAAGTAAGTCAGTAGCTCTGGTGATATGTGATCTCAGTATATTTTATTTCACAGTTCAGTTCCCTAACCACTACATCACAATGCCTTTCAAATAATTCATTATTTAAAGGGGTTAAAAAAATAACCCATTGTGACCACTTTTATCTAAAAAGTGGTTTGAATACTAATAATTACTAACAAATTCCATTATATGTTATATTGGGTGAATATGATTTCTCTGTTTTATGCTTGGACTTTGAACAAAGCAAACTTTAGAAGATTGATTAATAAGCTGGGTAGGCTAGGGGTGGGCCAGAAGTTGGTCAACTGGGTGTCAAACTGGTTTGCGGGCAGAAAACAGAGAGTGGTGGTAAACGGTATACAAGTCAGAAGAGATACAAGTCACAAGTGGAGCACCTCAAGGATCAGTCCTGGGGCCAGTCCTCTTCAATATCTCCATCAGTGACATTGCAGATGGACTGGAGGGTAAGGTTCGTCTGTTTGCAGATGACACCAAGATCTGCAACAGAGTAGATGATCCAGATGGGGTGGGCAGAATGAGAAAAGATCTGGATAAACTGGCAAAATGGTCGGAAGAGTGGCAACTGGGGTTTAATGCAAAGAAGTGCAAGATCATGCACATAGGGAAGAGAAATCCTGAAGCCACCTATAGGCTGGGAGGGGAGTTTCTGGCAATCACAAGGGAAGAGACTTGGGCATCATCATCACAGATGACCTGAAATCATCCAGGCAGACCACTAAAGCAGTAGGTAAGGCTAGAGGGGTGTTGGGGTGTATTAGTAGGGGTATCACAAGTCATAAGAGGGAGGTAATAATTCCTCTTCACAAGACACTGGTTAGGCCCCATCTGGAGTACTGCGTGCAGTACGGGAGGCCACACCTGCACAAGGACATTAACAGAATGGAGGCAGTCCAGAGAAGGGCAGCCAAAATGGTGCAGAGACTGCATCAGAAAACATATGAGGACAGATTAACGGAGCTCAATATGTATATCCTAGAGCAAAGGAAGGAGAGAGGTGGAATGATCAAAACATTCAAACATCTTAAGGCATTAACAAGGTGAAAGAGTCTAATGTGTTTCAATATACAAAAATAGCAGGACGAGAGGACACAGCATGAGATTAGAGGGAGGCTGATTAAGGGGTAATGTGAGGAAGTTCTTTTTCACAGAAAGGGTGGTGGATGCATGGAACGGCCTACCTCAGGAAGTGGTGGATATGAATACAGTGCAGGGCTTCAAGCAGGCATGGGATAGGATAAGGGAGCAATACAGATGAGTATGACTAGATAGACCATTGACAGAGTAAAGACCTATGGCACGTTCATAAAATAAAAAAATTGGGCAGACTGGATGGGCCTTGCGGCCCTTATCTGCCATCAGTGTTGCTTCTCTGTTTCTGTGTTACATCGAGACAAAGTACTATTTTTAATTACACATTTGCAGAGCAAAAAAATCCAGCAAAATTGAATTTCAGCCTGATTCAATAAGATCTAAGATGGAAACTGCAGACCCAAATCCAAAGTACTGTTTATGCATATACTGTTAGTCTCAACTGGCTGTGTTTTTATTTTCACACATTTCCAAACTGGCTGTATGTGCACTTTTCTAACCATGTCTTAAGAAGACTATTGAAAACATTAATTTTAAGCTCATCACAAAAGGTATATTAACAGTGCCAATTGTACTAAAAGTCTGGCAAGAGAATCTGAATCAATTCCAAGAATCTGTTTCCCTTTATAATCAGTCAGACTATATCCAGAGGGTGTATCCAACAGTCTGCACTAATTACACACTCAATCTTACCTGCTGCTACTGCCCTCCTTACCCTTTGTACTACAGATTAACTTAGACCCCTGTAATAGCAGTCAGTCATAAGCTATGCTGGCATTTCTACACATTTTTAGAATGTTTGTGTGAGATTGTGAACTTCATAGATTCCTGAGGAATTTGTAAGGGCTTTTATTGAAAATATTTACTTCAGAATGTTTTATGCAGGTGTGGGCCGGGGGGGGTAGTTAGGTTGTGTGGGCAGGCTGGATGGATCTATGGGCCGTTTTCTGCTGCCATTATCTATGTATCTATATAAGAAACTGAATTTTGGAGCTAGGATATTGGTGCAGTGCTAAAGCTACTGCTCAAAGCACTAATGACCTGGTTTTGGGAATGAACCTGGATTGCTGTTGCTGGAGAGGTAGCCTGTTCCCACTGCACTAGTGCCACCCGGCTGTTTCCAGGTGGAGAGGCAGGTGGCATGGCTGTGGGTGGAGAGACAGACAGCTCTGCAGGTACACATGCTCATTACATACATTGCACGTTCTCAGTCGTTGTCTCAAGGAAGGGAAAGCAAAGAGGACAAACTGATGACCATTACAGAGTGAAGCCAAGCCCCAACAGGTTCCACACCCCTGATCGAGACTCCTACCTACTCTGCTATATTTGGTATGGACAAACCTGAGATCCCACCATGGGAGTTATACTCTGAAGGCTTGGAGGACAGCAGGGTAAGTCCCAGAAAAGGTGGGCAATGGGGCCGGGGAGGGGGGCTGGCTGATGGGGGCATGTCTTGCTCAAAGGAGGATAAACAGAAATAAAAAGAAATAGCTGAGTATTGATACCATAAGCTATGTTACAGATTCTTAGAAAATGGGCTTTTTATTTGCTGGGTTGTGATTGGCTAGTACCCCTGCCGGGGGGTACATTAACTTTCAATAGATGCCCAGCAAATAAAAAGTGCCAGCCCAAACCTGCCTCATGGCCAGCTAAGTACCCTTCTGCCCAGCCTGCTTCCTCATTGGCTGAAGCACCGGGCTCACAAGTTCAAAATGCCACCATTTTCTTTAACCACTAAGCGACTACATTATGCCCCCCAACTACCACCACCACCACCACCGCTGGAGTTGGCAGTTGCTTAATTGAAGTCAAGATAAAAAAAAAAAGTTCTTTCTAAAACAAAATCAGTTGCTGTTCTCGACTGCAGCACACACACTGATCACCAGCGCTGCTTCCGAAGCTGATCGTTCAGCTCGCTCAGGCTCCTCTACTAGCCGAAACTTGGAAACAGTAAATCGAGCATATTCTTAAAAATCAAAGACAAAAAAAACAGTCCAGTATTTCATCTGTGGTTGGGAACAAAGAAGAATAAGCATTTTCCCAACCGCGCTTATTTTAAAATACTCACCCTGGTCTTGCGCCTGTTCTGCAAATGTTGCCCCCCGCCCCACCCACCTTCCCCACTCTGCTGCTTCATGAGTGACTCCTGCTCCTTGATGACACACTTCATTGAGCACTATGGCAATCAAACATTGATCGAAACATTCAAACACATTAAGGGCATTAACAAGGTGAAAGAGTCTAACATGTTTCAATATAAGAAAAACAGCAGGACAAGGGACACAGCATGAAATTAGAGGGAGGCCAGTTAAGGAGTCATGTGAGGAAGTCCTTTTTCAAACGTCTATGTTTCTATAAAACCATTTATTCTACAGTGGGAACTGTAGCCAAGGCACATAATATAGAGAATAATGGATAGGTAGATGGTTATAATAAAGATTTTACACTCGAGGGATGGGATACCACATAAACCCCGAGAGCGAAGTTTGAGGAGTTTATTAGGGCATCCCACCTCGAGGGTGTGTGTAAAATCTGAGTTTGAAACACCTACTGTTTTTTCGACACAGCAATTGTACAAAATAAATCTGTATCTCTATGGAGCTGAGCCATGGACCGTTGGGGTTTCAGCATGGTCCACAGCGGCTTGGCTCCTGACCTAAACCACTGTTTAGTTTTTTTTTTTTTATTTCCGACTGAAAAAAGGAAAACATTTTATGTGCCCAGTCATATATTTTTTTTAAAAAAGAATTTACCGCTGACTCCTATTGTTGGTGAACTGCAGGAGTTGAGGAGCGGGACAGCAGAGGATGTGCAGAACTGAGGAAGAGCACGGCTAGCACTTGTGCTGAGATAGGGAAACTGGGCACGTGTTTGTCGTTATAACCAGCTGGTTATAACGATAACATTAAAACCCGGTTTCCCTATGGGAAAAACAAGAACCAGTTATTATAACCCAATATTTGGCTGAAGTACCATTTCCTAGGGTTCCTTTTAATGTCTCACATGTCAGTCTTTCTAAACTGTTATTATTTACTGTATTATGACTTATGGACAGGGATAACACACCATGCCAAGTCTGTCATGGGAGCGTGAATGACCGGGGGGGGGGTTGGAGCACATTTTCCCTCCAGCTCAGTGAGGGTGCAAGGGGTGGTGCAAGGATCATTAGAGCATCCCTGGCTGGTCTAATGGTACTTGTATGTGAGTCCTCTGGAGGGTTTACAGAATCCTAATTTAGGGGATATGGCAGACTGCAAGCCCCCTAGCGCCCTGGTGCACCCAGCAGAATGGTGCATATCTGGCACAGGGCTGATCTGATGCACAGGGCTCCAGATCAGCACAAGGGGGCTTTGTGAATTGTGAGCTCTGCAAGTTTTGATGCAAGGTGCCCCCTTGTGTCACTGCTGTGTGACACAGGCAACTTGTGTCAAATTTGGGGCTTTGAGAATTGGGCCCATAATCAGCTGTTTACTGCTTTAGGTGTGGGAAACAGAGGCTGTGGTGGATGGGCAGAACTCCAAACTGAAAGGGGCATTCATCTATAAGGAACTGGTGCTGGGGCCACTACTGTCCTACATTTTCATAAATGATCTGGAAGCTGGGGTCTCCAGTAGACTTGATAAAGGGGAACAGTCAGCAGCACAAAGGGCCCTCTCTCTCCAGTGTGAGGCTGGTCGCAATGAGCACTTCGTGTGCAAAAACATTTGGGTTTACTTACTATTTACTGCAGTATAGTAGACCATAGCAGACTCATTTTGATTAGTTCTAGGTGGGCATCTTCTGTTACTACAAATCAGAGTAGTAGGCAGCAGTGGGAGATTTAATAGACTGCAGTGCATGTTAGAGCTTTTATAATCTCCTATCGGATGTCTTCTGGGTCCACTTTTCTCCAGGGGCTATGTACAGTCCTCTGTGACTGTACTTAGCCCATGGAGGACAGCAGGACTAGCAAACAAATGGTTGTTCTTATATGAACTCTAACATACACCGCAGGCTATTGAATTGGCCACTGATGCCTACTGCTCTGATGTTAGCTGCAGGGGATTCTGGAATTTGTAGTAACAAAAGATGTCCACCTAGACATTTGAGTGAGGGGTCCTTGGGGCTCACTGTTCCCCTTTAAGTTAAGTGATGACACCAAGCTGACCAAGATGGTGGACCCCCTTGAAGATTGATACAAACCTCAGGAGGACCCGAACAAGCTCAGGAACTGGCCGGATTCCAGGAACCTCAAATTCAATGTAAGTTACCGCTACTCTTGGGGGAGAAATAACAGAGGTAGGTGCACTCTATGTAGGGCTTCTCTTATTGCATTGGAAAAGAAGTAAAGCCTGGGGTCACAATAGACAATGGGCTGAAGTATGACAAACTGTGTGCAGCTGTTAGCAAGAGTGCAGGTAGAATGCTGAGGTGCATGGGGAGGGGCGGGGGGTGATCAGTACAGTAAGGGAAGTAATTCTTCAGCTTTACGAGGTCCTGGTCAGACCCCACTCTGAGTATTGCATGTACAGTATTTGTTAGTCAGTAAAAACTTTCATCATATATTTTTTGCACAAATGTATTTCTGACATCCCTTAGTCCATGCTCAGTTTATTTTTCATTTTCTCAGATCTTGCTAAAACAGCTTTTACTGCTAATTTTGTGATTAATTTTCATTAAAGATGGATGACACTCCCAATTTTTAAAAATATCATCCATTGAGGATACCTGTTGAATGTACATGCTAAATTCATAATGTGGATATATTAGGACAGGGTTACCACATGTTCTGATGTAAGCAACACAACACTGCAGCATGATGTTTCATTTTTTCATAGCAGGCATAGCAGGGGAGTGGGAACTTTTGAAATCTTCAGAACCTTTTAACTCAGTTGTGGAATGAAAGAAAATGGAAAGAAAATTGAATGCCCTGTCTTCATGTTTTTGCCAGACAAATATTAATGATGAAAAAACTATATGGTCACTAACAAATACTGCTGCTTTATTTAATACAAAAGGACATTGAGGCAGTCACGAGGCTACAGCATGGGGCCACAAAAATAATCATAGGTAAGGAAGGCACAAGAGATCAGGAGAGGCTGGTGGCCCATAACATGTTCACATGGAGGAAAGGAGGCTAACAGGGTCTTAATCTCTGACCTCTGCATACCAAAGGGTATAAACAAGATCAAACAGACAGATGTTTCATCTGGTGAACTCTAGAGAATGTGGGAATACACCCCAAGGCTCAGAGATGGTAACTTCAGTGGTAACATGAGAAAGCACCTTTTCATCCAGTGGATGATGAATCTAAGGGACAGCCTATCAGCGGAGCCTGTGGACATGAAAACAGGACAGGTCTTTAAGGTAGGCCTAGACAAATTTCTTCTTACCAAAGGAATCACTGGATATCCTGGGTAGTAGAGTGGGCAAGGAACCCCTTAAAATTAGTACATGCTTGCACAGCATACTTATTGATACCTGCCTATTAAACAGAGGCAGACATGATGAATCTAGTGTCTCTTCTGACTTTAGATTACTGTGTTACTAGGTAATGACCTTTGAAGAAGTAATTTGTAAGTGTTAATACATGCGAAGTGTATAGACTAGAATATAAGCCCATGCTGGAGCAGTCATTATATAATAGGGGTTTGCTGATAAGCTATGTAATAAAACCCCACATCACCACTAGAGAGCAACAATGAATCAATGGCATGTACACAGTGGAAAACTGCAGCAGTTATCACAACTCTTTCTACACAACTCGCAATATCAGCACTGTGCACACGTCAACATGCAACAAAAAAATATGCCGCTGTACATTCCAATGCTGCTCTCGGACTACCACCAAAACAAAAAAGGAACACCTGGAAAAAAGTTAATGAAAATAGAGCCTTGTAATCAGCAAACCCCTATTATAAATGGTTGTCACGATGGTTGCCTTATGCTGTTAGCTGATATCAGCACGAGTGGCAAGTGAGCTCAGGGTTCAATCACTGCATAGCTACGCTACCATGATAACCCCTGAGCTCACTTCCCACTCGTGCTGATATATCAGCTATCGCATAAGTAACCATCGAGTATCCCCTTAATATTCAGAGGGAAATATTTGTGGATTTTTAATTGAATAGAGAGGTGTTGGAAAGGAAGAGCTAGCTCATCCCAGTGCTGCTGGCAGAGCAGGTTGTGATTTCATATGAGTGTGGTCTCCTACGCCATCCACTGCCATCCAGTCCTGCTCTCAGTCTGCTGCAGAAGGAGCTTAAGGAGTGGACTACCAAACACCCTCCCTTCCAGAAGCCAAGGGAGCTGTCTTCACATCATCCCTGGACCCCATTGGCCAGAGTGGATTGACAGGTTCATGATGTGAACTTGTGTCACTTAATCAATTTCACTGTAGCTGTGTGTGTAGCAGACGGTGGCTGGTGTTGGCAGAGAGTAGGTGACTGCCAGCTGCCATTACAGTGCCTTGCCAGGGAGGTGGATAATAGCAGGGGAATGGGGGGGAAGGGGCCACTCGACTACTAAGGTTCTATTCATGGAAAGTCAGAATGACAGTCAGAGGTTGGAGCCACTGGACTGTCATGGATTGGTAAATGCATAGTCATAACAGCAATTGGGGGATTGAGGCCACTAGACTACCAGGGATTGGTAAATGCATAGTCACAACAACAATTGGGGTATCAAGGATACTAGACTACCAGGGATTGGTAAATGCATAGCTGGAATAGCATTTGGGGGTAGGAGATCAGTAGACTACAGTATCAGGAATATTTTACCACAGATTAAAATAGTGATGGAGGATGGGGAGGATGCTAGATTACCAATGATGGCCAATGGCACTATCGGGATATTGATATTGATCTAGCGTATGTGTGTGTGGGGGGGAGGAGGACAGCACCACGGCAATAAGATCAGGTTTATGGAGGTATTAAACAGTATGACCCAAATTGCTGTTTAATGCCTCCACAAATGTTTGAGTATGCCAGAGCACCTGTATGCAAGGCGCAGCCAGGCAATTTGCCTAGGTGCACTGTTGGCATATGTTAGTGCTGCTTCACTAATTGTTTCTTTCACTATGGCACTTTTAGGAGTACCCTGCTATAGTGGACTAACCACTGTTAGTGATGCACTAATCCTGTTAGCATTCACATACCTTTTTGTATATCCTGGTCTAGGTTTCCAGAATAAGAATTAAAACATTTTTCTTTTGCACATTGATCAGGGCATAATTCACCATTCATTTCCAGAAGCATTGGTAACTGTTTTTCAGATTTCCCCAGCACTAAACTGACTGTCTGCCAGAACTTGGGAGGGATACGCTTGGCACCATTTTGTTTATTTAGCAAATAAGATATTTTTGATTGCCAAACATTTGCCTTGGACTTTCTATGAGCTTCTTTAAATTGATTTAGAATGTCAGTAGTTCTTCTATTCTTCCAATTAAGCCATAGTTTATCTTTTACTTTCTTTGATGCTAGTAAATCTGCAGTCACCCAAAGCTGACTATTTCCATGGATATAAATGTTCTTCGTAGGTGCTAATAAATCACAAATTCTTCTAAGCTCTCAGAGAAAGTAATCCACAGCTGAGCCTACATCTAGTATTACATCTAAGTATGTCCAGTCTGTGCTTGCCAAGTAACTTTTAAAAATATTTGGAGTCCATCTCAACAAAATCCTCATCTCTAAAAGAAATGGCTTATACTGTAGCAGTCTTTCTTGCTACTCCAACTACAATAAATGGGGGAATGGTCACTGAGGGTGTTGGGGGGTGGTTTGGTGTTTTTAGACAGATAGAAGGCATAAGCCCATAAATTTCTGTCTCCCACACTGTGTGGTAATTTTTTCCATGCACCTGGCACCCTTAGTGTAAAATAATTGTCCCTACTTCTTGTGTTAACCATTGGGATCTCAATTTGTTTGTTGTGTGATCTTAAATTTAAACCTGGGTGCTGGCATTTTTAAATTGCTCAGGGTTAGTAACAAGGATCAAATCAATAAGTGCCTAACTACCTTTTTTGGATTTGCTTCACACTCCTATACATTACTAAGATATACACACACACACATATATATATGTGTAGATTACCAATATATAATAAATAATACATGGGTGGGTGGGTGTAACCAAAATTGTATACACACCTGAGGTTTGGGATGCTACATAAACCCCAAGAGCAAAGCTTGAGTAGTTTATAAAACCATCCCACACCTAAGGTGTGTGTGCAATTCTGGTTTACACCCACCCACATCTTGATTCCATAATTCCTAGTGAGCATTTTTAATTAATGTGGGGGCTTTTGTAGTGTGCTTACACTGAATTAAAACGAAAAACTGCTTTTTTTTTTCCACATGCATCTATGAAAATATGAAATGTTCACTGCAGAAAGAAAGCACACTTTTACTGTGCTGTAAGGAAAGCTGTGTTTTGAAGCGAATTTATTTTTCTTCACTGGCTGCAGTTAGGTGACTAGGGCTCATGCTTATGACCACCGGGTTGTAATGCATAATTAGAACTGGGCAGTTGTAACACATTTTACAAACTAGTTATTAGAGCATTAAACATACCCACTAGTAATATACATATATATATATATATATATATATATAATGCCCAGTCACTACTGATAGGTGGGATCTATGTGGTGTAAGTCACTGTGACTGTCCTAGAACTTCAGGGTGCCACAGTCCTACCAGAACCTGCTAAGTTACTATCGATACAGTTATATGCCTCACTAAAAGTTAAAAAAAATGTTTTTTTCATTAATGTTGTGCCATCTAACTGCAACAGGTAGAACCTGGCTAGCTGCAGTGTCTGCCTCCCAGACTTCCACTCCCAGTGCCTGCCTAAATGCCTATATCTATTTTTTTATTCGCCAAAAAAAAAAAAGGGTAATGCATTAGTTAGGGTTTAAACACAATGCATCAAAAGAAAGGAAGTATGATATAAGAGCAGAAGGTCCCCTGAGTCTTGTTGAATTTGTGTCATGGTGTTACTCTGAGATTGAATGCTCACAGAATGCAGTGTTGGCTCTGTCCTACCTTTGGCACTGTCTGTACAAGCACAGAAAAATAGCGACACACTAAATGTAGGAAAAGAGGGCTCCAAACGTAGGGCAGTGTTAATGCTGCATTGAATGAGCATTAGAATTATAAGTAACGCCACAGATTCCCCAATGTTCTGATGACTTTTTATCCTAACAACCTCTTTCCTTACCTTTGACATTGTGTGTTTAGACCCCAACTGATGTGTTAACCTAGTTTTATGCAATTAATGTCCTTACTTTTTTAAAAGGAAAAGTATATACTGTATAATAATCTCTGCACACAACATTTTATTGAAAAACAGTTCATAGGCTGAATTTAATGGCAAACAGACTTTGAATTGACAATGCTGGTTTTTGTTGGGATTGTCAGTATTTTATGGCACACAGTCCCTGGATTGGCAATGTCAATACTTTAATGGCACACTGTCCCTGGATTGGCAATGTCAATACTTTAATGGCAAACAGTCCCTGGATTGACAGTGTTGGTGAAATCTAATTTTCCACTCATGGCAACAGTTATGAGAACATCTTTGACTTACAAAAATAGTTGTCATGGCAATTTGTCTTATGACAACAGTTTTCAGAACATGTTCAGCTTTTAAAACCATCTCACAGTACTGTTTTGGCATTCCAAAAAAACGCCTTATAAAAATGGAAACTGTGCATGCATGAGTAAATATTTTTTATTTCATTAATAATTTAAGGTGTTGATTTTTTGACAATAACAAAAATGAAAGGTCAACTCTTTTAACAGAATGAAATGAACCTGAAAGTTTCAGGTTTCAACTGTCAGCCATGTTTTAATTATTGATTACCAAACAAGTGTCTGGATTTAACATAAAAGTGCCTACCAGTTCTCATGACAACATGTTAATCTCATGAAGAAAAATTCTCAAGACAACATGTTCATCTTGCATGCTATTGTCAAAAAAACAATCTTTATCAGAAACAAAACTGTGCTTGTGTGAACAAATATTTTTGTTCATTAATAATTTAAAATGCAGACATTTTTTGACAAAAACAAAACATGAAAGGTTCACCCTTGCCCTAGAAACTAATTGATCTGAAAGTTAATAATTTAAAATGTAAATGTTTCTTCAAAAAAACAAAAGTAAATCGGAGATACTTGGCCACACATTGAACAAACTGAAAGCTTCCAGAATGGGAAGGGGATTTGGCCTTCAGTAAACAATGAGGGACCTGCACACTTGAGCAGACTTGATAGACTGTAAGGTCTTTATCTGCTGGCTTGTTCATATGTGTGTATGTTTGTATAGCATGTCTCCAAATAGCCTGGTTGCAGAGAGCTCTAAAAAGAGCAGTCTTCCTCTATTTCTCCATGTCCCAAGTGCTGGGGTTGATGCTATTGATGTACCCACTGGCAAATTTGACCTGGAAACACTGCAGGAGAGGTCAACCACACCATGTGCTATGATGTGCACATAACTTGGATCCTCCAGAATCCTCAAGGCATCGCTTCAGAAGTAACCATATGGGTTACTGAGGAACAGATACACTGTTACACATTGCAATCCCTCTGATCCAAAGTAATGCAATTCAGGTGTATCTAGAAATGCCAGTAGAGTATACAAGCATGTAAACTATTGGGGAAACCAAAATGGAACTATGTCAGATACAAGAGAACACTAGACTGTATTTCATCAGTTAGTATCAACCCATGGAGATAGACTAAGGGCACAAGTGCTGTGCAGATCTATGAAGGATTTTAAAATAAGCAGCACAAATCACTGTTTGAGGCTGGAAGTAATATGATCTCACTGAGAGCTGAAGGAGAAGCATGCAGAAGCATTCTGAGCATGTTGCAGATTAGAAAGAAGGGACTGTGGTAGGTCAAAGAGAAGGGAGTAGCAGTAATCTAAACAGGAGGAGATTAAGGCATGGATAAGTATTTCTATAGAATCTTTGTCACTGTATTAACGAAAGGCAGCAATGTTATAAAAATGATAAAAGGCAGTTTCACTGACCATGGGTGGCAAAAGCAAATTCAGGGTCAGTAAAAACTCCAGAATTTCCAAGGTGGTACTTGAGAATTAATTTGGGTAGAAAGTGACAAAATGGAAGGAGATACATTGAGAACTTGACAAACATCAGAGCCTTCAGGAATTCCATAGTGAAATGTTTGAGGCAGAAACATTCACTGCAGAGATAAAGAAGGAATGATCGGTGAGGAAGGAACAAAACCAGAAAAGCAGCATACCTGAAATGCCAGCATAAATCTCATGGGGGTCAAGAAGAATGGTGTGATAAATAGCATCAGATGCTGCAATGAGGTACACAAGAAACAGATGGGGGAAAAGCCTCTGTCTAAATTAAGAAGTAACAACTTGGAGAATGGCAGTTTCAGTGCAACTGAACAAATGATTAAAAGGTTAGAAGGAATCAAGAAGATTAATCAGGGAGAGATGATCTGAGAAGTGAACAAAGATAACGGTTTCAAGGATTTTACTCAAGAAGACAAGGATAAAGATAGAGCATTAAATGTATAGGTTAAGCAGGTAAAGGGGTGACAGTCATTGCATTCTTTAGGTCCTCCTTCTTCAGTACCCAATATAGGCTGTTGGTGCTACCTAAAGAAATGTTTAATTATGGCAAAACCACTTATACCATACCCACATTCTGGAACTTTCTACCCCTACCTTGCAAAACTCATGTTCCATTATTGCATTTACTCATTATCTAAAATGAACTAAGTGAAAGCATCTGCCTTTATAAAAGGGTAAGGGACATCTGGAAACCCTATTTGCTGAGAGATGTCTCCTGATAGTTTATTAAAAATCTACTGATGCATGGCAAGTTACCTTATCTAATTGACATGCTAAGAAAATCTGATTACTCGAACATATCACTGCACACAAAAATCAAAACAAAAAAAGAAAAACAGCCACCATTTTGAATTTCCTATACTTTACTACCCTCACATAAAAAATACATGTTCCTCATTTAGTTGCCTCTTTATTTACAAAGCACACATTGCTGCTACTATCGTACAACATATCTCACTCTTTTCTACATGTTTGTAAACGTATTTATAATCCCAAGCCCTCCCTTTCTTTGAGTAGCCTACATTCTGACCTACCCTTGTAATCATTACTGCAACAGGAAGCCAACCATAGTTACCACCACAGTACCTAAGTCAGCAACTGGAGCCGTCAAACGTCACCACAATACATCAGTCAACAACGAGAGCTGCCAAATATAGCCAAGCCACGTGTATTACCTAGGAGTTGCCGGCAGCAGCAGCACTATTGGAAAGACATCAGGATAAATACCAGAACACATCACTCAGCACTGAACACAGTCTCCAAGCATGAACAGTACTGGAAGTACTCATATAAGGCAGCAGCAGTAGTAGCAGCCAGACATCTAGCCTTGGACAGAGCAGCAGTATGGGTAACAGACAGGCAGCAAAAGCAAAAGCAAACGTGGGCAACAGCAGCAATGTACACAGTGCATACAGTAGCAGCATTAAAACAAATTACAGAATCTACCTGTGATCAGAGAAAACAGCACTTTTATTTTAACAGTGCCATCTGCTGAATAAATCCCAAAACACAAACTATTTAATAATTTTTTTGCATTTTATCATTTTTTATTAACACAGGCATACTGAGCTGAATCTCATTTCCAGGTGCATCCCAAGGGAGTAGGGAGGTTAAGTGACTGCTTAGGGTCACACACACAGTGTGCAAGTGGCAATAGTAATTTACTACAAGTTTTAAATGGAAAACATATTTAAGCAGCTTATTTCACAACCAATCATCAGTTAATTTTACAGTAAAAGTGCTTAAACAGTTCTTTTATTTTTAAAAGCAAGCCTTTTTGTAAATGCAGCAAGCCACAATGGGATGTGTATTAAGTGATTTACGATGCATTTCCCAGGGGCACAAGGACACTCGGCCTTCAGCCCTGGCATATGCATCACAAATACTTTAATGCACACCCTGTTGTGGCTCACTGTTTACTTATTATGTTCTGACACTTTCACAGCCAGAAGCTGCAAAAGTGAGGAAGAATTGGTACTACTGGTGAAGAGAGTGAAATGTTAGCTAAGTGATTTAAGGTATAAGATGAATGTTTATGGATATTTTATTTATATAGATACCAATTATGTTATGAGGACAAATAACAAAATTCAGAAAAACTACAACAATATTAAAAGATTAAAATTTTTTAAAACCATCATGAAATTTTTTCATGCCGATATTAAAAAAAGCATATTGATATACTATATCATTATGGAAAATGTAATGGATAACATTTATTTTCAAAAAAAAACCAGTTCTCTTGTGATGTAAATATGTATATCGCTATAGCTAGAAAAATTTCCTTTTTTTTACATCGATAACATAATTACTACTGTTACATAATAACGATATAATAACACCACCCTTTCTTAACTCATTGTACCCTGGGTCAGTGGCGCAGCCAGGTTTGGGAGCATTTGGGAGCTGGGGGGGGCATTCAGTCAATCACGAGCTCCACAATGGGCACTAAACAGTGAATAAAGATGGTGGTGGGGTGCCACTACTCACACTTGGGCAGCCAGGAGGGGCGGCTGCCCCCCCCAGCCCCCTCTAGCTCCACCACTGCCCTGGGTGGCCATTTTGTATTGGATTAAGTAATGGATGGTTTGGACTTCAAACAGGAGCTATCGGGACTCTGAGGTTTTAGCACAGAAAATAATTCTGTTTTATCATGAAATAATTCATATGGTGTTAAATAATAAGTTCCTTTACAGCACTTAGGCAAATCTTCTGTCTCTGAACTGTGTACTAGGTTACATTACTGCAAATTCAAACAGTCCTTTGAATAATCCCAGAATGCATCAACATAGCACACCCCTGTGGCATAGAATCTATGTAAGGGCCTCAGACCCTTCCAAATTGGTCTCTCCTATCCATCAGGGTATACAGTACATGAGCCTTTCCAGAGGGAGCACCTTCATAATCAGCTCTTTTCAGAGTGTAACAGTTGGTGTCATCCTGGATATGCACACATTCTGGATACAGTGTCTGGCCGGTACTAAAATGAGCCTAATGTTCCTTTGTTATAAGACTCAGTTATCGTCTTCCTGATCCTCAATACAAAACACATGGCCTGTGGCATGACAGGAATTTGGCATTGATGAACCCTCCCCACTATATCTGCCACTGCCTGCCAGAATGGCTGGAGCTTGCAGCGTCTGCAAAAATAATGAAAGCATGTCCCTAGATCTGTGGAGCATCTGCAACATGGGGAAATTCCTGGATTAAATTTGTGTGCTAACTGAGGAGGTTAGTATAACCTGTTAAGAAACTTATACTGTGCCTGTTTAAATTTATTGCAAATGAATAGGCCCATGTGAGAGGCACATAAGGTCTGCCACGCCTTTACTGGAATATTGCAAGGCATATCCAGCTCCCATGTTGACCTCACCTTCAGTGATGGTTCCTGTCCTGAAAGCCTAGCCTGGCCCACCAGGGTAGAAATCATCTGTTTGGGATTCTTTCTTTTGCTCAGCATCACCTGCTCTAATGAAGTTTTGGGATCCTTCCTATCTAAGCTGCTTATATAGCCAAAGCTTTCGATATGGTATCCCACTCCCTCCTATTATCCTGCCTATCAGGTGCTGGGTTATCGGATTCGGCCACAAATTGGTTCAGAGCCTATCTACAAAATAGAATCCAATCTGCAAAAATAGCTGACTACACCTCCCCCCCCCACTCCCAATTACCACTGGTGTTCCCCAGGGTTCAGTCCTTGGCCCCATTCTCTTCTCCATCCTACTAAATGATCTGCCAAAGGCTTGCTCTACTACCTTAATCCATGTGTATGCTGATGACACGGTCCTCTTTACATCCGGCCGGACCTATGAAGAAGTCACCTCTAATCACCAGACTGACTTCAACAAAGTACAATGCTGGTTTAACTCCAACCAACTCTCCCTAAATGCCAAGAAAACAGTCTCTATGACTTTCGGCAATAGACAGAGGCTATCCAGACTTACATCCCCTCTGATCTTCCGTACCCTGAATAACACTGTCCTTGAAGACGTGCCCTCCTTTAGGTACCTGGGGGTCTGGCTTGATCGCCACCTCGCCTTTTCCACACCCATGGACGCCATCCTGTCAAAACTGTGCCCTAAGCTTGGCGCCCTCTATAGAAACTGCACTAGTCTCTTGCTTCCTGTGAGACGTGAAATAGTCCTGAAAATGATTCTACCTTCCTTCGACTACTGCGATGTTGTCTACAGCTCTGCCCCCAAGTCCATCCTATCCAGACTGGACAGCCTCTTCAATGTTTTCTGCCACTTTGCCCTTGATGCCCCCCACCCCGTACCCATCACTGCGAGCTCTTCCATTCACTGGCCCTTCCATCCTTGAGCAACCGGCGCCTACTTCATGGTGCTAAATTTGTTTCTAATTTCTGTCTCGGTTCCCTTCTGCACTACCTCATCTCCTCCCTATCTTCCCTGCCAACCCCAGCCCACGCCCTCAGGTCTACTGACTCCAGGCTATTAGTAATCCCTCACCGAAGGACCTCTACAGCCCAATAGGCTTTCTCTTACCTCCTCACTAAGCTCTGGAATGACCTGCCGGCCCAAATCCGCCATTCCTCCTCCAGACACTCTCTATCCTCTGCCCTCACTTACTTCTAATTGTACATGCCCCTGACCTCCTCCCCCCCCTTGCCTGACTCCCCCCCCCATATCAATCTCCCTCCTCACCTTATGTGGCCTGACCAGCGGCTTGGCCTTCACCCAAATGACTGGCTTATAAATTGCCCTAAACAACCCATGCACTAACCCACTCATGGCACTTCTGCTATCTCCCTTCTTATTACCCCGACAATGTCTTCCCTAAGTCAACCCTCTCATCTTTCCCTGTGTATACTACCCAGACTTGTCACCTCTCCCTGGCCCCAAGCTCAGGCTTCCAGTTCTATCAGCCAGCTTGGTGCATTATACTTCAAACTAATCTCTAGATAGTAGGCACTTATGTAAGTATGAATAGTTCTAGATGTGTAATCAAGTATGTTATGTCACCCTCTTTGTGGCACATGTATGTAGTGTCTCCTCATATAGCAAGTTTGTAAAGTCACCCTTAACTATGTAACAATTGTTCAAATTGCTTGTCTCCAATGTTCAACCTATTGATTGTTTTATGTATACCCTCCTCCCTTGTACCCCCCCCAGTCGCACTGTGAGACAAGCATCTTGTTGCTCAGTGTGCCTCTCCTGGTGAAACATTTTCAATAAATAAATAAATAAATAAATATAGTGCCTGACTTGGAAATACAAAATAAGCTCCATGGTAGGAACTTCCCACATTTGTCTAATCTCCTGGAAGGATTGAATGCCTGCACTGGTAATCAGATCTCTCATGAACTGTATATCTCTCAGTTGCCACTCCAGGCTGACATCACCTTCCACGCCCCAGAGAATTCCAGATTTATAGGCCAATGTGACCAAGAGGGCATTTTCTACTGCCACTCATCTCTCCCTGAATGTGGCCACCCAGGCTTGTAATGTTCAGTCCACCAATGGGTTCCTAGTGTACCAAGTTTTATATTTGCATGTTCACCCACTGCCAAAGAGGCCTGCAGAGGATAAAGGGTCCCTTCACATTCCAAATCATACCACTGAACCCTGTCAGTCTGGGTAACCCACTCTTGAATGTATCTGACGTGAGCAGCAAAAAAAGTAGTGTTAGAAATCTGGAAATTTCAGGCCCACTTGCTGTGTATCCCATTTAAGTCTGGCTAAGCTAGCTCCAGGTAATTTACCAGACCATAGAAATTTGATACAGGCCATATCCAGCCTCTTCCTGTCATCTCTAGCAAGCCCCATAGGTAGCATTTGCATTGGATATAACATTTTAGATAGCAGTATCATCTTAATTAAATTAAGGCAACCCAGCCATAACAGGGGCAATGTATGTCGTCACTCTAGATCTGCCAAGATTACCATTAGAAGAAGCCTGTAATTTAAACCACATAGAGCCCTTCCAGTGTGGGTTCCACTTTCAAACCCAACTATGTAATGTTTCTTGCAATTGTGTAGGGTGTCTTTAGTGTCCCTGCTGCTCTTACTCCCATCAGGCAAGACTTCTGAAGGTTGAGTGTATAGCCAGAGAAATATGAGAAATCTGTCAGTGTGTTAAGAAGAGCTTGCACTGTGATATTTGGGCCTGTAATGTAGAACAAGATGTCATCTGCATACAAAGTGGTCATGTGTTGCTTTCCTGATTGTGATGCGAGTCCCCTGACAGCAATATTTTCATGATATTGACCGCCAAGGGCTCTATGACTAGCGTGAAAAGAAAGGGTCAGATGGGTGACCATTTACTAAAATCCGGGCAGTGGGGCCCCTATATAGTAACCGTGTTATGTTTATAAAGGATTTACTAAGACCAAACCACTCCCACCACATTAAAAAATGATTCCCATTAACAAATGAATCCCATTCCGTCCTGTTGAATACGTTCTCACTGTTCAGGGTGAGCACAAATGACACCCACCCTGGATGCTGAGAGTCCACATAAGCCACATTCAACAACTGCCCCATAATGTTACAAGAGAGTCTCTCCCAAACAAAACCTGTTTGATCAGGATGGATTACCGAACTTAACACCTTTTCCAACCAGAAGACAAGTACCTTGGCCTAAATTTTATTTTTGCAGTTCAAAAGGATAAGGTGCTATAAGAACTGCACTCCAGAAGATCTTTCCCTGGTTTGGGCAGTATGCAGATCAAAGCCTCATGACAACTGTGGGGAAGAGCACCTTCCACCTTTGCTTCACTGCACACCTGTGCCAAGCAGTGACATAAGGAAACCTGTAGTTGTTTAAAAAATTCCTCAGAGAAATCATCAAGGCCACTTGCCTTGCCGTTCTTAAGCGACTGTATCCTCCCATCCACTTCTTCCAGTGTTATTTTGGCACCCAGTGTTTCTACCTGGTCCAGAGTCAGTTGTGTGAGCAGTATGTTGTCTAAAAATTGGTGACTGCTCGGCCAGAACATTTAAACTTTACAGGGTCTGATAAAATTCAGCAAATACCTTTCCCATAGCTGCTACAGTATTTACCATACCTCCCCAAGCATCCCAATATCCGTAATCACATTTGCATACCTTTTCCCCATGGGCAAGGTGTTCCAGCAGTGGTCTGGGCTTACTGTCCCATTCAAAAATATGGTGTTTGGAATAGAAAAGAGAGGTATGCACTCCCTCTGTGAGCAGGACATTAAGTGCCTCCCTGGCTACTGCCAGTAGGTACAGGCAGTCTGGGAATTTTTCTGTGTAGGACTATATTTCCAGGGTCTTAAATTTATTTTCCAATTCCTGTTGCTTCTCCTGTCTGACCTTCTGTTTGGCAACCACATAGGAGATCAACACGCCCCCTTACATATGCCTTCCCATCTTCCCAGAATACTTTGGCATTAGGGGAGGATGCCTTGGTAGTGGAGGTAGTTGAGAAGACATACTCCTGGAATGCCTCAGAGGTTAGTAGATGGATGGGAATCTCCTGAATGGGCACACATCTCCCACTCCCATGAAGTTGCACCATCACCTGAGCATGGCCCAAGATTGCAGTCTCAGTGATGTCTGCTTTACAGACCCTGTAGTACCAACCCCATGGCACATAGATACAGTCATTCTAGGACCATGATGCATATAGGTTTGAAAAAAAAGTATATGCATGATCCTAGGGGTGGGATGTGCACCACACATCAATGAGATCAAAATATAATAATCCCCACTGCCACTGTTCTGCCACTACTCCATTGTGACCAACTCCTAAGTCCCTATTCAGGTGAGACAACAGGGCAAAACTGATGCCCTCTCTGAGCATTAGGCCCTCAAAATTCTCCTGATGAAGTAATCCAGCATATCTTGAAAACAGTGGTGCCACAAGAGGTGAAGCAAATATAGAGGCAAACACCACAGTGACCTTCTGAGGGGTTGTCCACCACCCGGCCCATAGTAAAATGAAACTTTTTATGTATCAGAACTGCTGCTCCACTTTTATGAGAATTATAGGAGGCAGCATGGCACCTGTCTACCCAGTCAGTCTCCAACTTACAATGTTCCTGGGGAGTAAGATGTGTTTCTTAAATTAATGCCACCTTCATGGCCTTGAATTTGGGTGCTGCCAGAATTTTCTTTCTCTTTACAGGAGTGGAGAATCCCTGGATGCTCCATGAAACAATGCAAATTGAGTTAACAGCGATAATAAATATTGCAAGATGAGATGCTGGCTGAAGCCCTTTAAAATAGAACATGACCTTTGGAGATCCAGTTCATCCCCAGTGTCCCCCACCCCGTGGCACAGCATGCCTGCCCCCTGGTGTAATAGAAGAGAAACTTCAGTAGCAACCACATCATATGAGAGACACGTTGAATAGAAACAACCACAATAAACTTTTTTTTGTTTATTTATTTGTAATTTTTGACCAGGAAAGACACACTACAGTAAGCTGTGCCAGCATCTTTCTAGGTGCATCCTGGGGGGTGGATTACATGGACCTGTTTTATTGATGGGTCTGGTGCACATCGGTTTGGTCTCTGCGAGATGTGTGCTCAGGGGTTGGAATATTGTTTAAAGGAACTATACAACTGGTAAAAATTATGGAAATTTAACCTGGGAGGGTCGTGTTTTTAGATGTACTGTACAATATCAGTCACAGGATTTGAGAGTAGGAGTAGTGTATGCACCACAGATGAAAAAAGTTAGATTTGATTTATTTAAATCAATTCAACCTTATTTACATACCCACTGTAAAATAGTTTGGGGGAGGGGATGTTAATTGTCCATTAGAGCTTGTTGAGAAGACAAGATCGACCCCCAAATTATTTTGTGACACCAATGCTCTGAAACAAATTTTGACCACAGCAGAGCTAAGAAACACCTATAGGCATATTCATAAAAAAGGGGGACACACCTACCATCGGGGGCCCTGTCATGCAGGATTGACTACGTATTTGTGTCAAGACACTGGTTAATTCAGAAGGCTGAATTCACTCCCTCAGCCACATCAGATCACTTAGAACTTCATCTGACCTTGGGCCAGTTACGCTACAACAATATAAGGCCAGGATACTGGCATATCAATAATGAACTGCTTAAAGAACCAGACATAATTAACAAAACTACTGATAATCTTTTAGCTAGAGCAACAGCGGTAGCCTAGTATGAGTTAGTCAGTGAATGGTGATTGGACACCAGATATACCATCTGCCATTTGTTTTAAAAATGGGCTAAACAAAAAGGTAAATCTGCCTACTTCCAATTCTTAAAGTTAAGAAAACAATTTTATAAATTAATTTCAGCTCAAAACACTGTACTAGTGGATTACTCCACACAAATTCAACAAATTAAAAATGACATGAAATCCTATCTCTATGATAGAGCCAAATCACAGTCTGCTGGAACTCAAGGCACTAGAACTTCATTAGATATATTTAAAGATTGTACATCTACGGTCAAAAAGAAGGAATGGGATGCAGTTAAGAATTGCTCAGGTAATATACAGACAGATTTTTTACAATATTAGGGATACTAAATATATCAATATTTACTTTCCACATTTGGGATCCCTACAGTATATACACCGGGGATCATTTACAACATAGTTTTTATCTGGTTTAGATGTCTCTGTCCTGGACCAAACAGAAATGTCTATGTTGACAGACACAATACAGCCCAATGAAATTCAGGCAGCTATAAAGAAACTGAGAGTAAATATAGCTTCAGGCCCAGATGAGGTGAGCCCTAATTTTTATAAAACATTGCAGGACACACTTATTCGTTTACTTTTGGAAACATTCAATGACATCCTTTGTAACATAGACATATCCAACTAGATGGGGAAGGCATTTTTAATCTTACTTCATAAAAAGGGTGATAGACTGGACATCACTAATTGGAGAACAATCTCATTGCTGAATATTGATTTAAAATTGCTTTCTAATATTTTATGTACACATCTGAGCCATACTGATAAAATAGTTATATCACCCTATCAAACATACAATTCCAAGAAGTAACATGAGAGATAATCTCATCTGTCTGAGAGAGAGAGGTATTCACTAGGGGCACTTAGGGACTGCACAAGGATATGTGGAAACACTGGATCAGAAAATAGCATTCGACCACGTATCTTATACAATACTGTTTTAGATTTTGGCCTTTTATGGGATCCCGCAAAAGCTTTTAAACTGGTTAACATTATTATATGCCCAGGTCCATTTTCATCCACTCTTACATGATACAATAGGTTCACTGATTACTATTAAGAGAGGTGTTAGACAGGGGTGCCCCAATAGCCCCCTGTTATACACCTTCTATATTGACACACTCATCAGAAATTTGGTGAACAACAGCTATATTAGAGGTATGATTCTCTCTTTCCATGAATCCCCTCTCTTAAAGTAATAGCATATGTGGATGATCTATGTCTCTTTTTGGACACTGAATCCGAAGGAGAGAAAGCCTATGATGCCCTATCTGAATACTCAGTAGCCACAGGAGCCAGAATTAACTTAGTTATAGGAAATATGGCCTGCACATCATCCTCTAGAACCTGCAAAGTTCCAATAGTTCTTGAGGCAATCATCTTAGGTATCACATTTGGACCCAAAGATATGGACCGGTGAACTGGGGAATAAAACTAGAAATGTGTGATAAACGTATAGGGGCATGGCAGAAATTGCAAATAACAAAGCTAAAAAGGGTGTATCTGATAAAAACTTTTATTATTCCTCTCTTGCTATCTGTAGGCTCCATATTTCCTCCCGCAGTGACACTGAACACTAGAATATATAATACATTTTTTTCAGATCATTTGGGGGAGTCGTTTAAATCCCATCAAAAGAATCACCACCTATAGGTCTATAGGTTCATAGGTTGTATCTGAGCATAGAAGACATATGTCCAAATAGCTTGCCAATGTCTAAGGAGTAACCCAATATACCCTTATCTATTAAGTAAGAATCAAGCCTCTTTTTGAAAGTATTCATGGTCAGACTCATCACGACCACACTAAGAAGAGCATTCCAGATTCCTGTAACTCTTACATTAAACCAGTATTGTCTCCTTTTAGTATTATTCTTGTCCTTATACAACTGAAAAGGGTGAGCTGTAGTGTTATGTGACTGCTTCTTCAACTCCAGGCCTAACTGTTCCCCCAATTGGTCATTCTTAAGAGCCCTAAATATCAGGCACAAATCTCCCCGTAGTTTACGAAATTCCAGTGAGTACATTCCTAGGTTTTGTAGTCTCTGTTCATAACTCAGACCCTGAACTTCTCTGATTCTTTTGATGGCCCTCCTCTGGACCCTCTCCAAGGCCCCAGTGTCCTTCTTATAACCTGGTGCCCAAAACTGGGCAAGGTACTCCATATGTGGCCGTACCAATGAAGTATACAGGGATAATAAGACTGTTTTGTCTCTACTTTTGATATGTTTGTGTACACATTATTGTGTGCTACTTGCTTGTTTTACCACCTGATTGCACTGCATTCCAAATTTAAGTTCATTATTGACTCTAATACCAAAGTCTTTCTCGTCATGAACCACCCTAAGCTCTCTACCTCCCAACCTATATTTAAACTGCATATTTTGTTTCCCCATGTGCATAACTACACATTTATCGCTATTAAATATAGATTTCTTCTTTGAGGCCCATGTATCCAAATCCATGAGGGTTGCCTGCAAGGTGTTTGCCTCTTCCAAATTGCTAACTGGGTATCCCAGGCATGTAACATCCGCAAATTTGGACAGCCACACCCCTGCTTGAACATGCATTGTGAGATGTAAAGATTGAAAAGGCAGGGGCCCAAAACGGATCCCTGAGGTATCCCACTTGTCACTTCCGCCCAGTCTGAATATTCTTCTCTTATACACACACTCTGCCTCCTGTCTTTTAGCCATGCCTCTATCCATCGAGATAAACTAACATGAACCCCTAGTTCTTTTAGAGCTCTGGGTAACTCTTCATGTGGCACTTGATCAAATGCATTTGCGAAATCAAGGAAAATGACATCAACGGAGTTGCCTATGTCCAGGGCATTGTTGACCTTGCCATAGAACTCCAGGAGATTAGTCTGGCATGACCTACCTTTGGTAAACCCATGCTGTGTGCTATCAATAATTCCCTTCTTGCTTAGGGAGTCTAGGATCTGATCCTTTGTTACACCCTCTAAGATCATTCCCAAGACTGAAGTCAAGCTAATAGGTATATAGTTTGCTACCTCCTGTTCTGAGCCCTTTTTGTGAATGGGAATAACCACAGCTTGCCTCAATTCATCTGGGACCTCGGCCATGTCCAGAGATTTCTGGAAGATACAGGTAACTGGATCTGTCAACACTTGTGCCAGTTCCTTGATGATTCTTGGATGCATACCGTCAGGTCCCTGTGCCTTGTTTGGATCTAGTTCCATAAGTCTTTTTTGCTACATCAGAGGCATTTAGTGCAAGGCTACAACATAGGGACTCAGTTCTGTGATAATTTATTACTTGTGTCCCCTTATTAAAAACAGAAGAGAAATATTTATTACATAGGTCTGCCATATCCTGGTTTTCTGAGATCAGATTACCATCAGGATCTTTTAGAGAGGTAATTGTTCCACCAGTACCCCTTTTGGAGTTAATATAAGAATAAAAGGTTTTATAGTTATTCTGAACCTTAGTAGCCAATTTGTATTCATAATTTCTTTTTGCTGTAGAAATACCTTTTTTAGTATTCCTTAAACAATCTTTATATTGTTCCCAACAGGTACTATTATTGCTCTGTTTTTCTTTTAAATAAGCTATATTTTTTTGTTTGATTAATTTTTTAACTGAAGGGGTCAGCCGGGGGGGATTTTTTGGATCCATTATATTTATTTATGGTTGGTACATACTTATGGACCCAATGGGGTATAGGTATGATACAGCCCATACTGTTTTTTTACTCTGTATTTTGGTATTTGAATCTTGTGCCTGTTCTTAAAGATATGACAGCCATATGAATAGTCTGGGGGAAGGAATGGCTAAGTAAGGTTATTCCAATATAGTCACTAGACAAATGGACCTTTAAGTCGAATAGCATGGCAGTATCAGCTCATATCCTTAATTCTCTGCAAAAAGTGAGGAACTGGAAAATAACTATAAGTGATTTCAAAAATCTCTCCAGACAATTATTATACCAGCAGATAGTATCACATAATTTTTCAGAAATAATTTAGTTTTCCCAAGAAGTACACCACAGGCAGTCCAAGTCACAACAAGACAATTGACTGATCCTAGAATTCCTAAATTTTTGTGGGACACAATATGGCTTGCTTGCCAAGGAAAGTTGAGTGTTAGAAATAACCACACACATAGAAAATTGGAAGAAAGATACTGTCCTAGGGATATGTGCAATATGGTTTTAGAGACACAGGAGCACGTATTTATTGACTATCCCTTTATAGTCACTATCTGGAAACTATTGGCTCTTAAAATTTGTGAAATGAATTTTCAGGCTATTACATATGGTATTCTTGTATTAGGCATATATACTGGCCTATGGAATTGGCACACAGCACACTTAGACTTATTTGTGGAGTACTAAAATATCATATATGGCAAGCAAGATGCCACTGGATATTGCAACAGCAGTATCTCTCACAACATGGACTTATACAGTAAGAATACTTTTGAGTCAAGTAAAACATAGTCATGACATTGATAAAAAGAAGGAATCTAGTCGCACTGTACATACATTATGGAAACACTGTATAGGGTGGATAACATAAATGGGAAAAACTGGAAAAAATAACAAAAGCAAGAAACAAATATATAATGGTGATGGGATAAGCGAATTTAGAATGTTCATTTGGTTAAATGAGCGTATACATTTTTAGGATTAAAACAAGGAACATTTCTGAAGGGATATTCCTCCAAGTGCACTAAAACAAAGGAATTTAAAGTATAATACCCCCTAGTATTGTTTGATTCTCTCACAATTAAAACTTCCCCTACTCTTCATCGGTAAGTGCCATGGGATCATTTACTTCCACCTGGGCAGTAACCAGAGATGGGAAGAAGGAATCTCTATTTAACGTCTCATCCCAAGGACGGCACCTCAACAGTGCAGCACCCCCTCATACTGTACTACAGTGTCAGTTATAAATTTTAGCCCAAGTTCCTGGTGTGGGGTTTGAATCCAGGACCTTCCAGTCTTCCACCCCCAGAGGTGAGTGTGCTACCTACTAAACGTGATCATGAACATGAACCTGAACACAGAATGAAAGCATATAAACCTCAAATCAGATCAGTAGATTGTTTTTACCAATCATAACCGTAGTGTTCCACAACCTAGCAATCAGGTCATAGCATCCAGATGTACTTGAGACTAAGTATCCCCCCCCCACATCAGTTTGCTACCATCAATTTTGAATAAGAACAGATTTGTAAAGCTGCAATAACAGTTTACCCCAATCAAAGCAGCATCTTTGGTTCAGGTAGTCCCACTCGGCAAACAATCCTACCCGCTGACCTCTCAAGACCCCCCATACAAACACACCCTCCTCCCACAGTAACGAAAACAAAAGGCTTCACACTAAAATCAGTTAGTTATCTTCATTGCAGCAGTGTAGTCAGCCGTGCTACTGTACAACCTCCTTTGCTGCCCACCCTACAAAATTCATTGCCAAAGCACTGATGCGTAGGGAAATTACCTATCATCCAGAGCAATTTAAAGTGTATAAAGTGTGGCTCTTGTCAGGCCTGCCTTTCTAGTCAAGTCCTGTCATCATCTTTGCCAAGGATCCTATGTGGCCATCTGAGTCCTCGCTAGATATTCCAAGTGAGTCTATGCTGGCAATACATGCTAGTAGGAAAGACAAGGGACACAGGGAGCAAGAATAAGGCAAGTAGAGGGGGGTGTAGTACAGGTGTAGTTCATGTGGCCATGATGTAGTACTTCCTCCTGTCCCCCACAACCACACAACCTCTAAAGTAAGCACAGTCCCTGAGTATTTTGTAGTCCTGAAAGCAGTGTGGGGGGTTAGACACTCTCTACAGAAGGTAAAAAACAGACAGACTTGTGAAGCACTAACACCACAGGGGAGGGAAGGACCATCCTGTGGCTTGGTTGTACTATGTCCCTCATATAAATCAACAATATTTAGACAGGCCATAAATTATAAGTAGGTTATAACAGAAAATACAATGCCATTCTTACAGAGTGAAACAGACCACCCCCTAGCATGAGACAGAGGTCTGAGAAGTGGGGCAACCATCGAGGGATGCACCAGAAACCGATTACACTGTAATAAGTGTCACTGCCAGCTAGAAGAGATCAGCGTATTGATTCTTGTGTGCAGTGTCCCTTATAAAACACTGTGCCTCTGCCACATCCCAAAAGGTATATGTAGTGCCATTGTATTTGAATTGGAGCAAGGTGGGGAATGCAAAAGTGAAATCTATCTTGTGTGTTCTTAGGTCATCCATGACGTGACCAAAGCGCTGGCATTTTTTCTGCACTCGCTGGAAATAATACTGGTAGAGGAAAAGCTGTTTGCTCTCATATACAGTTTTCTAGGCTGCCCGGTAAGCCTTCAAAATGCATTGTTTGTCAAATTATGGAGTTACATGATGATTTGCCTGGGTGGTTCTGCCGCACCTGGATTCGTAGCCAGGGCATGGTTGGGCTCAATCTAGAATCCTGCCCCCCTTGCAGTCTAAGTTGAACAATTTTTTCAGAAGTTGCTCACAGAAGCCCACTGGGTCAATTTCTACTGTGCCTTCAGGTAATCCCTGAATGCAGAGACTATTTCTTCTGTTAATGGTCCCCTGCGGATCCACTGTTTCCTCTAGCTTATCCGCCTTCTTTTCCAGCTGCTGGATTTTGCTGGGCAGCGCATCCATGTAGTCCTCTACCACCAAACTTTGAGATTTTGCTCCACTACCTTTTTTGCTGTGTCTGGAAAGTTATCTCGATGGGGTACTCAGCTTCTTGGCCAGACTATCCAGCTTGGGACTCACAGCCATGAGCACTTCCACTGAAACTGTCTGGCCAAGCACCAGCATCGTCCCCTCCGAGCTCTCCTGGTCAGCACAGGCAAACCTGCTCCTTAGGCCTGTGCTTCTGATCCATTTAGGTTGCTGCTCACACTGCCTGGCTAAGGTAGAGAGAACATCTGAAAAAGTCTTTCATTCTCTGTATGATTTCTAGGGAATTCTGTGAAGCAATTTTGGAGATGAGATATTGAAAAAAAAAGATATATATGTAGCCCCTCTCTGGCACCATCCTGGAGAAGGCCACTGCCCCTGTCGTGCAGGCCTGACCACGGGTAAGGGGCCTGGGTTCCCATAGCTATAACAAGGGGGTTCTTTCCCAAAAGCTAAACAAAATGGTGGTGCCTCCACCCAGAGTAAATTTTAAGTGGGTCTGATTACCTGCCGTACAACCCCCTGGGATGTTGTACCAACCCACCTCCCAACAGTTACCTCAGGCATGGACTTAGCAGGATATGAACCTCCCTACATCATGTATCTTTTTATTTTTATCCAGTAAACAAGCTCACTAAAATCAGGCTCTGGCTTCATCTCTGCTGGAAAACAATAACTCCATGGTTTATTTACAGGGAAGGGTTTAGGAGTGGGGTAGTGGAATAGAATTTAAGCATTTTCATTTTGCGTTTCCCAAAATCACATTCCTCCTTCTGATTCATTCCCTTATTGCAATCAGTGCAGCCACCAGGTCTATCTAGCTAGCTAACTGCAGCAGACATACCCAAACCCAGACCCACAGGTCTCAGTCCATTCCCCCAAAGTCCAGTACCTGGGTACCCAGTTTTAATGTTGCAGACCTGAGGTGCAACTGGTAGGTGGCGTTGGCCTGCTTACTTGCATTAAACTTTAAACTTTTTACATATCTTTCTCTTTGGCTTTACCTCCAGCCCTAGTGTGCTTGCTCAATTATTTACAGTCCCCAGGTGCAGGGCAATTCCTGCTGTTTACTCATGGTTCTACAGAATCAGTCCTTGGATGGTACAATTCTCTGAAGTCCTGGGGATGGATGGATCACAGGCAGAACTGGGCTCCAAGCTTTAACAGGGGCAAAGAGGTGGTCTTGCAGCTTGTCCCCTTCAGACCATTACAGGCTCTATTGCAGGGCACATACACAAGGCCCACCACTACAGAGGACCCAGACCAGGAAGTGGCCCTACAGCCCAGCTCCCTCCAATCAGAGCGCCCTAGCACTTGGGTACAAGACCCATGGCCCCCTGCAGTGGCAGACCTCACTTGATGGGGGGTTACAAGTTCCCCACCTGGACCTGGGTGTCAGCAGAAACACATCAGCGCATTATTTTCTGCTTCTCCTCATTCTTCCTCTCTCTTTCCGGCCTTGGCATGCAGCTGCATCAATCCCTTTTTCTCTTTGCTGTATCTCTGGAGCAGACAACAGGTACTCGGACCAGAAAGCACCTGTTCAACCTTCTACTTTCACAGTCTCTCAGCTTTAACACACCCACCTTTTTGCTCTGGCTCACACAGACATCACCTGCACACTCACAGTCCATTTTCTCACTCTGCAACTACTTAGCATTTCTCTGTCTCAAAGAGGTTTACTCTTCCTTTTCTCTTTCTTCATCACATTCATGTTCCTCATCCTCTGTATCCTGTCTTTTCCCAGGCTTCGACCCAACCTTTGTCCTTTTATTTAGGTTTAGGACATAGCCTTTCCTCTCTGCTTCTTTGCCTCACCACTGTGGTGCAACTTCAGAACAATGCGAAGAGTTCGGCAACCTGCAGCTTTCCCTGTTCTCTTCCAAACTGCTCCTTTCTTTTCCTGATGGGGCAGACCCTCCCTGCCCTGTGAGACAAAGTGCTGGCAGCCCCCAGGCAGCCCCGTCTCGCAGCCCTATTCTCTTCAGGGGCAAGAGCCCCCCTCCCTGAGGAGGAGCTCCCCCTGAACGGAACTCAATCTCTAACTGTTCTTAACTTTTGGGAGCCCTTTCCTCACTCCTCATTGGCTGGAGCCACAGTCCTCAAGAAAAATGAATATGTATAAGGCTCTCTTGATGTCTCACTGGTGCAGAAAAAGGCACCTCGATTTTCCCCGGTATTTTCCTCCAAGAGTCCTTTTAATCAGTCCCGGAGTCCCTTTCAAGAATCCTGGCTTGGTGGTTGGCTGGCTGGTGTCACATGGCTGCCCAAGATGGTGGTTGTTGTAAATAGTGTCCACAGTGTTTATAGTGTCCCAGGTTTTAAAAGTTCCTGCAACCAAACACTTCACTTTTATTTGTTTATTCCCCCAGCATCCGGTAGCCACTCCTGTACCCTGCACAGCGACTGCACTCATTAACTTGTCAGCTCATCTCATTTCCAGTCACTGCTGCCATTACCTTAAGCCCCTAGGCAGCCCACACATAACCTCAGTTTACTGGCTGCAGTCTGTGGACACCTATTATTCATTTATTTTCCCCACAGTCTGGCAGCCTTCCCTTCCATTTCCCATTGCACACATTTATTTACTTTGTTTATTTTTCTGGCCCTGCCTGTCACTAGTGCTTCACACTTTTTCCCAGTGCTAGACAGGCTCCTGACTCTTCAATGGGATGCCACCTCATTAATATTCATGAGGTGGCTCCCGATTCCTGATGCCTGATTGGTGCATTTAAAAAGTAATTTTCCTTTCTCCAGGTTGTCTCTCCCTTCCAGCTAAGGTCTCTGGTCCCTCTCTGGCTCTGTACTGGAACTGGGACCACCGGAGAGGTACACCGAACTGGCCGCTCATGGCCGTGAAAATGGACTTGTGCGCATGTGCAGAGTTCACCCCAGCACCCGGAGGTGCAAAACAGACTGGTGGCACCATGCTACAGCTCCTCTGGCCTTGCTACTCTCTGGAAACTGTGCGTGGTTAGTGTTGTGAGAAACTGAGAAATTTCATTTTACAAAATATTCCGTAAAATTCGTGTATTTAAAAAAATATTTTGTGGGTGTAAGATGCAAAATTTCATCCTAAAAGTTTGACATTTCACACCCCAAATTTTTTAATTTCACACCATAAATTGCAAAATTTCACCCCAAAAGGCAATATTTTGCAGCGAAATGTGAAATTTCACTATTTTTGAGTGAAATTTTGAAATGTTCAGATGAAATTTCAAAATTGTTGAGTGAAATTACACACTGTGAAATTGCTGATTTTGCAGCAATTTCGCTGGTGAAATTTTATTTCTCAACATCTCTGAGTGGGCTGGCAGAAGAGCCAGGAAACACAGGGGTAAGCCAGGAGAACCCCCCCAAAAAATGGAGGTGGACCAAAACCCCAGTGGAAATTAGCCTTTTGGGGGGCTCACAGGTAAGCCCCCAACTGGGTGGTTACATATTATATATTATAGTGGCATGGTAGTGCCACTATAGTTAGGGCTGAGTACCCCATTTAAATTTAAATCTGAAACATTGCACCTTAATAACTTGTCACCGTATGACAGATTTGCCTGAAATTTGGAATGTATGGTCTGGTACCATAGATCTTTGGACCTGCCAAATTTTGTTACAGGTGGCTATATGGTTGCCGAGATACAGAGTGCCAAAAAATGCATAAATTACAGGTTTTGTATGTTTCTTTGCTTGCGCCTACAGCCGTGTGGTTTGTGCGATTGGTCCAAAAACTTCAGGGAACATGCAGCCAGGGTCTCTGATGTGCCTTTCAAAGATTTCATGAAAAAGGTTAAAAAGTTATTCAAAAAACACTGAATCCCAGTATAGTCTATGGGAAAAGTTAAACTATGTGAAAGTGTCACAAATGCAGTTTTTTCTGTCGCAAATGACCCTTTTACTTTCGTGATTCAGACATTTTATTTTCAGTTGATGGTCAGAAAAATGTTTGGCATTTAAATGTGGGACTCTGTAGGGACACGATTCTTGTTGTGCTCACCTAGTCGAGCCCCAAGAATGCTAGCCGTGTCTTTTTTGGGGGGCAAAGCACCTCAGAAATGTTTTTTAAATTGTTGTAAAAAGTAGTGTCGCAAAGTACTTTCACAAATGTGACACTTTCGTGATTTTTTTTGTGAAAGTGTCGTGATTTGCGAAAGTAATTTGTGACACTATGCCCAAAACAATAGAAAATATTTTTCCACCCTGCTGCAAAACAACAGTTTGGTCTTTTGGGCTGAAATTTGCAGGGAAGAAAACCAACATCACACAGATGTGCCTTTTAGTAGTTGGTGCCAAAACATAACAAAGCTGCAAAGTTACAGCACTCCAAAGTTGACGATTTTTCCACTAGGATAACATTATGGTGTCCGCTGCGCCTTTCGGGTCCCGTATCTCGAAAATGGTTTGAGATACGGACTTTTCATTGCAAAAATTCTTAGTCCCTCACTGAGGGGATAAGCACAAAACTAGCCTGGAAAGTCATAAATAATATGAGATTTTTTTTTTCTACATCGTACGGTTCCTGAGATATAAGCAATTTAGTATTCCAAATGCTCATTTTCCTGTCCGAGGGCCACTATTATGCCCACATTCTTTGTATTTACTGTGCTTCTGGATGCACCTCTTTTGAACACAAAGCACATGCATTTGTGTTACCATTACTGTTAGCGTTTGTGTTTACGTTTCCGCTTGTGTTTCCATTACCGTTTGAGTTAGCGTTTCCATTTGTGTCACTGTGTGTATTACCATTTGGGTTTGCATTTGTGCTTGCGTTTGCTTTACTGTTTCTTTTTGCGTCACCATTGGTGTTACTGTTTGCGTTTACATTTCCGTTACCATTTTTGTTAGCATTTCCGTTTGCGTCACCGTGTGCGTTACACACACAGATAAAGAAAATGAGCCTTCAGCAACTGGCTCCCTATTTTGATCAGTAGGTATCTGCACTTCTCAGAGTTCCAGTGAAAACTGACTCGGAGTAGGGTCACAGAATAAAAATCTCCCTGCCCTCTCGATGACATCAGGGTCTTGGCCTATCTGTCAAAAACTCATTTTGTGTTGATGAGCCAACCCGGCCCCCCCTTCTAAACCAGTCAGAATGGGCTAGCATCTCAAAGTTCCAGGTCCAGGCTTAGATTCTGTATATCACAAGCCAGTCAAACGTGAAATGTGCCATCCCTATCATCTTGGACAGTCAGGATGTGGATTCAAAGCTCATTTGCCATCTTGGCCATTTTGTCACACACACACACACAAAACACACACACACACACACACACACAGCAGTCATTGATGACACACATTCCTAGTGGGAATCTATGCGTTCTAGCCTGGTGCCTAACTCACAAATACAGAGACAATGCTGGCAGAAAATGGCCCTTCAGCCTATGCAATCTGCCAACCCTGCCTAACTACTCTGCACTGGCCCTGCTGGCTGTCCCTCCCCTTTATTTCTGTCCCTCTGTTTCTAGCTAATCTCATATGCCTATCCCATCTCTGCTTGAGGCCACTCCCTGCTTTGGCCTGTCTCTGGATGTTGTTGCATGTATCCACCACTCATTCTGTGAAAATATGCTTGTAGATATCTCTTTTGAATCTCCCCCTACAAGTTTCAGTGAGTTTTCCTTGGTTCCAATATCGAGCTCAAAGAGAAGAGTTCCTTGATGTGCATCCTATTTATCCTGTGCAGGTACTTGTCTGTCTCAATCATGTCATCCCTTTCCCTCCTCTTTTCAAGGGTGTTCATGTTCAAGTCCTGCAGCCTCTCCTTGTATGTCTTGCCCCCTAGGTCAAGGACCATCTTGGTGGCTCTGCACTGTACTACCTTTACCTTGTCACAGTCTTTTCTCAGGTGTGAGCTCCAGTATTTGTGCAGTGTTCCAGGTGTGACTGCTCCAGTGACCTGTGCAGTGGGAGGATCACCTCCCACTGCCACTGCTTATTCCCCTCCCTATGGAACCCAACATCTTGTTTGCCTTGCCTTTGCTCTGTTGCAGAGTGTGGTTGTTTTAAGGCCTTCCAGAATCATCATCACCCCCAAAGTGATGTTCCTCAGCTGCACATTCCAGCACCTACCACACCATTTCATACTGCACTCCTGGGTTCCTCTTCCTAATGTAGCTTATCAGGAAACCTGGGTTCACAATGAGTGTCTGCATCACTTTGTGGATGTACAAGTGATCAGTCCATTCTGTGGGAGACCTGAATCTATGCATCACATTTACCTCTTCTGCCCCTGCTTCCAGACTCTCTTTAATTTGAAGAATATGTTATCCACTTTGTCTGTGGTAATGCTTTGCCACCCTGGAAGTAGTGGGCCAGGTGTCCTCCTACTGACAAAGAGTCTAAGGGGACCTGGACAGTATTGTCAGGGGTTCTGTTTTTCCCTGAGGCTGGAGAGCTGCCTTCTGCCTCTACCTGTGCCTCTTTGCATTGGCTAAACATTACAGGTGTAGGACCTCTGGCAATAGGGCCCAACCCTACCTCCCTTCCCCTTCCCCAAGGCTTGTATGAGGCTGAGGCTTTCTCATTCTCAGTCAAGCTCTTGTAAGTGGATTTTCACCATCCAATTTTTTCTGGATTTTTTGATCACCTTAACTCCACATCTCTTCATTTTTGGACATCCTGTTCAGTGCTCTAGCAGGAAGAAAGGCCACCAGATGAAATTGCTCTTAAGTTTATCCAAATTAGCCATCTATAAATCTAGGAAACAGAGGGCGTGTGGTAAGGTATTTCAGACTACAGAGCACTACTTAGGGCATTAGTGTGCTCCTGATTTCAGTCTGACTTCCCACATGCTCGGTCCACTAATGACCTTCTGACCTTCATGGGCCAGTGGGCACTGCTTGAGGTTTTGTGTCATGTTTCATCACCTTCTGTTTTACACTTGCATACTTGAGTTCTCAGTCATCCTATCACCAGTGCCTAGTTAAATATGTGCTCCTTTTAGCATTCACAGTAAAGGGGTACTAATGTTAGTTCATTTGTTGCAGCCAAGGCTTGTCTCTAATGTCATACAGCTATTTAATAGGACTGCTGTTTCTACAACTACACGGCTTAGTCTTCAAAGCATTATATTTTCAGAAAGCAAATGAAGAAAAAATGGGTACTGTGGTTGTGTTGCACTTCTAACCTTAGATATGGATAACGTACCACTAGCTTTTTAATTGTTAGATTAAGGGAAAGGGGAAATTGTTTAAACAGGAAAGGCACACAAAGCCACAGCTTGTTTCCAGGTGTGACCTGAGAGCACAAGAAAGTTAAGTGACTTGCGTAGGGTTACACAGTATGCAAGTGGGGGCTGATGGGATTCAAACTCAGATCTCCAGGTTTGCAGCTCAGTGCCCTTAACCACTACACTGTGCTGCTTCTTGAAACAGATAATTATTAACATCTTAACTAAGTAAACAGGTAAATTAGGTTGACAAGTAATACTTTTTTCAAAATATTTTGCCAGAGGCACACAGTGATAGAAACTCTTTTGGGAATAGCAGTCCAGGAAGCTTAAAAATTGTTCATCATCAGAACAACTTCATGTGGTATTCAACTGAACATGCTGCTATGATTAAGCAGGCACATTGATTTTTATGTAGAAATCAGGTACCAAATGCAAATATCAGGTATCATACTGAAAGAACAGAAAGAACTCATTTGCAGACAGATTTTAAAATGTATCCCTCTAATTGCATTTTAGTTGTATGAAATTTCTCTATGGTCTTCCGTAGAAAGAAACACCATGCAGGTCAAAATATTGCTTTTTGACTGCCGTTGCATGATGAATAGTGTAAGACCCCCTACCTCCAAGAGCTATTACAGAGAAAACACATATAATCTAAGATATCAATAGGCTTCTCCAGAAATGCTTAGACATTCAGCTGGCCTACGCAATGATTTACTAAAATCTGAAACCCATTAACATCTTCAAAGAGGTGAATGTGTAAAGAACAATGCCTACATGAAGCCATTAACACTTACGACACAGGCTTTCTTTTGACTGTCACACTCTTCTGTTTGTGACATTACTAGGTATCACTTATTCCTGCAAATTTACATATAAGTATACAAAAGATTAGAGAAATAATAGGTTCATACACAGTTGTTTAGGTTTTCAAAAATCACTACTGATATGAAACAGTCTTAACCAAGCAGTAAAGCTTGTGGACCAGAATAATTTTATGCTAATTACAACAAAACAATAGCGCATACTGCCTATAGCTTGGAATATATTTTTACAGTTATGAAATATACTATCTTGCCTTATATAGTCACGAAATTGTCCAGAAATTGTCCAGAAGATGATACTCCCCATCTTTGACTACCGTGACGTAGTCTATGGTGCTGCTCCCAAATCTTCCCTGACCAAGTTGGACACTCTCTTTAACTCCTTCAGCCACTTTGCTATCGACTCCCTTTCCTGCCCCCACCACTGTGAACTCTATCACTCTCTAACCTTCCTTCCACTATCTCACAGACGCATCTCTTACTGTGCCAAACTAACCTCCAAATTCTGGTTCAAGGGGCTCCCCTCCTATCTCTCATCCTCTTTCTCCACTGCACCTCCCCCCCATCCACTCTTTCAGATCAAATGACGCCTGCACCTTGATGGTCCCTCACTGCTCCACCCTCATCAGTCAGACTGGTTTCACCCATTGTTTCCCTAAAATCTGGAATTCCCTACCCCCTGAAATACAACACTCCTCCTCCAACTACTCCCTTACCTCTGCCCCACACAATTACCTTTCCCTCAGCTGTTCCTGCTTTGACCCACCTTAATACCTAGCCCCAGTTTCTGCCTTCCCACAATGACCCCCCTGGCAGGGTTCTCAACATCCTGAAGGGGAAAATCAGGAAATGGCTACCCCTGCTCCTCATTTTCAGTTCTTGCCTCTCCCCCTCTCTTCTCCATCTGCCTTTCTGGGTCACCAGTATGCACAACGTACAAGCATATTTCCTCAGGGAGGTTGGTCCACACCACAAAATGGCATTTTAGAGTCCTCAGTTAAAGTGACATAGTGCAGTGTGAAACAACATTTAACCCTTAGGCTGCCGACAGAATTAGAAAGTATAGGAATTTTGGACTGATAAAGCAGGCTGCAGCCCTGCAAGGGTTAAAAGCAAAACAATGTTCTAGCTGGCTGCTAAAAATTAGCTCATTATCTAACCTACCATAAGGCATATAAGGTTTAGAATCTGAATCAGTTTTAAAACCAATACATTAACTAGCAGCAGCAATATTACCTATAATAATCTGAGGTATTAATATATTTAACTAAACAAAAATCATTAAACAGTGCCACAAATAAGTACGTGTAGCTAACACGGCATTGTGGTTAATCAAAAGGAGTATCCATAGTTACCAAACGGAAGTTATTGCCACTCTTCATCGAGCTTACTTTTGGCCTCATTTAGAATTTGTAAGTCAATTCTGGTGCCTGTATAAATCAACAGATAGAAATGTTTTAGAGCAAGCCCAGACAAGAGCAACCAAGATTATACATGGCCTTGAGAACCTCCCTTATAACAAAAGAGTGAATAAACTGAACTTAATGTCACTAGAAAGAAAAAGAATCAGGGGACACGTGCTGTTAATGCATGATATCATCCAGGACCCCTACCCAATGACTGAATTAAATATAGAATTCAAACAAGATATTGTCAACTCCAGTGGGTCACCCACTGCAAAACACTTGCGTTAGATTCACTACAAAGAAACAGCAATACTATTATACACAAAGGATCATAACACCATGGAACTCCCTACCAAACAAGACAATAATTAGAAAACTGAAAAAAGAATTCAAAAGCAAATTGGATAACTGTGTAATGAATCAGGAACTCTATCTTATTATGCTTAATCCATTATAAAGCTGTTTATGGGCCTCTTAGCTTTTTTTCTACCTCAGTATGAACCTTCTTAAATCATAAAAACAGTGACAAAGCTATGGGAACCTGAAGAAAGAAAACACTATAGAAGTATATTACATTACAATATTGCAGCAAACAGTAACAAAATGATTAGTTTTCATAATTCACTGCAGCTTGATAAGTCCTAATTTATCTATCTCTTTAGAATTGGGTCATCTTAATTTGGTCATTAAATCCAGGAGTACACATGACTGTGAGCTGAAAATCCAAAAGGACTATTTAATTTGAGATAGTCCAAATCCCCCACACTGCCTACCTAGGATGACCTGCTCAATTTCACAGACAGTAAAATAATGTTCAGATGGAGTTGACATCTCAGAGATATGTTTGCCCAGGTAATTGTTTATGGTATTGAGGTGCTAACCTATCCCAACTTTAAGAGCCCTATCAGCTGTGATGCAGGTGGAGGCACAGATTGCCTGCAAGTGATCAGGCCATGGAGTATCCACACCAACCACAGGTCTAGGCCTCAATACCCTCATGTGGTAACTGCCTGTTACTGGGCTATGGTACCTGATAGCAGACCCTGCAGCAGTGTTAGGTGGTATATTTCTTCTCGCTCTCTCTCGCCACCATGGTGGAGATGCAGAGCATCAGACAGCATACTGACTAGCATGAAAATGCCTTCCTTTTCTCTGGCAGTGGATATTGCTTTACTCCTACTGGTCATCAATGGGAGACGCATAGTCAGTTGCAGCTAAGCCCACAACAGTAGTTAGCAGGTCTACCTCTTTATACAGTTACCTGCAGACTGAAAGGATCCTAGCACAACCTTTGCTGTTCAATGGGGGTATCTTAGCTCATTATTGGTCCTTATATCTGTCAACCACTTTGGGCTAGGCTGGAGGTCCATCACCCAACAGCTGATTTGCCTCAAATCTGTCCTGAAATAATGTAATACTCCAGTGTCCCAGGGATACTTTTGGTTCCCTTTCTAGGCTGCACATCCCACTGTAAAGATGGGGTCAGGATGCACCAAGATGGGGGCATCCAGTCTTTTTGTACGGCACTGGCTCCAAAAGTTCATTTTAAAAGGTCTTTAGCCCTGCAGATTGTTACTAGTGCCCCATTTTGTGGTTTACACAGATCACAATGATGTCCAGTTTCTTCAGGGTATTGATCAGGAAATCCCTGGTCCTGTTGTGAGCATGACTGCTCTCTCCATTGGCACCAGGCACCCTTTGATGTGTGGCAGGAAACAAGACTTCATGTAGGTGCAGAAGACATTAATGATTTCTGCATTCCTCTAATGGCAGCAGCACTCCTCCAGCTCCCACCACAAATGGGTCCAGAGAGCACAAACAATGGCTACCAGTAGTCTGATGGGCTCTGTGGAGCCAAAAGGAAAGCATTCATGCTTTGGGGGTTACAAAAAAAATAATTAAAAAAACTTTAGGGGGAAAGGTATTTTTGAAAGTGTGAATGAAGCATGTTTACCACTCACTCTGCAGCAACTGCATACGACTACCAGAAAGTCATTATTACCGTAAAGGCCAACACATAAAATATCACAGGATGGTGGCATTAACTGACACACAAAACAAAACAAGAGTGCCACCGTTCTGTGTTTTTTTGGAAGAGGGATCCCCTGTTGGCATAATAATACCAAATCGTGGCCAAGGGAAGTCAATAACAACTAGCTACATAACTGGGTTTACTGGGTACAGTAGGACAAAAGAAGGCACAAGGCCCATCGAGATTGTCCTCCCTCAAAAGAGGGATATTATACAGGATTATTATGCAATAGCCAGGAATCAAGATTAGATTTAAAGGAATCAAAACTAACTGAATCTACAATAAACTGTGGAAGAGTGTTCCAACATTTAGCTGTTCTTATATTGAAAAACAGTTTAAAAAATTAAAAAATTATTGATCTACAGACTTTCTTTACTAAGGGTGGCTGGGTGGACACCCAATATTTCCAACCCGTAAGCAGTTATTGTCTTTCACTGTCAGAAGTTACTGGCATCTCTTTCAGTTTAAGTTGCTACTATGCTAACAAGAGTAGGCACTATGTCTGATTTGTGTTATGCTGTGGTGCCAGTGAAGGGTGTCAGACTCGGAATTGTTACTGCTCACTCCTGAATGCCCTCACTTGTGTTTTTAAACTTGACCAATACTCTCTCTCTTGTGTTTCTTAACTCAGTCCCTCCAAAGTGTCGATTTTATATCAAGGTTAGGAAATGGAAGGTTTGGACTTGTAAAAGTGCTATTAGAAGAATTGAAACAGTTTTTTCTAATTGTAGCTTAAGTTCAAAAAGGGGAAGCATGCAATTATCAGAGCTTGCCTTTGAATTCTCCATTTTTTTTTGTTTCAGGCCAAAAGTAATATTTTACTGAATCTAAACCTGGGGTGCTCATAATTAGTAAAATTTATTCTATTTGCATATTTCAGAATGATGGAAATTCAGAGTCCAGTTCTGTTCTGCCTCCGATTAAGACATAGGAATGGAGTTCGAGACAGAATCAAAAGTTTTGATTCCACATCCTAATAATGCCTCCGTTACCCCAATACCCAACCAGTAGAAAACAAAAAGCAAAACCTGTACCAAAAAACTCACACAGTCTAGTTTGCTGCCTCAGCTCATCCTTGCATCTATTCCATTATTCTCCCTCCTGAGTCCCTACTCTCAACCACCTTGTACTTGATGCTGCTGAAACCTCAATGCTGCTGCAGGCTGCAGGGAAGAGAAAGCATTGGGTTTTGCCTCTTGTCCTGATGCAGTCCATCTGCTGGTCTGGTTCCATGATTGGCATCCAGTCCACTTTAGGTTCCCTGACTGAGTCCTGCATTCTGCTGCTCTACTGGTAAGAGAGGCTCCTGTTCACCGCACTGTTGGTCACCACCGTCAACAAGCTCAGAGGCCCTGCAAATAATGGAGGGTTCGTACTGCCATGGCGGGAGAAGTAGCAATGGTCCTTCATGTTTAAACAATGCACTGCAACCTTCTATCCCATATGATCCTCTATTGTGGCTTAAGACAGAGCAGCACATTTTGTACCCTTATTTAATCACAGACCTTATTAATTTACCCCCCGCCTCCCAAAAGAACATCCTTGTGTAACACTGTAGGAGCAATTGAAGTCCTCCAGAAAATTTTAGCAGTAGTTAATCCTAGTTCTAGCCTGCTAAGTTTCATTCCTCTCTGGAACAATAACCACATTCTTTATAATAAAATACCTCTATCTGACCCTGGTTGCAGCAAGCTTGGAATACACATATTATCATATCTTTTAAAACTTGAAAGTCATTTATTGCTATCCTTTGAAGACTTTAAAAATAAATATGGAGTTCATAGGCCTCATTTTTGAATGTAGTTTCAAGATAGAGAGGCACTAACAAAAGGGATTTTGCACTATAACAATATTCTTCCAGAATGTCCTACATAGGCACAGCTTTAAAAAAAAAAAATCCCACTAGTTTTACTCAAAAAGGCGGCTGGATTTTCCTACAAAATCTTAGCACAGGTGATGTCCATTACTGATAGACTCATCAAAAGAAAAATGGGGAAAAGATTTGAGAATTAACCTCTCCTTTGGACAGTTTCTTAGTATATAGACAAATGCACAATTACGAATCAGGTAACTGCAAGAAAGCAATAATAAACAACAAAGTGGGTTGTACTGGGTTATACCCACCTGCCTAGAGCTGTAATGAGGCCCAACGCCACAGGCAGACAGCATTATAGCCCCTGGAAGGGTGGGTATAGCCCATACTTCCCACCTTGAAGTGTATTACTGTGCTTTGAAAATGGATTTTGGGGTCTCATTTGAAATAAAATTAAATTTAAAGGAAATGTCAATGCAAACATAACACAGTAAAACAATGTTAGGTTTCAGCAGCGTCAAGGGCATGGTGGTAGGTGGGGATTAAGAACTCAGGAGAGAGATTAGCGGAATGGAAACAAGGATGGGGTGAGGCAGCAAAACTAGAGTGTTTTATTTATTTTGTATTAGAGCTTTTGATTTGTGCTTTGTACCAGCCAGGTGAGGGAGGAGATAGAGCCAGTATTGACTTCTTACAATGTTCAGCTTTGTTGTGAATGTACTGATAGTGAAGTACCTGTAAAAAAGTGCCTACAAAATGACATACATGAGCTCACTTAAAAATCATTTAAAACTCATTGCTGTCTTTGCTTTTAGTGCATTTGCAGCTCAAATCTCAGCTCATTACTAGATTAAAAAACTACTTAAATTCAGTCTGCACTGAACACGGATGACGTTAAGCAGGTCAGTGTGGTAGACTCCCTTGAGTATGAGGACATACATCAGGAAGACCTGGAAAAGATGGGTGATTGGTTAGACTCCTGGATTCTCAGATTCAGCAAAGCCAAAAGCAAGGAGCTACACGGTGGAAGGAAAACTGGAGATATTGCAGTACATCCTCTAGAGCAGGGGTTCTCAAATGGTGAGGCCAGCCTCCCTGGGGAGGCCCCAACCTGTTCCAGGGGAGGCTCAAGCAAGTCTGAAAAAGTACTGTATTTAAATTTTGAGTTTTATATATTTTGTGTGAAGAGATGAAGCAAACTGAAAGAGGATACTAGTAGGTGAATTTTATGTATTTATTTACTAATAGGTGACAAGGGAAGGTTGAATGAGCCAAGGCTCATTTCAGGTGTACCCCAGGGAAGGGTAGGGAGTGAATACATTTCAAAAGGTAACTGCAAAACAATCAAGAAATACACAATGAACAATAGTGCAAAGAAATATGAATAGTAAACTAATAATGAGTGCTGGTAATTGATCAATTTGGAGACTGATGGCAGAACAGCCCAAATACAAGGGTTGAGCATAGAAGTGCTAAGAGCAATAGCAGGAAGGAGCAAAGTAATCCCTGAGAAGTTGCTTATGAGCAAGGACGGAGGGGGAGAGGCAAAGTAAGTAGGAGGGTTATTTCATAGGGAGGAAACAGAAAAGTAGTCTGACCATGAAGGTACTGCAACAAGCAGTAACAATGGTTCAAGAATGAAATAGCGGAGCCAGTAGGCTGGCCTGGGGTGGGGTGGGGTTACAATAAGCTGAATAATAATATTTATTGTTGCATTTATTTGTTATTCAGATGACACCTTTGGGCACAGGAGCTCTTTTTCAAAGGTTCCACATCAGTATAAGACAAAGAACTGAATGCGAGCCAAGTACTCAGAGGGATTTCAATTTATTCATGGTGTACTGGCAAAGTACAGTATGTTATTTTTCTTTGGGGAGGCCCAAGATTTTTTCAGTTTTGGGGGGAGGCTCAAAATCTTTTCCATGGATTTGGGGAGGCTCACTGTGACAACGTCTGAGAACTATTGCTCTAGAGGCTCCTCTTGTTGCAGAGAAAAAAGAAGACTGTGGCATCATAACAGACAAGGGACATATGCATGGCAAGCACTGCACAGTTACTGTTAAGAGGGCCAGCAGCAAGCTTAGGTACACTTAATGGGGGTGACCAGCACAGCAGGGGAAGTACAGCAGTCCTGCCCCTTTACAAGGTCTTGGTCAGACTCAACTTGGGGTACTGTGTGCAGCTCTGGGCCCCACAATACAAACACAACTGAAGTGGTGAAGAGTGTGCAATGCAGGCCCACCCACATAATGAGGGAATGGGGACAAATACGATGAGGAGAGGCTAGAGGCCCTTAATGTGTTCAGCCTGGAGAAAAGAAACTGAGAGGGGGACAGTACCTCCGTTTTTTGCATGGTCAAAGGAATCTACAAAATCAGAGTTGTTGGACCTGGTGTGCTCCAGAATAATATGGGGATATCTCCAGAAGCTCAGAGGTAGAAAATACAGGGGGTAATGTTAAGAACTATTTCTCCCAGTGCGTGTTGAAGCGTTGATGCAGCCTACCAGTGCTGTCAGTGGAAATGAAGATGCAGTAGTACAGATCTTAAGGTAAGCCTGAACAAATTTCTGATTACCAAAAGAAATACAGAGACCCCAGAGTAGAGGGAGGAGGTGGGAAGGGTATCTCTATGAATTAGTACATGTTTGAACAACATACTTATTGTTTCTTACTTATGAAACAGGAAGAATGACTGGATGGTCTTTGAGTCCCCTCCAACCTCAAATTACTATGTTACTATGTATAAAGACACACACAGATCAGTTAATGATGCCTGACAACTACATTTGTTAATTTCATTGCAGTTTTTTCTGTAGTTCCTTTCCAGTTCTATGCATTGTTGTGTTTGGCTGGGAGTGGTGCATCCTGAAGGGATGAGGCAGCTGGATTTTAGACACAATGTAGTCTGATTGCTCACTCAGAGGAGAAATAGTCTCTTAAATGGTGTAATCACTGCAACAAACATGTTTTTCAACATTTGATGAAACAGTCAGGAAGTAAGACTTGTAGTCTTTTGTGAGCTTATCACCTTTTCTAATTTGATATGAATTAAAGTAATGGGTTTCCGGTGCGCAGTATGAATTAATAATGCAATGGTTCCTGGCAGAAAATTGAGAATAAAGTATGGGCAACCATGCACAACAAGGCTATGTTTCTGTCGAGGGGTTGAGATGACACCATATGAACCTCGAGAGCAAAGCTTGAAAGGTCCATGCTGTCATCTCAGCCCCAAGACGGAAACACATGCTGAGTTGTGTGCGGTTGTTCATAGTTTTTTGTAAAGTATGTTTTTTTCTAAACAGGAATCACAGAAGCATCATCTCAAAGTAAAAAAAAAGCTGTTCTAAGACCGGCATTAAATTTACAGACTTTTCCAAGTTAAAAGGTCCAACTTTGGGCACTGGGTGGTTAGGAAGCAGCTCAGTGTTGGGTCAGTGAGGAATTTAAAATGTTATGACCTTTGCACTGTGCTGAACAACTGTTTGAAATGTGCACAGCAACACTTTGTAATGCACACAACAGCTTAGAATGTACAGAACAAGGATTCTGAGCAGGCTAATTTTTATATAGAACAAATGCTAACCATATCCTGTACTACTAGCTGTTTAAATGCAATTTTAAAATCAAACAGCATCTTACAAGAAGGTTTAGCAGGGCAGTCAAAATCTGGCTTAACTTTTTTAAATACAGTATAGAGCAATACTGTAGAACTGTTAATTTTAGCTTCAGCTTTATTTTGCAGATAGAGTCACAGTCGCTGCAAAGTGCTAATCAATTTTCGCTCCAGATGGAATGGCTGACACTAACAGTGAAGCTCAGGGTTACCGGAGTTCACATCAATAGTGTAACTTGAGCTGGTCATAATGACTTGCATCAATTGCTGTCTCATTCCAAGACACAGAAGAGGGAACGTGAAACAGATTTTGCGGTTGTCACCGTTCTCACCCCTGAAACTCTCACTGAAGCCGCTGATGTGTCTGTCAGTGTGGCAGAAAGTGTTGTTTGTGAGATTACCAAAATCCAGCCTCCCTGCAAGAATGGCATTCTGAGTACACTCATTATCCTCCAGAGGTTCATTTTTTCCAATAGGAAAATTGGGGAGGCAGTATAGCACAGTGGTTTAAGGCTCTGAGCTGCAAATCTGGTGACATCCAGCAGACCAGACCTGGGTTTGAATCCCACAGCTTCCACTTGCATAGTGTGTGACCTGAGCAAGTCACTTAACTTCCCTGTGCTCCAAGGTCGCATCTGTAAAAAAGCTGTCGGCTTAGTGTGCTACTCCTGGTTAAACAACTAAAAAAAAAATGCAGTGGAGTCTGGCATTATGAGTGCTGTGTAACTTTACAACAGAAAGCACAGCACTACTATCAATGAAAGTACATTTCGTAAATTCAAGGTGGACTACCTGGAAAAGCTGCAGGTGACCTCAGATACCTCTCAGTTGCTGTAGGTACTCCCCCTTAAACCAAGAATCTCCCCATCTCTCTTGCTGGATGAAATTGAAGCCAAGATGGAAAGAAAATCATACAGAGCTTGCATTTTGAAGGGGCAGTAGTTAATGCCAGGGTGGTTATGGCTGTAGCAACTGGTGTGGTAAAAACAATGAACCAGCAACTCCTCACAGACAATGGGGAGAACATCTCATTTACAAGGCTGTGGGCATGACAGTTCCACAATTATATGGGCTATTGTAAGGGGGAAGGCACCAAAGCAGGGAGAAAGATGCCAACGTATTTTTGAAATATTGAAGGTGAATTTCCTTGGCAGAATTGTTAAGGCTGTGAGCCAGGGATTGATCCCTGCAGAGTTATCTAGAAATATTGATGAGACAGGGATCAGTGTGATGCTATCTTCACAGTGCCCAATGGCCAATTCTAGAACTAAGTAAGTGGAGGTGACTGGTTTGGGTGACAAGTGCCAGGTCTCGCTGGTTTTTGGGTGCACATTAGATGGTAGCTTCTCCCTCCACAACTCATTTATCGGGGTAAGACTGTAAACTGCCACCCAGCATACAGTTTCCCAGACAACTGGAGTGTGATTTATTCAGTAAATCACTGGACAAACACTGAGACCATGCTGGTCTTTATTGATGAAATCCTTGTGCCCCACATAGAGCTTATAAAGGAGAAAAAAGATTTACCAACGGTGCAGTGTTCACTTTTGATCCTTGTTCTTTTCAGAGCACGTGCGACTGAACCTGTTCTCAAATAGCTAGAAGGACTTAACATGATTCATGTTTTTGTGCCAGCATTGTAATGATATGTGAAGGCAGGCATGCTGGATTTGCAATTCTTGACTGTATAATGCCAGCTAGGAACAAGCAGGTACATTAGCTATCGGGTTCAAAGCGTTTCAATATTCATAAACTCTAGTCCTCACAGGAATGATGTACAAATATACAACAACCTCTTGACCTTACAGTTAATAAACTTTTCAAGGACAATTCACTCAACGGTATGCTGGTCTGATTTCCAATCATCCGAACTAAGGAACACCCACATCTAACATCAAGATAGACCTAAGAATGGCCATGCTGAAAATTAAGCATGCACAGTGGTTGGTTACTGTGTTCAGCAAGTTGAGTGCCTGATCCGATGTCTGCATAAATGGATTCAGACAGGCTGGGATTCTTGAGATGACACAGAATGAATCAACAAAATTGTGAATCAATAACAGTTTCATTGATCATTTCTGAACTTTTCAGCTAATGAACTTTTGAGCATTTGATAACTGAGATCGGACACAAGCCTAAGACCTGTAGCCACTGTACACGTTCTGTCGGATACAGTGTGAGTCAAAAACAGTTCACAAACTGCTTAACATTTCCAGTACTTGTTTGTGATGTGTGCTTCTTTTTAACTAACCTTTTTTATTTTAATAAAGATTTTTCTACGAAAACCACTTTATTCACACTTCTTTGTTTGATTTAAGTAATTTTACATGCTAGCAGCATTGTTGTGGTGGATGCTATTTGAAAACACCATTCCACTGACCACGGGGTTTCATTAACTGTAGCTGACAATGGTAAATGCAAGTTTAATTTTGTTGGGGGTGCCACATCCATGAATATAGTGAAATTAAATTGGCATTAAACATTAACAGTTCTACGGTAATTCTCAAGCCTTAAAATCTGGTGGTCTCAAAAGTCCAATCACATACAAACTGGTGGCCTCACACTCTTTCTTTACTTTAAAGCCAGTTATAAAAACATGTCCCTGTTTACAAAGTACTGTATGTAGTAAATCACATCCTGTTGCCTTTTCTCTGCAAATGGATCCCATCTTGCTGGTGGTCAGTTGAGAAACACTGATTTGAAGTGGCTATATTCTGATTCCATTTCTCACCAGTTTACTGAACTCTGTCTCTGATCAACATGTTTTTAAAAGGTTGGAGGCCTTACTGTAGGAAATATGGTGTATCCCTGAATAGTTAATGAATCCATGACTTTGCTGCTCTTTGACTTAATCACTTCAGTTGTAGACCATTATTGATCACAGCTAAAGCCATGGTAGTTTACATTGGTGAAATGTAATGTAGCCAGACTGATGGATAATAAGGGGGTGGGGACACTATTCACCAGTACAATGCATGACTAAATCTGTCTCATGTTAAACAAATATTACCAATTTTTTAATTAAACATTTTCTTCTGTGATCATCTAACCTGCCCTCAGGTAGCCCCATGTGGTGGCCTCTCAGCCCCATGCACTGCTTTACCCACCGATGCCTCTGGTGGAGCCAGCGCAGGGCTGGGCACAAGAGCACCACTGATCATCATTCTGAAAGCCAAGCAGTTTTCTTCCTTGCTGTACTGCCCTTTTGCTTCTCCACAGTGCATGGTATAGCCACCTGTCGGCCTCACCAGCACATTTATTTATTTGTATTTTATTCAACAATTTTTGGCCAGGAAAGGCACACAAAACTGAGGCCTGTTTCCAGGTGTGTCCTGGAACCACAAGGAAATTAAGTGACTTGCTCTTGGTCACACAGTATGCTAGTGGTGACTGTGGGATTCAAACCTAGTTCTCCAGGCTTGCAGATCAGTGCTCTTCACCACTACCCTATAGTGCCTTAGCATTACATAGCAGGCCCCTGTAGAGGAGCAAGCTTTCCTGCCCACTGCAGGGGTACTGCTGCAACAGAACCTGGCGCCATCCCGTCCAGCCGGCGAGTGCTAACGTGCAGCCACCTCAGCCTCTCCTAGACTGCCTGGCCAGCTTTCCAGTCTGCTTCCAAACCTGGGCTGCTGGAATGGCAATGCAACAAGCTGCTGCTAGGCCAGTGGGCAGCCCTTTAAAATTATTTAATATATCTTTACATGCAGTCAGAATTCAGGAACACTTGTATGAAACAGAATAGGGACATGGCCACTGTCATCAGCATTTAGGAAAGGTAAGGGCAAGCTTGGATTGCACTGCTACTTTTTCTAAGATGTATAGCTCTTTAATCCCAACCCATGCTTGCCAGCAGTCTCAAAAGCCCTATGTTACACTTTGGATTGAAAAAGCACAACTTAGCACTGTGTAACTTTTTTTTTCTATAAAGTTAGACTTTTTCAGCTCTTTATATGATGCAGTATTAAAGCAGCAGTATTTGTGACAGCCAAACAAAAAATTATTATATTGCTTTTTTAACAGCAGTGTTCCTGGCATCCTTAGATTTATCACCAGCATATTTTTAATTCCCTCTGTTTTGTTTTAAACAGCTTTTGTTGCTAGTTTTTAATTAATGACTCAGATCAATAAATATAACCGCCCCTAGCAAAGCAATTTTTTCAAAATCTCAGCTGAGGTGACTTGGCGAATATACAAACTAGATTCATACTGCAGATGTATAAGGATGGTGCTGGCACACATTTCTGATGGTAAATAGTGTGGCATAGCACCAAGGGCCCTATACACAGTCGCAGCTTTGTAGGGCACAATGGTTACAATGGCCACTTTGCACCACTGTTCAAACTTCCACTTGGTTGTGCAATGCACAAATGGGTCACAAGCCATTCCCTGCTCTGGTGCAATAGGCATTGCACCAGGAAAGGGAAAAGGGTAGGGGAAGCTAGGTTAATGAGAGCAGTGGCATGAAAATGAGCCCATCAGCACCCTCACCCTGGGCACAAGACACAGTGATCCCCAGAACAGGAAGAATTAATGGAAACAGTTCTATAGGGGTGGGAGGGAGGGGCAGTTACAGGCTTGTGCAAAGGAATAAAAGTTCCATTGAGGGAGACATGGGCAGTGCTAGACACCAAACTGTCTAACAGGCAGACAGAGTAAGGGGGGGAGTAAGGGGGGAATCCAGTGGGCAAGAGGGAGTAAAAGAAAGTTAAACAGCTCCTTAAGAAAATCACTGGACCACCAGGGAGGGTCATCAAAGGAGCAAAATATAATTCAGGACACGGTCTACAAGTAAGTCATCAGGTCCAGAAATGGGGGGAGCAATTATGACAGTTGTGACAAAGGACCAGAGCTCTGTGCATAGCATAGTACCAGACCACTGGTGCTATGGCATGAGCAGACCCTTGTGCCTATTGCCTTCCAATATGTTAGTTAGGTGGCCCAAATCCTGTCTGCACAACCTAACATCTGGAATATTCATTCACATGATGAAGCTAAGCAACACTGGTGCAGGGGGTACGTCATCTTACCCGCAGCACAACAGCTTTTTGCATATCCAACAAGTGTTGTGATAGAATGGGGACACCTTCTGCTCCCTGACATTGCATCACACCATGCATCTGTGTATCAAGCCTCTGATGTTTACATTTTTTTTCATGGTGGGCACAGTAATAAAGCAAGAACATTTGTGGAACCCCTTATGGGCACGCTCATCCACCCAGACCAGGTGGGGTTCATCCTGGGTAGGTTAGGATTATGCATTACCTAGCAAACACTACATGTGTTGTGGGAAGCCGGCCACCAGACCCTGCCCACAGCCACCCTGTCACTGGATGTGGAAAAGGTCTTTGACAAGGTGGAGAAGGCTTACCTGTTTGATGCCTTATGACATTTTGGATTCTCCAACAAACTTATTATTTTTAATTCAACTACAGTACAAAGCTCCCACTGCCTCGATACTAACAAACTCCATTGTTTCAACACCTTTTCCTCTCAGCTGTGGAACCTAACAGGGGTGTCCACTGTCTCCATTTCTTTTTCTTTTGGCCATTGAGCACCTAGCAGCCCAAATCAGGGAAAACCCCAATTTCTGAGTTATAATTGTGGAACAGTGTACAACTAAACTGATGTTATTTGCAGATGATGTCATCCGTTTTCTTATTAACATACAAACTACATTATAGACTCAGAGTGCCACAATTAAAGACTGCTCAGCCCTTTCAGGTTACGCACTTAATGGTGCCAAATCTTAGGTTCTGCCTCTAAATCTAGCATGTGCCCAAAATTTGTTCCACTCCTTTCCCTTTCAGTGGACGTCAGAAGGGGTTACATGTTTGGGAATACAGATTTGTCCTATGATACCGCAGACTATTGTTAAGAATGTCAGTAACCTGTTATCTAAACTAGATACTGATCTTAGAAACGGGGCTCACAGCCATCTGTCTATTTGGGGGTGAGTCAGTTCCTTAACAAGCATTTGTCAATGCCGAATGTTTGCTTGCTGGCATTGGCATTGGTAGTGTAGGAGTTAGAGAGCTGCATAATAGGAATGGCAGTGAAGTATTGAACTGAAGCAAACCCCACCACCACCCTGCAGAGACTGACAGGCATTGGGGTGTGCCTGTGGGTCGTCAGGCATAACGGCCATGCCATTTCACCACACCCTACCCTGCAGACACTGACAAGTGTCATGGTGTGCCTTGGGGTCTTCGGCACTTATGCTCACCACATTCCATCAGGAAATACAGTGAGATGGGTCCTGTATAGGAGAATGGGGCGAACTTTGGGGCCGAAGAGTCCAAGGCACACCTCAATGCCTCTCACTGGCTGCAGGGTGTGGAATGGTATGAGCATTACAGGTGAGAATCCCAAATCACACACCTGATGCCTGTCAATCTCTACAGGCTGGGGCATTATGGTTGGAAACCCTAACGCCTAAGGCGTTCGTTGGCATTTTCACTCCAAATTTTCAACATGGGTTTTTTTGTGACCCCCACCTTATGATCAGTGGCAATATCAGTTTGTTAGCCGAAAGCTGATTTCGCACAGTGACTACGCCATTTGGCACCACAGGTGAGAAAACACATTTCAAACAGGATGTGAAAAATGACAGCTGTACTGTTCATGGGGAGGTACAAAAAATGGCAATGTTGAAATTCTGCAGTGAAAATATTAAAAAAACTGGTGAAGTCATGAGCGTGCGTAGAAAATGAGCAACATACACCCGTAATGCAATTAGTTTGGGGATTTTTTTACATCAGATTGTCAACACAGGGACTTTGGAACCTCCGCTCATGAACAGTGTCACTGTGATTTTCTTAATCTGTCCCGAACAGTGATTTCCCACAGCGACCACGCATTTCTGCGTTGGAAGTGCGAACACACATTTCGGCCATATTGTGAAAAATGACAGCTGTACTGTTCATAAGGAAGTTTGGAAAAATGCCAGTGGTGAAAATCTGCACTGAAAATATTAGAAATCCATGAAGTTATGAGGGTGCGTGGAAACTCTGCAATGGTCGCTCGTAACGCAGTCATTTTATGGACTTTTTTCACCAAATTTTTAACATAGCCATTTTAATACCTCTGCTCATGAACAGAGTCACTGTGATTTTCTTAATCTGTCCTGAACATTGATTTCATACACCCATTGTGCGCTACATGCGCGGAAACACATTTTGGGTGAAATGTAAAAAATGACAGCTGTACTGCTCATAAGGAGGTGTGGTAAACGCCAATGTTGAAAATCTGGAGTGAAAATATTGAAAATTCCTGAACTTATGAGTGTGCGTAGGAACAGCGCAACACATGCTCGTAAAACAGTCATTTTTGGGAATTTTTTCACCATAGGGTTTTTGGAGGCCTATCTCATGAATTGTGACACTGTCATTTCATAAATCAGTCCTGAAAGGTGGTTCTGCGGAGTGACCACAAAATCATCTTTTGGGGCCGATTAATGCTATGACAGTGACAGAATTCATAAGGTGGGGTCCCAAAACCCCATGTTGAAAATTTGGTGAAAAGATTCCCCAAAATGCCTGAGATATGCACTAAAGTTGGAAAAAAAACTATTTATTCCATTATACAGCTTACCGGCATTTCCTCAGTTCGCGGTCGGCTTTGAAGAGCGCAGACGTGTTCCCGGTCCACCGAAGATCGTCGCGCCAGACTCCGGAGGTAAGTATGGTGAGGTGGGAGTGTGGGGAGATGGATGCACAGAGGGTGGGTACAGGTGGGTGGAGGTGGGGGAGGGGAGGTCAGGACAGTTAGCAAGGGAAGGTTTTTTCTTTCAGGTTTTTTTTTTTACTTAGACGATGCAGGACTTGTGCCACACTGGGTGGGCTACCAGCATGGCAGCTGGAAGGCTGTTTGGGGGTCGTGGAGCCAACGGGGATTGGGCACCCCTGTCAGCTATAGGAACTGTTGCCATGCTGGGGTGGGCCCCTGTGCCGCGGCACCATAGTCTCTTGGGGAAATAGTGGAGTTGACGGGATTGGGCACCCTTGTCGGCCACAGACTGCTGCCACACTGGGGTGGGCCCCAGTGTTGCACCTGGAACTCTGTTGGGGGGGAGCGGAGCACAGCTGATGGGGGATTGGGCATCCCCCTCAGCAATACAGTGTGTGCATGGGAGGAGAGGGCATGAGCACGCAATATGCGTGCATGTGAGTGTTTGTGTGTGTGTGTGTGTGTGAGGCGTGCATGTGCACACGATATCTTATCGCTGCACACTGAAGCGTAGCTCTCCTTTTCAACTGTACGGCACTGCATTTCTGAAAATATTAGAAATCCATGAAGTTACGAGGGTGCGTGGACACTGAACAATGGTCGCTTGTAACACAGTCATTTTATGGACTTTTTTCACCAAATTTTTGGCATAGCCATTTTAACACCTCTGCTCATGAACAGTGTCACTGTGACTTTCTTAATCTGTCCCAAACATTGATTTTGCACACTGACTGTGCCATTGTGTGCTACATGGGCGGAAACATGTTTTGGATGAGATGTGAAAAATGACAGCTGTACTGCTCATAAGGAGGTGTGGTAAAATGGCAATGTTGAAAATCTGGAGTGAAAATATTGAAAGTTCGCGAACTTAAGAGTGTGCGTAGGAACATCGCAATGCATGCTCATAAAACAGGAATTTTTTAATCAAATTTTCAACATAGGGGTTTTGGGGGCCTACATCATGAACTGTGACACTGTCATTTCATACATCGGTCCCGAAAGGTGGTTCTGCGCAGTGACCGTGAAATCACCTTTCGGGGCTGATTAACGCCATGACAGTGACAGAATTCATGAGGTGGGATCCCAAAATCCCCATGTTGAAAATTTGGTGAAGCAGTTTCAAAAAATGCCCGAGATATGCACTAAAGTTGAAAAAAACCTATTTATTCCATTATACAGCTTACAGGCATTTCCTCAGTTCGTGGTCAGCTTTGAAGAGTGCAGACGTGTTCCCGATCCACCGAAAATCATCGCCCAGGCTCCGAGGTGAATATGGGGTGAGATGGGGTGGGGAGGTGGATGGCCAGAGGGTGGGTGCGGTGGGGGGTCAGGATAGTCAACGAGGGAAGGTTTTTTCTTCCAGTTTTTTTTTTACTTACATGACGTGGGACTTGTGCCACGCTGGGGTGGGCACCCAGCATGGCAGCTAGAAGGCTATTTGAGGGGGCGTGGAGCCGATGGGGGATTAGGCACCCCACATTTGCCATAGGAACTGTTGCCACTCTGTGGTGGGCTCCCAGCGTGGCACCCGATAGTCTCTTGGGGGGGGCAGTGGAGCCGATAAGGGATTGGGCACCCCCATCGGCCATACAGACTGCTGCCATGCTGGAGTGGCTTCCCAGCATGGCACCTGGAACTCTGTTGGGGGAGGAGTGCAGCACAGCCGACGGGGGATTGGGCACCCCCATTGGCTATACAGTGTGTGCATGTGGGGGGAAGTGCATGAGCACGCAATAGGCATGTGTGTGTGTGTGTGTGTGTGAGGTGTGCATGAGCACGCGATATCACTGCTCACTGAAGCGTAGCTCTCCCTTTCAACTGTACAGCACTGCATTTTCAACTGAGTCATAGACAGCTGCAGCATTCATTGGCGAATGGTGGCCGCACCTGAAAACACACTGACTGAATTGGAAGACGGGTGCCACACCTTCGAAAACTCAGATGATGGCACTATATTTCTTGCACATGCGTGCAAGCAAACATAACAAACATAAAAATGCTTGCACTTCCTAAGCTCCTGTATATACTGGTGAACCTTGCCCTGGCCCTCCCAGGTACCTTCTTTAAGAAAGTAAATACAAAATTGTCCAAATTCATATGGGACAATAAAGACCCCAAGATCAAAATGCAAGTCCTTCAGACCAATTGGAGCCAGGGTGGTGTTGGCCTCCCAAACCTTAAACTGCTACAAGAAGGGGTGGTATTATGACAGGTAATCATCTGTTGCAGATCAGAGATTCTGACCCTTTTCCCAGTGTGGAAATCAATGGAAATCACCCAGGCAGGAGTACCCCAGATTCCTGCACTAATACTACCAGACTGGAAGCTGGTCCCAAACACTTCCCCCTCTACTAAACATACTAGAAAGGTTTGGCAGACCCACACAAAATACAGTATTGAAATGGTGCTTAAAATTGTCCCATCTCTGACTCATTTGACAAAACACCACATTACAAATTGGGGACAAACCCGTACACTGGCTCCTTTGGGAGCACCATGGACTGGGTGTCCAAGGAGACTTCTATCGCTGACTATCTGGGATGTTGAAATCCTTTGACTCCTTAAAAGAAGAATTCCATCTCCCAGACTCACAACTGTGGAGATTTTTGCAACTGAGAGATCTCCTTAACTGAAAAAGTATCAACCCAGCATTCTCTTCCTCTATCATGTCCAACTGAAATATGGCTTTTAAACCTCTCTTCAGCACAACACCTGACAGACAAATTTTTATGATTCAGGGCATGTAAAACTGATACACCCCAAGTCTTAAACCCCAAAGAATGATGGGAAAGAGAATTAAGAATTAAAATCACTCAACAGGAAAAGGAAAGATGTATGGTCTATTGTTTATTGAGCCAGTCATGAGTTGCAGGCTAAAGCCCTGCAGTTCAAGATCTTCCAATGGGTTTACAGAACCCCACATTGGTTTTATCATGCAGGCCTGACCCAGGACAGTGATGGCTGGAGATGTAACTCCCCTCAGCTAACACTCACTCACATCCTGTGGGCTTGCTCAACAATAGACACATACTGGGACAGAGCCTGGAATAAATATAACCAGATTACTGCTTTGGGGGCAGCTTGAGACTCTGGTCTGACTTTCCAGGGAATCCCCTTCCTCACTCACAGCCTCACTGCACACCAGTCGCTGTGGCTCAACAGTGTGTTAGAAGCTACACAATTACTCCTCCTATAGCATCTGAGAGCACCTGAGGCTCTGAACATTCAGGAATGGAAAAACCTGACTGCCCTAGTAGCCAGATATGAAAAGGTGGCCCATACAGCAGCAGGAAAACTATTTCAATACAATAAAGTCTGAGGGCCCTACTGGGCATATAAACAAGATACTGTACTGTACCCATACAACTTCCAGAAAGGTGACTGCTAGGGTTTGCATAAGGGTTCCTCTTTTGCTGTGAAGTATCCACTGAGCTCTTGCAATACACTAGAACAGGTGTTTTTTCAGACGAGGTCATTAGACCATTTTAGGTGTCAGACACCTTACATTTACCTTCCTGCCAACTGATGGGTATGAAACAAAATAGATGCAGCTGCAAGGGGTACTGAAATGCATTCTGATGTATATACCCTTCCTCTCAGATGGACTTGCCCCATCCCTTCTCCTCTGCCCCCATCTCCCTGCCCCACAACCATTCTCCAATCAAAGTGGAGGACTTCCTCAACTAGCTTCTCCCCACTAGCCACACGCAGTGGTTAACAACAACAAGAAGAGTGGCAGCTTCTTTAAAATCAAACCAAGAGTGGGTACAGGCCTACCCATCAACACCGCCTCCCCTATCGCCCCAAAAATAGCGTTTACAAATTACAGTTCGCTGCCTTAAAAAGAATCCTGCTTCTTTTACTATTGTGCTCAGGCAATGTCGAACTCAACCCAGGACCATTAGACACCCTTGCTTCTCCATCAGACCTGGCAGGTATCAAAGGAATGTCTTTTATGCATCTTAATGCCTGTAGTTTGCCGAAAAAGTTCACCCTTATCCAGGCTTGGGTGAGCCACACCTTACCTGACGTCCTAGTGATCACTGAGACCTGGCTTACGCCAGCCACCCCAGACAATGAAATCAATATCCCAAATTATTTACTCTTCCGAGTGGATAGGCAATCAAGAGGAGGTGGGGTGGCAATTTATGTAAGGGACAAATACTCAGCCGCATGCATAGACGCATCATCCTCCCCCAAAGAATTCGAATGCTTGACCCTAAAGATCGAACTTTCTCCTTCCAGTGCACTCAGTGTAATAGGCTGCTACAGGCCCCCTTCTGCCGGGCCTCATCTCCTGTCTCACCTCAATCCCGTACTGAGGCTCAGTTCCTTGGAAACCATTATTCTTGGTGACCTGAACTACAGTTGGCTATCAAGTACATCAGCTCCCTTGATATTTTTTTGTGACACTCTAGGGTTGGTGCAACTCACTGGCAAACCTTAACAACAGCTCCCTCTTAGATGTAATTTTGTTTAGCAAACCACATCTGTTCTCTCATGTCGGAACAGTTTTCTCAGACATTAGTGGTCATTGTATAATCACCACCATTAGATCCATGCACAACCCACAGTTTGTGGCAAAGTCCTCTATCAAGAGGTGCAAACGCAACTTTGATTTGTTTGCATACATCCATGACTTGAAACATTCACCACGATGGCAGGAATTCTTCCTAGCCAAAACGGTTAACAGGGCATATACTATTTTTTAGGATATTTTAAGTGAGACTTTAAATAAGCATGCACCCTTGGTTAAGGTGTGGGTCAGGAGCAGCACCTGCCGTTGGGTCTTGCCTGAGCTCAAAGCTTCCCTGTTAGAAAGGGATACTTTATGGAAAAAAGACAGAAGAAACAAGAATGACTCAGATTGTTGTCTTTTTAAGAGAGCACATAACAAGTGAACCAAGTTGGTCAGAGCAATCAAGGCCGCCTACTATCGTTTGGAGCTAGCTTCTGCCTCAAGAAATCCTTCAAAGCTTTGGAAAACATTAAAAAACATGTCTGGACACTCACCTGGTAATTCCATTCCAGCAAAAATTAAGTCTGGTGGCAGCGTTATCTCTAACCGATCGGAGATACTGGAAACCCTCAATAACCATTTTGCAATGGCAGGGCTAGCATTTGATACTTCCCCTGCCAATGACCTTTGCACAGTTCAGGGCCCACCAACCCAGGAGTCCCCCTTTACCGAGGAGGCCTTCTCCCTCCTGCCTGTCTCTCTAAAAGAGGTGGAAGACCTACTGCTGCAGTTGGACACCAGGAATGGAGCAGGCTCCGACTACATAGAGCCATACTATCTGAAATGTGCCTACCATGTGCTTGCGGTGCCAATCACCCACCTATTCAACATGTCGCTCTCCCAGGGTAGCCTCCCACCTCAATGGACAATAGCCCCTGTCATCCCTCTATTAAAGGCAGGTGACCCCTGCGATCTAAATAATTACAGACTGATCTCCCTCCTCCCTATCCTGTCTAAATTACTAGAAAAAGTAGTGTGTGGCCAGCTAGGGGTATGCTTGGAATCCAGAAGCCTGGTCAAGCCGGTTCATTCTGGATTCAGAGCAAAACTCACAACACCATAACCGCCCTAGCTGGAGTGATCAATGATTGGCTCCTAGACCTTGACAACAAGAAGCATGTCTGTGCTGCTTTTCTTGATCTTAAGTCATTCGACATAGTCGATCACAGCCTGCTTCTTTCCTCCCTAAGCACCTTAGGCCTGGACCATAAATCTATGTGCTGGTTTGCAGACTACCTCGGAGAACGGAAACAGCAGGTTAAAGCTGAAGGTGATCTTTCTCCATTAAAACCTATGGTGAGGGGTGTGCCGCAGGGCTCTATCCTATCCTCTTTACAGTCTACATTAACAACATCAATGAACCTATCAAAAAAGCCAACATCCACTTATTCGCGGACACTGTACTGTACTTGAGTCATCCCATGCTGGAAGCAGCCTGTGAAGACTTCCAAGCTGAATTTAACCTTCTACAATACCAGCTCATAAACAAAAAGCTTTTGCTCAATGCAAAAAAGACAAAGGCCATGCTCTCTCCCCCCCTCTTTGCATGCGGCAGTTCCTGCTGGGGGGGGGGGGCTATCCCACAAATTACCACTGTTCTTGGAGAAACAGTGCAGTATGTAGCTAAATTCAAATATCTAGGAGTTTGGCTTGATCATAAACTTTCCTTTGACGACCATCTCGAAGAACTACAGAAGAAACTAAGGCAAAGATTAGGACTATTCTTCAGAATTAGCCACCTGCTCACAAAGGAGGCCAAGATTCAACTGGTTCAAGCTACCTTCTTATCTTTAATAGATTATGCAGACCTGTTCTACAGCCACTGCACTGCCTCTGCACTGGCTAAGTTGGACACCCTCTACCACAGAGCTATCAGGTTCATTACTGGCCTTCCGCTTTCCACACACCACTGCTCCCTGTACTTATCGTTAGGCTGGACTACTCTTCACTATAGAAGGAACAGAAACACCACCCTATGGGCCTTCAGAGTGGTGACCAACAAGCTCCCCTCATATGCCTCAGATTGTATTCCCGGGAATGTGTTAGGTACCTACACTCTAAGGAGCTATTCCCTAATTGCCCTTCAAGTTCCAAGGGTCAAAACTCGTTTCGGCAAAGCTGCTCTAAGCTCCTCTTTACCCACATTGTGGAACAGTTTACAAAGGAACTTGAAGCTGAGCTGCCCTGTTAGCCTGAATATCTTCAAGGCACTCTACGATCGTTACATGAAAGCACCTTGCAAATGTTTTCCTCACCACTAGCCCACTAATTCTGCAACTCCCCCTTTCCATCCTGACACTCACCATGTTTCTACCCCTGGCTCTCACTCTTACCCTATTAACTCTTCCTGCTGCACCCACCCTTCCCTGTCCACTCCAGCCTGGCTAAAGTCCCACCCCATCCATAGCAGTGTCCCAGTTATCTATCCCTTCTCCGTCATTATCATAATAAACAAGTACACGACAGCCATTGTCACTTCCTGTGGTTTTAGCCCAATTTTTCCCCCAGTCATCGGTAATATATCCCTCCTCTTCTTTACCTCTCTAACCTGCCACCCCATACACGGCCTCTTTCCCCTATATGTGTAGTTGCCGGCTGCCTCACTCAACGGATCTCTGCTTATAACCCCTGTATGCCTATGGTTGATTGTACATCTGCTGACTTCTTCGATTGAAAAAGAATGCTTTTTTTTTTTTTTTTATTTCAACCTTGTACTGTACTGTATACACTGTATATACTTTTTCTTCCTTGTATAGTATTGCTTTTTGTATACCTGCTTATGTACTGTACTTTGATGTATTCATGACCAGGTCCACCTTGCAAATGAGCCTTGCTCAATCGTGCCCGCCTGGATAAATAAAGATTTTGATTGATTTTGATTGATTGATTGATTGAAACCAAACCACACAAACCTTTTTCTCCCCCTTGATACCTGTTGTACAGAAAGAGAAAGCTAGGATGACCATCTCAAATGGTAACTATTGGTGTATGATATGTATGATGGCAGCATGGATTCACAGCGGGAAGGTCATGCCAGACGAATCTGATAGATTTCTTTGACTGGGTGACCAAAGTAGTAGATCAGGGAGGGGCTGTGGACATGGCCTACCTAGACTTTAGCAAGGCATTTGACACAGTCCCACACAAAAGATTAATATGCAAGTTAGCCAGCCTGGGAGTGGGTCCCAAGATGACAGCCTGGGTAAAGAATTGGCTGGAGAATAGGACACAGAGAGTAATAGTAAATGGAGTCCACCTAGAAGAAAGGAGGGTTACTAGTGGGTACCGCAGGGTTCAGTATTAGGACCGGTCCTCTTCAATGTCTTTATGTTTACATTGCAGAAGGACTTGAAGAGGCATGTCTTTGCAGATGACACTAAGATCTGCAACAGAGTTGATGCACAGGGTGGGGTGGAAAGGATGAGAAAGGACTTGGCAAGGTTAGAGAAATGGTCAAAATGTATGGCAGCTTAGATTCAATGCTAAGAAGTGTAAGGTAATGCACCTGGGAAACAAAACCCAGGGAAGAGTACACAATGCGGGTGAGATACTAACAACAACAAAATGGAAAGGGACCTGGGGTAGTCATATCAGATGACCTAAAGACGGGCAAGCAATGTGAGAGGGCAGCAAGGAGGGTTGGGGGATGCTGGGATGCATAGGGAGAGGCATCACCAGTAGAAAACAGGAAGTTATTATCCCTCTGTACAGACAGCTGGTGAGACCCCATCTGGAGTATTGTGTGCAGTTCTGAGACCCAATCTCCGCAAAGACATAGACAGGATGGAAGCTGTCCAGAGGAGGGCAACTAAAATGGTGCAGGGTCTGCACGGAAGACATATGAAGAGAGACTTAAGGAGCTTAATATGTATAGCCTCGAGGAAAGAAGGAGAGGGGGACATGATAGAAATGTTCAAGTACCTCAAGGAATCAACAAAGTCCAAGAGGGTAGCATCTTTCAAAAAAAGAGGTGTGCAAGAACAAGAGGGCACAATTTGAAAATAGAGGGGGGGCGGCTCAGAGGTAATTTAAGGAAGTATTTTTTTACAGAGAGGGTTGTGGATGCATGGAACGGCCTTCCGAAGGAGGTTGTGGAGTCAAAATCAGTGGTGGAATTCAAGCATGCATGGGATAGTCATAAGGCAGTTCTGGGGGATGGGGGTAGGAAGAAGTAGGCTGCTGGTTAACTAGGATCTGCAGCTTATCCAGTAGGTAGGGAAATGGGCAGACTGGGTGGGCCAAGCGGTCCTTATCTGCCGTCAAATTCTATGTTTCTATGTTTCTATTTAGACCTCCTAACCCTGCAGGCTTTACAGGGTTCAGTATGTATTTCATTACTTTAATTTCAACCTATTTACTTAGAACCTCTATAGGTTAATGTAAGAGTATTACATCAGCTATTCCTGTTGTATGTAACTCTTTTCTGTTGCCTTATATTACCATTCAGTACAGGAATGACTATATATCAGATGATGAGCCAACATCACTTTACATGCCTGTTGTTTTACTATTCCTCTCATCAATTCTTGTTCAACTGTGTACCACGTGTTGTAAAGTGATATATGCCTTAATTTTGTGTATATGTCAAAAATCTGTAAAATCAATAAAATCTTTATGAAAAAAAAAAAAAGCAAGAACTTTTTAAAACTTTAAAACCACATACCAGTTCAGGAATGAAATAAAATGAGAAGAAAAATGGTACGTTACTGTGTTTTTCTGGAAGTACATTATAATTGAAAAATTGCATGATGAACATTCTGATGATTTAACACATGCTGCTGCTTCAAAGCTTTGCCACTTCAGTTCACCCAGCTCCGCCCACTTCTATCAGAGCTCTGCCCATTTCTGGTTATGGTCTCTCCCTCTCCTTCACTGCTAGAAAATAAATGTCCCCGTATCTGTAGCAGAAGTGGTAGCGAGTATGTCTGTCTTGCATTTTGTGGTCTGAAAAATCTTGTTGTGTGTCTTTTACATTTTCCCCTCCTTGTCCCTAAGCCTTCCCTTCTGGCTATCTGCCAACTCTACACACTTTACCACCCCCCAACAACCCCCATGGCTTGCCTTGCTTTCTGTGGAGAGGCCTTCAGGGGAGGTGGAGATCAATTCAGAGCTAAATCTCCTGTGCTGCTAGTGGTGGAGTGTGGAGCCCAAGAGCGTTCCTTGTTGTCGTCCTGACGCCTGTAATTTTCATATCACTTTCTTACTACTCTACCGTTAGAAACAATGGCACTGATTGCCCCATGTTTGTGTAAATAATGGCATATCCATGCCCATGTGGGACTGGCCAGCATCCCTCCCTCCCTCCATCTGAATATTGGGTTACCTTGAGACAGAAAAGCACTAAGGTGACCCACATTTCACCCCCCCCTTGTGACTGAAAGTATCCAAACAGATGCCACATCAGCCCCCTGCCAGCACAGTGTTGTATACTTGGTCCAGAGTGTGAGCACTCTTGCTGGCATAGCAGGTGACTCCCCTGTTGCTGCACTAATGGACTGGCCCCATTTAGAAAATTATTTTATTTATTTGTTTGAACATTGGTAACCTTTCAAAAAAGGTGCACTGAGCCTGGGCTGGTGTTCCGGCACAACCTGGGGGTAGAGAACAGAAGTAACAGTAATTACAGACAAGCAGATGCAATAATTTCATGTTGACAAATGCATTACAATGTAATAGCATAAGAGCCAACGCTGATAGCCATAGTAAGGTAACAGTTCCAGTATTACAACGTTTAACATCATGACATGACCCTATAATGGCTTGAACAGCCAGCAGGAAAAATCTTTGGTTGGGCACTATAAATTGAATGCAGAATAGGGTTGCTAGCTGTATAATCGAGCAGACTTGATAGACCAAATGGCCTTTTTCTGCTGGCAGTTTTCGTATGTTCATATGAGGGTTGCACTAATAATACATGAGCGGGGACAAACATGATCAGTTGACAGGTAGATGAGAACAGGAGGAAGGGGGTGCAAAATAAGGCCACAGAAGCAGTTTAAAAGAGAAGTATGAGGGGGCAAGCTGAAGAGAGAGGAGAGTTCCAAAGGGAAGGCAGCCAAGCTGTGAAACAGGACTGACCAGCAGACATAGAACAGTGGGGAACAGTGAAGGAACAAGTGTTAGAGGAACGAAGGCAATGATTGGATGGAAGTGAGAGGTCACAGAGATATGAGAGACCCAAATCAGAATTTAAAGAGAAAAGAGGCACCATGGGTGGGGTATCACAAAGACAGGGAGGGGAAAACATCTAGTTTGAGCACAAGTACAGAGATTAGTAATATCCAGCTAGTTCCTTTTTATGTTTGCTTGCACGCATGTGCAAGAAACACAGTGCCATCATCCAAGATCTCGGAGATGTGTCACCCCCTCTTCCAATTCAGTCAGTGTGTTGGAAGGTGCGGCCCCTGTCTGCCAATGCATGCTGGAGCTGTCTATGACAAGCTCCAAAATGCAGTGTCATACAGTTGAAAGGGGGAGCTATGCTTCAGTGAGCAGCGATAAGATATTGCCTGCTTATGAGCGGCTTCCCCCTACACACATACACACACACACACTCACGCATACTGAGTGCTCCCCCCCATGCACACACTCTATAGCCGACGGGGGTGCCCAATACCCAGTCGGCTGTGCTGCGCTCCCCCCCAAAGCCTTCCAAATGCCACGCTGGGTGCCCACCCCAGCATGGCAACTTGATGGTATAGCCACGGGCTGTCAACCCCGAGGCACAGGGTGCTGCGTTGGGAGCTCCACCCAGCGTGGCAACAAATGCCATGGCCGATAGGTGCCCAATCCCATTGGCTCCCACGCCCCCAGCTATCTTTGCCCGCTGGGAGCCCACCCAGCGTGGCAAACGTCCGTCGCCTTTTATTTTTTAAATACCTGAAAAGAAAAACGGTCCCACACAGTGTTCCTGTCCTCCCACAACTCGCACTCCACCCACTGCGCACTCTGCCTCCCCACACCCCTCTCACCCTATACTTACTCCCGACCTTGGCGACAATCTCGTGGGAACGGGAACACATCTGCACTTTTCAAAGCCGACATCACGAACTGAGGAAATGCCGGTAAGCTGAATAATGGAATAGATAAGCTTTTTTCAACTTTGTTGCATATTCAGGCATTTTTGGAATTTTTGCACCGAATTTTCAACATGGGGTTTTGGGACCCCTTCTCTCATGATCCAGTATGCCTGTCATGGCGTTATTACGGACCCGAAGGGTGATTTCGCAGTCACTGCGAGAAATCACCTTTTGGGACCGATGAATCTAAACAACACTGCCAGTGTTCATAAGGTGGCTCAAGAAGGTCTATTTTGAAAATTTGGTGGAGAAATTCCAAAAACCGACTGTTTTACGAGCGTGCATTGTGCAGTTCCTACGCATGCTCATAAGTTTGCGAATTTTCAATATTTTCACTCCAAATTTTCAACACTGCCATTTTACCACACCTTCTTATGAGCAGTACAGCTGTCATTTTTCACATATCTCACCCAAAATGTGTTTCCCTATGTAGCTATAATGGTGCAGTTGGATGTGCGAAACCAATGTACGGACAAATTAAGAAAACTACAGTGACACTGTTCATGAGCAGAGGTCTTAAAATGGCTATATTGAAAATTTGGTGAAAAATTCCTATTAACACTGTTTTATGAGCGCAGGCTATGCAGTCTTGACGACGCCATAAGTTGGCTAATTTTCAATATTTTCACCAGATTTTCAACATTGCCATTTTACCACAACTCCTTATGAGCAGTACAGTCATTTTTCACATCTTGCCCAAAATGTGTTTTTGCACATGTAGTGCATAATGGTGCTGTTGGTGTGTGAAAGCAATGTTTGGGACAGATTAAGAAAATCACAGTTATACTGTTCATGAGCAGAGGTCTTAAAATGGCTATGTTGAAAATTTGCTGACAAAAGTCCATAAAATGACTGTGTTATGAGTGAGCATTGCACAGTTTTCCACGCACCCTCGTAAGTTCATGACTTTGTAATATTTTAAGTCCAGATTTTCACCACTGACATTTTTCCACACTTCCTTATTTACAGTACAGCTGTCATTTTTCACAACATGGCCAAAGTGTGTTTTCACACTTTTAGCGCAGAGATGCGTGGTCACTGTGGGAAATCATTGTTCGGGACAGATAAAGAAAATCACAGTGACACTGTTCATGATCGGAGGCACCAAAATGCCTGAGTTGACAATCTGCTGTAAAAAGAACCCCAACCTAATTATATTACGGGTGTGCATTGCATAGTTTCTATGTACGCTCGTGACTTCACCATTTTTTAAAATATTTTTACTGCAGATTTGCAACATTGTCATTTTTTACACCTCCCCATGAACAGTACAGCTGCCATTTTCTACATTCTGTTCGGAATGTTTTTGCACCTGTGGTGCTAAATGCCTTAGTCACTGTGCATAAGCAGCTTTCGGCTAACAAACTGATATTCCCCCTGTTCATGAGGTGGGGTCACAAAAACCATATTGAAAATTTGGAGGAAAATACCAACGAATGTCTGAGGTATTAGGGTTTCCAACCATAACGCCCAACCCTGTAGAGAATGACAGACATCAGGGTGTGACTTGGGATTCTTGCCTGTAATGCTCATACCATTCCACACCCTGCAGCCAGTGAGAGGCATCAAGGTATGCCTTGGACTCTTTGGCCTCAAAGTTCACCCATTCTCTATATTCCCATCTCACCGTATTTCCTAATGGAATGGGTGCGATAAGGGCCAAAGACCCTAAGGAACATCGTGTGACACTTGCCAGTGTCTGTAGGGTGGGTGTGGTGAAATGGTGGCCGTTATTCCTGATCACCCAAAGGCACACCCCAATGCCTGTCACTCTCTGCAGGGTGGTGGGGTTGGCTTCAGTTCAATACTTCACTGCCATTCCTATTACGCAACTCTGTAACTTCTACACTACCACTGCCAATGCCAGCAAGCAAACATTCGGCATTGACAAATGCTTGTTGTAGACAGGTACATGAAAATCCAGTTTTGTTTCCTTTTTAACTGAATATTTTATTACCGTTCAAGTAACAGTATTTTACAATATGTATGATACATTCCATATGATTACAACATAATCAGATACTAAGGTTATGGCTTCAAAAAGTGAGCAATGATGTTGAAGTCAGTTTGGGGGGGGAGCGGTGAGTATACCAATTAAATTAAATAGGTTTGATTCAATAAACAATCCAGCATCAAGGACTGTGGATCTAACACACAGATTAGTGCACACTTTCATACCTCACACAACAGTAACCCAGAGCAGATTAAATTCCATGGCACTGGAATATGTTAGAGTAGAAAGGGGCAACAGACTTCAAAGATTGCTGCAAAGAGAAACATTGAATTTTACTCTAATGGCACTTTTACAGGGTGCCCCTGTGCACCACAATTATTTTATTGCAGTCTCTTCCCATGTTTGCACCTCTAATCTGTGTGCTTTTACACAGCACAGCTAAAATCGATCCTGGAAAGTCTTGCCTGACCCTCCAGGATCCTCCTTGTCTGTCAATATCAATGCCTCCCAAGGCCGATACTCGTGTGAGCAGTATTGTGTCTGAGTTCAGCTACTTATATTTTCTGCTAGCACAAAGAAAGCTGAACTCGGGCAAGTAATCAGTTTTGTGTAACGTTGGGTAAAAATGCTTTAAAATGACTTGGAAAGTTGGTCGTTATACTTGGTGTGCGCTTATGCATATTCACCACCCTTTCAGTGAAGTAGAATTTAGAATTTCCTCAAGTTCCCTCTAAGTTTTCCCCCTTTTAGTCTCATGCTGAGCCCCCTTGTTCTGCTATTTCCATTCATATGAAAGGTGCTCCCCTCTGGTACCCTGTTTATTCCCTTTAGATATTTGAAGGTCTCTATCATGTCCCCCCTCTTTCTCCTTTCCTCCAGGGAGTATATATTTAGAGCTCTGAGTCTCTCCTCATTTGACTTATGCTGCATCCCTGACACCATTTTCGTCTTCCTCCTCTGTATCGTCTCCATCCTACCTATGTCTTTTTGGAGATGGGCCCTCCAGAACCAAACACAGTACTCCAGAAGAGGCCTTACTAGGGAGTTGTACAACGGTACCACCACTTCCTTCCTTCTACTTGTTATACCTCTCTCTATGCACCCTAGCATTCTGTTAGCCTTTCCAACTGCTTTGTCACACTTTTTAGCCACCTTGAGGCTGTCGTTGATGACTACCCCAGATCGCTTTCCTCTGTGGTGGCCTCCAGTGTTACTCCATCTAGATCATACTCAGTCCTAGGATGCCCTCCCCCTAGGTGCATAATCTTGCACTGTTTTGCATTGAAACCCAACTGCCATTCCTTGGACCAGTTTTCTATCCTCTTCAGATCCCTCCTCATCTTTCTATATCTTCCTGTGTATCTACCCTGTTACATAGCTTTGTATCATCCACGAACAGGCTGACCCTCCCTTCTAGACCCTCTGCAATATTGCTTATGAAGACATTGAAGAGCACTGGTCCCAGCACTGATCCCTGGGGTACACCACTTGTTCCCCATTCCTCCTGTGAGCTAACCCCATTTATCACCACTCTTTGTGTTCTGTTACTAAACCAGTTTCTAACCCACGTGACTACCTCTGTCCCCACCCCCAGATTTGCCAACTTGTGGATTAGTCTTCTGTATACGACTGTGTAGAAAGGCCTTCCTGAAGTCCAGATAGGCCACATCTACTGCTCTGCCCTTATCTACTTCCTTTGTCGCCCACCCGAAGAAATCAATCAAGTTGGTCTGGCATGACCTCCCTGCCATGAATCCATGTTGCCTCGGGACCAGCAGCCCCCTTGTCTAGGTAGTCCACCAGTCTTTCCTAAAGTAGGGTTTCCATCATTTTACCTACTATTGAGGTCAAACTGACTGGGCGGTAGTTTTCTGCCTCCTCCTTGCTACCACTTTTGTGCAGGGGTACCTGTGTTCTGGGAGTTACTTGTGAGATTTGCTTCCTACCGGGGTCCACAGAAAAACCCAAGGAGGACTGGGACTTAGTACTGGGGCCAAGACTTCCTAGCTGAGGCAGTTATGGAGGATACTTTTTCATTTGAATGTTTTTTGTGTCCAGTTGCTGTATGCCTCAATGCAAATAAAGACTGACTAACATTGCCCCTTGTCACTGTGGGTTCTTTGTGTGGCCTGTCATGTGTGGTGTGCTGTGTACAATTAAGGGTTTATGGTCTGACTGTTTATTAATGTGTTGTGTTTTATAATATTTCTTTGTATTGTTTTTGTATCTTGTACTGTATCACATTTTATTGGAATGCACCTTGGTATTTGAAAGGCACAATATAAATTAAATTATTATTATTATTATTGGTGGGTGGTCAGCTCTGGGTTGCTGATACTCATGAGGTCTGTTCACATCTGGTACCACCTGGTCCTGTGTGTCTATGACAATTATGATGCAGAATGTATCTGAATTTATTTTCTGTAGGAACCAGACAAGCAATAAACCATACTAAGATGAGATCAAGGGGCCATAAAAGTATTGTAAAACTAGCAGGCTAATTTAGAAAAAACTACAAATAGTAGACAAAGGGAAGGATACACTAGGACTACACACAAATAAAACACTCAACACAACATACAGTATATTTTTGCAAATTGTGACTGCACTGCTCCTTTAATACGAGATAAAACTGAAATCCTTCTTACTCATAGAAACATAGAATTTGACGGCAGATAAGGACCGCTTGGCCCACCTAGTCTGCCCATTTTCCTACCTAACAGATAAGCTGCAGATCCTAGTTAACCAGCAGACTACTTCCTTCTACCCCCTCCACTAGAATGGCCTTATGTCTGTCAAATGCATTCTTGAATTCCCCAACTGTTTTTGACTCTACGACCTCCTCAGGAAGGCTGTTCCATGTATCCACTCCCACTTAACCATGTGTACCATGTGTACAGTCCTTAAACAAAAAGCAGCTCTATTTAAGCTTCTCTCTAAATATTATTGAGACTTGGGCATCTACATGGATTCAGCTTTTTTTTCAGGTCACAGATCTCAGCCATTTCTAAATCCTGCTGGTTTCATGTAATTAATATCATGTGCATTAGGATATATTTGACTCCTGAGGTTACTAAAATGATTGCACATGGCCTGCTTATTTCCTGGCTTGATTATTGCAATAATCTGTTAATTGGTTCAGCTACCTCAACATTTACCTTTTTTCCAGTGGATTCATAATGCAGCTGCCCACCGGATATGTGGTGCCTCTCATCATGCACACATTACTCCCCTTTTTGTGTTTACTTGCATACACGCACAAAGCAAACATCTTGGTGGAGCTCTGGCAGTGTAGCAGGCTGTGAAAGTGAGTGCTGTATAAGTCAATGAATGCAGAAATGCAAGAGGTCTGCTACTCAAAAGTCAATGCTGAGAAAGGCTGATGACAACAGTGTTCCACTGGCTGATGGGTGTAAACTTTATGTAGTTCAAAGGATGCAGCCACACCAATCACATTCGTTTTCTGCCCATTAGCCAGCTAACAGAAATCATCAGGCTTTGAAGATGAATATCAAGCCCCACAATATCAACCTTTGCATGTTTTTTTCCCAGTTTTAGTGGTTTCTCCTAGTTACAGACAGGAGTCTAAATAGTGTCTCTTTAAACAAAGTAGATAAAAACACTCAGCATTCAGAATGCAAATATAAAATAACAACAAATATGTGTACAGCATGTCATTAATGAACATAAAATACCAGAAATAGTTCATTTTAAATTACAAATTGTTTATCTCCTTTAGAGATCTTTAACACTGCAAGAAAACATTCAGCCATGATAAATGGTTATTAAATCTTTCCACTGGCTTTCACTTCCATCTTGGGTTCAATTTAAAATTCTTGTTTTAGTTTATGCATTTGTTAATTAATTTAATACTTAATTTATTTAAAAACTGGTAACCAGGAGAGGTTTACTGAGTCGGGACTCATTTTCAGTTGCACCCTGGGTTAAAGGGGAAGGGGAGAAACACACGTATAAACAAAATACAGCACATTTGGGGATGTGGTTACACTGATGATGACATAGAGAGACTAAGTTGAGTGTGGTACAGACAAAATGGCAAAACATTGCATATGGAGGACAAATAAATTAGCATACAGATCATCTGTGCAAATTGGGCAAACTCAAAAAGTACATAGTGCCAGAATGAAGGGAGTCTGAGGTGGTGCTGAAAGAAGGAGTCAAAACAGGTTGATAAACTATAACAAGATTGCCAGAACTATGAGGTTAGGAAGAACAGCGACATATGGGGTGGTCAAAAGACAGGCAAGGATAAAGAAGGGTTTAGAAAGAGGGTTGGCAAGAGCACAGGAGAGGGGGAGAAGTTTTACCTGGCATCTAATGGAGTGAAGGGGAGAGACAGAAGAAAGAGGGTAGTTGGTTATATGGAGAGGGAGCCAGTATGAGAAGGCAGATTTCCTGGCTGAGGAGTGTGTGGTGGGAAGGGAGAAGGTGCATGGGTCCCTTGAGTGCAGGGAGTAGGAGAAGAAGGGGATGGGGAGAGGAGATGGACAGGTATGATGGGAGTTGCTCAAACCAGTATTTAGAGATGAGGGAAGCATAATGGGACTGGCAACATGAGGGGAGAGGGAGAATGGATAGGGAGGAGAACAGGCAGGAGTGGTGGGTACAAGAGGGTGAGTTGGTGCAGATGGCATTGCAGAGGATGTCCAGTCTGGCAAGGGAGGTGGAGGGGGTGGTACCATACACCTCATTCACATAGCTGAAAACCAAGAGAACCATTTTGATGAGCAGCTCCTGGCAGACCTGGGGAGAAAGGCAGTCTTTATTGTGGTACAGGGCACTGAGTTTGGGCTCTAGTTTTGCATGGATAGCATCAATGTGGGCAGAGAAGTCAAGCCTCCTATCTATCCACACACAGATGTACTTCAAAGTTAGGACTACTTTAAGCAATGTGCCATCCAGCATGGAGAAGACTGGGAGGTGGGCAACTCAGACCAGTTTCTGGCTGGTACCAGAGGTAATAGGCAGTTTTTTTGTGCTGACCCTAAGTTGGCTGGACTGGAACAAAAGCAGAACACTGTGAAAGTCTTGCTGGAACAAAACCTCTAGAGATGCAGTTAAGGGTCCAGAGGTGTAGAGAACCATGTCATCTGCATACATGTGAATATCAAGATGGCACAGGCAGAGGGGTGGTCTCTTCGGAAGATGCAGAAGAGGACTAGACCCAGAATGAAGCCCTGTGGGACCCCAGCCTTGATAGGGAGAGGCAGGGAGATGGTACCTCTTACCTGAACTGACTGTTGACTTTGACTCTTCATACTGGGCAGCCAACTTACATTGCTTCCTACCTTCAGTGGTATGTACCCTGCCATCTGTTTCGCTCCTCAGATGCAGATTACTGATCCCAAATTCAAATTTAGGTTGACATCAGCAGCTTGCCTTTTCTTTGGCAATATCAGTTTTGTTGCTGCTTAATTCCCTAACCTCTGTGTTAACAATTGTCCCAGTATTTTGAGCTTTCACAGTTCTCTTAAAACTTTCTTTTTAACTATGATTAATTTGTATTGGTTTTACTATTTGTGTCAGGCATATCACCAGAATGATCTGTTCTTTTGTTAGTGTACTTATTTTGCTTTTATAAGTTATGTTATTTGAAAGTGTATATCCAGGCAGGTCTTGGGAGTAATATTAGTTAACTGCTTAGCGTAACATTCCCACAAGCTCATCTAAGCTGCACATCCTGGCAGATGTGAGGGTGCAATTTCAAACACCTCAGATATCCTGAAAAACAAGATTGTAAAGTTGGAAAGAGGATCTCTAGGTGTGAAGGAGGCCTTTTGTCCCAGATGATGTCACACACACACAAGCACACACCCACGCACACACCCATTGGGGGCAGTGGGGAACTGTCACTCAAAGGGGTGAGACCACTCCCCAAAGTCAAAGGGAATAAATTAGGAAGCTTATGGGTCAGCTCTCTCTCTAGAACATTAAACATCTGAAGGCAAGGACCAGCTGAAGGGTAAGATAACACAATGAGGGAAAGTGTCTTTTGCAGTTAGTGTCAGGTAAAGAGGTCTAGGTGAAAGCTCAGATTTTTGTCAACTGTCTAACATCCTTTATTTTTCCATTTTGAATAAACTTGTAAACCTTTTCTCTTTCTGTAAACATTTCCTGTTTGTAAATACTTGTAATTCTTCTAATAAAGAATCTATGTTTGATAGAACCAGTGACTACTCATTTATTTGAGTCCAGCAGAAATAGTAAAATTGCCTTTTTAAATAAACAAGTAGTCACTGGTTCTATCAAAAATAGATTATTTACTAGAAAACCTGCAAGTGAACATACCTTTTGCCTCCTGCTTAAAGTCAGGAAGGTCACACCAAAATAGATATTGGTAGAGTGTCCTCTATTGTGGTGTGACCTTCCTGACTTTAAGCAATGGAGAAACAAAGGGATTTTCGACCAGCAGCAAATAATGGAATAGGCAATGGAGCCAGGAAGAAATTAATTACTCACTGAGATTATAACGATAAGTACTTTTTTGGCTAAATCAAGCGTGCTATTAAAGGAAATTTGAGTGCTAGAATACATAATGTAACCATAAGAAAGCACACGGCTGCTGGTGCAATAAAATAAGTAAAAATCATAACAAAATGGTCTATGTCTGAGTGCTTTGAAACTTTTACTAAAAAGGTTTTTTTGGTAATCCTTATTAGTTTATTTACTTTGTCGGAGAAGCATATCATATTTGTAGCCCATGAGCTACCTTTCTGAAACCCATGCTGGTTATAGTTGAACATGGGTAAGGTATTCAAGTGGTTCAAGATTCTATTTTTAATTAGAGATTCTAGGATTTTATAAGGAATGCAGGTCAGGCTAATGAGTTTATAATTTGCTGTTACAGATTTGCTTCCTTTTTTATATCTAGGAATAATTTTTTATATTTTCCAGTCATTTGGTATTTTCCCATGATTTAATGATTTTTCATAAAATATTTCCAGTGGCTTTCAAATATGATTTTTCATTAATTTTAACAGGGGTGGAGGGGGGGTGATGTTATCCAGGCCCGGTGAACTATGGAATTTTAATGTTTCTATTTCACTTATTATTTCTTCTTTAGTTATCTCATAGGAACCTTCTCCTATGTCAAGAGTGTTATTTATAGATATGTTTGTGTTTTTATTGTAAACTTAACTAAAATATGTGCTAAAGATATTGGCACTATCCACAGGGTCTGTTATCTGTATGTTGTTAGCCTGTATTAATGTTAACCCCACCTTTGGATTATTCAAAGAATTAATATAATTATAAAATTGTTTACTGTCACATTTACTGGCTGTATTTGCTAAGTTCCTAAGTTTTTTTTTTGCATTATTTTATTTTTGTATCTTTTTTGTAATCATGTAAACCTATTCCAATTAATGTCTGTCTTATGTCTTTTGTATTGTCCGTCTGTTTTATTTTTCTCTTTTATTATCTTGTGTATCCCCTTATTAAGCCATTTAGGTTGTTTTTCTTTGTTTTGATATTTTTTAACACGTTTGACATGTTTGTTCACAGTTGTTAGAATAACCATTTTTGTATGCTTCCAACATTTATTTACTGTTTTCTGTGTTAGGATTTCACACCAATCTATCTCAGAAAGGTCTTTATTTATTTGTTCAATGACAGCTAGTGTTGTGCAAAATTGGAAAATTTCACCCAGTGAAATATTTTGCAGGATGTGTGCATTTTCGCAAAATATTTAGCCGGGTGAAATTTTACCCTCCCACCGGCAAAATTTGCCACTCTTGGTCAAAATTTCTTAATTTCTCCACTGGCCCACAATTGTTTAAAAAAAGAACAATCCCTTCCCATCCCTGGTGTCTAGTGGTCCCCCTGGCCAATCACCAGTCAAATTCAAGAACCCTCCCCTCCAGTCCCCCCGAGTTATCCCCCAGCCCCCAATACTTGAAAAAAACAAAACAATCTCCTCCCATGTCCCTGATGTCTAGTGGATCCCCCAGCCAATCACCAGCTGAATTAAAGATTAGAACCCACCCAGTCAACTCCAGTTATTTTCCCCTTTCCCCAGCCATAACCTGGCCCCCAATCTTCAAAATAAAAATAATCCCCTCCCCTGTCCCTGGTGTCTAGTGGATCCTCCACCCCCCACCCTAACTCAGAGCCCACCCTGCTCCCTCCAGTAACTCGATTGGGCCACCAGCACAGCCCTCCACAGCTGGCAGCCCACCTGAGTGCTCAAGTAATGAGTGCATGCTTGTCTTCCCTGAGCTGTCTATATTCAAGCGAATATAATTTAGAGATGTTGCAAAATTATATTTCATTGGTGAAATTCCCATGAAATCAGCAATTTTGCCATGTGAAATATTTCATGAAATTTGCTCAGTCCATGAAATATTTTGCGGGGTGCGAAATGTGGAATTTCGCCCCCAAAATGCAAAATTTTGACAGAAAAGTGGTGACATTTCACTGGCAAAAAAGTGAATTTTGCCATTTTGTGGGTGAAAGTTCACCTTCCGCAGGCAACAATTTGCATTCCGCAAGCAAAATTCTGAATTTTGTGTAATGAAATTTGATAATTTTGCACATCAGTTCTGTTAATCTGTCATTGTAGGTCTTATTAGACCTACTATTACAACTGGATTACAATTTTCCCTGTTGGGAGAAGGACATGATGGTCCTTATAATTAATGGCACAGAAACAAAATAATAATGCACTCCAAAGCAATATATATCCACAGAATATGTATTCAGGTACAGTTACAAAACCTGATAACTGTTCAAAAATGACAGTCATGACTCACTAGCAGGCAGAAGGTCCATCAGCCTCTCATGCAACACTAACTCTTCCTTAGGGTGGTGGGAAGGGGTCAAGCCACACCTGGAATTCTGCAAGAAGGCTTGGTTTCCTCCATCAAAGCAGGATATTGAGGCAGTCAAAAGGGTGCAACACTGGGCCACAAAAATGATTAGTGTTATGAAGAACAAAAGCTGCAAGGAGATGGCAGAGTCTCTTAACATGTTCACCTTGGAGAAAAGAAACATGATAGGGGACATAATCTTGGTCTTCTACATACTTAAGGGTATCAACAAGACTGAATAGTCAGAGATTTTTGATCTCTTGTCCTATAGCAGGACGTGGGGACACACTCTGAACTCAGTGACTGTAAATTCAGGGGTGATATTAGCAGGTGTTTTTTTCTCCCAGTGAGTGGTGAACCTATAGAATAGCTTACCAGCTGAAACAGTGGACATGAAGACAGTACAGACCTTTAAGGCGAGCCTGGACAATTTCTGCTTACCAATGAAATTACCAGGTACCCTAGGTAGTAGTGTGATCGAGTTTCCCTATACTTTGGTAGGTGTCTGCACAGCATACTTATCCCTACTTGTAAAGTAGGGGAGGGAGAAGGACATGATCGCTTTTAAATTTACTATGTATAAATGAGCGTACAATTCATTACTGTCTCTTTGTTTTGCACATATTATATTTGAATGAATGAGTGGGTGCATAGCCACTGTTCACAACTACACAAACTATAACCGGATACTGAAAGTTGAGCCTCTGCACCTATATGAATGAGTCTTACTTATCAAGGGTGTCAGTATCAGAAAAGCATGGCTAGCACTGTGAATTTTCAGCACCTAGTTGTAGAATAAAATATGGGTTGTTCTTAGTGATGGGAAGTAATATTAATTCGGAGACTAACTATGAAGGCAAAACACCTAGAAATGGACTTGTTCTGATAATCTGCTGACATTTACGTACTGTATACTGCCAATTTTATGAATTTTGTCCAGAGAGGGTAATATGGATAATGGAAGCTCTGCACTGTGCTAACCTGGATTCTTATTTCTGGATTGGAGGCTAACAATCCTGAAAATGTTCAACCTATCCAGTGCAAATGACCTGGAAAATGGATAATGTTGGCAGGATAGTCCTGCATAATCCAAATAATGTATCAAGATAATGACAAGGGTGCCTAATTATCTACTCCAGAGACAATATTTGTGCCTAATGTTGGCTTTTTGCATGGTATCTGAGCATCCTATAATAGACAATGAACCACAGACACTGATAATTCTGTATATGGAAACACTATCTTGAACATGTGACCCAGAGCACATTTTTCTATGTTATTTAAAAGTTGCAAAAATACAGGATAGGTTCCATGAGAAGCAAATCTCTTTTACAGAACACCACAAGTCGTAATTTCCAACAATACAATGATTATGCATCAAACAACAAACATACATACATCAATTTTTGCTAGTAAACACAGCCACAAATTACAAAATTGCATAAACACACTGTGGCAAGAAGTACAGAGCAGTCTGTCTCATGGCGTTACTGTAGCAGGCCTGATGGGCCTCTCTCACCGGCCACATTGAAGCACAACTGGTCTAAAGTCAATAACAAACATGATTCACTGCTGGCTGCACTGTACAATTTGGGCTCATGCCTTAATGACAGATTTGAACCCAGTTCAGGATGGTAAACGACTGGCATAAAACAGAACAAATAATGAAAAAGTAACTGGGCAGAAAACAAAGATACAGGAGACTGTTGCTTTGCTGTTTTGTCGTGGGACACAGCTGTGTCTGAGGTTCCAGTGCTGGTGTTGACAGGCTCAGGTGAATGTACTACAGATAATATGTGTCAGTGGGAGGAGCTGGTGCTTTTTGAATCCACTGTCAATAAGCATCGCCACAAATTTGTGTGGAGACACTTTATTGATGATATTTTAATGTATGGCAGTACACTGGAGAAGAACTGATGGATTTTGTCAGCTGGTTGGAAAGTACCAATGGGAATTTAAAATTGAATTTAACTTGGAATAAGAATGAAGTGCATTTTTTAGATTTAAAAATAGTCAAGCAAAGGGATGGTTCTTTATCAACGGATTTTATATACCAAGCCCACAGATCACAACTGCCATTTAAGATATGATAGTTGTCATCCATGTCGTATAGTGAGGAATCTCCAGAAGGGACAGTATATGCATCTGAAACACAATTGTAGTCAGGAAACTCACTATCATTCACATGTAGATGAATTGACTAATGAATTTATAGCAAAAAGCTATGATATAGATGAAGTGGAAAGGTCAGGTGAGAAGTAGACTTGATGGCTTGAAATAGTCTGCTTCAGAGTACAGTTAAAATGAAAACACCTGACAATAGGCTTGTTTTCACAATCACATATGGTGTTGGGATAGGACAAGTTATAGATATTGTACAGAAGAATTTGAAGGTGTTGAGAACTATCCTATCCCTTAGAGATAAAGTTAATTTGCCACTGAAGACCGTTTTCCATACAGATAAACGAATTAAAGATTTTTTGATCCACAGTCATTTGTGTATAGATGGAGATAGTTGGACTTGAACTGAGGACCTCTGTAGACCTTGTGGCACTTGTAAGGTGTGCCTTACGGTGAAGTGCATGTCTACTTTTGTAAACCCATGAACAAGTAAAATTGAAGAAATAAAGGATAGAATGGACTGTAACGCTGAGGGCTTGGTATACTGTATATGTTATCGTGCTCATGCTCTGCCTTTTATATCGGTTGGACAAAGAGAAAGTTAAAAGATAAGGTAGGGGAGCATTTATGAGCAATACTGAACTACTGTAACAACAGGATTACATTATGGCAATGCATGTTAATAGTAATGATGGACCAAGTTAACATAAAATTAAGGCTATTGCATTGGAACATGTCTGAAAACCTGCTCAGGGAGGGGATTTTGAAAATTTGCTGAGCAGAAGAAAACAGTTTTGGAGGGGCTTTAAGGCCACCTGGTCTGAACAACACACTTGAGATGCAGCCATTTTTAAAATATTGAAATACTGAGACATCATGAGGCTTATTTTATTGCCAGCAGTTTTCTCACCCCCCTTTCCCCTCCTCAACTTGCATTTCTCATTTACATAATTGTATGCATTTTAAGTATTAATATTGTTATGGTGGTTGATCATTGATGCCTGCTTGTTGTATTGTTGTGTTTCTTAATATTGTCATTGTATTTATTAGTACAGTACATGATTTATTTTACAGATATGCTATGTTGAATTATATTTGGTGCCAGTCTTCTAAAAAGAAGGCGCACAATGTTTGATATGGAACTTTATTTTGAATTTTGAAGCACAAGTGACTGACTGTATTTTATTTGTTTTTAGAGCAGGTTATATCTGCTTCTTTATAGAGGTATATATATTTTATCTTGATTGTGGTATGAGCATTTTATATTGGAAACGTGGGCATGTATTTATGGAAATTATGGTTGTGCTTTTTGCAGCCAGATGACATAATACATGATGTCAAGGGTTAGTATGTATTTAAAATGGCCCCCTACCTGGCTGCTCCACCTCTGACAAAGCTTAGGTGGGTGGAGCCGAACAATAGGTGGAGTGTTGTCACAGCTTCTGCCATCCGGCCAAGGGTTTCCTCCTTGAAAGCTGGTATTAAGTTTGTAATGGACTGTCTAATTTAATTGCATGTGAAGCGTTTGCTCTACAATAATTTGGAATTTTATGTACTTTGGCCAGGCATCGCCGCTTCTTCTGTGCATCTCCTTTTGTTTTGATACTGTATTATATATGGGTGGATGCCAGATAAGCAATGTATCTGCTGAAGTGTGCAAACAGCAGTTAAGGCACTTTCTGAGCAACTCAACTTAGAACCCCAGGTTTCAGCCCCAATCTAGTTAAACCAAGGAATGTTGGCCCTCTATTGAGTCAATTTTATAGGCTACAAAATAGGGCACAAAGTATGCCCAGTTGTGTCAACACATAAAACTGATATATTGAGAACTTTAGATTTGTGCTGGGGCAGAGGACTCCTGGTGCGAATCTTGGAATGCAAATAGGTGTTTCAGCTGATATTGTGAGAAAACAGGGTTTGTTACAGTAACAGCATGCTTTATGTGATCATGCATGGCTGGGCATGGTGCAGGGCCATGCACAGACAGGCATTATCCCGTGCAGCAGTCTAACACATTCCCACACCCACCAGACCTATTTCTGTGACACGATTATGGTCCGGCAGCTAAGTCTGTCCATCTGTCCCTTTTATTGTCCCTGGCAGTACTGCTGGCCCCCAGCTCAGACTGAAGCCATTAACATACCCTAGTATTCCAGTGGTCCCCCAATTCAAACTGAAGCAATTAAAGAGCTAGTGTACTACCTAAAATTAATATTAATTTTTAAAAGCAATCAACTATTACCTTTTATATCTGAGGTGATTTTTCTTTTCCCTTTGAGTAATTAGAAGATTTTTTTTACCTGATGGTAGTAGGTGTGCTCTGTGGAACAGCACTCTGTCTTGCAGATGTCACATATGGTTCTATTACCCCCACTACATCTTCAGCATTGTGACCTCACTGACTGTGACATCGCAGCTACTCAGGAAGATACATGCAGTAACTGCCAGGTCAATCACCTGTGATGTCATAGTCAGTGAGGTCACAGTGCTGATGATGTAGTGGGAGAAACAGAACTGTATATGTCAGCAGATTGCCTGGCGCAGTGGCAAGGTGTCCACTTGTGGCACTGACATTCCTGACTCGGGAGTCAGAGGGCAAGCTGGGGGGGGAGACGGATTGAGCATCCCAGGGACTGCTCTCCTTCTCTGGAGGGAGAGGGGTTGAGTGTCTTGTGCATTGCAGACCTCTGGTGGAGACTGGGGGTACTGCTGCGGCTGGCAAGGTACATTGGGGGCAGGGTGGATGCTGGTTATCATTGCATGTCCACGCCCCCAAGATCCCAGCAGAAAAAGAAAATACCGGCCCCTGGTCATGACACTGGCCTCACTGCTGTCATGCTGCCTACCTGTGTCTGTTGGGGGGGTCCTGCTCCCATGGCTCTGACCCGGGGGGCAAGCCGAGTCGCGCTTACCCCAGTGTCCATTGGGAGGGGGTGCCCACCCGGTGGCCCCATCCCAAGGGGGTATGCCTGGGGCATGCGGGAGCAGTGAGTGAAGCTGGGCTGAGCTTCCAGGGGGGCCTGGAAAAAAAAAAAGAACTAGATATGTCAGCTGCCAGGCAGCATGCTGTTCCACACATCCAGTGTAATACTGTCACACAGAAAACTTTCTAAGGAGCAAACAGAAAAAGAAAAATACCAGAAATGAAAAGTTACAACTAACTACTAAAATTTGTAACAGTTTCCTGTCTGCTATTTTTGGTTCTACTAGCTCTTTCACAGTCTCTTGTAGTTCACTGGATCCCCCAAGCCCCATGCCCCCCTCAACATCCTTGCACAGTACCCACACTGAAGCCATTACCACTCCCTGGTAGTCCAGTGATCCCTCTAGCTTCATTTCCACCCAAACATCTCTGCATAGAGGGCACAGCTGTCCAACACCCCTACCACTTGGTACTAAAAAAATCCTTGGGCAGTGGACCTTACCAAGTGCTGTGCCCCATGTGCTAGTGGTAACTGGCATTGTGAACAGCACAGCATGCAGTTTCAATGGCGACACCATCCTCTTCCATATACCAATGCATTTGATTTCTGTTGGTGTGGAAGGGTTGCCCAACCCCTTTGACTATAGCTCAAGACAGTAACAAGCAAGGGACTGGCACTAAACTGTTGTGCTGCAACAATTTAACACCAGTCTCTTGGAAGTAAGGATGAGTCAATGTGAAGTTTGTATTCAGTGAATGTGCCAGAATCTGACACTTTCATATTCGATTCAGCACAGTCCACATTTTGGCCCAGTTCTGATCACTTTGGCCATTGGTAAAATAAAATTAAAAAAACTTACACTCTAGCCCTTCCAAGGTGGCCAGGGCTAGTCTTGTGGCCATCCCCTTTTCCACATCATTCACTTTCCACCCTCCTCCTCCTCCTCCTTCGGATACTTGTTTTATAATTGAACAAACTGTGGCTTCTGGCACTGGATCAGGTGCTAAGTTTTTTTTTATTATTAAAAAAACTAACTGGAGGAACAGAGGAGGATAGAAAAGATTGTGATTGACTAAAGTGGGTAAGCGGTGGTGAATGATCTGGGTTTGACTGGAATAGGTGAGGGGTGGTGGAGAGGTGCATCTTACTTCCATTTGTAGCATGCTAGACCCACATACCAAGGACCTGAAGTGTCTTTGGCCGAAGTCTTGAAGGCAAAGTGAAGACAGGGCGCTTAATTTTCAGAGTCCCGTGAATGCAACAAGCCCCTGGTGCACTGCTCAGTTGGCACATGGTGCATGAGGCATTCACCCAGCGGCGATAGGGATTTTCAATCCTGAGAGTCAAATGCCGCAAATTAGACCAGGTTTTCTCAGGTCTAACTTGCGCCATTTGGGGGACCCAGTTTATGAAGCTTGTGCCAAATATTTGGCCAAGCTGCGATAAATCATAGAGAGTGTTGAAATTGCACCCAATGTACTCATATCAGATGTCGTTATGTCAAAGGAGTTTGGGGTAGCTGCACCAAAGAATGGGGTGAAGCAGGGCTTGATGCAAGCTCAAAGCCTTATGAATGCCGCAAGCCCACGGTACACTGATCGTTTGGTGCACAGGGCCTGCAGCATTCACCCAGTCGGTAATTAGGATTTTCGATCCCGAGAGCCAGATGCCACAAGCTAGGCCAGGTCTAACTTGCACCATTTGGGGGACCTGTTTTACGGGGCTTGCACCAAATATTTGGCTCAAGCTGCTACAGATCATGGAAAGTGCCACAGCTGTGCCCGATGTACTAAAATTGGGTGCAGTTGCATCGAAGGAGTTTGGTGCAGCTATGCCAAATAATGGGGTTGATGCAGGGCTTGATGGAAGCCCTCTGTCAACCATTGAAAACTGAACCCACGGGTTCTTAATCAAAGACGGACTGAAGATGCCAATTTTCAGATTCGCTTACCCTTACCTGGGACTGAGAACTGGGTCAGCAGTGTAATCTGTGGGTTAGAACACTAAATCTTGAACCAGGAGATTCAAGCACCAATCTTACTACAGCCAGTTGCTCAGTGAATGTGAACTTGTTAAAATAACTTTTACTCCCCATTGTACTCTGCATCTATATTGTTACAGGCTTCCTCAGCTCTGGAATAATGTACATACTGAGTCCATTCCTTCCCACTAGCGTTCCCTCTACCAAACAGATTCACAAGCTGCACATCATACTCATTTGTGACTGCAACAAAAACAACTGATTGGTTACTGCAGTTGTTACAATTTGATGCCCACTCCACTGAAAATTCTGTATGTTGTTTTTTCTTTGTTTACGTACTGCCTTTTTATTTTGATAATCCTGTAGATTTATTGTCTCTCTCTCTCTCTCAGTGCTCACCTTCCCCACATTGTATACGTTCAGTATATAAATAAATAAAAAACTGGATATTAAGTATACTGTCACAAAGTATTAAAGGGACACTGTCAACACTATTTGCATCATATTATTTCTGTCTGAAACCCCACATTTTGTGATCGCTAACCCTCTCTAAAATTCACTGATGTTGCTGGTTGTTTCATCTGCTTCCTTTCTTAGTAGAACTGAAATACATGCTAATTGGATAATTAAAACTATCCTTGTTTTGATTCACATCTATGATCAACTCGTATTTCATACTTCTTGAACATTCAGAACACCCCCAAGCAGTGCAGCCACCCACAATGCAATAGTCTCCTCTTCTCCACTGGGTCATTAGTGGCTGGACTCTGTAGGGGTAATCCCAAGTCCAGGAAAGGTGCAGTGGAAGATGATCAAGGAATGTAAACAAAACGTGTTTGTGTGTGATAACACCACTATTATTGGCAGTTTATTTTTCCCTCTTATAAAGAAAAAAAAAGGAATCTAAATCATATAACTAGTTACATCAGCCATCTCAACAGAAAGTGATTAATCATAAAACATGTTTTTTTAAACTAGGGACAGTTTGAGGCCTAAGGGGGTTGACAGTGTCCCTTTAAATCTCAGTTGATCTTTTCTGGTAAATGATTTCTAATTACAAAATAATATGTTAAATGATATCAGGAAGACGCTGGATATGTACCCCTGGGGCAGACATCCAGCCGTACTAGCAGTTATTGACTACGAGTGTGACTGGAAAGGAGGGAACATCTTGCAACTGGGATCAGGATATAAAGTGAGGGGAAAAAAAAAGAAAAGAAAAATGCTGATTCTGGATTTCTTAATGAGCATTAGGAATTGAAGCCTTACTACACACTACAATTTGTGTGCTCTTCATTCTCTCGGACATTCCTTCTCATGAACCTAGTGAATACCCAGTTTTACAGCCAACTCACACTTTGCCCAGCACAATAATGCAAGTAACCTAGGCTGAAAAGAGATTAGCTGTTCCCTGTTTCTGTTATTTTAAGGCAGAAATAACTTTGGCTGTGATTGATTCATAGATAAAGCACAAAATGCAAAGCATGCTCAACTGTAGATTCAGCATGAAAAGAACCTTAAAAATATGCCTGAGTGCAAGCAATGGACTTATTAAAGGGATGAAAGGAGGTTCTTTTCAAAGGCCAGGCTCAGTGGCCCAGTCATGCCAAGAATCCTGGTCAAGGAGGCATTCATTCTACTTACATTTCTGCATAACACTGTGTTTCAAATGTTCCTAACCTTCTGACATGTCTAGCCCCTAGGAGTATTTTCATACTGCAATTTAATGACAGGTTTTCCACAGAAAATATAGAACAGAATAAGTTATATTACTGAAAATAATTTGTATATATATTTTAACATGAAATGTTAGATCTCATATTAAAACAAAATATTATTTAAACCTCAATAACATCATCAAAGTGGTGGATTTTAAAAGAAAAAGATACATGACATGACTAAGCTGATTACTTTCAATGATAAAACATTTGTTTACTTTGTACATGTAATCACTTTAATCACCTGCAATGTAACTGCATTTACCTTCAGATGTTTAACATAACTCAGCATAGTGTTCAGATGTGGGTCAGGTAGGAATAATGTGTTATCATTTATAAGAAATTTGATAATGGAGCTTAAATAACACATCCAGAAATATATTTTATCTGCAAACAGTGCAATTTCAAAAGGTATCAGATAAACTGCAATTATATCTAGCACCATGTTTCATATTTGTCAATTTGAACTCCAAATACTATTAAACCAAAACATAAATGTAATTTCCAAACTGCAAAGTTTTAATACATGTTCGTGTTTATTTTGCATACTTTAGCTCTTTGACTATCCATTTCCTCTTGCAAGGTCCCTGGAGTTTTAATCCAGGTAGTGGTCTACAAGCCAGACACAGTTATCAATGGCTACTTTGTGTTAAGAGAATCAACAGCTTGTTAATTTATAGTGAAAATACATTAAAAAATAAGCCACTATGTATGGAACAGTGTTAGTTTATTGCATGCTGCAGAGAAAATATGCATCTCCTCATTTGCAGATTAAAAGTACTTACAATTTGAATGCAGGTTTCAATCAATAATCTTGTCAGACAACATATTCTTTTGTAATTCATTATGCAATGCTTACCTAGAAATTGGTGGAATAAATATGCTAAAACTAATTTACAGAATGCGTCAACACCCTTTTGGAACCTAGATGTTGACCTACATGAGGCTATCCACAGTGTGAACTGCCCAAGTAAAAAAAGAACTGTATTATTTGCAGGTAAATAAACTTCAGACACGTAAAGGTCTGGAAAAGAAGAAATGAGGGTAGCAAAACCTCAAGATGAGCTTGTTCATTTCTGCTGAATGTGGCACAGCTAAGGATATTCAGAAATAGTATCAGCAATGTACCGTGGCCCCATATTCAGAACCAGCGATATGCGCCATGCACCCATTAGCGCTGGGTGCAACATAGCCCACGGCTGACTTGGGTGAAATGTTCTGAGAGCACACTCCCACAGAATATAGTAACTGTCTGAATAGGGGCCTGTTTTTGTGCAGTGCTTAGTGACTTTGCACTGCCATTACTCCGCCCCCTATTGGAATATAGCCGGCAGGAGGAAATGGAGATAGCATGTCCCAAATGGGACATCAGCAGTGCTCTTGTGAGCCATATTCAGTCATGGCATGCTAATACGCCTATAGGGCATGCAACCTGCTAAGGAGCAACTTGCGGGCCCATTATTGGCTTATTAGCAGGCTGTACAATGCAATTGGAGGACAGGGACCACTAGAGCCAGGGAAGGGGTATGTCAGTGAGCAGAACCACTGGGACAGCAATCTGGGAGACCCCTACAGCCAGGGATGGGGTACATCAGCAAGCCATTGGGACAGAGATTGGGGAGAGGGAGCACTAGAGCCAGGGAAGGGGTATGTCAGTTAGCAGAGCCATTGGGATAACTTTTGGGGGATAGTGCTGTCAGTCCTCTATCCGGCATTTGACTTGGGGGGGGTGTTTGTGGACCACCATGTGCAGGGATAAGAGTAAGGTTCTGAAAGCATTAAACATCACTGCAGCAGCTATCTAGCACTTACAAAACCATTGAAAAACACCGCTGCACCCTGCTTGCAAGGAGGATCCTTCATTTGCATAGGTACAGTGGTGTATTCCATGTGACTGCACTGTGGAGTAAGCACAGTACACCAGGGACTTCTGAATATGGCTGCTGCCTCATCCACTCATGTTATTTCTGGTTAGCGCTGTGCTAACATGGTTAGTACTGCACTAAGCTTTTATTTATTTAAGTCTTTGATTACCAGGTAAGCACACTGATCAGAGGAACCGTTTCCAGGCTCAACATGGGCCACATATATGGCACTACCGAGTTACATACAGATCATTAGGAATACAGCAACCCAATAAATACAGTGCAGTTTACAATATGTTGGAGGAAGTCAAAAGGAAAAAAAAAAACACATGAGAGTTTATAGTTTAGTTCGGAGCTAAATGAGGCAAAACAAGTTATGAGCAGAGTCAGCAGTTAAGATGGGTGGGAAAGGTACCATGTTGTTGGAGATTACCCTGGAGAGCACAGGCATTTAGCCTCATTAAGTAACCAGGCTTTGAGTCAGTGTTTGAAAGAGCTGTCGGTATCAGCAGACTGGAATGAAGCAGGGAGCCTGTTTCAGAGAGAGCTGCAGCCACAGACAGTGCTCTGCCACCCATTCGAGTGGAGAACATAGGGATTTCCATGGGGGGGGATGGAGGACACACGTAAGCATCTGGGAGGAGCTCAGGCCTTCAGGAAGGCTGTGTAAGGTGATGCATTGCCATTTCTAAGGATGTTGTCAAGGATACAACCTAGTGCATAGTCATAACGACCAGAGAATGGGAGCCACCCTAGGGCCTGGTAGAGGTGACAGTGGTGAGTGGAGTAGGGTGCCAGGAGTGCGAAATGACAAACGTTATTGTATACCGAGTTTAGATGCAAGCACTGGGCAGAAGACAGATGGGAATATATGGGGAAGCAGTAGTCAGTGATAGGGTGCAGGTTGCCTTGGGCAACAGCTAAGTGGGCCTCACTGGTCAGGAATTGTTTTAACCTATATGTAGCCCCGAGCTTTTGGTTAACCTGATATACAATGGAGCTGACATGATCCGTATAGGAGAGGAAGGGATCGAGAGTTACGCCCAAGTATTTAAAATCGGGAACATTCTGCAGTGCGGGGCCATCAGGTGAAAGTACCAAGAGGGAGGTGCCAGTCTAGCAGTGCTAGCCAAGTATGGTTTGGAACCTAGAAGCATTGCCTTAGCTTTTTTTCCACTGACCAGTAGCCTATGCGAGAGGAACCAGCTATAGGCCAGGCCATAGTTGATAGATCAGGTAGATGATATGTTTGTCATGGACTTATCACTGTCGAAGAGGACAAGATTGTCCGCATACAGGAGGGCATCACAGGGGAGGGAGTTTATAAAGATAGAGAACAATACGGGGGCAAGAATAGAGCCCTGAGGGACACCTGTAGAGACAGGAAGGCCAGGAGAGATGGCGGTACCAATACACACTGACTGGGATAGGCCAGAAAGATAATTCTTGAGCCATTGCAAGGTCTCCGTGGAGCAGCCAAGTTGGAGGAGAGTAGAATGTAGTAGGGGGTGGCTGACCAGGTCAAAGGCCTTGGTCAGGTCCACAAATACAGCACCCATGGTTTTCCCTTGGTTCATGTTCCTGTGGACATGATTGGTAAACTGGGCTAGGGCGGATGTGGTGCTGTGGAACTTGCTGAACCCATGTTGCTGGCTGCACAGCAGGTTATATTTCTCAGTGCAGTCAGATAGCTGGCAGTGGACAATCTTCTCCAGAAGTTTGCTCAGGTGAGGAAGCAGGGAGATTGGCCTACAATTATCCGAGGATAGGGGTCACCTGCTTTGAAAATAGGCACTATCTTGACAAGCTTGCAGGAGTCTCGCATGGTAGTGGGGGTCCTGAGCCAGATTAAAAATGAAGGTGATGGGCTTGGAGATGGCAGGGGAAATCAGCTTAAGCATAGCAGGGAAGAGACCATCACTACCAGGGCTACCTCGGTTGGGGAGATCCTTAAGAAGCTTGGTGGTGTCCTTGATGGACAGAGAGACCATCACTATCAGGGCTGCCTCGGTTGAGGAGATCCTTAAGAAACTTGGTGGTGTCCTTGATGGATAGAGAGACCATCACTACCAGGGCTACCTCGGTTGGGGAGATCCTTAAGAAGCTTGGTGGTGTCCTTGATGGAGATGGCCCTGAAGTATAAAGGGGAGAGGGGTGTGTGCCAGTAGATGAGGAGGAGGACTGGTCACTAAGGCCAGGTACAGGACAGGTGGGTAGCTGGGTAGGTAGTTTACTTAGGTAGGCAGAGAGATCCGTAAACTTTTTGTTGAAAGCTTGGGTGACCTCTATAGGATCAGTCAGAGTGCCAGAGGGGGAGTTTAGATAGATGGTGGAGTTGTGAGTACTAAGGTTAAGCAAGGAACCTAAAGTGCCCCAGAAGCAGTGGGGGTCCCTGAGGTTATCCCTCTGCTGATTGAAGAGGAAGTTACGCTTCAGGACCTGAATATGAATATGAATATGGGGGTCTGAATGCTTTATGTAGTATTACTGATTATGTGGTTATATCCTCAGTACCGATGAACATGTTTTTCTGGTGCTCTGTTCTTATACTTTGAGCGTACCTTTGCATTCCTTAACTTTTTAGAGTTTAAAAATGATTTAACTGGTCTTGTTACCATTTTTTTAACATCCGTTACTCAAGAAATTTCTGTTCTTTTACAGAAAAATAACAACAAAAAAGTTGTTGCTACTGTTTATTAGACTTACAAAAATAAAATAAAATGAATGCATCACTTGCAACTTTTTGCTATTTCTTCTCTGCATCAACTGCAACAACACAGATATCACTTGTTTAGAAAGTACATTTTAATAATATTATAACACTGAAGACATGCTCCAACATCTCTTGCACCAAACTATTGTAGTACTTCTCCAACATAGCACAAAAAAAGCCCCCACTTATGTCTCAAACACGTCACATAAATTTGTTACAACTCTCTCGGACAGCACTACAAACTCCTGCCTATAATTTTGTAGACATTAAAGTATTATCACAAAACCTTAAATTATTTTTGTTTAAAAAAAGGCATAGGATAAATTTAACTCAGAATTGCACTACAACAGACATTTATTTTTGTGACCAAGAAGGAAGGCATTCCCTTAAGGCTATAGGGGCCATATTCAGAGGCCCCCAGAGTGCTGCCCAAACCGGAAGCACCAAGGAGCTACCTATACCACTGCCCTGATGCAAGTGAGGAGGTCCCACATACATACTGGTGCAGCAGTATAGTCAAAGGTTTGCAGTAGCAGCAAACAGTCCCCAGAACAGTGCTGTTTGCTGCTGCCAGAAACCATGTCTTATCTGGGCATTAAGCCAACATTGTCACCCCCAAAAACAGCCACCTGTCCCTGTGCCAAGCTGCAGTCCCACCCCCGATTACCCATCCTGCATCTAAACAGTATAACCCTGGTGGTTTAGTGGTCCCTCACCCTCTTGATCACCCATCTTGTCAGTTTAATGGATAACCCTAGTAGTCTAGTGGCCCTCCACCCCCAATCACCCATCCTGGCTATTTAATGGGTACACCTTGTAGTTTAGTGGTCCTCCACCCCAACTGATTGGCAACCCCCCACCCACCCAACTGCTGAGGCCCCTCTGCCCTGTACCCCCTCACCCTGATCCCCATTCACCCTGACTACTGGTGCATTGCAGCAGCTGGCACACTCCTCCTCTCACCTCCTTGGCCTGCTGCCATGTGACAGTCATGGAGTGCAGTCACGTGATCGTGCTCCACGACTGTCAGAAGGCAGCCAGCTGAGGAGATGTGAGGAGGGCTGTGCCTGCCACTGCTCTACACCAGTAGTCAGGGTCAGTGGGGATCAGGGTGAAGGGGGGGTACGTGGCCTCAGCAGGGGGCTGGAGATTGCTGATCAGTCAGGGATGGGGGGGCTACTAGACTTCTAGGGATATCCGTTAAACTGATAGGCTGGGTGATTGGGGGAGGGTTGGGCAACCACTAAACCCCCAGGGTCATACTGTGTGGATTCTGGATGGGTTATCAGGGGTTGGGGGGGAACATGAAACCACCAGGACATACTGGAACCATTCAGGATGGGTGATCAGGGATAGAGGGGCCACTAAACCACCAGAGTTGCACTGTTCAGATGCAGGAAAGGTGATCATGGACAGGGGGAACACTACACAACTAAGGATATACTGTTTGGGTACAGAAAGGGTGATCAGGATGGGAGAACACTAAACCACCAAGGTTATACTGTTCAGATGCAGGATGGATAATCAGTGATGATGGAGCACTAAACCGCCAGGTTTATACTGTTCAGACCACAATGTCTATTGATGTGCTGTAGGTAACTGCACCTTAAGTAGGTTCATTTGTTTGGGTATGCTACCCCCAACAGCTACAGTAGATCAGAAGTCAGTGAGGCAGGGGAGGTCAACCACGTTTTTTGTAAAAAATATAAGACAAGGAGCTTTCACACTGTAGCTTTTCTTTCTCATATTTCTTCCATCTGCCTTGACGTTTCGCACATAGGGCTCCTTCAGGGGCCATAGTGTCTGTATTCTATAGTTCAGCAACCTCGTTTCCCTGTCACTTTTCTTTATACATAATATTCTTTCGGTAATGACAATTTCTTTAAGTTCTGTCTGCATGCTATCATTTTCTGGTCATTAACACCTACTTTCACCTTGCTGGTGTACAGTATTTGTTCTGCTTATTAGAGTTTTTCCCTTTCAGTTTTCTATTCCTTTAGCTGTCTTGCAATGTTTCTACTGTCCTTAGGCTGCACGCCTGAGAGTGTGCAGATGAAGGCTCGTTGTTATGTTTTTTTTTTTTTTTTTTTTACACAAAAAGCAGTTGAGCTCCCCCACGTCATTGATGTTTGTTACACTCTTTGGATTCAGGAAGGGTGATCGGGGGTGGGGTGAACACAAAACCACCACTATATACTTGAAACATTCAGGATGGGTAATCAGCAGGGTGGGGGGACCATTAAAGCACCAGGGCTGTGTTACCACTGCAGCTATGCTAGAGTTAATCTGTGCTGAATGCAAATGAGACCACAGTGGGCATGCAGATAAGCTAATTTGCATGCTTGGGATAAATATGGCTCACAGGAGACCTGGTGCTATCCTGTTTTGGGCAGTGATGTCTTCTGAGGGCCATATGTGGCCTTGGTCTGCATTAGTGCAGCACAGTTCCACTTAGTGCTATGCTGACATGGCCTGATATTCAGTCAGTTAGTGCCACACTGTTGTTGAGTGCTATCTGACTATCACTCAGAGCCAGTCGTGCGTTATTGCAAGCAGAGTGCAAACAGCTGCACTGTGATTGTCAAAACGAAAGAAAAGATCCAGTGCACCCCCACTCCAAAATTGGTAAATCATTAAATGTGCTTTCTGCTTCAAATGGCTACTCACTTATTTCATCCCAAAGGGGAAGTGGGTAATACTAAGCCACTGACTCCCAAAGACATGTTAATAAATGACTCAGTCTGCAACGATGCCTGCACGACTGCCAATGTCTTCAACTCACTTTTCATGGAGGTTCCCAATATCTCCCCTCCAGGCCCCAGTGGCTCCCAGCCCTCTCCTACAGCTCCTCCACATACTCCTCCTGCCCTGGTGCTCTCTCCTATCTCTTGCCTGGACGTTCTTAGGTTATTACAGTCTATTCCCCTCCGTGGCAGTGCTGGACCGGATGGTATTGAACTTAGGATACTCAGACTTGGTGCCCCACTCCTAGCCACTCCTGTTACTTGGCTTTTTAACTTGTCCATTAGCACCTCCATAGTGCCTTTAGCCTGGAAATCAGCCAGAATCATACTGGTCTTCAAGAAAGAAGACCCTAAAATTCTCTCCAATTATCACCCCATTGCGCTTCTACCTACCCTCAGCAAGTTGTTGGAAAAACTTATTCACTGTCAGATCTCTGCCACCTTTATTAAACTTCAATCTTTAGTCACCAGTTCAACATGGTTTCCGGGCTGGTCATAGCACCACCACAGCTCCTACTCTGTTCACTAGTGAGGTGAAGTCTAACATGGACACTGGCCTACTTACCGAAGCCGTGTTCATTGACCTCATTAAAGCTTTTGATCTGGTGAATCACCCTCTGTTTGTGCACAAACTGCAGTCTCTTGGTGCCTCTGGTTCCGCCTTAGCCTGGATCAGCAATTACCTCTCAAACCATTCCCAGTCCGTCTCCTTCAATAAAATCCTTTCATCTCCAGCTCCCATCTCCTGTGTGTCCCACAAGGATCCATTTTTGGACCCTTGCTTTATTCCATTTTTGTCAATGATTGTCCCTATTTCTTCTCTGACTGCAATTCCATCATGTAGGCTGATGATTTGGTGCTCTAATCAGCTGCTTGTTCTGTAGCCAACCTTAATGTTCATCTGTATTCTGTGTTCCAAATGATTCAATCCTGGCTCCAAACCAACTCCCTGATCCTCAATCTACCAAAGACACGGGCTATGCTCCTTGGGTCTGCTAGAAAAGTTCATGCTGGGACCCCAAACCTTTGTGTGCGCTGCTGTGATTGGTCTGTAGTCCTGTTCACAGACTCCTTTAAGTACCTCAGAGTGACACTGGATCCCACTCTCGATTTCTCTTCTCATTTAAATGAGGTTTGCAGATCCATCAACATTAAGATTGGTGTCGCATACCGGGTGCGTCACTCCCTAATTCCTGCTGCTAGGATCTCAGTGGCCAGAGGTGTCTTGCTTCCTAGGCTTCTGTATGACCTCACCATCTTTTCCCACACTAATGTTGGTATTCTTCATAAATGGAACACCACCTACAATAACATCTGCAGATTTGCCCTGATGGCCCCTCGCCTTACTCACCGCTGTCTCCTGTACTCCATCCTACATTGGCTGTCCCCCAAAAACCTATGCGTATACACTCTGGGCTGCTTCACTGACTCCATGACAAGCAAGCCCCGCCCTGACAGCATTGGGGCTATGCTTATTCCGGTGGCTCACTCCCACCTACTGAGATCCTTCCTTCTCCGTCCCACACTGTTCTACAAAAATGGGGGAACAAGCCTTCTCTCACTTTGAACCCAAATTCTGGAATGCTCTACCTCCCAGTCTTAAATGCGCTTTATCTCATTCCTCCTTCAAGACTGCTCTTTTCTCCTACCTACATGCACTTGATTCCTGTGACTGTACCTAACCCCCCCTTCTCTTGCTTTCCTTATGCTAGCTTACCGTTGTCACTGTAATTATTGACTGCTTTGTCTTGTTCCCCATTCCTGCTTCCTTCCATCCCTCAAGGATGGCTACTGCTAAAAGTACGTTTTGTTTTCATGACTATCCCTGTGAAGATATCTACTGGTTTTGTATTATTTGCTGCTTTGTTCTTCACCATTGTCTTGTTTTGTTTTGTAAACTGTATATTGTACTCTCCCGGGTCATGCTTGAAAATAGGCAGGATTTTGCCTAATGCACCTACCTGGTTAACAAAACATAATAAATAAATATATATATATATATATATATTTCTTGAAGGAGTTCTGCGTGCTCTATTTCTAGTCTATTGCTGTTGGAATCTCTTTTTGAAGACTCATTAATCCACTCCTCCAAGAATAAAAGTAGGTTTTGTCCCTCAGCACCTTGAGATAAATTCAGAAGTTTCAAATAGTTTTTTCTAGCTTGACATTCTAAATCTCCTATTTTTATTTTCAGTTCTTCTATGTCTTTAGCATGCTCTGATAGTTTCTGATCAATTTAAGGCAAGTAATGTTCCACACCAGAAAGTCTATTTTCAAGTTCCAACGCCCTATTATTGATTATTATTTTAATTTCTTGTTTAGCGCCCCACCTTCTTTCAAAATCAGGTCCATTTATTGGTTAACACCCATAAAGCCATTTCTTATTTCTGACAATATTAGTTTTAAATCTATATTAGCTTGATTACGACACAAATTCCCATTTAAATTTACATCACTGGTTTTAACATCCAGTAGCTTTTTTTCATTTGGATCTGTATGTGGTACTTTTCTTTTGTGATAGCCCCTAAAGTTGTTTTGTGAACAAATGAGAATGCAAAACCTTTTGGCACTGGCAAATTCACGGAAGTAGTTATTTCCAGAAATGCCCCACTCCCATAAGGTCAGGGGGTACAGCATTATCTTTAGGTGCATCTGTGGTTTGTACTTCTAGTGTTTTTGTAGAAGTTTCACAATACAAATTAGAAAGCATGTAAGAGCGGTCTTTGCTATTTGTAGGTGTGGAGTCTAATATGCTGAATGAATCTATGCTTTCATTTTAAAGTTCAGCTGTAGCAAGCACATTGTCATAAAGAGTTTGCTCTAAGCTCTTTGTACACAGTTTTTTCGAAGGAGGAGCACCAACAAGAGAAAACACAGAGGATGGGGAACTATCAGCAGCAAAAATAGAATTTTTCTCATCATCCTAAAGCTCTGTAGCTGAATTTATGTTCAACATCCCCAGAGCTTCTTTGATGTTCAAATTGAGCTGAGTCATGGTTGTCTGAGGATTCAAATCGAAATGCTGAATTTCAGCCTCCTGAGATGTCGCTAACTTTACTTTTTCTCTTTTAGATAATTCCTGAAGAAGGCCTATGGTCAAAATGTTGATTCTAACCCTATTTTCAGTGTGCATTTAATGTTACAATTTTGGTTTGTCTCCTGAGATGTGTTCATCCGAGTGCCTTTATTTACTGGATCTTGTTCCATACTGTTCACTGAAGATTCTGCCCTGGTTTCAGTGGGAACCATTTTCGTTTCCTCCTCGAAGTTTCTTTTTCTCAGCTGCACTGCCTGCCTTGCATCTTCGTGTACTAAATCCTGCTCTGTTAATTTACCCATACCTTTATTTATGCCCCACTTTGGTTTAAATCTTCCTGCTTCAGGTGGAAGTGCTGTTTTATTTTTCAGTCTCTCAGGTCTAGAGATGCAGTGAAGTTGTACTACGTGGCGAAATTGCTGCAAAGTCAGCAATTTTGCCCCATGTGGCAATTCCTAATTATTGAAAATAACCCGGAATTTGCCATTTGTGATTTTATTGTGCTTTGAGTTTTTAAGTGCAAATTGCACTAAAACCCAAAAAGCAAGTAAGATCACAATGGTGAATCCTTTAACACCATCCCTGATCTATCACTGGTGTCTAGTGGTCCCTCCCCACCCCACCGATCCCATGCCCAAATGTTCAAGAAAGGAATTAAATTTATTTAATCCTTCCCTGGTGTCTAGTGGACCCCACCCCCCACTATGTCAGATAGTAGCCCCATCCCATCCCCAACCCCAAGTCTGATCCATGTTAAAAAATTAGTTATTCTCTTGCCTGGTGTCTAGTGGCCCCCACCCTGTCAGGTAGTACCACCAACCCACTTCCCCCAACCCAGAGTCCGATCCATGTTAAAACAAATTAGTTATTCCCTTCCTTGGTGTCTAGTCGCCCCCACCCTCCATCCTGCCAGGTAGCGCCCCACCCTACTCCCCCCAACCCTGACTGCAGCAAGCCACTGGCACAGCCCTCCACTCACTTCCATGGCTAGTACCCCACCCAACTGAGCTCAGTGAATGAGCGCATGCATGTACAAGCACGTGCCCATTCACTGACAACTTGCAGTGATTTACTCTGTGATTCAGGGGTGTAGAGAAGGGGAGGGGCTGCTCCAGTGTCTTGCATGGGGGTGGGATGGGGGAATGGCACTGTGGACCCCAGGAGGGTCCAAAACGCCATTCTCCCATCCCACCACCACTGTCAGTGACTGGAGCAGTCTCCTACCCATGTCTACAACATTGAACGACAGAGCAAATCACTGGGAGTTGTCAATGAATGAGTGAGTGCCTTACAAGCATGCACTCATTCACTGAGCTCAGTCAGGTGGGCTGATGGGCATTGAGATAAGTGGACGGCTGTGGGTTGGGGGGAGCAGGGACTGGGGCACTACCTGACAGGGTGGGGGAACCATTAGACACCAGGGAAGGGAATAATACATTTTTTTTTTATTTCTATTTCTCCTCTTTCCCCAGCCTGCCATCCCTGACTCATCAGGAGATCCTAGGCAGACATCCCTCTGCCTTTCACCCTACCCAAATGACCCCTGGATCCCATGGAACTACGGCTTACCCCCCAAAGCAGGGATGAGGCGGGGCCCTGAACACCCCATTACTTACATTTCATCGGTCCAGGACCATCGGGCAGGCGAAGGCACATTGAGGGCACATCTCTGGAACTCCATCTCCCTGGTGATGGCAAGCTATTTTCCTCTTTTTCTCTCTCCCCTACAGCATGTGATCCCTGATGTCAAGGCGCAAGGCACTGATGTCCACGCTGTGTGGTGGCCGCCTGTCCCCTACCATTGGGAGCTTGCAGTACTCAGAGCCTATGCTCTGAGTCAGGCAAGTATGTGGGCTTTGGCCTCAACCCTCCCCAGAGAAGGTGAGTTGTTGTGGTATGCTCAAGCCTGTCTCGCCACGGCTGACCCACCATTGACCCGAGTCCACTCCTGGACCTGGGTCATCGGCGTGGAGTGAGGTGTGGCATCCAGCACCCTAACCCTCAGTGCCACTGGGCCAGCAATTAATTTTTTTAACATGGATCAGACTCAGAGTTGGGGGGAGCGGAGTAGAGGCCACTAGACACCAGGAAGGAAATAAATACATTTTTAACATGGATCGGACTTGGGGTTGGGGAGCAGGAGGGGGTACTACCTGACAGGGTGGGGTGTGAGGCCACTAGACACCAGGGAAGGGAATACATTTTTTTTTTAACATGGATCAGACTCGGGGTTGGGGGGAGCGGGGTGGGGGTACTACCTGACAGGGTGGTAGTGTGGGGGGTCCACTAGACACCAGGTAATGGGGCTTTAATTAAGAAAAAAAAATATATATATATATATATAACCCCTAGGTGGTGCTATCCCAAGGGCTACTACCCCTGCCTGCGTGGCCAGTGACAGGTTAAGGGGCCCAGGTCCAATGGCGGGTGCCTCCACCCAGAGGTCAGGGTTGATAGTGGTTAAACTAGTTCGGGTACAGCCCTCTGGGACACTGCAACCCCCCTTTGTTCCCACTAGTGGACCACTCAGTACACAGAAGTTACCTTCCCAATACCCCACATATACACGCTTCTTACACATACAGCAAACACTTACCCTCAGGACTGAGTTTTGCAGCACGTCTCTGAGGACTCCCTGTAAAACAAGGTTAGGCAATATGCACAAACACAATGCAATGCTGTTTCTATATGTACTGACACCACAGACAGCATATAGTTCTATAACAACAAACCTGGTTTATTCAGGGGGAAGTAACAAGGAAGGGGCAATCAGGCTGATTTTGTTTAGCAATATTCAAATCACAGCACTGTGCATGCGTATAGGGTCCAAATGTCACTCTCTCTGGGTACCCAGGATAGGCGGGGGCTAGCCAGGCCCGTTGCCCGGGGTTGGCCGGCTGGTGCGATGGATGGGGCCCTGCAGGAAGAAAACTCATGTACAACACACAGTTGTAATCCGGAGCCAGAAGAGTCAGTTCGTAGAATGAAACCACAAAGCAATCAGATGGAACACTTTTGATTTTTAAATGTTGCAGGGTGTCGCCCTGATTTGTACTCATGATACCAAGAGCTGAGAACAGGATGGAGAATGTTCATTCTGGATTGCCAGACAAGCAGGGTATGGAGACAAGGCCCTTGTGACAGGGCCCAACTGCATTTGATAACAAGCGGATTCAGTCCGAATCAAGCTGGGTTCTGCTTCCAGCTTCAGCACACAGTTCACAGTACTGGGGAAAATAAGATCACGATTCCCCCATAAGCACCAAACACATTCATATGTAAAGGAAGTTACTATACCAGGCAGGCTGCTCCTCGATCCTGATCGCAAAACACTGCAAAAACCCGGGAGCACTCACAGCAGCTTAAGTTCCTGACAGGCTGATCGCTCTTCAGCAAAATCTTCAGTCTTCTACAGGGCAAGCCTGGTTTCCACACTTCTGCTTCTTTTCCTTTCTCAAACACTCGGATTCAGTCCGATTTAACTGTACTAACGGTCGCAGACCGACTTGGGGCCTACACACGCGCTTCCCGCACTAACTACTCGCCACACTAGTACAGAGCTCCTTCTTCTTCCACAGTCACCTTGCTTCTGGCTTCCCAGCAGACAGCCTGGGGCTTTCTTTCAGATCCAAAAGGTTCTGATTAGCTGATTCTCCTTGTCAGTCACAACAGGCTCCCTCTATTGGTGTAAAAAAGGCGCCAGGACTCTAAAAACTACAATTCCAAGAGGCATCTTCCATATAGCCCTATTTCAGTAGGCTCCACCTCAGAGTCCCAATCTTGATTGGCCCAAAGCAGGCTCTGTTTCAAAGATCCCAAGTACTGATTGGTCCCATTCAGCAGTTCTGGACCAAAATGAGGAAACAAACAGACAGAGTTCATGCTGCAACAAAAGGCAGGTTAGACAAACGATATTTTCATTAAAACTCTGCATTTCTCCCCAGAATTAGCTACATCTTTCAAGAGTGCTCATTCTGCCTGCTTAGCAACGGCAGAAACGGAGCATATAGCCAGCAGCTCGGGCGGGACTCGGGCATAAACACACACAGTCCCCCCATTCAAACTAATTATGTCTGCAAACAGACAGCTCTTAAAGAGACATTACTTGGAGGCTTTAAAAGCACTCACTGGGAATCACAATTTAATGGCTTAGACGCCGAACACCTCCAGGCTCTAAGCAATTAGGCAAGCTTTTGGAAGACTTCTGGGAACCCCCATGTGCAGGGGGGGTTACATACATACATACATACATATATATATACACACATACATACATATACATACATACATATATATACATACATATATACATACATACATACATACATACATACATATATATATATACATATATATATATACACATGTGAGCTGTGGCCAACTTGTGACCAGTGATCGTGGGGGTGTTTGGGGGCGGGGTGGTGATTGTTGTGTCTGGCAGCTGGGGGGGGCACTAGACATCTTGTGGGCTGGCCAGAGTTTGTGCGGGAAGTGTGGAACTTTTCAGGTGAAATTCCACACTTCGCATTCGATCTGGCCTCAGTTAATTAGGCAAATTTAGCATATTGCGCTTTGCATATTGAGCTCAATACACAAAATATTTTGGGGACTGAAGTTTGCCCACTTCACCCACCTCTACTCAGGTCTCTCAGGTAGCTCCTTACAAAAGTCTTTTAATTCATTTTTACTCATATTAAGTTATAGTTTGACTTTTCTTGTAACTTTCTGAAAACAGCTTGAAAGTGAGAACAGTTAATATTGTCCATCGCTATTAGTATATTTTTTTTTCAGGATTTTTTCGGCTCAGAATCATTAGCTGTATAACTAACATGTAAAGCACAGTTAGCCCCATGAGTTGCTCTCATTTCAGTTCAACAATGTGCACTTACTAAAGGCTTATGGCATTTGTTCACGCAGTTGGGTTCTCTGCACTGCAGGCTGGTTGCTTCATGCATGGTCACCATAATTTCATTTCACAAGAGAATACCAAAAAAAACACTGACTTGGAGATTTTCCTGGTAGTTTTCATAAATATCAGCAGATGGCATGTGGACACTGCTGTTTATAAACCAGGAAGCCAATAACCCATAATTTGTGCCTTTCTAGTTACTCACTGTATTTCCTGGTGAAATCCAGGGTAGGAAGTTTTAGGAGTGGAAGTTTAAATTCATTAAATAAGGCGAGGGAGATTTGTCATGCTCCATGCTGTGCTTTCACACCTCACTCTCAGGCACCATCTTGCTCTGCTCCTCCCAACTCCTTTCTGGGTCAGTGCCGTCCTTGCAATACTCTTGCTCCCTCGCTCTTTCTCTCGCTCTCTCTCTCTCTCTCTCGATGGTCTTGTATGCCCTATAAGGCACATGTAAATCCTTACACTTTTTACAAGGGTGATGCAGGCTCTCTCTAGTCAAATAAGGTGTCAGTATCACAAAGGGGGTTTTACCAGAAGGATCTACACTGGGAATACTAATATTTCTACATGTATCTTTATCTGTTAACTTCATTTGTTAAAAAAATAGTTTCAGTCCTACTTTAAAAATAACTTATATACTCTACTAATAAGCCACTAAGAGTCAGTTATATTAAATCTGAAGGTGTTGTTTATACATACTGCCTTTTACTGCATTTCATTTTAACTTACCCTGTGTAAAATAGTTAGGACAGCTAACATAGAGTAAATGTTGCTGATATGTGCTAACTTCAACAAAAATTCAAATCATTTACCTTCTATGACAGGGAATTAGCATTGACTTTTATACCCAGTAGCTGCAGAGTATCAGTTACAGATGCTGTATTTAGAAATCTGACACAAAAAATGTCGTGTAACAGGTTAGATGAAATATGCCATGCATGTGGTGGTAGCCCATGCATGGTGTATCAATGCCGCAGGTCGCATCCCGCAGCAAGTGGCAGGCGTCCCCCCAGGAGCCCCCCACCCTGGACCACCGCAGAACACATCAGGGGCATGGGGGGCAAGGACAGATGGCACAGGCATCTGGGGGAATGCTACTGACATGGAACCCGGGGTTCCCTCATGGTCGGGGGTTTGGGGGCGAGGGTGTGCTAGTGGGGGCCAGAGGAACAGCATGGCGCCATTGCCATGGTACTGCAAGGCTACATCCAATAGTGCCAGCCATTGTATGCCAGTTATGACAGCTCCGAGCCATTGGAAGTCAGCTACGCCACTGCATGTCCTAAAATCGCAATTGTAGGTTGTGACAGTGGGCCTTCTCGAATTGGGCAAAGTTGCTGTCGCAACCCACAGTTGTGCCAGGCGTTGCGGGCTGTGATGTATGTGTGGTCATATCTTGTGATTGTTGCAGCCCGCAGACACAATGGCGTAGGTGCCCTCCTGGAATAGCAATGTGCGTATCATATGGCATAAGTCACGGGATATGCCACGGGGATTGGTGTATCCCGCCTTATGCCAGCATAGCCCATCTTGGAATTGGGCCCCTAGTTCATATTCCATAGCTGTCACTTATTTACTGTGTGATCCTCAGTAAATTACTTAACCTCCCTGTGTTTAACTTTTATCTAATTTATCTCAACTCTGTCTCTGTGCTCTAGTAATCTTCTTGTGCACTAAACTGACAGCAATAATTCTTGTCCCTTCCTACTCCTGGATTGTAAATGTGCTTTGGGATACAGGTTGCATGAAAGCACTATATAAAACCAAATTCCATTCTTTCTTTCTTTCCTCACTGTTGTTGTCAGCCTCACATGAGGAGTTAAGGACTGAATGAGTATGGAGTCTGAGCTGTTCTCTCTCCTGAGTGGCGGCCACTCCCTGACAAAGTTAAGGCACAGTGGCGGGGCAGAATATGGAAACTTGCACCAAGGTTGCTACTGCTGTTACTTTCAGGTGGATAAACAAATGGCTTCCATTCATAGTGGGGTTTTTCAGGCATCTTTCACAAGTAGTTAATTAGCTTAAGAAAAAAATACAAAAAAAAGAAAGTTGAATAGCCAATCAGATAGCTCTATTTATGATCCAACATTCTGGTAAAGCTATCATAGGAGGCTAAAGACCGTCACCAAAATAATGTGATGCAAATATTTTGGCAGTTCAGAATATGTAATGGAGCAAAATGTCCAGATGTAATTTTTATTTTATTTATTTAGTTTTTGTTAACCGGGTAAGTGCGCTAGTCAGCAAGTGACTGTTTTCAGGCACGACCCGGGAGGTACAATTACAACACACAAAGAGTACAGCCAGATTATTAAGACAACGAGTACAAAAAATGCAGAGAGAAATACATATGGCAATGTAACATACATTAGTAAACAAAAATATACTTTAGCACTTGATCATGGAACATACTCAAAAATGTGAGTAGAAGGCAGAAAATAAGAGAGGATAGGCATCCGTAGAAAAGACACAAGGAAGGGAAAACTGGCAAAAGGACGGGAGGGAGAGATTAAGTGGAAAGGAGGTGCCGTCAGATACGGCAACAGCGGGGTGAGGTACCAACCTGCAGCCGGGCCTATGGAGCCAAAAGACGGCAGGCAAAGAGAGGATGGTGGGGGGAGCGGCAGTAGACGGCAACAGCGGTAGGAGGTAGGAAAATACAGCTGGGCTGGTGGAACCGACAGACGGCAGGGCGAGAGTGAGGATGCCGGTGAGAGGGGGATAGAGGCGGAGGAGTTACGGCAATAGCGGCAAAAGTGTCAAAGTCAAGCCGAGCCAGTGGAACCAAGAGACAGCAGGGCAGGGAAGGGGGGGTCGGTAGACGGTGGGAGTAGGCAGTAGTAGGTGGAGAGAGGTGACTAAGCACAGCCAGGAGGTTGGGGACTAAGGAGGGGCATGGATGAGGTAGGAACAGGTAAAGGTGAGTTTGGTGGGGAGTGGCAAAAAGGGGGGAAGAGGATATAACAGAAGAAGGGGAGAGAGCAGCAGTGGGGTTAAGTGAGGAGAGGCTGTGAAGTGAAGATAAGAATGTCATGGAGTAGAATAGCGACTTACAATTGTCAACAGCTAACATTAGGCTTATAAAGAAACAGGTTAAGGCAACATTAATTACAAGGCACAAAATAAAACATTAATTACAAGGCACAGTATAGAACACCCATTTGGACAGGCAAAAGTGCTAGCAATGAGAAAACAGTACAAATGCAGCGGATCAGGTAGGGTCAAAGCAAACACATTTGTCCATAGTAGTGAGGAAAGTCCTGAGTTTGCTCTTAAAAGTCACATGAGTGGAGACATCACTTAGATCCTGAGGTAGTAGGTTCCATAGGTGGGGGGCAGCATGATGGAAGGAGCCCATGCCTTTTTTAGTCCGACAAAAGGGGATGGATAGTAAGGTCTGATCAGCCGATCTAAGATTCCTTGTGGGAATGGCTGGCCTGAGGAGATCAGACAGGATAGCAGGCTTGGATGTCCTTAGGATGGAGTCAACTAAATTGTACAAGTAGTACTGCCTGGTAGAGGAAGGAGAGAGCCAACCAAGGTCCTGATATAAGAGACAATGATGCTGCAGCCGAGGTGCTTTGGTTGCATACCTGTACACATTATTGAAGGTAGTATCCCATAGTTGCAGTGAAGATTTGGTGGCCAAGGACAGGATGGGACACCCATATGTAAGGGTTGGCAATAGAATGCCTCTGGCTATCGCCAATTTAGCAGCAGAGGTGAGCAGGTATTTGGTTCTGTAGGCAGCCCCCAATTTGCAGTTAATTGACTTGCAGGTTTCCTGTATATGTGCTTTCAGGTCCAAGGTTTGATCCAGGTGGATGCCAAGGTAACGAAAGGAAGTGACAGTTTCTATAGGGTCCCCATCGATATCAGAGACAGAGATGGTCAGAGGACAGGATCTAAGCTTGTGATTGGAGCCAAACATCATAACTTTTGTTTTATTTGTATTTAAAACCAGGCGTTGAGAGTTCAACCAGTGTTGTACAGCACGAAAATCTGCAGTGAGGGCAGCATTTAGATCCAGGACCTTATCAGAGTGATAATAAATTACCAGGTCATCCGCTAAAGAAGTGAGTGACCTGTGGTGACCAGCTCAGGAAGTTTATTGACGAATAATGAGAATAGAAGAGGGCTAAGTATAGACCCCTGAGGGACCCCAATGTTGATAACAGCACTGTCTGACATGGATGAATTAAACTTAACAGCTTGTGTTCTGTTGGAGAGGTAGCTTTTGAACCAGGTAGTGACTGGGGGAGAGAAGCCCAAGGTACTGAGGGCGGATAGTAGCAGAGAATGGTCAACCAGATCGAAAGCTTTGGTTAAGTCAATGAAGACTGCCCCTGTTAACTTTCCTCTATCCATATTGGTAACGATAAGACAATGGCGCATACAATCCACTGTGCAAAATGCCTTGCAAAATATGAATTATGAGTAAGCTTCTGTAGATAGTGGAATGCACTGTTTGTGGCTACATACTCCTTGTAGCTAATACAGATAATCCAGTATCCCAAGTGACATCCACCAAGATATCCATTTGGATAGTGGGTGATCTGTGGATTTTGCATGGATAATCAGTACTACCAATACTTTCCCAAAGTGTGTGGATACCAATGAATCAGTACATTAGGCACAATGAAGGATCCACAAGCCAAGATTTAGGAGTGTGTGGCATAGGCTTGGCAGTAGGTTATTGAGTCTTCTACATCTAGATCACTAGTTCAGATTCAGTCTTAGTTTGTAGTGGCTGAAAGCTGCTGTCATCTGATGGTTGTTCACTGGGCAGTATGAAACAAGTTATCCTGATTTCAGACCAGCTCCTACTGGACAAGTGTCCATATCACAAAACCATAACTGCCACCTTTGTTAAGTGATGTTTTATCACTTGGGAGATTGAGGATTGAATGAGCGGGGACTGTAAACTAGCCTCTCACCTACAATAAGTGATCTGCCTATGACAGGTTTGAGGCACACTGGTCAGGGTGGCTGGGGCAATCTTGAAATGTGGCCAGCCATTGTTCCTGTCATAGGGATAAAAAGTGGGTTCTGGTCTCAACTGCTGATAATCAGTCTCCTTCACAACCCCCATAATACTTCACTACACAAATAAAAAAATATCCATGGGCAAGAAAACCTGGAAGTCTATATAATTTTAGAACTAGTTTCTTCCCAAGATAGATGGGCAGCAATTCTGTCACTTATTTGATCCGGCTCTCCTTTTTGTTCCTCACCTGTCTTCCTTGTGCCACTTGTCAGGCTCACTAGTCCCCATCTCCTACTGGTAATACTGTGCTCTGCGCTACCTACTCTCTGTGTCATCTCCATGAGGTCTATAGCACCCCACCCTTCATTTCTGTCCCTGACATGAACACCTCTCCATCTTGTTGCTAATTTCATATGGGGAGGATAAGGGGTGCCTTGCTGACCAGGGTGGTCGGAAGCATTGGAGGATGCAGGCCTTGCTGAGCATGAAGCATGTTGGCATGGGTGGCGCAAAGCAGCTGTCCTTCAACAGGGATGTCAGCATTTTTACCCACGCTTTAGCTTATTCCATTGTAAAGCAGAGCTGAGGCATCAATAGGCACCTCCAAGTCATAAAAATCCCTCTGTATCACTGCCCCCTCCCTCAGGCTGAGCTATCACCATATGCGTCCTCCTGCTTTAATGCTAAGGGGCAGCCACATCAATCCTCCCCTGCTAGCCTCCTCTTCATACATCCCTGGCTCAGGATGCAAACCCAGGTCATCAGTGTGGTGGGTGGTCCCTTACTTCTTGACACCACAGAGCCGACTGGCCCCTACATTTATGTCCCTAAACCTCATCTGAGTTCACCAACAGTTCTGTTGTCTGTACTCACTGCATTCAGCTTCTTCAAAATTTCAACTCAGAAAACCTGTTTGAAAAGCAAGAACTCCCTATTGGGATCCTTGCCAAAGAAGATGTCACAGCTGGCACCTATCTCTGCCAGCAGCACATCTGTCTCATCTTGCACAAATGTTGGCTTTCTCCGTACTGACGCACTGTCTTTTGCTGCCATTTGGCATCATTTTATACTTTTCATCAACCTGCAGCATCTTATAACTCATAACACAAAAACACAAGGTGTAAGCAGTAGCACTTAATCAAAAAATGCATGCACGTTCTTGTCTGGTGTTCAGTACCTGCCTGTAAATCAGAATTACTTCTAATGAAAAAAAGCCGTATTTAAGATGCAGAATTTTGTCGATCAAAAATAGTCCAGTCTGGTGTAGCAGAACTTTGTTGCAGTTACAGCTGATGCTCAATTTTAGGAATTTTAAAATGCTCCTTAGGGATTGTGTGGCTTTTTTATGCACGCACTAACTGTGACACTATTGCCCAATTGTTTAAGTGTTACAAGAAAGAAAGCAAACAAACAAGACTTACTGTAAAGCTGTAAATAGCAGACATGACATAAACAAGTTTACTCCTTATATTCTAAATCTCCCTTTATAAACGTAGCCAACCATGCACCCTTGTGAGATACAATATATGCATTTTTTTTAACTGTGAAATGTCATAGCTTCTATCCTGTTGACCCAAAGCATTTCCTTGGTTGCAGCTGTTTCAACTCTTGTGCTACTAAAATTGCTCTCAAGTGGTAGAAACCACTGCAACGCTTGGGGAGAAACAAGTGTAGCAATCTTTCTATTGCACAAATTTGGCAAGAAAAGGCCCACAATATAACAAGATCAGACCCTGGGGCTTGCAACATGTTCGCTGAAAACACCAGGCAATGGAAAACCCTGCCCATGACTACTAATTGATTTATGGGTTGCAGCAGGTTTTGATCTCCCTTAGAGCCAAACCCAGCACTTTGAAAATATAGCCCCAAGGCATTAAAACATTGTTCTGCCAAGTTCCCAGTATGAATATTGCTACAAAAAGGTAAAGGAGAGAATTTGTAGTAAGCCAGAGGTTTGCATATTTTTAGCCTTTTGCTTTTCTGTTAAACATTCCACAAGAAAACAAATGAGTAACATTTAGTTACACGTTTTGACTGAGTTTCACTTGCAGAATTGTTCCTTAAGTGCTTTCCATTTTTAGCAGAAAAATGAGTTAAAAATAAATACAGTAATGCTCCCATACTGGATACTGAAAATGTTTCACCATCAGCCACTCTTTCATGTGTCTGCTATGGCCTTTGGCAGATGGGGGTGTTTATAAAGAAAACATACAGCACATTTGTTGCATCAAAAACATCTGCTTTTCACACATAACATACTAAAAAGGCCATTTCATGGAAAATAATTAAAAATATAACACACTATGGCAACATCTGCAAAATGAATCATAACCCAAAGCAACAATTCCCTTCAGTGCTTCACATCACAGTATTCTGTATGTATTACTTGCATCTCTGGTCTCAGTGGGTTTACCCAGTTACCAAAATCTAAATTTAAATAAATTACTTCTTTCTCACTTATTCAATCATTAGCAGTTCTGTTGAGCACTTACTGAACCTGGAATTGCAGGACACACAGAATAAATATGATAATACTCAAGACCAAATGTTTTGGTGTTGAAATGAAAAGCCATAGCTATTTTTACTTGAGTGTATGAGTATTATAAGCTTTAGCCTCAGGCTCAACTAGACTTTCCTAGATTTATAGAGAAAAAAGTCAGAATTACTGCTTTAGCACAGCACAGCTTGCAGCAAGAACAAGTAGGGTAGGAAGTTACTAAAAGTATTTTTAATAATATTCCTAAAAGCAAATGCTCTATTTTCACAGGTAACACATTGTGTATCACATATAGCAAAAGAGGAGAAAAATGAAAATTAGGAACTTACCATAATTGTTGACAGAATATCTTCACCATTGATTCATACTAATGGGTCTAGGGCCAGAGGCACTAGGACCCCATGGGAACACATTTTTTGTAGGGAGTAAGCCAACATCAGCTGCTGATTGTGCCTACATACCTCAAGTGGTGCTGCTCGCGCCAGCCAATGACCATCACTGGCTCCCTCACACTTCTCAGCTCTGTACGCCAGGAGAGGAACAAAGTAGAGAGTAAAAAAAAAGAGAGGACTACATACTTCTAGCTCAAAGAGATAGGAAAACTATATAGGAATAAAATAAGCATCAAATAAAACTGACTACCAACTTAGAGCCTAAGGGTTGGGCCTACCAGGAGGCACAAGGGTAGTGTGTCTAGAAAGAGCCAGAGCCTCTTACCACTAGCCATACAGAGTGTGGATAGTGATAGGTAAAAAGATAGGTCAGCAGCCCTAAGCAGACGGCTCTGGCAAAAGTAGCAAAAGGAGAAGTCTAAATCAGGACCCCCTTGCAGAGATAGCAATTGTGTCAAAATGGAAACATGACACCTGAGTCCCAAGAAAGACTAGCTCCATGCTATCTGATAGAACTTGAGTAAACTTGAGAGTAAATCCATAACCCTCTTTTCCCTATGACAGGTGGGAGAAAAGTAGGGAGGGGGAGCATAGGAGTTGCAGGACTAGCGGTCCTAGGGAGTCAAGATGTGGCTATCAGTCTCCTCTGGCATGCTACAGACAGACTCGGTAAATGCAAAAAGCACAAAGGGAAGCAAGAAGGGATACCAACCAAAAATGCCAACGAGAGTAGAAGAACATGTCTTCCTCCTCCTCTCAACCACAGGAATATACACTGTGTAAAGCTAGTACATTGATCCAAAATAAAATGCATTGCACCTCTTCACAGACAGAGCAACTGCTCAGTGGAGTTAGATTGGATAGTGCCTAGGGCACTTGCTTCATATAGTGACAAACAGGGATATACCCCAGCGGGACAAAGGTGATACAGAAAAAGAGGGAGGGGGAGGGGCCACCTACTCACGCCAGAGAAAAAAACACAAGGGTTTTTTTTTTGGCAGAGGGGGCCACAAGGGACTGCCATTCCATTTGTTTTTTGGTTTTGTTTTTGGTGAGGGTGTGCGCAACCCTTCTTATTTTCTTTCAATAAGTATGCAATTTTCATATCTTCCAAGAATCAAGCAGCACCATTGATTAATACTAATGGGTCCGAGTACCACGCTTTCCAAAATGGGTGGACCTGGCTCACCCTAAAGGTAAGACTACCCTCAGCCCTTTGCATGGGGAAGAACACCTGAGGGCAGGGGCTTCTCTCGGGCCTGGCAAGACCCAAGACTGGTTGGGGTCAGATGGATATTCGAGAGGGTGCCCTGATAGCTTTCAACTGGCTGTGTGGGAGAAGAAAAGAGCCCTTTGGAAATTGGAGTTAAGCACCATTCACCAGGCCATAGGTGCCAGTCATGCAAGGTGAAGCCATGCTGTCTGCTGAATGCAGACTGCAGTTCCCACAAGCCTGGAGGCCACCCCCTTGGCATCCTATGATGCCTTGATGAGTACCTGACTGACTTCATACCCTTGTCAGAAAGGCAGTGGCTTGCCCGAATAACACCATTTGTGGCATGACAGCTAGGAGCTGACTTAGCTGTGCCCACAGACACTTGTTGTAAGCTGCCAGGTGTGCCTGACATGCAATAATGAACATCATGGTGCAAGCCAAGGTAAATACTTTCCTACCTAAAGCATCTGCCTCAGCAGAGTCAGCTTCAGGAGGTCAGTCATGCACCAGGCATTGAGACCCTGTCAGGATCTGCATGACCTTAATCCCTGAGATGGGGTGAGGCACTGCCCCTGCAGAGCCTGAGGGGGTGCAGTACCATAGCTGGACATCCCTTGGGGTTGGAGGGCATGTGAAGGGATGTCTCAAGACTGTCCTTGAACCCTCCTCAACAGCTCTAGGACAGGCAGGGATGACCGGGTTTGCATCACTGAAATCTCCTAGGAGTCCCAACTTCAAGAACACAGTTCTGTGGCTGCAACTGTGCCCACATCCAGTGCCTGCAACATATCACCAGGAATCTCTGGTACAGCAAGTACTCAGAGGTCAAGGACAGGTGAAGGAATGATTGTGTGCTCCCAGAGGAGGACTTTGACAAAGAAGAGGTGCTGGACATGGAAGGGGTGGTGCATAGGGTCACAGTTGAAACGTAACCTGGTCAGCATGCCTATGGTACTGGAACAAGCCACCAGCCACCCTTCCATGGGGACTGCAGATGATCAGCCACAGATGGCCCATGATTCCTGGTAGTTCTTGCAGAGGTGGTATACAACCAAGAGGGAAGAGGAAGCCAGGGGTTCCAGGGCCCATACCTGGGCTACAGGGATACTCAGGGGACCTCACATGAGGGAAGGTCTGGCAGGACCACCCAAACAAGGTTGACCTACAGAAGAGGAACAACTAGGTCGAGGCCCATAGTGGTAGACACCTGGTGAGGATAGAGGAGTCATACAATCCCCTCAGGGCAGCTCCACTGTGAGAATGTTGTCAGAAGGAGGTGCAACGCCATTGCTGGTGCCACCCCACTCACTGACACCATAAACCATGTCAGGAACAAGGGTGGCACCAGGCCACAACACCAAGGTATCCACCGGTGTAGACTGTGTATAGCTTCAGGATTACCACCAGGGATATTTGCTGCTCATCATATTTGCACGTACAAAAATGCAACTGTTAATGCGCACAGTGACAGCACTGGTAAATATTTCCCCAACTCTCCCCATCCCCCAGCCCTGGCAGCACCCTTACAGTACCACACACCTCCTCCCAGCACCCATGTAGCAGTGCTCTGGGGTGACTGGCACAACCTACCCTCCTCTACAGCTGGCTGCCTTGTAATGAATAAATGCACTTGCTCTGTTTCTATAGAAACCAAGCTGTTCACGGGATCACACATCACATCCAATTATTGAAACTGTGCTATACAAATCTGCAAGTTCGCAATAGTTCCGGTGCCTGAAAATACCATCAGCACAAGTTATTATAAATGTCACTGAGAATCGCAGGATCAGTAAATCATCATTTGAAATTTCTGGCAGCACTGTATTTTACCCCTTTTCCCCTTCTGCAATGTAATTTCCTTGGCAGTGATGTGAAAAATGGATGCCTGAAACTGTAAAGGGATGGGGGCTAAATGTGTTGTTTCCGGCCCTAAAACTGTTGCAGGTTTGATCAATAGCTGATTTGGAATAGATTTTGCATGGCAACAATAATGTCACCTCTCTTTGTACACAAGTGTTCCCCTTTCATTTTTAAAATTTCTGTTTCCATAGCATTAGCACCACTGTAGGATGGGGCAAGGGAATTGGGGGGGGGGCAAGGAAATGAAGGAAATACATGGAGGGTAGGGTGAAAGACCAGACTGTAGGGAGGGAAACAGTTGGCAGGAGGTGAGGAGGAAGAAGGTGGACATGCAAGGGGCAAAGACACAAATGGCTGTGCCACAGCACCTGGGGCCAGAAGAGCTTCCACAGGGGGTGGGGAAAGGGAATCAAATAGTTTTATGCTGTTGGCACCTATGTAGGACCAGGGGGATCAGGAGAAGAAAGAGTCAAATACAGGCTTGGCAAATGGACCCAGTAATAACCAGGGGGGGAAAGGGAGAGGGATGAGAGAGTGAAGAGGCACCAGAAAGTCCAGGAGGCATCGGGAGGAAGGATGTGGAGAGAAATGAGGATAGGGGTCATGCAAGAGGAAATGGGGCTGGGGAAAATGTAGAGAAACAGAGTGGAGATGGTGAGAAGGGGACACAGGAGGAGCAGGGTAGTAGGCATGGGAAGCAAGTAGACAGCTCTGGAATGGGGAGTCCAGGCAAGGGGAACAAGGGGAAAGAGAAAAGGGGTTCTGGAAAAAGGAACTGGGGCAGTTGCTAGGGCAGGGAAAATGGACCAGGTCATGGTACTCAGGGACTCCATTATACAGGAGGTACACTGACTAAGAAACGGGGATACCTACAGAAGGAGGTCGGTCTTCTGCAAACCAAGTACTGAGGCAAGAAGGGCAAAGTAAAAGATAAGGGAGGGCACAAGGGTAGTGGGAGAAAGCTGCACCAATAATACACTTAGGTACAAATAACCTGGCAGACAGTGAAGTAGGGGAGGTTCAAATTAGGTTCAGGGAGCCGGCCAGGGGCTGTAGGGAGGAGGTAGGCTCAGTTGCCTTTCTGGAGGTCTTGCCAGTCCCTTGTGCTAGTACCATTAGACAGCAACGAATTGCAGAGTCCAACGGCTGGCTCAGGGAATGGTGCCAGGAAGAGGATTACATGTGAATAGGGAAATGGGGGAACACGTGAGCAGATGAGTGTTTATATGCAAAGGATAGATTGCACATAAATGGGGGGGCTATAGGGTGCTGAGGGGAAAACTGCAAGGGTATACAGACAGGGTCTTAGGAGGGGATTTAAATTAAGGGGGGAGTACAAGACTAGTGTAGGAAGGTTGACACAACATGAGGGCCTTGCCTAGCCAGTACTCCCCCAGAGGAGGGGGCAGGGGAAGTAAGGAGTGGAAGAAAAGAGGAGGGGGAAATATGTTGGAGGGGAATGTCAGCCAAGACCAAGGATATGGGCAATAAACTGGTGGACTTGGAGGCCACGATGGTGGATGAGGGACTGGACCTGGTGGTCATAGCGGAGATCTGGTGGACAGAGCACCAGGACTGGGAAGTGGTTATCCTGGGGTATAGTCTTTTCAGGAAGGACAGAACAGGTGGGGGGGGAGTCCACTTTACGTGAAGGATGGTATAAGGGTGACTGAAGTTCAGGAAAAACAAGGAGTGGTGGAGGTCCTGTGCGTCAGCTGGAAAAGCAGACTGGTGCAACAATACACCTAGGCATGATCTACAGGCCTCCTGTGCAGGGAGAGGAAAGGGACAAGGAAATGATGTAAGTAGTACAAAGGACGGCACAAAAAGGGGAATGTTTGCTGGTGGGGGACTTGAACCTCCCCGATATGGACTGGGAGATCCTGTCAGCAACATCAGCAAGAAGCAGGAAGTTGCTGGACTCCCTGCAGGGAGTGTTCTTTCATCAGCTGGTCAGGAAACCTACTAGAGGTGGAGTGACACTGGACTTAGTACTGATGAATGGGAAAAGTGTAGAAGATGCAGTGGTGGGAGACAGTCTGGGGTCAATCGACCACAGAGCTGTTAAGTTCAGGATCAGGATGGGGATGAAAGTGAGTCAAACCACCACTAGGGCACTGGACTTCAGGCATGTGGACTTCATCAAAATGCATAAGATCTTCAGGGAGGCTATGGAGGACAAGGAGGAACTGGGGGATGTGGAGGAAATGTGGGGGTTAATAAAGGCAGAAATTCTGAGAGCCATTAATCTTTGAATAAGAAAGGTAAGCAAAATTAAAAAAAGAAGAAAGTCGCTGTGGTTCACCAGAGAGGTGGCAAAGGTAATAAGGGAAAGGAAAAAAGCATTTAGGATATATAAAAGAATGCAGGGAAAGGAGGATAGAGAGGAATACAAAGAAAAGTTGAGGGTGGCAGGGCAGACAATCAGGAGGGCAAAGGCAGATATGAGGAGAGGATAGCTATGGAAATCAGTAGGGGGGGATAAAACATTCTACAGGTATGTCAGCAAGAGAAGGAAATCCAAGCAGGGGATAGTGAGACTTAAAGGGAAGGGGAAGGTCCAATAGAGGATGACTTAGAAAAGGTGGACCTACTGAACAGGTACTTCTGTTCAGTTTTTATGGTAGAAAAGGAGGTGAGGGACCAGAGTTGTGTGGGAGGGCATGGGGGCAGGGGTGGACACTAGCTGATTGAGGGAGGGCAGGGTAAGGAGGAATTGGAAAGACTGAAGGTAGACAAGGCAATGGATCTGGACACCCTACATCCAAGAGTGCTCTGGGAGCTAAGGGAGGAACTGGCAGCACCACTGGCTAGACTGTTTAATCTGTTACTGGACATGTGGAGGTTGCCTGAAGACTGGAGAAGGGCGAATGTGGTGCTGATGCATAAGGAGCAGCAGTAGGGAGTAGGTGGGGAATTATCGTCTGGTCAGACTTACATCAGTGGTTGGGAAGATTATGTGGCAGTGGATGTGGCCTATTTGGACTTCAACAAGACCTTTGACACCATCCCTCACAGAAGGCTGGCATAAAAGTTGGACAGTGTAGAGGTGGCGCCAAAAATAACTAAATGGGTGGAGAGCTGGCTAAGCGACAGATGTCAGAGGGTGATAGTAAATGGGGAGCAATCCAGGGTGGAAAGGGTGACAAGTGGGGTGCACCAGAGGTCGATATTGGGGCCCATCCTCTTTAACATCTACATCAGTGATATTGTGGATGGACTGAATGGGAAGGTGTGCCTCTTTGTGGATGATATGAAGATTTGCAAATAAAGCAGGCACACCGGGATGTGCGGGTATGTGTGGAAACCATGAGGGAGGACCTCATACAACTGGAGGGGTGGTTGGAAAGTTGGCAATTAAGGTGTAATGCAAGGAAATGCAGAATGATGCACATAGGACACAAAAACCCACAGGCCAAGTACACACTGGGGGGAGAAGAAGTTATAGTAACAGAACAGGAGAGGGATGTGAGGATCATTATTTTAGACAACCTAAAGGTGGTCAATCAATGCAACAAGGAGGTGGGAAAGACAACTCAAATTCTGGCATGAATAGGGAGGGGTATAAGAAGCAGAAGGAGGGAGGTGCTAATGCTCCTTTACAGGTCCATGGTGAGACCCCACATAGAGTATGGGGTCCAGTTCTGGAGACCTTACCAACATAGCGATATAGATAGGGTGGAGAGAGTCCAAAGGAGAGTGACCAAAATGGTGCATGGCATGCGTCGGTAACCCTATGAGGAGAGGATGGAGGAGCTTGATCTGTATCCACTGGGAACTAGGAGGGAGAGAGGGGACATGATTGAGATGTTTAAATAATTGAAGGGGATTAACAAGGTAAGAGAAGGGAGCATATTTCGGAGGAAAGAAAGTCTGAAAACTAGGGGGAACAGTTTGAAGTTGGAAGGGGGAAGTTCAGGGTTAATAAGAGAGGGCAGTAATTCATGGAGAGGGTGGTGGCCCCCTGGAATAGACTACTGGAAGAGATGGTGGGACAAAAACAGTAGGGGAATTCAAGAGGTCATGGGATAAATACAGGGGAATAATCAGAAAAGGAAGGGGAATGAACCTAGAAAAAGAAAGGGGACAGAAGTCTGCAGCGGGGGGGGGGCCAGGGTTAAACATAGGGGGTGGGATAGAGACAGACTGGATGGCCAGGGGGTCCTTTTCTGCCAACAGGTTTCTGTTTCTGTGTTTCTTTATTTAATCCTTGTTTTTTAATATTAATTCTCTCTCTCTCCCCCTCTATACATATATATATATATATATATATATACACACACACACATATATATTTAGAATAATCTTCTACTACTAATAAAATTCTTTGAATCTAAGATTCATTTCAGTTTATTTTTAATTTTCTCTTTATGTATCCAGCTATGGTAAGAGATAATGGGACCAATATTCAGTACTGCACAAGGCACAGCACAGAGGTTTGTGTTCCACTTTGCATTTACCAAGGGGTCTGAGTGTGCCACATTCAGTCAGATAGGGCAATGGCACTATCAGACTGAACACAGGGCCACGTCAGCACAGTACTAACTGAAGTAGCACTTCCTGATATGGTTCCTGAACTGGGCCAGAGGAGTGGATAGCACCAGAGTGCTATCTGCAATATTCAAAGGGGCCCATGCAAATCAGCACCTTGGGCATGCAAGGTGCCAAGAGGCTATTCGCATGCCAATTATGGGCCCATTTCCATGGGTAGTGGAGGCAGGTAGCGTGTCACTGCCCCTCCTTCCCAGTCCAAGACTGTAGCTATCCCTGATTCTAGTGGTCCCCCTCCCTCTGATTGCTATCCCATAATGCTCTGAAGAAATCCTGGGTGCAAGTGGTCCCCCCCCCATTACCTGCTTGTAATGTGCTGAAGAAATCCCTTGTGCTAGTGGTCCCCCCCCTCAGATTGCCAGCCCATAATGAAAAACCATATCCCTGGTGCTATTGGTCTCCCCCACTCTGACTGCCAGCCCATGATGTTCTGAAGATATAGCTGGTGCTAGTGGTCCCCTCTCCTTTTGATCACCAGCCTACAATGAAGAACCATATCCCTGGTGCTATTGGTCCCACCCTTTCCTCTGATCACCAGCCTGTAATGAAAAAAACATATTCCTAATGCTAGTGGCCCCCCTCCATTTGCCAGCCTGTAATGGGAGAAAAAACCCTTAAAAAATCCATGGTATCACCACTCAAATGTCCATAATCCCTGGTGTCTAGAAGACCCCCCCCCATGGCACCAAACACCCCCCTAGACACCTTACCCATACACTCAGTGCTGCAGGTGTGCATTCAGTGACCAGCACAGCTGTCCTCACACCTCCACAGCTGGCTGCCATCTGTCCAGTCAAGGAGCCTGCCTCTTATTTATAAGGCAGGGTGACTTGCCCTGTCCTATAAATGAGAGGTGCGCTCCCTGCCTGGACATATGTCAGATGGCTCAGGAGGGCTGCACCATTCACTGATTCACTATATGCGCATATGCACACCCGCGGCACCGAGCGTATGAGTAAGGTAACTGGGAGGTGAGTGTTCAGTGCCATGGTGGGCTACGAGATGCCAAGGATTATGGACTTTTAAGTGGCAGTACCATGGACTGGTGCTGCGGGAACCACTGGATGCCAGGGAGGGCTTTTTTCCATTACAGGCTGGTAATCACAGGGAAGGGGAACCACTAGCACCAGGGATACGTTTCTTCATTGGGGGCTGGCGATCGGGGGGGTAGTAGCACCAGGGATATGTTTCTTCATTACAGGCTGGTGATCAGAGGGAGGAAGAACCACTAACACCAGGGGTATGTTTCTTCATTATAGGCTGGCGATTGGAGGAAGTGAGATCACTAGCACCAGGGAGTGTTTTTTTTATTATTTTTTACTAGGGACTGGCCCTCAGGCAGTGCCATGGAACACAGGGGCAGGTGTGTTCCCCAGCGGCCAACAGGCTAGTTGGCTGCATTACCTCTGACAGCTGCTAGGATCACACAGAGTATTTATTTATTTTTTTATTTGTATTTCGGAAGACACCTAAGGGGCAGTTTGTTTGGCAGTATTTGTGCCATGCAAAAGGACCACACTAAACTCTTTTTGTGTGGCACAAATCTGCTGAATATTGGATTGCGCTGATATTCCTGTCCTTGCCCTACCATTTGCATAACCCACTTTTGGTTTGTGCGGCCGCTAACCCTGTTTGCTGGCACACCCTATCCTTCTAAATATTGGGCTCCAGTGCAAAACCTGATTTGCGTGGGTAAACATCAATTAGCTCCCCCATTATCATTTGAATATCAGACCCAATATGTTCTTGTACCACAACTTTAAACACATCCCAAAATTGAAGAACCAGTGATTGGCCATCAAAAAATTAACAAGCATTTGTCAATGCTGAATGTTCACCACTGGTATTGCTGTTGTACTGGGTCTTGCTTGTACATAGTTTTACTTTATACAATGGGATGAGAAAATCCTGTAATCTCATTGGTCAAAACGCATCACATGACCATGGTATATCCTGCAATAACCCACAGCTGAGAAATGGCATTTATAAAAAACATACTTAAACACATTTAAATTGTATAATCACAATAAGGCACTCCAGGGTGTGGGTTATTTGGGGATTAACCCACTTCTTGCGTGGTTAAGTCACTCATCTGCACCTCGTGACACACCACACAAGACGTGGGTAAATCCCCCAATAACCCACACCCTGTCATGCCTTATTGCTTAAATATATTTACCCAGATTAGAGCATATGAGATACAATGTCTCATTTTTGGTGGTGTCCTGCTCTGACACATTGTTAGAGTGCAATTGCCAAAGATAGGGCAGCTGAGAGGCAATATTCTGCTTTTAAATGGGCTCCCACATTTTGACTCCAAATGTCTAATCGTCTTTTTATGACCTGTCAAGACAGGTGGAATTTTTAAAATTCCATCTGAAATGTGATTTTGTTGTGTGACTGTGGAAACAAGTTTCAGAGGGGATTTGAAAAATGACACCTGCCATGTTCAGGAGATGGGGTAACACAAGGGATATATTGAACATTAGGTGCCAAACTCTGCAAAAGATAAAGTTATGAATAAATATTGAAACAATTTGTTTCTTCATAACTTAGTTTTTCAAATTTTTTAAGTCAGATTTGCAACATGATCTTTTTATGACCACTCCTTCTGAGTGTGACAGGTGTCATTTATAAAACAATAGCTGAAATGTAATTTTGTGTCACAAGTGTGAAAACACATTTTGGGTAGGATCTGAGAAATGACAGCTGTCACATTCATAAGATGGTGTTAAAAATGGCTATGCTGAAAAGTTGGGGTTAAAATATTGAAAATGACTACAGTTACGAGTGTGCGTTGAAAAATTGCAATGCAGACTCATAACTTTATTTTCTCATATTTTACCCCATATTTTCATAATAGCCTTCTTATGATCCCACATAGGCTTCTTATGAACCCACTTCATGAAAAAAGGTTGAGCAAATGTTCAAATCCTGCCCAAAAGGTGATTTAGTGCCACAAGTGCAAAAACACATTTTGGTCAGGATTTGAAAAATGGCACCTGTCCCATTTAAGAAGTGCTATGAAGAAATGGCAATGTTGAAAAGTTGGGGTCGAAATATAGAAAATGACCAAAGTTACGAGCCTGAGCTCATAAATTTAAACGTAGGCTCATAACATTGTTGTTTTTAATATTTGTACCCCAAATTTTTAACATAGCCTTCTTATGACCCAACTCATGAACAAGGGTGGAGAAAAGTTTTGACTGCTGCCTAATAGGTGATTTCATACAGCAACCGCAAAATCAATTTCAAGGATGCAAAAACACATTTTGGCCAAGATTTAAAAATGACAGCTGTCACATTCATGAGATGATGTGAAGAAATGGCTATGTTGAGAATTTGGGGTCAAAATACTGAAAATTATCAAAGTTATGAGCCTGCATTTGTAAATGTTTAATATTTTCACCTCAGTTTTTCAACATAGCCATCTTAAGACACCTCATGAACAAGGGCAGAGAAAATTTTCAACTCCTGCTTGAAAGGCAATTTCACGCAGTGACTGTGAAATCACCTTGTAGGACAGATTTGCCTAATTTCACTACCATTGCTCATGAGGCGAGGTCTCAAAAACAGCAAGTTGAAAATTTGGGGCATAAATATTCAAAAATGAGCATGTTATGCCACTAAGTTCAAAACCCCATTGAAATACATTGAACCACATTGTTGATTTCCTCAGTTTGTGGCCTGGCTTTGAAGAGTGAAGACATATCTGAGGTCCAGAGATGATTACAGTGTTCAACCCCCCCCGGTGGGTAAGTATGGGCTTGGGGATGTGTGGGGTGGTGGGTGCTGAGTGGGAGGGTTGAGTGGGGGGACAAATTGCAGTGGCAGCAACAGACATCATGGGACGGATTTCTTTGTTGCAGGATACACTGTTAAAAACAAAACAAAACTATGAGGGACATTTTTTTTTAATTTCAGGTGATGACACTGGGGGATTGGGCATCACCAGTGTCGATGTTATGTTTGTTGGGGGGGGGTTGGTGGGAGTTGAGTGGGCGGGTCAGGAAGGGGACAGGAGGCAGTGGCAGAAACAGACATCAATGGACAGTTTTCTTTTTTACAGGGTATATTTAAAAAAAACCTGAAAGGGATGTTTTTCTTTATTTCAGGTAACAACACTGGGGATTGGGCACCCCCCTTTGATGGTGTTATGTTTGTGGGAGGAGGGTGGGGTGGTGGGTGCTGAATGGGAGGATCGGGTGGGGGAACAGTAACAGACATTGGTGAATAGTTCTCCAGGTGTGAATACAGGGTTTGAAATAAAGTCATATTTGGAGAAGAGATCATTTTTGTCTTCTTCCTATTTCCTAGTGCCTTTTTTGTGTATATTTGTGTTATAAATCTGCTGTTTTTATTTCTCGTTCTTTTGAGCTATGTATTTATATGAAGTGTTTGTCTTTTTATATTTATATTTTTCCTCTACTCATTTATAAGTTTTTTCCTTTTTGAATATGTCTGACTTTAAGAACTGGGAAAAGTGTGGGTCATCTGTCAATCTATGACATCATACTTTTGTAACCTATAAGATCCTTCCTGCTGGATTTGAAACTTTAGCCTTTGAGAAAGGGCTGCGTATCAGACCAGAAACGCGGTAGGCATGTTTTACATCTTGTAATAAAGTATTTTAACTTTTTTTAGTGTTCAGCATGATATGTGGTGGTGAGTGCCCAAACTTTTTCTGTTTTGTACTGCTGTAATCTTCTCTGATTCAAATTTCTGTCGCAGGGTATACTTTCTGCTGCATTATTACAGGGTGTGCTTACAGGTTTGTTACTGTTTTGTGCTTACAGATTATTGCTGTAATCTTCTCTGATTCAAATTGTTTTTTGAAAGGTATAGCTTCCGTTACTGCTTTATTTTTCTCTGTAGAAAAGTGTTTTTTGCAGGGTATATCTTCTCTGAAATTGTTACAGGCAGTGCTTACAGGCTTTACAGTTTTATCAATCATTAGGCTAAGCTTTCAGGGCTACTGCATTTGTTATTGGTTGATTGTTTCTGCTCTTATGTCCTTGCTTCTTTCATCCATGGTTCTTCTTTTTCAGCAGGGGAAGGGCCCAGTCACCCACCCACATCCCAACCACCCCATGCTAAACTCCTTTTATAGAGTAGCACAGTCATAACATTTCCTGTAGAAAAGCAGGAAGGGGAGGATCAGAATGGTATCCACACTGTGACCTCTACTTACAGGGGTACAAGTAATTTAACTTGTTATAACAAGTTATACAAAAACAATTAAACAACAACAAAAAAATCTAACTTTTGCTTTCATTTTCCTCCTAATTACTCAGACCAGGTTATAAACTCAGCAGCTCAACTGGAATGGATATTATTAACTGCAGGTACTGTGGGACACTTTTCAAAAGGGCAGTTATACAGGATTTAGGATGCTGTCCTACATGCTGGACCATTGGAGATCTCAGGGCTCAGCTGCAGGCAGCATGGGCAGGGATTGCGTATCTCAAATCACATATTCTGGAGGAAATATATTATAAGAACCACCTGCCATGTCCCCAACATCCAACTGAAGCACCTCGACTGCAGAGGGTAGTTGGTCCAGGGGGTTGGCAGGTGGTTAGGAGGGGCAAATCGGGGGTCTCATCACTCAATGCTATCCTACATATCACCTCCACAAACCATATGAAAACTACAAACAGGTATCTGCCTCTATCTCGGAAATCAAACAAAGGGGCAGCGGACACTGCAGAGCAAGACACTGCAGCACAGGAGCTAGCGCTACAAAACTCACCCAAATCAGGGACCAAAACTAAAAAAGCAAAAAGGAAATCCAAAACAATTCTGATCATAGGAGACACCATAATTCAGGGAGTTGATACCTACCCTCCAGCATGGAGAAATGATCAGATGTCTCCCAGGTACATCAGTGTGGAGAGACACTGACCGCATTGCTAAAATCATGCAAGAAGCAGGAGGAAACATCGACATCCTGGTACACATAGGGACTAATGATCTCTCCAGCTGGTCAGTTGTGGAGACCAAGGAACACCTGACCAGGTTGGGAGACAGACTGTCATCCATTTTGTCCAGCATCTACTTCTCTGAGATCCTGCCAGTCTGGGAGAAGGGGGCAGATGGACAGAAGGTCAGAGAAGGGGAGATAGGGAAACTAAACATGTGGCTCAAGGGCTGGCACCAGGAAAAAGGACACAAATTTGTAGGTAACTGGCAACAGTTTTGGGAGTGAAAGTTCTTTAAATTCAATGGACTCCATCTGACTAAGGAGGGAGTCAGTGCATTGGGGCAGAAGTGTGATGTCTTTGCAGAATATTTAAACTAGCAAATGGGTAGAGGGGTGCAGCACCTGATACATCGAACGGGAAGAACATCCCTCGTCCCTCAGTTAGTGATCAAACAGGAGTTCAGCATGTTTGTAGTTCATTTGCATCACCAGGTAAGGGAAAAAGGCCAGGCTCCCCATATGACGTGCAGGGGAAATGCTGGACCTCGCTCAACAACTAACACACCAAAATCTGGCCAATGGAAAATCATGTACACAAATGCCTGCAGCCTGGGAAACAAGATCCCAGACCTGCAGGCAACAATGACAGAAGCTAACCTGGACATAGTAACCATTAGTGAAACATGGTTCACCAGTAACCACACTTGGGAGACTTCAGTACCTGGCTATGTACTGTTCAGAAGAGACTGAGATACAAAAAGTGTGTGGGGGGGGGGGTGGCCCTTTATGTCAGTGAAAATATCAAAGCTACAGAAATTCAGAATACACATGAGGAGCCAGAAGAACTGTGGGTCACCTTGGAAACAGGAAATGGGACAGCCATATGAACTGGAGTTGTCTACAGGCCTCCAGACCAGGGGGAGGACATAGACACATTACTGTTAGAAGATATACAAAACATGACAGCTAAAGGGGAAGTTCTGATAATGGGATACTTCAACATGCCAAATACAGATTGGTCAATACCAGCAGGAACACCCACCAGAACTAGACACATACTGGATTCTCTGCAGGGGGAGGGCCTCAAACAACTGGTACAACAATCCACAAGAGACAGGGCTATCCTAGATCTAGTACTAACTAACGGGGAAAGGATCACAGATCTCCAGGTAGAAGGTCACCTGAGGCCAGTGACCATCACATGGTATGATTCAATTTGGCCACTAGAACTAAATCATCTCATTCCAAGGCAAAAATATGGGACTTCAGAGGAGCTGACTTTGATAAGATGGGCAACAGAGTTAAGCTAGCCCTGGCAAGAAGAAATACAGGTCAAGGGGTACAGGCAAAGTGGGCAAGCATTAAGGATGCAATACTTGAAGCAACAGCCTATTGTGTTAGGGAGAAAAGCAAGAGCAAAAGAAGGAGTAAACCAGTTTGGTTCTCAGAAACAGAAGCAGAAAAGGTCAGAGCCAAAAGGCTGGCCTTCAGGAAATATAAGTGAATGCAGCAGGACGAAGACAGGGAGGCATACCAAGCTTCCCTAAGGGAAGCAGGGAAGGCAGTAAGGCAGGCAAAGACCCTAACTGAGGAAACACTAGCATGAACAGTAAAAGAAGGGGACAAGACTTTCTATAGATACATTAGTGAAAGGAGAAAGTCCAGAGGGGGTATTGCTAAGCTCAAAGGAGAAAAGGGGGCGTGTGAGGAGGAGGAGGACCAAGGAAAAGCATCTATCCTAAATAGATACTTAACATAGAAACATAGAATTTGATGGCAAATAAGGACCGCTTGACCCATCTAGTCTGCCCATTTCCATAGATACATAGATACATAGACAGTGTCGGCAGATGAGGGCCTATGGCCCACCCCGTCTGCCTATTTGAGCTTGTAAGTTCAGTTTGTTTTCCTAGAAGTCTGTTGCCCCTTACCCCTGACCTCCAGAATTCCTTTATGTCTATCCCATGCATTCTTAAATCCCGTGATTGTTTCAGCACCCACCACTTCCTCTGGCAGGGTGTTCCACTTGTCCACCACCCGTTCTGTGAAGAAATTCTTTCTCATGTTTCCTCTGAATCGTCCTCCCTCCAACTTCATCCCATGTCCTCTTGTCCTGGAACATCTTTTTCACTTAAAAATAGTATTTTCCTGCACCCTGTTCCTCCCTGTAAGATATGTATGTCTCTATCACAACCCTCTCTCCTCCTCTCCTCCAGGAGTACATGTTCAGTTCCTTTAACCTGTCTTCATAGGACTTGTGATGCAATCCATGCACCATCTTTGTTGCCCTCCTCTGAACCTTCTCTACCTGTCTATGTCCTTACGTAGGTATGGTCTCCAGAACTGTACACTGTACTCCAGGTGGGGCCTCACTAGTGTCTTGTATAGCGGAATTATGACCTCCCTTTTCCTGCTGGTGATGCCCCTGCCTATACATCCCAGCATCCTATTTGCTTTACCTGCCGCCTTGTCACACTGTTTCCCTACCTTGAGGTCATCAGAGATGACAACCCCAAGATCCCTTTCCTGCTTGGTGCATGCTATATCCTCACCCCCCAACTGATATATTGTGCCCAGGTTTTGTGTCCATATGCATTATCTTGCATTTCTTTGCATTGAATTTCAACTGCCAAACCCCTGACCATTCTTCAAGTTTCTGCAGGTCACTTCTCATTCTGTCTACACCCTCTGGTGTGTCTACTCTATTACAGAGCTTTGTGTCATCAGCGAACAGTGAAATTCTGCCTTCTAGGTCCTGCGCAATGTCACTGATGAAGATTCCCTACCTGATGGATAAGCTGCAGATTCTAGTTAATCAACAGTTTACTTCCTCCAACAACCCCACTAGAATTGCCTTATGCGTGTCCCATGTATTCTTGAATTCTCCCACTGTTCCTGACTTCACAACCTCCTCAGGAAGGCTATTCCATGCATCCACAACCCTCTCTGTGAAAAAATACTTTGTAACATTACCTCTAAGCCGCCCCCCCATCTTCAAATTGGGCCTCCTTGTTCTTGCACATCTCTTCTTCTGAAAGATGCTACCCTCTTGTACTTTGTTAATTCCCTTGAGATACTTGAAAGTTTCTATCATGTCCCCCCTCTCCCTCCTTTCCTCAAAGGTATACATATTAAGCTGCTTTAGTCTCTCCTCGTATGTCTTCTGGTGCAGACCCTGCACCATTTTGGTTGCCCTCCTCTGAACAGCCTCCACTCTGTCTATGTCTTTGCAGAGATGGGATCTCCAGAATTGCATGCAATATTCCAGATGGAGTCTCACCAACTGTCTGTACAGAGGGAAAACAACTTCCTGTTTTCTACTGTTGATGCCTCTCCCTATGCATCCCAGTATCCCCCCAGCCCTCCTTACTGCCTTCTCACATTGCTTGCCCACCTGTAGGTAATCTGATGCAATTACTCCTAGGTCTCTTTCGGTTTTTGCTGTTGTTATTAACTCACCCCCCACTGTGTACTCTTCCCCCGGGTTTTTGTTTCCCAGATGCATTACCTTGCACTTTTTTGCATTGAATCTGAGCTGCCACATATTTGACCATTCCTCCAACCTTGCCAAGTCCCTTTTCATCCTTTCCACCCCACCTTGTGCATCAACCCCATTGCAGATCTGTGTGTCATCTGCAAAGAGACATACCTTTCCTTCCAGGTGCTCTCCAATGTCACTTATAAAGACATTAAAGAGAACCGGTCCCAGTCCCGAACCCTGCGGTACCCTGCTAGTTACCCTCATTTCTTCACTGTGGACTTCATTTACCCTTTGCGTCCTGTTGTCCAGCCAGTTTCGTTTATCCAGGTTACCACCTTGGGACCCACTCCAAGGTTGGCTGACTTGTATATTAATCTTTTGTGTGAGACTGTGTGGAATGCCTTGCTAAAATCTAGGTAGGCCATATCCATAGCCCTTCCCTGGTCTACTACTTTGGTCACCCAGTCAAAGAAATCTATTAGGTTCATCTGACATGACCTTTCTGCTGTGAAACCATGCTGCCTTGGGTTCTGTGCCCCACTGGCCTCTAGGTACTCAACAATTCTTTCCTTCAGAAGTGATTCCATCATTTTCCCTACCTCTGAGGTCAAACAAACTGGTCTGTAGTTTCCTGCCTCTGCCCTGCTCCCACTTTTGTGAAGTGGAATGATATTTGCCCTCCTCCAGTCCTCAGGTACCTTCCCATCCTCCCATGATTTGTTAAAGAGAGTAGTCAGAGGTGTTACTAGTTCTACCCTTAGTTTTTTAGAATTCTTGGGTGAATCCCATCATGCCCCACTGCTTTGCCCACCCTCAGTTTCAAGAGTTCTTTCAAAACCCTTTCTTCTGTGAATGGACTGGTATCGACCCCCCTATTCAGAGTTTCCTCACTTATTTGGTTTAGGTACCTCCCCCTCCTCTTCCGTTATGAATACTGAGCAGAAATATTTGTTCGGTATCCCTGCTTTTTCACTGTCACCCTCTGCCCACATTCCCTCCCCTTTATTAAGTCTCTGTATCCCTCCCTTGGTCTTTCTTCGCTCCCTAATGCACCTATAAAAGGTTTAATCCCCTTCTTAACAGAGTTGCCTATCTTTTCCTCAGTTTGTGCCTTTGCTATTCTGACTGCCTTCCCTACATCCTTCTGCTTTAACTGATAAAGTTCTCTGTCCTGCTCCTTCTGTGTTTCCTTATATTTTCTGAATGCTATCCTATTCTCCTTAACCATCCCTGCCACCTCTTTTGAGAACCATAGTGTTTTTTTTCCTTTGTTTTGTTTTGTTGATTTGCTTCACACAAAGGCTTGTTGCCTCTGCAATGGCTATTTTGATTATTCCCCATTGTTCCTCCACCCCTCCTGCTTGCCCGTTTGCTAGTGTTTTTTTGAGGCACTCTCTCATTTTCCCAAAGTCAACTTCCTAAAGTTGAATACTCTTGTTTTTACATGGCTTGACTCTATGGCTGTGTTTATTGTGAACCACACTGTTTGGTGGTCACTTATTCCCAGATGGCTACCCACTTCTAAATCTGAGATCCTTTCTCCTTCCCCATTTGAGAGAACCAGGTCTAAGATTGCTCCCTCCTGAGTGGGTTCCAACACTAGCTGTCTGAGGCATGCCCCCTGTAGGGCATCAAGAATGACCCTGCTCTTGGATGTGCCTGCAGCAAAGGTACTCCAGTTAACATCTGTCTTATTCAGGTCCCCCATCAACAATATCTCCCCTTTTTCTGCCATTTTAAGGATGTCTTCTATCATTTCCTTGTCCATTTCATCCCCCTGAGATGGGGGTCTGTACACAACCCCCATGTGGATTGTGGTGCCATTTCCTGTCTCCAGGGTGACCCATGGTGACTCATCAACTTCCAGTTTATGCTTTAGTTCTGTTGCTTTAATCCCTTCCCTTATATAGAGAGCTACTCCTCCTCCTCCTCCTCCTCTTTTACCCACCATGTCCCTCCTGTAGACTGTGTATCCTGGTATGTTGACATCCCAGTCTTGGTTCTGTGTGTACCATGTTTCAGTGCCTGCTACAATATCCAGGCATCCCTCTTCCATCAAGGCCACTAGTTCAGGGAGCTTGTTGCACAGACTGTGGGCATTGGTACTCATCACCTTCCATTGTTTTTTTAATGGCCTTACCCCTTTTAGCCCCATCCCTGTCCTTACTGCCTTTTTCTGCATTTACCCCTGTCCTGCTCCCTACTGACTTCTCTACCTTGGTGTTTATCTCTCTAACTATTGTGTTTTATGGGGGGAAGCTGGGATTTCCCTGCTCCTTTTCAGTGCCTCCCCCCTTGGCTAGTTTAAATGCTTGCCAATAAAGCATTTAAATCTATCACCCAGGATTCTGGTTCCCCCTGGACAGATGCAGACCATCGTGCCAGTACAGGCCTGCATCCCTCTAGGTGGCTCCCCAGTCCTCAATGAAGCCAAAACCCTGGGCTCCACACCAGTTTTTCAATCATTCATTGAATCCCATGGTGTGGAATAGCCTAGAATCATCCTTGCCAAGGACAGGCAGCACCTCTGAGAAAGTTACCATACATGCGACGTGTCTAAGGCCCCTCCCCAACTCTACAAGCTCCTCTTGCACTGCTCTGATCCCATTCACAGCCAGGTCATTTGCCTTCAGGTGGACAATGACATCCCTCCCTCTTGCAACTGCTCCCACGATCCTGAGGATTCGCTTCCTGTTCCTCCAAGCCGTGGCTCCAGGCAGGCACCTTACCTCCCTATCCCCTTCCTCCCCAACTTCTACCCCCCTAATGATCGAGTCCCCCACCAGGAGTTGTTTCCTTCCCCTGAGGGGTCTCGTGCCACCCTTCTGTGGGTCTCCTTTGTGGAGATTCCCTGCATCCTCCTTGGTCTCCAATGCAGGTGCCTCCATAGAGGAACCACTCTTTGCCACAACAGCATGTGAATTGTGGAGAGGTACAACTGGAGGAATGCAACTCTTTTCCACCACCCTCTCCCTCCCTGAGCCAACCTTGGTGCTCAGTATTTACTGAGGAGAAGGTAGGGCAGGGAGGAAGGTCATGTCAAACTAATCTCATAAATTTCTTTGACTGGGTATTTTATTTATTTATTTATTTCGATAGTGTTCCACATAGATGATTGATTAATAAGCTGGGTAGGCTTGGGGTGGGTCAGAAGTTGGTTAACTGGGTGGAAAACTGGTTGTGGGCAGAAAACAGACAGCGGTGGTAAACGGTATACAGTCAGAAGAGATGCAAGTCACAAGTGGGGTACCTCAGGGATCAGCCCTGGGGCCAGTCCTCTTTAATATCTTCACCAGTGACACTGCAGATGAACTGCAGGGTAAGGTTTGTCTGTTTGCAGATGACACCAAGTTCTGCAACAGAGTAGATGATCCAGATCGAGTGGACAGAATGAGAAGAGTTCTGGATAAACTGGCAAAATGATTTGGAAGAGTGGCAACTGGGGTTTAATGCAAAGAAGTGCAAGATCATGCACGTAGGGAAGAGAAACCCTGAAGTCACCTATAGGTTGAGTTGGGAGGGGAGTTTCTGGCAATCACAAGGGAAGAAAGAGACTTGAGCATCATCATCACAGAGACCACTAAAGCTGTAGGTAAGGCTAGAGGGATGTTGGAGTGCATTAGTAGGGGTATCACAAGTTGTAAGAAGGAGATAATAATTCCTCTTTACAAAACACTGGTTAGGTCCCATCTGGAGTACTGCATGCAGTACTGGAGGCCACACCTGCACAAGGACATTAACAAAATGGAGGCAGTCCAGAGAAGGGCAACCAAAATGGTGCAGGGACTGCATCAAAAAACATATGAGGACAGATTAGCGGAGCCCAATTTGTGTACCCTAGAGCAAAAGTGGGAGAGAGGTGATATGATTGAAACATTCAAACATCTTAAGGGCATTAACAAAGGGAAAGAGTCTAACATGTTTCAATATAAGAAAAATAGCAGGACAAGAGGACACAGCATGAGATTAGAGGGAGGCTGATTAAGGTGTAATGTGAGGAAGTTCTTTTTCACAGAAAGGATGGTGGATGCATGGAACGTCCTACCTCAGGACGTGGTGGATATGAATACAGTGCAGGACTTCAAACAGGCATGGGATAGGCATAAGGGAGCAATACAGATGAGTATGAATAGATAGGCCATTGACAGAGTAAATGTCTATGGCACATTCATAAAGTAGAAAAAATGGGCAGAGTGGATGGGCCTGCAGTTCTTATCTGCCGTCAACTCCTATATTTCTATGTTTCTGTGTTTCCCTACCTCCAATTGCCAGTCCATAATGAAGAAACATATCCCGGGTACTAGTGGTCTCCCCACTCCAGTTGGCCAGCCTCTAATGAAGAAACATGTCCCTGGTGCTAGTGCCCCCCCCGATCAACATCCTGTAATAAAGAAACATATCCCTGGTGCTAGTGGTTCCCCCTTCCCAATCACCAGCCAGAAATGGAAAAAAACTCTCCCTGGTGTCCAGTGGTTCCCTTGGCACCGATCCACAGTAACACCACTCAAAAGTCCATAATCCCTGACATCAAGCAGCCCTCCCATGGCACCGAACACCCACCTCCCAATCACCTTATCCATGCATTCGCTGCCATGAGTGAGCATACGGCGACTGGCACAGTCCTCCTCACACCTCCTTGTCTGGCTGCCATATGTCCAGGCAAGGAGCGCACCTGTTGTTTATAAGACAGGGTGCATCACCCTATTCTATAAGTAAGAGGAGTGCTGCTTGCCTGGATATATGGTGGCCAGCTGAGGAGGTGTGAGGTGGGCTGCGCCATTTACCGTATGTGCACACATCGCACTGAGCATATGGGTAAAGTGACTGAGGGTGGGTTCTCTGTGCCATGGGGGGGCCATTAGATGCCAGGGATTATGGACTTTTGAGTGGTATTACTGTGGATCAGTGCCATGGAGATACACTGGATGCCAGGGAGCGTTTTTTCCATTACAGGCTAGCAATCCAAGGGGGTGGGGACCACTAGCACCAGGGCTATGGTTTTTCATTACTGGCTGGTGATCATAGAGAGGGGGACCACTAACACTAGGGATAGCTACAGTCTTGGACCGAGGAAGGGTGGTTGGTGCCATGCTAAATGGCTCTGCTTCCCATGCAAACGGGTGCATAATTTACATGCAAATGACCCCTTGGTGCCTTACTTGTCCAATAGGCTCATTTGTATGGGTCTCTTTGAATATTGCAGATAGCACTCCAGCATTATCCGCTCTTGTAGCCCACTTCTGGAGCCATGTCCAGGCAGTGCTACTTCACTTAGCACTGTGCTGACATGGTCCTATATTCAGTCTGATAGTGCCATTGCCCTATCCGACTGAACATGGTATCCTCAGACTCCTGGGCAAATGCAACGTAGAGAGCAAACATTTGTGCTGTGCCTTATACTCTACTGGGTATTGGGCCCTTGGTCTTTTAATAAATCTTTACTGAAAAACTATTAAGGGATTCTTGCAATGGTTGTTCTTTTGCACCTATATAAATAGAAAGAAAGCCACATAGTCAGAGAGAATGATCAAATTCATTTCTACCTTTTTAATTTTTGGGGTCAAAAATGTAGGTGTGAAGATGTAATCCAGTCTGGAAAAGGCTGAAGTGTTCCCATCATAATACATACTGTATATTGTTTTTCAAATGGGAAATGATGCCTCCATGTATCTTTTAAGTTGTGTAACTCCGTAAAGGCATTCAAGGCTTTGTAGGTTTCACTAGTATCCTTAAGTATCTTTGGAAGTTTTATCCAACCTGGGATCCATAAGCACTTTATACTCTCTTGTGAGAACAATATTTTCCACTATCAACTGAATGACGTTCTCAGTAAATTTGGCTAGGAATTCACCATAGTGATCAAAAAGGACATAAATGTTATTCAATAGTGACTACTCTATTATTTATTCTACATTTTATTAATACAATCTGATCTTCTTGGCCTGTACATTTATCTATAAATTAAAATGTGATATTTCTGTTGACTAATATGGCTACCCCACCACTTTTCTTCGTACGTGAGAAGAAAAACAAATGGGCATACCATTTTCTCTTTAACATGATAATTTCTGCATGTAAAAGGGGCATCTCCTACAAACATAGTGACTGGAATTTTTAAGGGTGGGTCTGCACCTCTCATGTCCATATTTGAGACATGTGCTGAACCCCTACAAATGTGTTGGGATGCTTGCAGTCAATTTTTAAACATCCCGTGGCATTTGCGACACTTGGGGCTTTTTATGACAACAAAATGATGCACGTGTCTAATTTAGACACATACATCATTATTGGGGTGCAAGTCAGGGCAATCCCATCTTGTAAATGGTCTGTGTGGGTGAATGTCAGGTAGTTGTGCCCGTAAAACAGATGCGGGTGTCTAAAACTTCTAACCCTGTATGTCTATTTTTAATTTCCTTATGTAGTATAATATTCCTGCATGCTTAATTGGTGAGTTAATGCAATTAACACTGAAGCTGGTAAAATGCACATGTATAAAAATTAGCCATAATCAAACTTAAGAAATTCTGTTTTTAAAGTCTTACTCTTGTGTGGGGTATTTGACCCCACTTCACAGGAAAAAGTACCAAAAAAAGGTAATATGACCAAACAACTCAAAAGGAGTTGTAATTCTTACACCCATATTTATAGCCATCTCTCCCTCCTTGCATCCATTGTAAAAGATTGCTACTAGACAAGATAAAGTATTTAGCCCTTTAAATGTGCCCTAATATTGGCCTAATGTTAACCTACATCATTTATAAATAAAGCACTATGATGGAAATAAATAACACCTCAAATTCTGTAATGAGTTCAACACTCCATCTTTCTGATCCTAAAAGAAAGGAACTCAGTGTTTAAATTCTTCTAACTATAACCCAAAAAAGTCATCTTAACAGAAGAGGGTATTGGCAGTATAGGGGCAGCATTTTCAAAGCTGGAAGAAAGTACAGAGTAAAGTCCCTCACCAGTAGCAAAGTTGCCTGACCTGCACAGAATGGTATAACGGAACAGGTGCAGAGACAAGTTTGCACGTAAAAAGTCTGTTCCAGTATACCACCATAGGAGCGCAAGGCAATGAAGGAATGAAGGGCATCAAATGCCACCTACTGGCCAAGAAAGGAAGGACAGCTGCTGGAAAAGCATAGGCAGGCCTCACAGTCACTGAAGCACACAGGCATTTACACAGGTGAAGCAGTTTATTCCTGCGACACACACAGAAACAAATTAGAACCATGATACGCAAATGACTCCTTTACCCATGAATGGGGCAAAGAGGGCATTTGCATGTTAGGATACCCTCATCACAATAGGAGGAGCAAACATTTGCTCCCCAAAACCTGTGCCAGCTGAGTGTTGCATACTGCAGCCGACAATGGTACTGTTCTAAGCAAGGACACAGCACAGGTCTGGAGCCCCCTTGTTTAACACATCCTTGACATCCATTGGCCCACCTCCCTCATCTGATCCATGGTTCATATATTACAATAATCTTTGGTGTGCCATGGCCTCCAACCCTCACCCAATCCCTCTCTCCCATATTATAATAATCCTTGGTGTTCAATGGCCCCTTCCTTCACCCAATCCCCATTTCACATATATAATAATCTCTGGTTTCCATTGGCCCCCTCCCTCACCTGTTCCCTGCTTCACATATTATAATGACTCCTGGTGTCTAGTGGCTCCTCCCCCACCCTGGTCCCATCTAAGCAGTACTTCCTAACCCATATGCCCCCTGGCACCCAGCACCCTTCTCCCCCCCCCACCCCCAATGGCAATCTGTGAAATGAGCATTGAATGAGGGAGAGAGGGTCACTGGACACCAGGGATTATTATTATTCTATGTGAAACAGGGATTAGGTGAGAGAGGGGACCACTGGACACCAGTTATTATCATAATATGTGAAATGGGGATCAGATGAGGGGGGGGCCACTGGACCACTGTTTTTTTTATAAATGTGACTGGGGATCGGAAGATGAAGGGGACCACTGGACACCAAGGATTGTGTTATACTAGTAAATGGGGATTGGGTGGGAAGGGCCGCTGGACACCAGGGGGTTTGGTTTCCACCAGGGGTGTTAATGGCCACTAAGCGCCTTCCACCATCACCTGACGGGGAGGCTAAGGTGATGGTGTATAGTACTTTGCACCCTGTTAAAAGATGCTTGTTTGCTTGTAGTAACTAGTGCTGGTCTGGCAGGGCACAGGATCATAATGTCATGGCAAAAACAGTGCGTCAAACAATGCTGCAGTCAAAATGACATGTGCCACAAGCAGAGTCAGTGAAAACACTGACCGAAACAACAAGCATGCACACCATAGAAATCAATGGGAGAAATTGAGATTTTTTTGATTTGCATGGGGGCTCCATCCCCACACCCCCCAAGCCCTCCACCCCCCCAAACTAAAAAAGCTAACTCGGAAGGGGTGTGGACAGAGGAGATAAGGGGAAACTCGGCAGGGGGGAAACTTATTTTATGGCAGCACAAAAGTAAAAATAAAACTATCAGGGGATGGGGAATCAAACCCTGATCCCAAGGTCTACACTTCCTCAGGTGCTTATGCCCTAGCCACTCCATCATGGGAGTGGCCTGACTAAGCACAGCACCTGAGGCATCTTCATCCCTTCCTCCAGTCCATAGTCAGTGATAGGGGTAGCAGTAGTTCCCTACCATTATTATACTCCTGTCACTCTAAATGTTTCCGTGCTTTACACTGTGCAGTTATTGCTGTGCTGTTTCAGCAGCGCTATATTCACCCAATACCATCCGGCAGAGTATTAGTGTGAACAAAAGGCTTCCATTTTCCCACTGTGCACATGATAACGAGATGCGATCTCTTCACCACGTGTTCATGGAATGCCTCTGCACTGTAGTGCAAACCTCTTTGCAGTGGGAAATGTAAGGCTTCCATTATAGTCCGCTTGGTGCTCAAATGAAATGGCCTCACTTTGCAAGTATAAGCACTGTTTGTGTTAGTGTAAATGCTTCCATTATGTTGCCCTTAGTCATTAACACTAGAAGGCTCATGCAAATAAATGCAAATGTGTCTGCTTTTTCAAATGTAGGATAAGGAAGCCTCTGGTCATTTAAGATCAGCATCATTTCTGCAGGCAAGATCATTGCTGCCTTATATTTATTCTGCCCCAATTTATTTCTTAGGAAATCGAACCTGTGTGTTGGAGAGACTATTTCAGAGGAAGGTAATTATAAACTGCAATGTTAGCTCCCATATTTTAATCCTTTCCTCTTTGTACACCTGCATCATCAGTGTATCTTTATCTTGATCTTAAAAATGTTGTAAAGATGGCATGAGGTGGACAACATCATCTGGTCTAACTTAGAGGGACCTGTGTGTTCAGTGCAGTTCCACTATACTGTTAAGTATGTAGTTGTACATTACTGTATATTGTTATGTTTGTATTATTATACAGTGCCCAGAGTCCTTGGAAATGGGCGCTTTTATAAATAAAATTATCTATCCATCCATCTATCTATCTATCTATCTATCTATCTATCTATCTATCTATCTATCTATCTTTTTCTTTCTTTTATATTGCCATGGACCTTCTTTAAAACAGCTTTAATGACCATAGTAACTGTAGTGTGGACTGTAATGTCTTTATCCCAAATGTCAGGGACTCTGACTATTTGGATGTTTTCATGGCATGCCCTTGTTTCATATTTTGTCATTTTTGTTTGTAGATGTTTTATCGCAGAGTCTTGATCCTTCAGCTATCTTTGGGTTGGTAGCATTTCATTCTCTATCTGGGAAATTATTTGCATGATTCTCCCAGTTGTTTCTTAAGTTCAGGATTTTCAGTGTTTATTGCTCCCAAGAGGGCTTGAAAATTGTTAATTTTTTTCTCTAGTGAAGTGTGGTGTTAATTGCAGCACTTTTTGGGAGTACTATTTTTGACCACATTGGCATCTTTTTCTTATCTGAGATCACTGAGACTATTGTTCATCACCTACATTTAAAGAGGAATTATCTGACACTCTAATCCATTTCCCTTGCCATTGTGTGTTATATTATTTTTTTTAATCCTCAATATGTGGTAAATTCTTCTGTGAGACATCCTTATCCCTTTTATTTAAAACTGTGTTTATTTTTTGAAGTAGACAGGTGCTTCTTCCCAAAAAAATTCGCAGAGACCCAGAAGAAGAGGAAACATTCTCATTACTGTTTCCTTTGGCTGTATTATCCTTTGGAGTCTGCCTGCAATGTGCTTCGGAGTGTCACTCTTAGTGATCAGTAGATTAGATTTACTACCCCTGCCACTCATACAATTTGTGCTTAAAGCAGCAGTGCAACAAAATTGGCCAAAACACTTGCCCATTTCTTTTTTCACTACAAAAAGTTCCAGGCATCTTCCAGTTTTATTTGGTGTTAACATTTTGTCATGGAAATGTGGGTATTTTATAAATGCTGTAATGTAAATTTGTCACAAGAAAAAAATGGCCACCACATTTTGTTTAGAAATAGCATTGTAGACCTGGTAAGAGTTGGTATCGAGAAGAAAAAAACAATGGTGCGCAGCATAGGAGGTACCTAGAAAACTGTCTCGGACAGGTATACTAATATATGTAATAGATAAACCACTCTGAGGTGTGCAGTCACGCTCTGATACACCCCCACCTTGGTGTGTGTTGTTATGCACGAAGCCACAGGCCGAGTGCGTCAACCACCCAAGGCTTGCATATATCAGAGCACGACCGTACACCTCAGTGTGGTTTATCTATGTTATAAAATGTTGAAATTGTTTTGGAGGGGAGTAAAACTGCAGGTGTGCGGTCGTGCTCTGATATACGCACGGTCATGTGATGTGTTTCAACCAACCACTAGATGAAGATTCCTTTATCCATTTGAAATATAGTTGAAAGCTTTTTTACAGGAGCGACCTGGGAGCACAAGGAAGTTAAGTGACTTGCTCAGAGTTGCACAGTATGCAAGTGGAAGCTGTGGGATTCAAACCCAGATCTGGTCTGCTGAATGTCACCAGATTTGCAGCTCAGAGCCTTAAAGCACTGCGCTATACTGCCTCCTAAATTTTATTTATATATATATATATATGTTAATTAAAGGTGAAACTAGCTTTTTGGCAAAATATGTTTCATAGCACTGCTGCTTTAAAATTGTACTTATATTATACTGCTTATAGAGAAAGATCAGTATTAATAGCAGGAATAAATAATTAGCAGTGTTAAATTCCTTTTGCGACATTTCAGAATAAGCAGTATTTGTTGTTTTTTGAGGTGTTATGTGTGCTTTACCACTGCGGCATCATTTAGGAAGGTTGTTTCTGAAATTTAATGATTAGGATCCATAAAGCTGGCCTTTTTTATTGTGCTTGTTGACATATATTTCAAGGGTACTTGAAGGATCCAATGTAAGTAAGGCTTGAGAAAATGGTACAAATTCTGTTTCTGTTTCCACTTTTGCTGCCATTGTTGTTATAAGAGGGCCAGACTGACTAATTTCTGTTTTGCAGACCAGTCTGCAAAGTGAGTAATTGAATCCTACCAATATTTCCTTGGTCCATCATCTGAACTGGCTGTAACCGTGCTGGTTCCCCATTTTGGCTATTTCTCAAAACTGGCAGCAGGAGCTCAGGAACATCAGTGTCTTTAGGCAGTTGAGAAGATGGCATGGTCATACTACTTCGTTGCTTTTTGGGGTGTACCTCTGTATTTTCTTTTATATTTCTCCCACAACAGCAACAGACAGCATTTATTGAAATGTGGCTCTCTTATACCTGGGTCAAAACTGGGGCAGACGCTGATGTAATTCTCTTCAAAGTTACAGTTGTTTTGTGAGGTATCTTCAATATGTCAGTTAGCAGGTTTACAAAAAGCTTTGCCTTAACCTCAGATTCCATTGAATTTTTGGAACAGGCAGATTTTAAAAGTTTATCATCCATCTTGGCATCAGAAGTCACTGCATTTTCATCTTCTCCTTTGGTAATTTAAGGCTACAGTAGCTGCTTTTGAGGGCGATGAAGCATTTTTTCAGGGCCTTTGGCTCTCCAGGCACGTTAGATTTACATGCAGTTCCCTGCATTTTAAGTAAAGTTGTACAAGTGCCGAGCTGTTCATGATCCACCAATGCAAGCTGTGACTTAAAACTGAAGGCTGCTTGTTTTCTATTAGCAGGGAGAGTGTATTTCTGCTTCCTTGTTTGAGCTTTGAAGGCCAACATCTTAGCATGTTTTTGGTCTTCTATATTTGACGTCATAAAACCAAATTTTCTTAATGCTTAAGAGAACTTTAGTTCCTCTTTTTCTTGTTGAGCAGAAAATGGTAAACTCTAATTTCAAAATGCAACATGAGAAAAATGCTATCGTGTTGGTAGAGGAGTCAGGGTGCTGCTTCACTTACCGCCACAGAGCCACCACTTTTCCCCTCTACTGTTATTATTCTTGATTATATGTACTGTTGTGCTGTTATTTCACTTGGTAGTACCCAGGCTCTCTGTATTTCTCCTTCCCTCCCTGTGCACATTCCAACAGGCTGCATCTGTAAATGAGACTTGTATGATTCTCTGTATTTTTTATCTTTAAAATAATTTCAATAAATAAAATAATTAAATAAATAAGTGAACGGGTAGCATCATAAATCACATGCAGTGCAGCTGTGAATGAGTTATGAAATTCCTGGTCCCTTACAAGTTCTAATTAGCATACTGTCAGTTGGATCACTGTGCGTCTGTTTTGTACAATGTATTCTAAATTTTGAGCCTTTAAATTATTTTTTTAATAAAGATTGAACTGTTTCTGTTTGATTTCAGTGCTGTGTTTTGAGTACAACACAGACCTTTGTGATGTCATCTGGCACTTTGCCTGCTGTGCTCCCATTGGGTAAGTATCCCATTCCAAAGAAGAAATTAATGTTTATGACCTATGTAAAATGGAAGCATGTATGTTATCTTTATTTTTGTAAAGTTACAAGTAAAATAACATGTTTACGTCTTACTTTTCAAGTCACATTATGTACTGTATGTACATCTGTCTCTGTCTGTCTGTCTGCCTATCTACTGTATGTATGTATGTATGTATGTATCTATCTAGCTATCTACATTGCAAAACAACTGTTTTAATGCACCAGTTAGGGTTTAACTTAACACCACAGGGATATGTGGCATTAATGTTATGAACACTAATCCCCTCCCTCCCAAGCAGAAAAGAACAGGAGCACACAAGCATGCACAGCCAGCAATCATCAGGCAAAGCAAACAACATGCAAGTGTTTCCAGATGACACAAAAGACATTCATCATCAGAGTTCAGCACTTCTGCAGCCACAGAGACACATGCATACTTCATGACATACAATACATTCCCACTTCTGGCTGCAGATATATATCCATGATACTCAAACAACAACACTATGTCTGAAGAAGCACAGGCCCAGCACTTCTGCAGCCATAGACACCTCTGCATAATGCAAGACATATGCACACACTTCTGACTGCAGATAGAAATCTATGATACTCAAGTGACAACACTAGAGCTACACATGTGCACTGCAAAACATATACATCCACACTGTTACATTGCTAAACAGAACTGATGGAGTACGGTATTTTAAAGTGCAGCATACTGTATACATATATTCACAGATACCACTTCAGTGCTAATGCAAATGTGTCACCAGAAAACAAATGTTTGTTGTTTGTCTTACCTGATGATGGCTGTCTGTGATTACTTGTATAGTCTTGTTCTTTTGCTGCTTGGGGGGTGGGGAGTTAGGGTTTGGAACCCTAACACCGTATTTCCCTTCTTTGTGGCATTACGTTGAATCCTAACTGGTGAATTAATGCAGTTTGTTTACAATAAATTTCCTTTTTTGATAATTTAATAAATTTAAATTACAACTGTCTTTCCAGTTGCAGAATCACTGGTCCTAGCTGCAGACAGGCATTCACAAAGCAAGAAAATACACAGCCACTTCTGGCTTCAGATGGGAACAGTACTTCTGGCTGCAGGGGCTAATATTTCAGCAGTTACAGATAAACACTGGCATTGCAGGACATACACAAGAAATACGTAGCCACTTCTGGCTGCAGACAGAAATCTGTAATACCCAAAGTACAACCTACTTGTGGGTGCAGAAGGGCGGCCCCCATTGTGAATGACGTGGGTAAGCAATTTGCAGAGGGCCCTTTGGGCCCTCTGTGAATACCATATAACATCCTTATGTGCAATATGTTACTTTAATGTACACATGGGCTGCATCATGCATTCACAGTTTGCATAGTGCACTTTGGTCCCCATGCAAATTCCCTACCATTGCATTATGTGCATCTTCAGAATTTACATAGAGGCCTTTGGGCCCTAGGAAAATCCTGCAGTCCAGCATTATGTAAATACCAGCACGACTGTACCACAAAACACATCCAATGTTTTAATATGTGTGCTCCAAATTCTCAGAACTTGTATTTTAAGCCTCTGTGATACAGCATCCACAGTAGCAAAAGTCTTAGAATCCAACACTTACAGGTAAAAAATACTACAATGGGAGCATCAATGTGCCCCTCATTTACAGACCTGTTTCTTGAGTTTTGGGAACTGGACACTGTCTGTAATCATTTAGTCAATCCATATACATACTACATTGTAAAATGGTACCATTATATTGCTAATGTGTTTTGTGTATGGAAGGAGACTGAGGAAGAACCCAAGTCCTTTGTTGACTGGCTGAATATCAGTGATTGCAAGCTATGCTTTACAAGCAATGTGAGTAAAGTAAAATTGGATTTTCTGAATGTGACACTGCAAGGTGTGACAAAAGAAAGGGTGGTATCTAAGAACATTTGAAAGCCAACTGAAGGAAATACAATTCTGCAGGTAGATAGTGTGCACCTGCAGTCATTAATCAATTATTTCCCATAGTGGCAATATTTAAGACTCAGGAGAAATTGCTCTTTGTTAGAGGATTTTGAGATACAAGCTCAAGGAATTAAAGACCAAGGGTCGGAAGTTGAAACGTTGCTGGTGGAGGACTCGGTCCAAGGGGGATAAACTGGCTTTGAGAGTTCACTACAGTGATTATCCAAGGGCAATCAACCATAAGAAGGCAGAGTTCCTGTCCAGAGAGATTGCCACAGGGAGGACCAGACCAGCATTTGACACAGTCCCACACAAAAGATTAATATACAAGTTAGCCGGCCTGGGAGTGGGTCCCAAGATGATAGCCTGGGTAAAGAATTGGCTGTCGAATAGGACACAGAGAGTAATAGTAAATAGAGTCCACTCAGAAGAAAGGAGGGTTACTAGTGGGGTACCGCAGGGTTCAGTATTAGGACCGGTCCTCTTCAATGTCTTTATAGTTACATTGCAGAAGGACTGGAAGGAAAAATGTCTCTTTGCAGATGACACAAAGATCTGCAAAAGAGTTGATGCACAGGGTGGGTGGAAAGGATGAGAAGGGACTTGGCAAGGTTAGAGGAATGGTCAAATGTATGGCAGCTTAGATTCAATGCTAAGAAGTGCAAGGTAATGCACCTGGGAAACAAAACCCAGGGAAGAGTACACAATGGGGTGAGATACTAACAACAACAAAATGGAAAGGGACCTGGGGTAGTCATATCAGATGACCTAAAGGTGGGCAAGCAATGTGAGAGGGCAGCAAGGAGGGTGGGGGATACTGGGATGCATAGGAGAGGCATCACCAGTAGAAAACAGGAAGTTATTTTCCTCTGTACGGACAGCTGGTGAGACCCCATCTGAGTACTGTGTGCAGTTCTGGAGACCCAATCTCCGCAAAGACGAGACTGGATGGAAGCTGTCCAGAGGAGGGCACTAAAATGGTGCAGGGTCTGCACCGAAGACATATGAAGAGAGCGAAAGGAGCTTAATATGTATAGCCTCGAGAAAGGATGGAGAGGGGGACATGATAGAAACGTCAAGTACCTCAAGGAATCAACAAAGTCCAAGAGGGTAGCATCTTTCAAAAAGAGGTGTGCAAGAACAAGAGGCACAATTTGAAGATAGAGGGGCAGCTCAGAGGTAATTTAAGGAAGTATTTTTTCACAGAGAGGGTTGTGGATGCATGGAATGGCCTTCCGGAGGAGGTTGTGGAGTCAAAATCAGTGGTGGAATTCAAGCATGCATGGGACAGTCATAAGGCAATTCTAGGGTTGGGGGTAGGAAGAAGTAGGCTGCTGGTTAACTAGGATCTGCAGCTTGTCCAGTAGGTGGGTAGACTGGGTGGGCCGGGCGGTCCTTGTCTGCCATCAGATTCTGTGTTTCTGTGTTTCTTCTCTTTCACACTGTGGACAGGCCACTTCATCATGCCTGCCTGCAGCCATAAAGAGCATTTTCAGTTGCTCTGTGCAAGGAGTTTGCTCAGTTCTTCTTTGAAAGGATGTCATTCATTTGGTCCATGATCTCCCCAGTGGGACAAGATCATCTCCACAGTAGTGGGCCTTGCGTAGGTAGAGGCACTCTTTTTTTTCTGGGGTGAGATTTGGCCAGTGAAGTGACTGAGGTCATTGAAGTAATCTCAAAGTTGTGGCCCACCTTTTGTGAACTGGACCCGGGCCTGACTTGTCTCATAGTGGGATGTGCCAAGTCTGTTGATCCACTGTTTACTGAGATAGTCCAGTGCTCGCTTTCAGATGGGTTCTTCCCAAACGCCTTGAAGGAGCCGTTGGTGAAGCCCCTCTGAAGAAGCCACCACTCGACCCTGACATCTTAGCAAATTATCAACCTATCTCCAACCTCCATGTTTGGGGAAAGTTGTTGAGAAAGTGGTGGCTCTGCAGCTTGAGGCGCACCTCATGGCCCTTGACATCTACAGTATGAGCCATTCCAGTCTAGACTTAGGGCAAGGCATAGCACTGAAACGTCATCGGTCAGGGTGCAAAATGACCTTCTCAGGGTGAGAGGTAGAAGAGATAGGTCAGTTCTCATTCTCCTAGATCTCTCCTCAGCATTTGACACCGTGGACCACACTGTGCTTCTGGATCACCTTAGAGAGTATTGTGGACTCGCCGGTACTGTCATCAGCTGGTTTGAATCCTTTCTCACAGGCAGGACACAACAGGTAGCGATGGGACATTTTTCCTCCTGTTTGAAGCTCCTGCCCTGTGGAGTTCCTCAAGGTTCAATCTTGTCACCGATGTTGTTCGCATTCTACATGCTACCCCTAGGTGAGCTCATTAAAAGTTACAGTCTGGGTTTTCACTGTTATGCAGATGATACCCAGCTGTATATGTATTTTGCTCCCAGGACAAGTAACGCTGTGGAAGTGCTAAATAATTTCCTGAGATCCAAGACTGGATATCCTCTAACTGGCTGTGACTGAACCCTGACTAGACAGAGGTACTGGTGATTGAGCCTGGTCACCAGCACGATGCGGCTGCTACCGGGTCAGGAACAGGATTGTTCCTTGGCCCTACTCTGTTGGTGACATCCACTAGGTTGAGAATTCTGGGTGTCATCCTTGATGATGCTTTGATTCTTGAAGTTCATTTGTCTTCTGTTGTCCAGAGTGATTTTTACCACTTAAGGAATGTTGCTTGAATTAAACCCCTAATTCCACCTGGTGACCTGCCCCTGCTAGTACATGCCTTTGTCACATCAAGGCTAGTCTACTGTAACACTCCTTACTTCAGGGTCAGTGGAGTGGAGGGGACCTCCATCTACTGCAACTGGTGCAGAATGCAGTGGCCAAGTTGCTGACCAACCTGCCCAGGTCCTATCACATGACCCTGGTCCTGTGTGATCTGCACTGGCTGCCTGTCAGATGGAGGATCATCTTTAAGGTGGGCTTGCTCACCAACAAAGCCCTATATGTCTCAGGCTCGAGCTACCTGAGTGACCTTCTGACCCCTGCCCTCCTGGTGCGCTCCCTCCGCTGTTCGACCCAGGGCCTCCTAGCAGTTCCAAGGGCCAGACTGAAAACCTCAGGGGGACCGTGCATTTGAGGTGGCCAGCCCAGTCCTCTGGAACTTGCTCCGCAGATCTCTGAGGGAGGCCTCATTGGTGGAGGCCTTTTGGAGGCGTCTGAAGGCTCACCTTTTTCATGAAATCTTTTTTCACTGGCTGCAGCACTGATGTTATTGTTATTTATTTATTATTTGTTTTAATTTTTGTTTGTGTTGCTGACCCTGTGTATATTTTGCATGTGTAATCTTGCTATGTTTTAACACCTCCTGTAAAGTGCCCAGAGCCTCCAGGAATGGGTGCTGAATAAATAAAGACTCACTTACTTACTAAGCTTGTAGGAACTCACTATAAGGCTGAGACAAGGAGGATACAGTAAGAAGCTGTTGAAGACAGCATGCGATAGGGCAAGGAGAGAAGAAAGAAATAATCTTCTAGTTCTCCAGAAAAGAACTAAGGACCCCAACACAGACAGACAGTAACTTTTGTTACAGACTACAGCCAAATAGTAGATCAACTTGAGGCAATTGTAAGAAGGAATTAGCCCATTCTATTGGGAGATGAAAATCTAGCAGAGGTATTGGGGGAAATACCACAGATAAAGAAGGTTAAGAGATAAATTGGTCCATGGCAAGTTCAGAGCCAAAAGAAAGATGATCAGTTATGGAGGTCAGCTACAAAGACAACCCAATGGGATGTTTAAGTGTGGACATTGTAACAGGTGCCATTATTGCCAACAAGGGAAAGAGCTCACCACAACTGAGGGCAACAGAGTTGAGGTGATAGAATGTATTAACTGCACTGCCTCATTTGATAGTTATGCCCTGTGGTGTATCTGTAACAAAATCTACATTGGGAGAATTATTCATCCGTTAAGGGAAGTCCTCAGGGGCATCTGTAGAGAATCCTTAAGGGTAATGAGGGTTCCCCAGTGGGAGCCCACTTTAAAACTCACACTACTCTGATTCAAATCATTTGAAGGTTATTGGGTTTGAGTTGGTCCCTCCCTTAAGATGGGGAGGGGATAGACTGAGTAGGCTGATAGAAAAGGAGAGCAGTGGATTTTTGGCTTGGGTAGTTTCAAGCCCAAGGGACTCAGTGAGGAGTGAGACCTGAAACCCTTCCTCTGAGTTACTTTTTCTGATGGATTCTACAAAGGATCCCACCCCTCCAGCAGTCTGACAAAATCAACCATAATGGTTAGGCTTCTTATATGTTATTATATGGAAAGCTGTCACTGTACCAAGAAAGTGTACAAAGATAGGATTTGCAGTGTATGACATTTCATCGTCCTGGTATTTCAAAATACACTTGCACTTCTAAAATACATATGTATCAAACATTTAATGTGTTTATTTTGTCCTAATCTTGTCGTATAACTAATATGTTTTGGTTTTTATCCCTTCTCTTCTCTCTCTGCTTTTCTCTATATGTGATTCACTCCTGTGCCCTGGGTACCAGTCAGCTGTTTTGTCCCCGAGATGATGACAATGGCTCTAAATGCGTAGAAATATGGGTAATAATAGCTGGCCCAAGGTACCAAGGGAGGTGGGACATGATAGAATAATATTGTATGGACTCCTGAACAACATAGAATCCTACATGTTTGGTAACAATATTTTAGTAATTCAAGCACTGAGGGGTTCATTTGTATAACTATATCTGTCATTTCTAAATCAGATTTATAAAAAAAAAAATTAAAAATACCTGAATGGGCAGGGGCTCAGACAAGTAGAACTTAAAACTCAAAAATCATTGGGAAGGTATGTTGTTATAGGTTCCTAGGCTAGAGTCCCACACGAATCATTGTCAAGCTCATAAAGTTTAGTAACATTTTAATGCAATCATCATGTGAAATTGTAAAGAAGATTAACTTTTTGAATATAATATTTATTGTGTTATGTTACTACTGTTTTTATGCTGTGCAAAATCCCACTTTCATTTACAGCCATTTTTTATAGCTAAAAAAGTAAAATGGCGCGATGTAACTATGATGTTGCACCTACATGCTTTATAACTGGCTGTAATCGATCTGTGGGCATACCCCCTGATGAAGCTCTAGTGAGTGAAGTGCTGGGGCAAGAGGCCTAAAGAGCTATAGAGTTTTTCACAGTAACTGCACTGGCACTTTGTGATCAATAAGAAAAAATTACTCACCGTAGTAATGTTTCTTCCAAGGGATCCCTCACTGTGCTTAACAAATGCAATCATTCACCTGGAATGAGCTGCCCCAGAACCTAGAATTTTATGTTAATTAGGGAATCTTAGAATTAAATTCAAAACTCTACTGTGTAGTCATGCTCACCTTTGCATTCTAACAGAAGATTCATTTCTTAAAGCTAGGGCGAGCAGTGATCACTAAATTAGCTAAATGGCTGTTAAATACATATATATCTATATATATATATAATATATACAGTATATATATATACCAATTTAAAAAGTTTCTCAAAGCTTTTTAGCATGGCAGCCTTGCCTTCTAGCTTCTCGTGGACTTATCGCATTCCCCTGTCTGTCCCCATAGCGTACCCCTCATGGCAAGGTGCAGCAGGACCTCCAACTGCCAATGCACAAGATCCAGTTTAAGGGAAGCTGCAATCTCACAAGTGCAGGATCTGCAAGGGTCAGTCCATCACTCTGCTCCAGGCCCACCTACTTTCCACCTTTTTCTCCCTTGCCCTTGAAACACCGGCCTGGGGAGCGATGCAAGGATGCATGTGAGCATGGTTCAATGTCATGCACCAGCATCTCCTCACCCATCAAACTGCTCCCAACTGCAATGCCTCCTGTGGTCACCCAGGTGGCAGTCATGCACTGGAACTGGTTGCTCTACCTCCCGGGTGGAGGAGAGCATCCTCTGGGACATTTGATCCTCCTTCCTATGGCTGGCACCCAAAGACTCAGGCTCACTTCTGAACACAGATTGCCAGTGTCACTAGTGGTAGTGCTACTGCTGCACTGACGGGCTGGGTGGGGATAAGGGATTTAATTCGGATGATGCTCCTCTAATGGTTAAAGCCACTTTAGATTACAGCTGACACCTGAGACCCAAATATTAGCCTCTCATTCAGAATGACCCCCATATTTTTCAGCTTAGTGGAGGCTTTAGGATGAGAGGATCTGGACACAATCCCTATACCTTCTTTGACAGCCGTCACATCCCCTATGGTCTGGCTTGATCACCACCAATCTTGTCAGGGTTGTGTTTCAGCCAGCTAGATGCCGTCCAGTCCTAGATCTTGGCCAGACACAAATTTAGCACCTCAACCATATCAGGCATCCTGGATACAAATGACAGATATAGCTGGGTGTCATATGCATAACAGTGAAAACTCAGTCTGTAATAGTTGATAATCTTTAACTGGGGCGATATGTACACTGCAAACAATGTGTAGGTAATAGGCTTAACCCCTGGGGTATACCACATGGCAGGGACATCAGATGAGAGGTGACATTTCCCATCACTACCCTCTACACCCTGTCCCTAAGGAAAGCCTCAAACCAGCAGATGACATTTCCAGTGAGTCCACTGCGCTCTTTCATCTGGTCCAACAGCAGCCTACATTCTACAGGGTCAAACTCTGTGGAGAGATCAAGCAGAACAAGTATCTGACAATTCTTTTCTGTCACCCTAAGGTGTTCATTATGCACCCTGACCAAAGGAGTCTCAGTGCTTTGCCTTGACCTAAAACTGGACTGGAGGGGTCCAGAGATGTCAAAGGCTGTCAGGTGTACCTCATGCTGCAGCATCACAATCTTCTCAATAACCTTTCTCAGAAAGGGCAGGTTAGAGACAGGTCCATAATTCCCTAGGCTATCCAGGTCCAATGATGGTTTGTTCAGAAGGGGCCTAACAAGAACATCTTTCAATGAAGCCAGAAAAAAACACCTTCTGAAAGGTGGCTCTGGACACTCCCAGTGAATACTGGAACCAACAGGCTACTTATGAATACCACCAAAACACAAGCAATGCTCTTTGGGTCAGTCCCCATGTTCAAAATGTGCAATATCCCACTTGTAGCTGAATGTGCTGATGGGACTTATCTTACCACAGTCCCTAATTTTAATTACCTAGGAGTGACACTTGACCCCTCCTTTGACTTCTAAGCTCATATCGCCACAGCTTGCAAATTTGGTAAACACCATACTTGGACCTTCCTATAAAGTCAGAGACAACCTTACTCCCTTAGCCCATACGGTTATTGCCAGAAATATCCTTCTACCCAAATTGATGTATGGGATGGGAGTCTACCACTCTGCCTCTAAAACCACCCTGCAGAAATAAAATGTGGCCTGCAATAACATCGGCAGATTTGCTCTGGCCACAAACAGGTACACTCATCACTGTGACTTGTATTCCAGGCTTGGATGGCTCCCTCCAACAGCCCTCTGAAAATTTACTTTGGGAAGTTTGATTTATACAGTTGTGAATAAACAATTCCCTATGTGCCTCTCAGTGCTACTGAAACCTGATCGCTCAGCCTTTTCACTCAGATCTAATGGCTCCGAATCCTTAGCCATTTCTAAAACCAAGACTAAATTTTGTCCTTCACTGGATAGTCTGGAATTCTATCCCTATTTCAGTCTGCTAGTGCTCATCTATTCATGCTTTTAAATCAGCATTTTGCACGTTCCTAAATCAGGCATTTGTATGTTCTTATCCTTAGGCTGCCACTGATAGAAACCACATTCCTATCCTTGCACTTTACTCCTAACATTTATTTATTTTTATTTTTTTATTTATTAGACTCTAGGATTAGAAATACCTTTGAACAATTACTGCTCTTTTACAAAGGTTTCACATCAAAGGATGGAGGGAAACATACATACAGAGGTAGACCATAGTTACAGGTTTAACACAGCAAAGGCTAGGCTATAAATTTAAGTACATAATGGAGAGACATAATAAACCAGTTTATGAGAAAAAGACATTGCAGAGCAAAAAGTGCATTATATAGAACAGATAGTGATTATAGGGTAGTAGGGTTAATGAAAGGGGTGGGCAGGCTGAAGGGCCATTGTCAGAGGGCGATGGATGGGTAGCATAACTGCAGTGTAGGTAGGGGTGGGGGGACCCAAAATCTGAAAGTGCCTACAAGAGGGGAGGTGGAGGGTAAGGCTGGGTGGTGGTGGGGAAGGGTAGGGGTGGGAGGAGAGAAGCAGGTGACAGGGGTGAATGCTGAGGGGGTTAACAGGTCACCGTTGACTGGGGTGAGAGGTACATGCAGTACCTTTGAACCCTGTTCTGCATGGCAGTTGCTGAACACTGAATTGCAATGTGTTGAATCTATGACCTTAAATATTGTTTTGTGTAACTAACACTATTTTATCCAAGCACTTTTGTATTTCATGCACTGTACCCTGTTTTTTTTTGTTCAGTACCACAACATTTCTGTTACGTTACTGTTGAGCACTTTTGTTGTATTCTCCCAGGTCATGTTTAAAAATAGGCAACTATTTACGTGTCTAGTGCACCGACCTGATATATAAAAAACTAACTAGCTAATTAAATAAAAAAGCCCCATGCAGCTCACTAGCAGATGTGGCAGTCCTGGATCCAGTTCACAGAATATGGGTTGCAGCTCTGAGAAAACCCCACAAACCTCTTCCACCATAATAGACCTAAACTCTTCCCAAGACAGATAAGCATGTCTGTAAGGTGCAGGCTCAACTCTGCTTGGTTGCCACAGCCTGTTTGGTGCGATCCTGGCCCACAGAGAGAACACTCTGTCTGAGAAGATTCAAGCAAACTCCTTGCACTTTGCAAAAGAACCAGCCCTTACCAACTGCAGACAGGATGGATGAAGTAGCCTGACTACAGAGCAGAAGAGCTGAGCCAGTTGATTCGTCCCAGTAGCAATCCCCCAGACAGAAACACTGCCTTCTTTCAAGTGACTGCCCTTTGGTATTCACCATAGTGAATAAGTTGCAAAAAACATTGTTAATGCTCCAGTTAGGGTCAAAGTGACAAAAGTTGGGAAATGGAGAGTTAGAGTTTTCCTAACACCCCACCCTCCCAAACCAGGCAGTAGAGCAGGTGTGGGATGTGCTTTGGTATTCTCAAGCCTAATGCTCACCCCCTTCCATCTGTAGAAAAGGTCAGATATGCATACTTTATGAGAATGGGGTGAGCGTTAGGCTTGAGAAGACCAAGGCACACCCCAGACCTGCTCTCCTGCTTGGTTTGGGAGGGTGGGGTGTCAGGGAAACCCTAACACCTCATTTCCCAACTTTTGTTGCTTTGACCCTTACTGGAGCATTAACGAAGTTTTGTGCAACTTATTTCCTTACTTTTTGAGATAGTATAATAGTATCTTTATTTTATTGTGGGAGTGTGGGGTCCGAAGGACCCTGCGCTCCCATCCCCCCGTAGATGTGTGTGTGTGTGTATATATATATAAAAAACAGTGAGGACCCTGTGCTTCCATTTCTAGGACAACAGTGACAAAATTCTCAGCATAGCCTTTTCATTACCCCACCTCATGAACCTGTTACAGAAAAGTTTCTAATCCCTGCCAAAATGTAATTATGCACAACAGCAATGCCATTCCATGCCACAGGTGTGAAAACACATTTGGACAGGATTTGAAAAATGGCAGCTGTGACATACATGAGGTGGGGTAATATGAAGGCTATGCTGAAAATCTGGTGTCAAAATATTTAAAATTTCAAAAGTTATGAGTGGGCATGGCGAAATTGCAACAGATGATCATATCTTATATATCATATCTTACCTGTTTGTTGTTGCTAAGTAGCAGATGTTTTTGCATTGTGCTCTGATTCTGTGATAGAATCTGTATTAGTAGAAGGTAGATTATTGTGATTGTAGTTACCTTTTGATGGTAAGGATAAAGAGGTGAGATAGAAGTGTATGTATTTTCAAATATTATAGAGGAACAGTGGCAGGATTTTTAGGACAGTAAATTAATAAAAAGGGAACTAGGAGAGCTTCAGTAGCAGACAAGTAGTGGAATAGCAGTATAACTGCAGTATAATGTGGGAGTGGTGCAATGCAGTGGCTGTGGGGCAGCCATATTCAGGCAGACCTTCTGGACACTGAGGTGCTGCCCTATCTGCATGCATCTTTCTGGACTCGCGGATGAGGTAGCCAGACTCAGAGCGGAAGTAAACTGGGTCAGGAGTACCATCGCCTTATCCAGAGACCACTCAGTCCAATGCAGCTGCCTCAAAGGATGCAGAGAACGAGGAGTACTTGGATGACAGTGGGCTCAGGGGGGGTTAGACCAGTCAGGCAGAGGCACATCCCAGATCCTATTCCACTCAAGAACTCATATGCCACACTGCCAAACAGGGACAACCAAATAGAGGTACCCAGAGAAATGGAAGGAAAGGATGTGGAGGTTAGCCAAGTGCAAAAGATGGAGATTAGTGCCCAGGAGGTGGATAGGCAGAATAGAGGCAAAATTCAGCAGACAGGCAGACAGCAAGGTGAACCAGGAATAAAGGACAACCAAGGAAGGGGCTGGAGTAGAACAGCGAAACAGTCTAGGGAGGTCAAATCATGGAAAGTCATGTGTGCAAATGCCAGGAGCCTTAGCAACAAGATGGAAGATCTGGAGGCTGTCATGGTGCAGTCAGACCTGGACATTGTGGCCGTCACTGAAACCTGGTGTAATGATAACCACGACTGGGGAGTTATCCATACCTCACACAACATATTCAGAAGAGACAGGGCAGGCAGGAAGGTAGGAGGAGTGGCACTGTATGTGAAAAATGACATAAGGGCCACAGAGATCCAGGAGGAACAAAATGGGGGAGAGATACTGTGGGTTAAGCTGGAAAGGAAAATGGGGCCAGCCATCCGCACAGGTGTGGTCTATAGACCACCAGCCCAGGAAGAAGAAACAGATAGGGAGCTGATGCTAGCCATCCAGAGGATGGCAGACAAGGGTGAGGTAGTACTGGTTGGAGACTTCAATATTCCAGACGTGGACTGGAGCATCCCAGCAGCAGCATCAACTAGGAGCAGATTTATCCTGGACTCCCTTCAGGGTGCCTTCCTCAAGCAACTGGTCATGGAACCAACTCGGCAGAAGGCAATACTGGACCTTGTGCTCACAAACAGGGACAGTGTGATGGGGGTAAGAGTGGGGGAGCACCTGGGGAACAGTGACCACCAGTCACTGTGGTTTGAAATCACAGAAAGAGCAGAACCAAACCACACAAAAACACGTATCCTGGATTTTAGGGGGGCAAACTTTGGGAAAATGGGGAGATACTTGAAAGAGGCATTAAGGGGAATGGGGCAGGAATCAGGGGTTGAGGAACAGTGGGAAGTATTTAAAATGGGGATTACAAGAGCAACAGAATTATGTATTAAGCAGGTTAGCAAGAGGAAAAGGAAGAGGAGACCATTATGGTTTTCCAAAGAGGTAGCAAAGAAAGTGAAAGCCAAAAAGATTGCATTCAGGCAATACAAAAAGACACAGGCAGAAGGGGATAGGGAGAAGTACCAGGAGAAGCAAAGGGAGGCAGGGAGGTCAGTAAGGAAAGCCAAAGCTCAGACAGAAGAACACATTGCAAAATCAGTGGGTAGAGGGGACAAAACCTTTTACAGGTACATAAGTGAAAAAAAGAAAGGCAAAGGGAGGGATAGTGAGACTGAAGGGGGAGGATGGGGGCTGTGGAGGATGACAACAGTAAAGCTGACATATTGAACAGGTATTTCTGCTCAGTCTTTACTGAGGAAGAGGAGGGTAATGGGTCTGAATGGAGTACAAGGGGTGAGAATGGTGCAGAAATGGACACAAGTCCCTTTATACGAGAAAGGGTCCTGAAGGAACTGGAAGTAATAAGAGTTGATAAAGCAATGGGGCCAGATGGGGTGCACCCCAGGGTCCTTAAAGAACTAAGAGAGGTGGTGGCTGAACCTCTTGCTATCCTGTTTAGCCGATCACTAGAAACAGGGAGGTACCCAAAGACTGGAGGATAGCAGATGTAGTCCCTTATACAAAAGTGGGAACAAAGAGGAAGCGGGAGCTACAGACCAGTCAGCCTCACTCTGTAGTGGGGAAGATCATGGAAGCACTACTGAAGGAGAGATTGGTGGAACATCTGGTTGTCAATGGACTACAGGACCCAAGGCAGCATGGTTTCACCAGGGGAAGGTCATGTCAGACCAACCTCATTGAATTTTTTGACTGGGTGACTAGGGAGGTGGATCAGGGGAGGGCAGTGGACATGGCCTATCTGGACTTCAGCAAGGCCTTTGACACTGTGCCACATAGAAGACTATCGCACAAACTGGGGAATATGGGTGTGGGCAGGACAGTAGTGCGGTGGGTAGGTAACTGGCTGGGCAGCAGGACACAGAGGGTGGTGGTAAATGGCTGTCACTCCACAGAGGGAAGAGTGACCAGTGGGGTACCACAGAGATCAGTGCTGGGACTGGTACTATTCAATATCTTCATCAGTGACATTGCACAGGACCTAGAAGGCAGAATTTCACTGTTCGCTGATGACACAAAGCTCTGTAACAGAGTAGACACATCAGAGGGTGTAGACAGAATGAGAAGGGACCTGCAGAAACTTGAAGAATGGTCAGGGGTTTGGCAGTTGAAATTCAATGCAAGGAAGTGCAAGATAATGCATATGGGGCACAAAAACCCTGGCACAATATATCAGTTGGGGGTGAGGATATAGCATGCACCAAGCAGGAAAGGGATCTTGGGTTATCATCTCTGATGACCTCAAGGCAGGGAAACAGTGTGACAAGGCAGCAGGTAAAGCAATAGGATGCTGGGATGCATAGGCAGGGCATCACCAGCAGGAAAAGGGAGGTCATAATTCCACTATACAAGACACTAGTGAGGCCGCACCTGAGTACACTGTGCAGTTCTGAGACCTTACCACGAAGGACATAGACAGGGTAGAGAAGGTTCAGAGGAGGCAACAAAGATGGTGCATGGATTGCATCACAAGTCCTATGAGGACAGGTTGAAGGCACTGAACATGTAGTCCCTGGAGGAGAGAGGGATATGATAGGAGACATACAAGTATCTTACAGGAGGAACAGGGTGCAGGAATGCACTATTTTTAAGCGAAAAGATGTTCCAGGACTAGAGGGCATGGGATGAAGTTGGAGGGAGGACGATTCAGAGGAAACGTGAGGAAGAATTTCTTCACAGAACGGGTGGTGGACAAGTGGAACACCCTGCCAGAGGAAGTGGTGGGGGCTGAAACAATCACAGGATTTAAGAATGCATGGGATAGACATAAAGGAATTCTGGAGGTCAGGGGTAAGGGGCAACAGACTTCCTGGAAAACATAAACTGAACTTACAAACTTAAATGGGCAGACTGGGTGGGCCATAGACCCTTATCTGCCGACACTGTCTATGTATCTATGTATCTATGTATCTTTGGCATTGTTTCATATTTTGACCCCAAATTTTCAACATGGTCTTCTTATGACCCTACCTCACAAACCCCATAGGTGTAAATTTTCAAATCCATGCCAAAATACTATTCCATGCCACAGGTGCAAAAACATGTTTCAGACAGGATGGGAAATATAACAGTTGTACTGTTCATGAGGTGGTGTGAAAAAATGGCTGTGTTTAACATTTGGACTCAAAATATTAAAAATTACCAAAGCTGGACATGTGTGTAGAACATTTTTTCAATGAAGGCATCTTAACTTGGCCATTTTAGAATTTTTATCACTTTAACATGGCTCTTTATTCTTTCACTCATGAACATTGAGACAAATTTTCATTATTCAGTCCCAAAAGGTTATTTCACGCAGTGACACTGAAATCACCTTCTGGGCCCAATTAATGAAATCATAGTGCCAGTGTCCATGAGGTGGGGAACCAAAAAGGCCATGTTGAAAATTTGGTGAACAGAGTCATAAAAATGGCAAAGTTATGAACATACGTTCAAAACATCATTGAAATACATTATACGGCATGTACCTTGGTTCCTTAGTTCACGGTTCTGCTTTGAAGAATGCAGACATGTCTCTGTCCACAGAAGATGACAGCCTATGACCTCTGGTGGTAAGTATAGGGTAAGGGTGTATGTGGGATGATGGGTGCTCAGTGGGAGGGTCAGGATGTGGGAGGGGGATGGTGGGATGACGAGGGATCGTTTTCTTTTTTTCAGGCTTAAAAAAGAAATTAAGGATGTTTTTCTTTCAGGGAAGCAATACAAATATTAAAATATATCAGAACACTATGAGTGGGCTCCCCAGTGTCCATACTGTTGGGGGTCTTCTAAATGCCAACAGGGGTTGGCCCCCTGATATCGGCAGTAAGGGCCTGGGGGCATCTGACACCGGGGATGGACACCACGGTTTCTGGAATTCAAAAAACACTTCAGGAAATTTTTGACCTCCTGGAATCTTTTTTTGTACAGTTCAAGTTAAAGCTAAACACTTCAAAAACAAGATGTATACTGTTTGGGTCTCCTTTTAAATTGAAAGGGGAACCTGATCTCAAACTTTTTGACAGCTAGGGTAACATCTTGGAACCAGCTAAGCACTATAAATACTTGAGGTTCTGGCTGGACAATCCAGATCAGGTAATATGCATGCAGACAATTTAATTTCCCAGGTCAGTAAGTGGGTGGGCTTTCTATATAAAAATAAGAATTATTTTGGGCCAGAAACTTTGAACTCTATTATCAAGGTACAAATTCTGCCATTAATAGATTATGGAGATATTTTGTATGATGGTTCAACCAGTGAACGTTTATCTAGGTTGGATGTTCTTTTGAATAGGTTGGCAAGATTGGTACTTAAATGTCCCAAACGTCTGCATCATTGTGAAATGTACAAAAGACTAGGGTGGCTATCCCTAAGCAGTAGAAGAAAAACATGCAAGCAATTATTTGCCTATAAGTGTGGCCTGGGCCTTGTCCCAACATTCCTAGGGGCTAAAATAAGTTTTAGAAAAGTTGAACCTTTTCTGATAAAATCAGGAACAAAAGAAATGGTTGTCCCCTTAGTAAAAACTAGGCGTTCCCAATTCCGCTTTAGCCTCTATGTTCCAATATGTTGGAATAGTCTCCCACCAGAATTTGGACCACAGAATAATAGGCCTCCTTCTATCTCACGACTGAGAAAGTGTTTGTATTCTACACAGAACTTTTGTAATTGTTTTCATTAATTGTGTTTTTTGTGCCATTCTATTGTGTATTTATTTTAAGTAAGTTGTATTTTGTAAGGTTACCATTGTGAATAAGTTTTATACTTGATGGTTTTACCTTAAACAAACAAAGAAGGAAGGAAGGAAGGAAGGAAGAAAGAAAGAAAGAAGGAAGGAAGGAAAGAAAGAAGGAAAGAAGGAAGGAAGGAAAGAAAGAAAGAAAGAAAGAAAGAAAGAAAGAAAGAAAGAAAGAAAGAAAGAAAGAAAGAAAGAAAGAAAGAAAGAAAGTAGTTAAGTATGGGGATTGGAGAGTGGGGGGGGTGCCACTAGACACCAGGGAAAGATATGGGAGGGTGGGGAGGTATCACCACACACAGCAGGGATACAGGACATGGATCGGTGGGTGAGAGGGTGCCACTAGACACCAGGGAAAATGGCGGCTCACTTCTCTCACTGCAGCCAGCAGCATGAGTTTAGCTGCAGCTGCAGAAGTCAAGACATTTCCGCTGTTCTCATACAGAGAACATTGCAGAAGGCTGCTCTCACTAAGCTGGGCACCCCAGATTTCGGGTGCCCAGAAAAATAATTGCTGGGGCTAATTGGGAAAAACAAACACCAGAATCTAGATAAATGGGGCCTGTTTAGCTAGGTTTTGGTATTTGTTTTGTAAAATGACATTTTTATATATTTTCCAAGCCTTTTAGTTACTGGAAAAAACAAACAAGATAGTGGCTTGCAAAAAAGGAATTTTTTTCCTGAAAAAGGATTTCTTCCTTGCGAAAAAGGAACTGATCTTGCAAGAATGAATGCTTTTTTTGTGAGATAAAATCCTTTATCAAACAATTTACCTCTATCCTGAAAAATGAACTTCCCACAGAAATGAATGGGAACTAAAAAACTGAATAACTTTGCAACAGATTAATATTTTTGCACCACATAAACACTGCCAGTTCTGTTACCCAAGTTCTTTCTACCATAAAAAAATCACACCAAAATTCCACACCATCTGGGTGCAAGATGATGAGGAAAAAAATGGGAAAAGTGGTGACTTTTAACTTTTAATACTATCTGGATCTCAGAAGCCACACATCCAACTGGATCAAAACATGCCACATCAAAATATCTACCCTACAGGACATAACATACCAAATGGTGTGCAAATCCATTGAACGGTTGCAAAGTTATTAAAGTGCAAAGTTTGAGGTTTAACATTAAACTGGCTGCTCAACCCTAAAAATGGGGGCACAACTGTGCCCCTATAATACTCAAAGCCAGTTTTTTCCTCTGGGGCCCTGGATCTCCTCCAACAGTGCTCTAATCTCTGATCCATGGTCACCAAGTCCCTAAGCCCTCCACCAAACCATGGGGAGCCTTGGCATGAGACTCATGGTCATATACGAGTCGGTGCTACAGTATTTACAGCTGTGATTATAGCCCTGTTACAAGCCACCACCCCCTCCTCCAGTCCTATGTCACACTCTGCCATCACACCTTAGATGTTCAGTACTGCCTGAAGTACCTCTGGCCACAGCCCTCTTAAAGGCAGGTATCAAACCATCTGCACAGGAAGTGGACTACAAGGTTGCACCCTGAAGGAAAACTTCATTGTGCAATGATCTGACCAACTGACTGGATCAGTGCTGAGGTTATTAATCTTGAACCCCAGGGAAAAAAGTTCAAGATGTGCCTTTGTGTTGGTGGGACACAGACAGAAGTAACGACTTTTGCAAGTGCCAGTGATTCCATAGTTTGGAGAAAATCTTGCTCAAAATGTAAGAGCTCATTATCAATCCAGGCATTGAAATCACCAAGAACCAATCATCTGGGCAACTCCAGCACTTTGTTTGCAATGAAGTCTGCAATTTCCTACAGAAATTCCACCTCCTGCTCCAAAGGCCAGTACACAAGGAGGATTCTGCAACCTGCACCTGGACCCCCACTCACAGCTGTGGATTCTCCTACTGAATGTGTATTGAATTTGAGCTCGGATCTAAAGCAGATGACCCCCCCCATGATCCCTCCATGGGCAGTGTACCATGGAGGATGTGGCTGGATCTCCCATTTCCAACACTGGACAGGGGTCAACACGTAGCTTGATCTCCATAATGCAAGTCAGATTGATTGAGTAACCAGGAATTAAATCTGCCATAATGGTAGCTTTGTTCCTCATTAATTGGGTTTTGCAAAGCACTTGCTTCAGGGGATCAATAGAGGCAGCTGACCTAACAGCTACCAGACCATTCGTTCTGGTGGGAGCCCTGCATATGAGAATCAATCATGTCTGGCCTTGCTGTAAGTTCCATTTTGTAACGGGAGGAAATCTCCTGGTTCTCATTGTCCTAATAATGACCTCTCAATTAGTTCTCCCCAAACCCAACTCCCAGCCTCCATGCATCCTCACAATTCCAACTTCCCTTCAAAGATGATACACCACTGTCAGCGAGGGGGGGGGCATGGACAAGGAGTAGGTCCAGCAGCTGGGATAAGAAGTAACTAAGCCTGGGGGTCCTGTACCCTATACACTGTAAATGATTTGTGCCACTGTTTTAATATTATATTTGTATATGTTGTAGATCAGTGTTTGTATATAGTATGTGTAATGTATTTGTGATGTTTTACATATCAGGCATGACTGAAAAAGGGCTGTGCCCAGTTGTTTTACCTGATTAAAAATACAACAAACAAATACATATTTTGATGCCGCTCAACGTTTACCAGTTTAAAATACCCTTAAAAACCCTACAGCAAATAAAGAACATACTATCAATAAAATTGACTAATACCACACAAACCCCTCCAGAAAACAACCTTTCATACTTTAAACACACCATATGCAACCTACAAATCCCTAATAACTCACAGTATCATACACACTTACAACATTTGAAAACAATTAATTTTCTAGCTCTTAATCATATATACCCATACATATCAATACCGTACCACACTCACTATAGTCACACAATCAAAACAAAAATAATGAACAATATAATCAGACCACAGTCTGTGGTGCTAACATCCAGGTATACTTTTCTAGCAGACAGTTTCAGAGTCAATAAAAACTGTTCAGTTTACATAGGGTTATATTGTAACAGGGCTTCCAATTTCTGCTGTAACCAGAAAACACACACACACACACACACACACACACAATGTGAGTATACAACAACACTGTGAGAATAAAACATGATGAATAAATGTATTTATTTTCATGGCATACAGAGCTGGAGTGAAAATAACTCATTTCTTATACAATGGGCACACAGAAAGCCACTTCCTGTTTGGTCAGTTGACACTTTGAACCCATTATAAATCCTTACCAGTACCAATGGGAAGAAGTGGCAACTGACCAGAAAGTTGCATCAGGAACTCCCCCAAAATCACTCCGACCACAAGAAGCTCACAATTGCTAGACACAGCAATGAACAGCGAACCTGATAAAAGCACTCTCTCCACATGACTTAACTCTGAGACATTTTTCTCTCTCCTCTGGTTCCACTCTCTTGCCCTCTTAATTGCCACCTTCTCTAAACCATGAACCACCATTTGCTCTAGTCACAACTCCCATTAAGACACATGCACAAAAAAAAAGCTAGTTGCCCCTAAAGCTTGAAAGTGTGGAATCCACTGAGAAATGGAGCAATCCTGCTGCCGTTCACTCTTGTGACAACAGTGCAGGTACGTCCTCACCACAGACACACCGAGTCCTAAAAAGTACCAGAACTGTAGTAGAATAAAAGTAACCATTAACAAAATGGAGCCACCTCACAGTACAAAATGCAGCTAGGGACACAGATTTAAATATTTCCTGGTCCCAAAAAACGCACAGACAGGAACCACAAAGCAATACTGCACATGTGCAGTATCACAACAGCCCCACTAAGGAAGGACTACTTCTTCTGGTGGAACAGCAAAACAGGAACAAAAGAAATTAAAATGAAAAAATAAGTTTGCATTTACTATTTTTTCCTGAAAAAAAAAAACAGGGACATTGTATAATTGCAATATACCACTTCAGGATGTGGGTTAATGCTAGGATTTACAACACCTGGTGTGTTTTGCTCACTCGGCCTGTGGCCTTGTGACCAAACAACACACCAGGCATTGTAAATCCTAGCATAGCCCACACCCTGTTGTGGTATATTGCTTAATTCTCACTTCAGCTTACTCAACAATGGTTATTTTTACTTAAACTGCATCTGCTCCTTCTGGAATTATGCAGAGAGTTTCAACATTCCAGTCTACCTCACCATCCTAGTCAGGTAATGCCACTGTATAACTGACATATGTCATGCACTGCCTCAAAATAATTAACTGAGTTTTAGTTTCCTGGTTGGACCTCTGTAGACCTCACTTGTGGGTATGCTACTCATGAGGTCAATAAAGGTCAAAATTTGACAGACAAATAAATAATTTGAGGCACCCCATAAGTAGCAAGATATGTGTCCAAAGCATAAAAAGGCATGAGGCCATAGACCTAATGTTTTCATCCCCTGGAAGAGTGGTTATGGCAGCACAAACAACACCCTGGAGTGTTTTATTGCACTTATAAAATGGGTTTGAGTTAAGAATGTGAGAAAAAAATTAATTCCGTAGTTTTGTGTGAAATAGTCCTTCCACAGATGGGCTGTCACTATAGGTTGCAACTTGCTAGCATAAGTTGCATTTTAAGAGCCACTATGGTGTGTGTTTTATGTGTGAACTGTCTCTTGAAGTCACTCTACACCCCACCCCCATTTTGTTCCATTTTGTTTTCTCTTTGCATTAAATAAATGATAACGTTTTACTTTGTGGATTTGAATTGGCAATAATTGGATTTATGTGGTTTAATTCTGTGACTGAGTGATACAGCAAGGTAGTAGTGTGCATGAAAGTTCAACTGGGATTAGGGATTGCAACCTCTAGGAGCTGCACACTGGTATTTGTAGTAAATGAGTAACATTGGTACTGGGACATTTTCATGCTCATTGTTTGTGCTGTCTCAGTCCAATGGGTAGGAACAAGCTTCAGCCGACCAGGATGCAGGATTCTTAGTACCCATTAAAAAAACAGTAAGAACACTCACTAATGAATATAACATTTTAAAATTCAATCAGTAAGTTCTTTATTCTTCCTAGGTTTTTACTCTCTTTGTAGAGCTTTACAGTTTTCCTCTTTTCAGAACTTTACAGCTTTCCTTTATTCTTAGGGCATTCCAGCTATCAGCTATTTCTCAATTTTTTCCAGCTTTTTGTATTGTTAGGGCTTTATAATTCCCCCTAACATTTCCTTATTTCAGGGCATTACAACTTTTCCTTAACTTTATTTTAAGAGCTTTAGAATGTTTCCCGATTCACAGAGCTTTACAGCCTTAGTCTCTCTTTCTAGACTGGTTTCTCCCTGCCAGCTCAGCTATACTGTAAACCTTCTTTTTCATCCTTCCTATACTCTGCTCCATAGCCTATCCTGAGCTGTCTTGTGCAGAGCATTAAAACACAGGTTTCTCTATCTGCCCAATGGACTGCTTCCATCTGCTTCTATACCAAGTACTTTTACCTGGCTAAAACAAGTCATGCTGGTTGCTTAGAGGAATGGGGCTTTCTAAAGCTATGGTAAAACAACCACACATCCACTTATGAATGAATGGAAGTTACAACATCAATCAATAACACAACACCTTCTGATATGAAAAGGACAGATACAAAGCTGGTAAACTAACTTTTGCCAGCCCCCTGAATTATAAAGCTCCTAGTTTTTTTTTTTTATTCAGTTAAGGCTCCGCTGCAGCCTTGCAACACCCAGGTGAGGTACCATATGGGTTCTGCATCCTTTTCTACTCTGTTCAGCTGTAGATAACTACCCACTACCTCATGTGTCAGTATTTTACAACCCAATCCATAGCACTTCATCAGCAGACGCCAAAGCTTGTCTTATGTTCGCTCCCTCCAGTGCCCACAAAAACAGGTGTAAATATTTTTTACCCTTCTCAATACACATACCCTGTTTTATGTATCTTTTCAGTCTATTTAGGCTATTCCCAGCATAGACAGACCACATACATTCAGTGGCCTAGATGGGCAGGGTTTCAGTGGCCCAGAGAACCCACGGACTTTAAAGGGCCGGTACAGTAGTTCATGTGAGGACACTAAGACCCTTTGGATCTTTGTTGATAACCTGGAGGTCTGTGGGCTAGATTTTCAAATCTAGGAAAAAATGGCATGTGAAAAAATGAAAAAAGTGGAAAAATGCCACCTTCTCATTTCATCATGCATAACTGCATTAGCAAATCCTTAACACTAAACCTAATCCTAAACCTAACCCTAAACCTTAACCTCAACCTAACCATAAACCTAACACTAAACCTAACCCTAAACTTAAACCTCCATCGTGTAACAAGTAAAATGCAGAACATATCACATAACATCATGTAGGACAGATAACAGATTACAGCTCCTTTGCACTATTTTATCGACATCAATGTATGAGCAGGTAGCATTTGAAAGCAAATATTATGTCCAACCCCTTGGACAAACCTCACCAGTGTCATTGTGCCATCCCTGTAAGCAGTGCACAAATTCTTCATCCTGCTGTTCAACCTTGGCATTTCTCTTCACCAGTTTCTTTGGTCACTTGCCCTTGATTGCATTGCCATCTGAGTTCTATGCAGTCAATCTACCTAACTGTTAAATTACACTGCAGTTGACATCACATTGTAACACCTACCATTGATTGCAATATCTGACTACATCAATTCACCTTAACAGGTTCACTTCAGAGTGTGATGGTGCCTTTTTTCCCAGTGCCATTTATTCCAGGTCAACTAGCCAGTAAGCATGTACTGTCTACTGCACACGCTGCACTCACTGACAGTTCATTCATCAGCAGACTGTGGCGTTGTGCAGTGGGCTGTGCCAGTTGCCAGCTGGGGTCAGGTTGGGGGAGATCAGGGTGGTGGGTTACTACCTGCTAGGGTGGGGGTCCACTGGACTATCAGGGTAGTGTAGCTTTCCTTGGGATGTTGATCAGAGAATGGAGGAGAGGGGAGGGGAGGGACAATTGGAGATTGCTTTTTATTCAATGGGGACAGAGACTGGAGAATGGGGGAGGGACAACTGGGGATTGCTTTTTATTCTACGGGGATGGTGATTGGAGAACAGGGAAGGGGAGGGACAACTGGACAACTAGGGACTGCTTTTTATTCAACAAGGTTGGTGATCAAATAACAGGGGAGGGGGGGTGGAACCATTGGACCAGCAGGACTGATTGTTTCTTTGCTTTTTATTATACACAGGGATCGGGGCATGGGGGGGTGCTAGACTACCAGGGTTGGATACATCTGTTATTGTTATTATACAGGGAGATCAGGCATTGGAGGACCGCTGGACCACTGGGGTACCATGCCATTGAGAGTACACAGACAGGATATGGGGCACACACCTCCTCTGTGCACTCTTTAGCGTGGGGTTTCAGAAGCATTAATCTGCACTGGTGCTGGTGGCGGTTTAGCACCTCTGAAACTTTCAGTATTGTGCTGCACTGCATATGCATGAGGGATCCCTCATTTGCATAGGTACAGCACAATACTGTGCGCGATGGAGCTGTTGGGGGTGCGTCGATTATAAGTGGCCTTTAATTATTGCCACACCCTTGACAGATTGTGCTGTTCTTGGTTAGCATGGCACAAACCTAGTAAGAGCCATGCTAACCGTCTGAAAATGGTGGTCACAGTATATTTCCCTCAAGTATGCCGTCAAATATAACATGTTTAAATGCACTTATTTCTGCTTTAAATGTTAAAGCTGTCACTCACTACTTCAAAAGTCCTGTCACCAAGAATCATATAAACATAACCAAATTTAGACTTATGGCCTTATTAATCCCAATAAGAACTATAAACATGTATTATTGTCATTTGAATTTCTTAGCATCAATGATTAGGAACTGTGGTCAAAGAATGACTATAGTTGTAATTTCAGATCACCTGATCAAAGACGTAAAAAGAAAAACAAAGCTTTCAAAACACTAGTGAATGAAAATACTTAGAAGAAAACCACAGACTTGCAATACTTGAAACATTGTTTGCATTGAATCAGCCAACATACCTGTAGCATTACTAGAAACTAGATCAAGCTTGGAAGAATATCCTATCCCGTGTACCTCATATGTGAATCAATCAGCATGTTATATTGTTATCATTCTTGCTTACAAGCCTCCCTTTGTGAGTTTGCTGAAAGCCCACAATGCACCCAGTTATCTAAGTCATGTTATCTTGTCAATCCATTAGCAAGCACCACCTGGTCTGCCTTGGTTTGAAATGTTCCTTTATTGTTTTTTAATGAAAACAGACTCCCCCCTTTCCATCTGGTGTCGTTCCAAGAACAGTAAATAGCCCACATAATTTGATCCTTTGAAATTAACGCTAAATTTTAAACTTTAGTTAAAAAACACTTTTTGCTTGAACCAGGAAAATGTTTCTCATTCTTTGCTCATGCAGGTGATTGTTAATATGAAAACTATGTATATGTGTGATAAACAGATGACACGTAGCTTGAATTGCCTTACTACTAATCTAGTTGAAAAAATGAATGGTATGTGTTGATAGCAGGTTAATAATTAATATGCCACTACTATCCAGAATAAAACTGCACTGCTGAAGAACTATTTGTTAATAAGTACTTACAGTAGCAGGCAGGGACTGTCACTTAAAATCTATATGAAACTGTCACACAAAACCTATATGAAACTGCCATGAAGTATTAAATAAAGATTGCTTATCATTAAGGATGCAGAATTTGTTAGTAGAATAACATTTTTTATATTGCTTTTTTTGTTTAGTGATACTGCATTTCTGGCTAAAACTGAAACTTGGGGTTTTAAAGTTTCCCAAAATCCCTGATCTCTGATCATGTCCACTATAAATAAATTAAACATTTTGTTGTGGTGCTGTGTGACTTATCATCAGATATGTGTTCACTTGCTCCTAGTACATCAACAAGATGAATCCAGTATGTAAAGTCAAAAAGCATCCCTCTGGGGACAACCAGTAGTTCTAAACTGGTCAGGGAGCTTGTGTGCCTTGTGTCCATTGAGCTGTTTCATGGTGGCATTAATTAAACGTTACAGTCTGGTATGGTGCTGGCTCTTTGACTTTCTTTGTTCTAAAGTCAAAAAGTAATCTCAAGGGGAAGGATTTTTATAAAATTATTAGTGGTGCCCATCTTTAATGACTTGAGTCATTAATTATAAAATCGGAAATAAAAGTTTCTAAAACATCTTAGAGAAATTAGAAACATATGCTGCTGAGTCTAATGTCAGACATACGTTAATACTAAAAACTATATGATGACATGTTTAACCAACTAACAAATACTGCTGATTTAATACACAATCACATTGAAAAACATGGGTGAGAGTTTCATGCTGGATTTGAGGTTCGACCTATACACTGTCGTAAACTGAAATTCAGATATCTTTCTTGACATGACTACACACACGGATGTTGCCAAAGTGTACACATCAAATGATTCATAATACATTGTTAATAGTAATACATCTCTGTTGTATTTCGAAGATGGTGGCAGGTTGCTATATAGTTTACAGCTAATTCTACTACATCGTTCCCTTCCCCCAGCAGTATTCAAAATTTAGCTTTCAAAACTTTTAGCATTACAAAAACTAGTAGTGATGTATGAATGGTTACTTTGTCCTCAGAACTGTCAAAGGTGCTACTTTTCTCACAGTATCTAGGAAGAGATACAGAATATTAAAGAGCTTATTTCAAAATGGAGGGGTGAGGGTGACGATGACTTGGGCAGTGAATGTACAAACGTTTTGTAAAGGATACATTATAGTGACTAACACACACATCAGTGATTTGTGTTGTTTCAGTTCAAAGGTTTTCCCTGAGAATGAAAAAAGGATACAGATGGTTCCACAGTGTCGTATCACTGCTGAGTAATGTAATAGATAGGGATGAAAGCACTGTAGATAGCTAACAGGATCCATTACTAACTGTGAGAGGTGACAGTCAGTCTGAATGGAACTAAATGTTTTCATTGTTAATGATCTGCATTTGATTTGGTCATTTAGACCCAGGTTAGTCCACAATTACAGAAACATTATCGGAGACTAGGCATGTGTACCACCTTACGCTGAGCGGAAATAGTTGATAGTATAATGACACATGCATATTGTATGGAGAAATGTAAAGTTAACAGCTGCTCTCATAATTCCTTAGTGATCACATGAGCATGTCATTTCTAATCAGAAAGAGAACATGAATGTTTTTATATTTGTGGATCTCACAGTTTTTGTATACTCTTCAACACTCAGGTTGCAATGTTTAAAATTAAAATTGATTAATTGAGGTAGTACATGATATCACAGAGCATACAGATTTGGTGTTGAGTGAGAAGTATATGTGCATTTTTGTGCCTTCCATGACTTATATTATTATATAATTATTGGGATACATTTTTTTCAATGGCCAAATCCATGTATTAAATACCGTAATACCCGAGTAGGTATTTCGGCATTCATGCGGCTTCTTTCAATGCAAATGTGCTCAAGACAGAAACAGAAACTCAGTGCGAGCCTCACACTGTCTGTTTTTCCACACAAGTCAGTGAGCAGAACAACTCGCCTCTTCACTGGCATTCGCTCCATAAAGAACAGTCTCAGGTACGCTCCAATAACTGAAATAAACTAAAGAAAAAAATGTTCAGCACATTTCAAACCACAGATGAAATGGAAAGGCAGAACGTTTGCCACGCTCCCTAACCACTCTCCCTTTCAACCCTCACATTTCCTCTGCAGGTCAAATGATGCCAGCACTTCAAAACAGTAGCAACATGAAAAAGCACAGCAATCATTGGAGCAGTCAATTATTCTTTATTTTTCTTGTTAAAAATAGTTAAATATTTAAAGTTACATGTTCAACCTGCAGTTCTCTGTTTCACTTCCTCATTAAAGCGTTTCATCACCAAAAGGTAAGACTCCAGTTTGGCCTTTTTGTATTTCAAATGCTCACGAAAAAACCGAAACCCTTCAATTATATATAACAAAATATGGGGTGCAGTGTGTTTCACTTGAATTTAACACACACCCTCATTGTTGGATGGCTGTCATAAACCCCTCGGGTGATGTGCCATCCAACAACTCGGGTGTGTGTTAAATTCTCATAACACACTGCACCCCATACTTTATCGTATATTTAGAGCTCTCTTGGACATAGATCTTCTCAGGCTAGGTAACACACAATGCAACTCAATTGTGCCAAACATATTTTTCCTTTACCAGACCTCCAGACCCACTCTGGGTGGTGAGGCTGAGTATCGCAAAGGAGGGAAGGAACAGGATAGAGGTAAGGCCAAGATATTGAATCATTATTTTCGTACAGTATTCACTAAGGAGAAGGAATGTCCACTGCTGGACTGTGCAGTTAGGCCATGATGGGGGGGGGATGGTAAGGCTGCTGGAGAGACTAAGAGCTGAAAAATCAATGGGTCTGGATGGCATGGAGTCAAGAAAACTAAGGGAACTGGCACAGGTGCGTGCAGCATCATTAGCAGACATTTTCCATTGAACACTGGAGTGGTCCCAGGGACCGGAGGACAACAATTGCTGTGCCCTTGCACAAAAGTGACAGTAAGGACAATATGGGTAACTGTAGACATGTCAGTCTAGTATCTATAGTGGGGAAACTACTAAAAGCTATACTAAGAGAAAGATTGGTGGACTTTCTCAAGGTAAATAGTCTACAGGATAATGGACAACCTGAGTTCACATGGGGGAGGTCATGCCAGACAATCATGATCGAGTTCTTTGACTGGTTTAATAGAGTGGCCAACAAAGGAGAGGTAGTAGACATACTGTACCTGGACTTCAGTAAGGCCTTTGACTCACCCCCCCACCCCCCACAGGAGACTAGTCAAGAAACTGAGGGATCTAGGGGTGGAGGAAAAGATAACAACATGGCTGGAAAACTGGCTTAAGGGGCAGATTCAGAGGGTGGTAGAGAACAAACAGTACTCTGAGGTGAAAGAGATAACAAGCAGGGTACCCCAGTGCTCAGTCCTCTTTAACATGTTCATTAGTGATGCAGGGAGAGATCTGCCACTTTGTGGATGAACCCAAGTTCTATGGGAGGGTGGACAGTGAGGATGGGATCAAAGCAATGAGGCAGGACCTGGAAGTACTTCTGTAGTGGTCCAGGACATGGCAGCTGAAATGTAATGGCAAGAAATGCAAGGTAATGCAAACCAGGAGTAAGAAATCAAAACACAATACCTTAGGGGTGGAGTAGTGAATGAAAGCACAACTGAGAAAAATGCCCTGGGGGTGATAATTTCAGAAAGACTGAAATCAACATTTCAAAGCAGCAGAGCAGTGGGGAATACAACAGGGTACAGGGAGAATAGGAAGGGGCATTAGCAGTAGAAGCTGTGAGGTGATCATTCCCCTATATACATCTCCGGTTTATCCTCAGCTATGCTTCACATTGTGCAAGGTATTGGAGCCAACACCTGCGATGTGATTGTGAAAAGGTAGAGGTTTTACAGAGAAAGGGGACCAAGCTGAGCTAGGGGCTGGGGGAGAAATCATATGTTTTTATGATGTGCCCAACAGCCCCATAACACTATGCCTTTTCATCCTCTTAGTTAGGTGTTCATTTATTATTTAGTTCAAATTTTTGTATGGAAGGATTTCCCCATTTAAGTGAATCACCTTAATTTCATGGAGGTCTTGGGGAAACCAAACAGCAGTGAGTCATTAGATTTTAAAGTAAAAGTTACAGTCTTTTAGGTAACTTGTTGTACACATCCAAAGACAACACAATAAAATGTAATAAATATATTTACAAACTACAGACTATGTAATATTCACATCAATTTACATATATGCTTCTGCACCAGAGCATATAAATTGGTTTTGTGAAACAAAAACAGGAACAAATTTTGTCAGGGTATATGTTCCAGCTGATTGGGACTACAGCATTCTAATACCAGGAATAAAGCATGTCTGTCTTCACAATCTGCATCATCTTGCACAGTCACGGCACAGTTTCCCCAGAGTTGGAATGGAAGGTTGATATTTTCAGAACACTCTGTGCGGTAAGCATGTCACTAGTATATAGGAGTAAAAAGAAGCAGGATGCCCGTAAGTAGCTCCATTAGAATGCCATGTGATATTTCATGTTAACACCATTTGCAATGTAATTAGCTAGTCATTTTTGAAGGTGTCCTTGGTTTTACTTATAAGTGTTTCCAAGGGCAACATTTTCCAGAGGTTCACCACTCTGCGTAAAGAAATGTTTCCTTTTTATTATTAAACCTGCTGATCTTAAGTTGTAGGGGATGTCCCCGTGATGTTGAATTGATGTTCTTAAAGTCCAAATTTAGTTCAATTATTAGATTAACATCCTGCAGAATATCACATAATAGCAGTAAATTTCCCATTTTTTTCTTACCTACGGGGGTAATTTAATGGAGAAATAAAGTCAAAATTTGCAAACAAAATGTGTTGTGTAGAGTGTTCTGATTTGTAGGTATACTCCTAGTAAGGCCTTCCCTTTGTTGAAAGGAGTTTTTTTTCTAAATTTGCTTGTTGCTTTTATGGCCCATGGGGATCTCCATATTAACATTCCTAATGGCCTTTCTTGTTCCTACAATTCCTCCTGTCCCATGTGACTGTGATGTATCCAGGACCATTGCTTCAGAGATTGATAGCTGCTGCAGCAGCATCTACTGTTATGGGCCAGAGATTCTGGTTTCAACTAAATAACCATCTAATCCAAACTTCTGTTCTTTATTATGTGTCCAGGGCTAGTCCGCAGAAGTGAATGTTTTGTTTTTAAAAGCTTTCATTTGATCAAACTACACAACCACTAACAATGCACACAATTCACACAGGGTCACAAATGCCACAGATGCTACAATTAGTGAAGGCTCTGGCTATCTCCTTACAGAACAGCACACTCTATTATCCCTCAGGCATTTGCCATGTGTTAAGAAATCCCTGGACAAGGAGAGTTAATTAACATGACAGCTCTACTGCTATAAACTTGAGAAAACACAGCTCTTATTGAAGTAATGGTCAAGGACACATCACAGTCACATGGAGCAGGAGGCATTGAAGGAACAAGAAGAGCCATTAGAAATGGTAATATGGAGATCCCAAGGGGCCATAAAACCAGCAAGCAAATTTAGAAAAAAATCCTTTCAACAAGTAAAGGGAAGCACTTACTAGGAGTACACCTACAAATCAAACCACTCTGCACAACATATTTTTGGTTGTAAATGTTGACTTTAGTTCTCCTTTAAGCTTCTCCATTCTATCTTCAGAAGAGCAGTGCTGTACCCCTTTCACCATTTTGGTCATTCTATGTTGGACTTTCTCCAGTTTCTTAGCATCGGCCTTACTATAGGGGTCCAAAGCCGACCACAATAATCAAGTTGAGGCCTCACATGTGATCTGTAAAGTGGCATTGACACATCAGCCATCAGCACTTCTGCTTCTTATATTTCTGTTTATTGCTCCCATTACCCTGTTCACCTTTGCTGCTACATGTGTACATTGTTCTCTGAAGTCTAGATTCTGGTCCACTCTAATGCCCAGGTCCCTTTCTTTGTTCTCTGATTTTCACAAGGTGTCATTTAATATGTGTTGATGCTGATTGTTGTTTTTTCCTATATGTAGGACTCAGCATTTATCTTTTTTTTTTAAACTTAATTTTTATTGCCTTCCAAAACACACAGAATACATACATAGACCACAGGCATATCATACACAAGAATAAAATAGAAATAAGTATACAAAGAAGAACATTCCAGACATAGCCAAATGATGATGTCTTACAAACAATCACAAAAAAAAATCATAAATCATTATCTAAGGAGGTGGCAGAGGCTGTTTACAAATACAGACTCAGGGTATCCATATCTATCTGGCAGTTAAACAGTCCACAAGATCACCATATGAGAGATGATACCTCATTGTCCTCTATAAAGGTTTTATTTATGAGTTATAGCAATGGCCACCAAAACAGAACAAATACAGCATCTAAATTGTCTAGATAACATTGAAACACTACTTGTACACACCCAAGCTAATGAAGCTAAGGATAACAAACAAAATATATAAAAAGAGAGAGAGAGGTTGCTGATAGTATAGAATATGCAAAAATCAGAAATCTGAATATTAATGGGGAAGATAGATTGAGAGGATACCCCAGCCACAAAAAGAGTTGGGTTCCTCTCCAATCCACCAGTCCTCCCCTATGTCCCTTTTAAGTCCCAAGTGAGTCATCTGCCCAACAGTGTCCAGCTCTTCCCCTCCCTATGGAACAAAGTCAGGATCAGACAACACAGCATTTATCTTGGTTGAATGACATGCCCCACCTATATGCTCATTTGAATATTTTATCTAGATCTAATTGATTTTTTTCAACCTGTTCTAAGGTAGTACATGGGCCTCCAAGTTTTATATTGTCAGCATACTTAATTATGTAATTATGTATATTGTCTCCTTGGTTGGTGATAAATAGTTGGAACTCTATAGGGCCCAGTACAGAACCCATGGAGACCCCACTCAGCCCTTGTCTCTCCTCTGACATATAGACTCCCCTGCTGCCTAACCACCAGATAAATAGCAGAACAGACAACAAGGTCAGTGATAACCCCAATTAAAAATAAACATTTTTATTAACAACTACCAAAACTTAAATTAAAAATTGTTTGAAAAAATTCAGTCGATAATCTTTGAAAAGCTCAAGTATTGGACTTAACTGATTTTGCAGACCCTTTTCCATCATTTGTATCAGAAAGGGAGGTTAGGATGGGTTTGTGGAGATAACACATTTCATCCCCTTGAAAAACTACAGTCACTACAATGAATGACTATCATTTTTAACAGAATGTAACATGTCTATCCTCACAATCTACAGACCCCTGTTAGTACATTGGAGGAGGGTTTTCGGAGACTGTTTTGAGAAAAGGTTCTGATGGACAGATGTTCTGCACCTTGTACCCTTCTTGTAAGGCTATGCATACTATAGTGGGATGTAGCTTTTGTGTCAAGGACCGGGTAGCTGCTCTACTGACTTCTAACAGAGGTACCTTTCTAGCAGCTGCCACTGTGGAGGCTGCAGCTCTAGCGTAGCATGTTTTTAACCCAGCCAGGATTTTCAATCCTGCTTTGTAGTAGAATAAAGAAGTACTTGAAACAATCTGAGCTATAGTTGTTGCTGAGGCTGAATGGCCGTTACACACTTTACCATATGGTATATTATAAACCACTAACTATCTGTACTACAGATTAGCTCTGTATTGAATATGTCATAAATGGGCGCTCTATTAGCATTTAAACACTGGAGATTTCCTCACCTTTGTTTGAGTGAGACTTACTAAAAAATATATGTAAAGATATTAATTGGTTCAAATGGAAAAGTGTTACCATTTCAGGTAGAAGCTTTGCATTCATTCTGAGTGCCACTTTATCATTATGGAAAAAAAGATAGTTCAGGTCTATGCAGAGTGCTTGCAATTCACTGACCCTCCTTACTGAGTTTATAGCTATCAGAAATAAGGTTTTTCATGTCAGAAATTTTAGTTCTGAAGAGACCCTGGGACAGAAAGGTGAACCCATCAACTGTGTTAACACCAGCTTCAAATCACATAGTGAAACAGGTTCTTTTTAAAGGAGGATACAAGTAGTTTAACCCTTTAGAAATCTATTGAATATTTGATCTGATGCCAAAGATTTTTAGAGCCATTTGACGTAAGTGGAGACTGCATCCAAATGTACCTTTATGGACGATCATTCACTTTTATTTGCACTGTTTGTGAATGACCATCCAATGGTCTCCACTGACATAAAGTCTGACTATATGCAGATGACAACGTGCTGCACAGTAGCTCTAGATCTGAGGGAGACCTAAATGAGCATTTGCAGTGTGTGTCTGATAAAATGCTGCACTGGATGTTTAAGAAGAGGCTACTACTAAATGCAAAAAAGTAAAGTAATTATCATTTCAAATAAATGATGAAACCATCCAGACTTTATTACAGAGCTCCCTCATTGTAACAAATGTCTCATGGTCTAACTGATTTGTGTGTTATAATGATGCTTCACTATAAGGAGGGACTGACTTTTCTACGGTACTGTATTTAGTTCTACCATGGTTTATGAGCCATGTGAGGGGGAAGATACTGTATTACTAACACATTAAAACATAGTATTGCAACTCTCTCAGATTATTATTGACATACAGTACCTTCTGTTGGAAAGGATTAGAATTTGGTAAATTAGCAATCTCAGGTAAAAGAGCAGCATTAGAAGGCAGTACTCTCTCTCATGTCTCTCACATTCAGTCAGCTGTCTCTTCACTATTGCAAGGGCACAATTCTGTTCCAGGTTTCTGCTCGCTCTCTCTCACCCTGTCAGGCCATTCTGTACATGCCGGTTGATTGTTTCTGTAGTGTAGCGAAGAAACTGAAAATTAAGCTGTTCTTCTCCACTCAGACCACCTACTTCTTTCTTTAGGTTCCTGCTGAGTTACTATATTGAATGCATGACTCGTGAGGGTGCCTTGAGAGAGATTTGTTGTAGCAACCTCACTGGTTATACAGCGGTGGGAAGCAGGAGTGTGACATGAGCCAATTTACCTTTTTTTATTTTATTTTTTAAACAGGAGCTCAGTCATGACTGTCAAGAAAAGGGGCACAGTTAGACAGACTGTAAAAAAGGCTGAAAGGGAAAGAGCAGCAGAGGCAGAAAGGACAGGAGCAGCTGTGAAAATTGCATTGTTTTCACTCATTAACACCTACCAAGGATTAAGCTGAAAACAATGGAAGCATTCTCAGTTATTCGCTGTAACTGAGATTTGTTATAATGAGGGACATTATAACGAGGGAGCACTGTATCTGTACAACTGGAAGGGAGTGCCTAGACAAAACCCATAGTTTCAAGTATTTGGGGGTGTGGCTAGATCTCTGTCTAGTTTTTGATCAAGACATAGAACATGTAGCAAAAACCTTGCACCAAAAGATTATCATGCTATATAAACACACGCACTGCCTAGACATGCAAATCACAAAGCTGATCCTAACACAATGCTTTCTCCCCACTTGTTGTGCATGCAGGTGTGATCCGCAGGTTGCATGCCAAACAATATTGTATATGCAGTCAATAATCTACAACCAAGCAGGCAGGTTTCCACTGTATGTGTGTTACACACCACAGCACTGCAGCCTACAGTACAGAAGTCCTTTGGCATCCTAACTCTCAAGGATAGAAGAGAGTTGCACTGACTGATGTGATGTCTATACAGTATGCAAATATACTCAGGGCACATACCCTGACAACCTGAGCGATCTGCTCATCAAAACCAACTATATTTATAGGCTAAGGTCACAGCACCACCACTGCCTTAGTCCAACTTACTAATGATATCAGGTTTCTATGGACAAAGGCTCCTTTGCTGGCACAGTCTTCATTGACCTGCCTAAAGACTTTGATTAGTGGACTGTACTCCCTCCCCCCAATTCTAAACTAACTGAAATTGGCCTCTCCTAATGCGCCTCTGCCTGGTTCTCTAGCTACTTGCTAGATAGGCATTAATTCATCAAATTTGGTGTTGCACCCACTAATATTGTTCCTATTAACTTAGGGGTCCCAGTTCTACAATTATGTACGCAGACAATAATGCCCTTTACTTTAGCTCTCCTTACCCCTTAGAGATAAATACTCAACTTAGCCAAGACTTTTCCCAAGTACAGAATTGGCTTATTGACAATCAACTAGTTCATTAATGCCTCAGGCACAAGCCATGATCTTTGGAACAAAGGCTTGCAGACTCTCCTGCACAAACTCCTTATCCATCGCTGCTCTGACAACTCTCTTCTTGCTATCATGGAGGAATTTAAATAACTCTGTGTCATCCTTGACCCAGTCCTTGATTTCTCCTATCACATCACCATTACCTGCACAGCTATTAACTCCCAGCTAGGTATGGCTTCACAGTCTCCTCACTCCCAAGGCGAGGCTAGCCATATCCCATGGTGTTCTTCACTACCTAGAGTGTAGTTCTCTTATCTACTCTAATGCCTCGAAAGCAACCTTTCATAAACAGGATGTGGCCTACAACAACATCTATCAGTTTGCCTCTTTCTCCCAACGTCTTAGTCATCTTTGCTGCTTATACACAAGCCTGAGTTGGCTATCCCCCTTATTTCCCTGCCTACAGGTTTGATCCTCATGCTTAGAAGAAGGTGGCTGTAATACCACTTCTCAAAGGTGGTGACCCTTCAGAGATGGGAAAATGCTGCACCATCTCACTACTTTCCACTCTGTCTAATGTTCTAAGGGGACTAATCTGCAGGCATCTGACAAACTTCTATTCTACAGTCAACTTTTTCTCTCCCTGTCAATTAAGTTTCTGTGCTGGGCACTCTATCACCACCCTACTGTGTCTTATAACCTACAGATGCCATATTTAAAGATGTAGCAAAAGTCTTCAACACTGTCAACCACTCCCTCCTCATCCCTCTCAAGCTTCACTACTCTAACATTGGTGGTCTCCCTCTGTGCTGGCGAAGGTCCTACCTATCTGACTGTGGCCAACTAGTTAAGGCTAGTGGATCTTCCTCCAGTGTGCTTCCTGTCACCATAGGTGTCAGCTAGATCTCTGTAGTGAGGCTACTCCTGTTTCCTGCATTTAACAAACTCTGGTCAGAGCTGATATGGCTGATGAGAGCAATGACAGTGTGGTGCAAGTAAGTAAAAGAATTTTCAGTGCTCTCGCCGCACCGGAGTCTGCCACTTGCAAGATGCTGGCGCTGACATAGTTGTGCATGCACAATACTTGAGCATGAGCAGTTTGAGTCAGAGCTGCCATCTTGCACATGGCTGCAGTCACTTCTGCAGATGGCAAAAGAAAAAGTAGACCACTGCCAAGGGTGTGTGTTCATGCATCCTGCAGAGGGGAAGGGCTGCATAAACAGCACTAGTGGAATTTTGCCGTAGCACTGTGGAAGCACACCAGACAGCAGTCCAGTCATGTGTTTCCATGATTCTCTCCTAAATCTCTTTGATGACATAGTGTATGTGGAGCTCCGCCCATGCTGCCCTAAAAAAGATGTTCTCTCCAACTCCAACATCTGTGATACTAATATGTATGTAGGCAATACAGCCCCCTTCTCCTTTGGCTGTCACGGGGTCATTATGTCACAAGATGCGCTACGTGATTAATGCCATGAGGCATCATATCTTTGTTCTGTGGGAGGCTCCACCCCATACCCCCCATTACGGGAGGGCTGCACCCCCCCAGACCCTCCCACTAAAGATTCTCAACTCCAGGGAGGCTAACTCTAAGGAGCGCAAAGGCCGTTCCATAATGCCGTAGAAGTATGCAACATTATGACCCGCTACACCTTTTGGCCCAATGACCTTGCCTGTAGCTACCAACTTCCAGCTGGAATTCCTAAATCTGCAGCAGTGATTTCTTGCAGGCAGAGTAATTATAAATCAGGAAGACTGTCTCATATACTTTGGCTCCAGACATGTGTGACATGCTTCCCCCTCCCTAAAAATACTTTCACTCAACACTACTATAGCTGAGAATGTCCCCACTACATCAATACATTGGTCTCCTCTATTGCAGTAAAAGTTGGCTTTACCTAAACACATGGAAGCTCATTCTATGGCAATCCTTACTCACAGCCTTAGAATATGGGAATAAAATCTACAGGACACCCAATAACAATGCAGACTCAAACATAACTGTTGATTTTACCAGTACATGTCAGTTTGCATTTGCATGCTATAAAAGAACTTATCACTGCACTCTATAATAAATTTGAACTCCCCCCCACAAGATAAAATGAAAGAGCTCAGACAGGTCACCCTTAATTACAGACATGTCCAGGGTCTTTATCCCCTATATGTAAACTGCCTCCTCATCCAATCCAGAGCTATCAATTGTGTCAAAAAATCAGTCAAAAACTATCCTGTACCATCCTCAAGCACAGAAAATAAAAAATAAAAATTGGAGCAAAGACGTTCACCATTGCTACCTTGGCCTCCTGACATACACTACCTGAAAATGTGAAGAACCTCAACATTCTGCGACCCCACAAGAAGGCTTTATGCAAACACCAACATAACCCTTGTGACTGCTAAAGCATCTTCCTCTTCCACTCTCACCAGACTAATACCCTCTCATTCATGATATCCTCGAGTAGACCATCCCTTTTTCTTATATCCTACCATAGAAGAATATTGCTTCTGATCATTCCTTGGCTTAATCCTATTACTGTCAAGAATGTGCTTATGTTAAAGGGGAAGTAAACATTGCAGGGGTTTCTCAAATTGTGAAAGCCCATAAAAAGATATTTCAAATTATGTATGGAACGTGTTTGTATGTGCCAAGAGTCCTGAGATAGGAATATCTAAACACTTTGTAAATCAAAACAAGGCAGCAGCCATTTCATGGTATCCTGAGACAGACTGTGATGTCACTGAGGGGCAAGTTGTAATTAACAACATAGAGCTGGCCCCTCAGTGACATCACTCCGTTTTAAGATTACATGAAATGGCTGCTGCTTTGTTTTCATTTGCAGATAATTTGATATTCATATCTCAGGACTCCTGAAACATACTGTACAGCTAAGCCTAGTACCTCATTTGAATGGTCTTGTCTTGCACTTTCACGGTTTGAGTGAGCCCTACAATGTTTACTTCCCTTTAATACATAAACACATAATAGTTTTGAATTGTACTTTTTATAACTTTGTCTTAAGCTATATTTGTAACCAATACATAAGTAGCCTTCATGTATTGTCTCTGCTACTCTAACTGTCCCAAGAACCCTCATGAATAATTGCTTAATCTAAATGAGGCAGTTTAGTGTGCAGAAATCTAAAAAATAAATTAACTTGCAAAGCTGCAGGAGACTATTGTCTACCCTTGGTTTGCTGACTTGCTGCACTCCTCTAACTTCCTCTCTCCCTTCCAATCTGGCTTTAGGAGGCACCACTCCACCGTTTCATCCCTGCTGCATATAACTGACTCTGCCCTCATTGGGATGGATCAGGGACATATCACAGCAGCAATATTCATCAATCTGGTCAAAGCCTTTGACTCGATATCCCACCCTCCCCTCCTCAATAAACTGAGCTCGGCCTGTCTCTCAGCACCTGCTGTAGACTGTTTCTGCACATATCTCACGGGCCATCAACAGTCAGCACAAGTGTGTGCCACCCTGTTCCCTCCCCATCTTAGCTGGGGTTCCACATGGCTTCATCCTGGGCTCTATCCTATTTTCAGTCTTCCTAAATGACTTCCCCTCTGTGTTTGTCTCCTCACACATACACATGTATGTGGATGACATGGTCATTTTCACCTTTGGACCCTTGGCCTCTGCCATGGAGGGCCTGCTCCAGCACAACTTCCACAATGTACTGCACTGGTTCCACACCAACCAACTCTGGGTCGAGCACAAAGAGGATTGTGTCCATGACCTTTAGCACCAGCTAGAAAGTGTCTAGGCTCTCAACTCCCATTTTCTCCATGTTTGGATGGTACCCCTCTGGAGGTTGTCCCTGCCTTCAAGTACCTTGGTGTGTGGTTTGATAGTTAGCTTGACTTGTCTGCCCACATCGGTGCCATCCATATCAAAATTTGTTCTAGACTAGGTGCATGGTACTGCTACAAGGACTGCCTCTCCCTCTTGGTCCACCGGGAGCTGTTCAACAAAATGGTTTTCCCTATCTTTGACTATACAGACATGATCTATGGTACCGCCCCTCCTTCCTGCCTAGCCAGACTGGGTACCCCCTCAATGCCATCTGTTGTTTTGCTACCAACTCTCCCCCACCCTGCACTCATCACTGCTCCCTCTATTCCTCCCATCCTCCCACTACCAGTTCATCAGCCGTCCCATTGTGCTCCCTCATAGCCAAATACTAGTTTGAGTCCCTTCCATCTTATCTTTCCTCACTAAATCTCTTCTGCCCCATCCTCTTCTTACCCTCTCTACTCCAGGGATTCCCATACCTTCTCCATCTTCCACCTTCACTCCTCTGCAGGTCAAGCAGCTTTCTCCTACCACCTCCCTTCCCTCTGGAACTAACTCCCCTCCCACCTATGCCTCTCCCCCTCACTTCCTGCTTTAGATGCCAGCTAAGGCATCTTTCTGCTCCTTCTTGTTCCTGCCAACACCCCCTTGACTCTTTACCCTCTCTTCTGTCATCTCCTCTCCCTCAGTCTCCCTATGCTGTTGCTACTATGACTCGCTACTGGGTCATAATGTCGTATGCTTAATAGCATACGGCATTATCTGTGATCCCGGACCTGTGAGCTTTCTGTGTTGGACCCCCCTGAGTTAGAATCCTAGGTGGGTGGGGGTTCTGGGGGCACAGTCCCTCTTAATGGGGGGTGTGGGGGGCAGAGCCCACCACAGATCAATAAAAATAAATTACACAACATGACTAAGTCACACGATTTTGACCCCGTGCCCTGTGACTCCACCCTCTGTCTCCCTTCAGATGCTGCTAGCACTTTTACTGACTTTCTCATCATTTGTTATTGCTATATACAATACTGCTGCTTTTACATGTGGTATCCACATGTTCCTTCATCTGCAAAGCTGGCTATCGTAACCACCATTTGTTTTATTGTATTCTCAGATATTTTTCAGATATCCAGATAGAATTTTCTCAGATACTGTATTTTATTCTCTCTGTATTCCCTTTCCCCCATCCCCTGGGTTACACCTGGAAATGAGCCTCAGCTCAGTGTGCCTTTCCCAGTTACCAATTTTAAATAAATAAATGAATTAACTTGTGGTTCTTGTTGTGCATTCTGGTAACATGTCTTATTAATGGAGTCCATCAGAAAGAGAGAGATGGAGAAACAGGGAGAGAGAAGAAGAGAGAGAGAGAAAGGGAGAGGAAGACAGGGAGGGAGAGAGAAGGAAAGATATAGCATGCACCAGCAGAAAGCAGAAATGGAACATTTTCTGTACTGCAGCTAATATTGTCTTGGCAGTTACTTCTATGAACCCATCACAGACACCTGTGTAAGATTCAGAAGAAAAGTAAGGGTTCTGTGAGGACACTGACGTGCACTAGTTTGTTTATACTGTATAACAGTGACAAACTGCTGCATGAGATTCTTTCTGTAGCAAGCAAACTCATCCTCCAGTAATGCCTACTGTAAAGTAGTTTCTCCTAACAGCGACAACCACTGTTTTGCCCCCCACTCATACCAAACAGTGAGTGCTAGCTCCAGACTTGCTCTGTAATATTTCATTAAAGGAAAGTGTTCCAATTACAGATCTCGGACAAAGACAAGAGTCCTTGCATTTTCATGCCCCCCACCTGAGATAGGAGTGAGCTGAGTCAAATACCTACTGCCCTTTGTCAGTGTGTGACTTGGGAGCCATTTCTCTGATTCCCTTTCCAAAACCAAACTCAGAATTCAAATCAACAGAAATGTATAAGCATGTTTTAATTATTTTGTCGTCTTCATGTAGCATTATATGAGATTTTGATTTTTTTGTCCTCTTCATCATGCAACAATATTTGCTTTTATTTATCCTTTTTATGCGAGGCATTTCAAAACTGAATATTTTTACTATGCATACAGCACAAAGAAGCCTATACTGTATGTACTTGCACCCTGTGCCATCCAAAAGTATGTTAGAATGGGCAACACACATCATGAACACGGATACCACAAACATATTTAAAAGTGGGACTTTGTCAAGCAAAAATGAAAGTTGGAGACAGAAAAACACCCTGCACACCCTTACCAAATAGACAAAATCATCTTTAAAGTTAATCAGAGCAAATCCAAGTAAATCAGAAACATTTGGGAGAAAATCTGAGGTGGAATCTGAACTGGGTTACAGCTGTCTCGCCCATCCATAGTGTTATATTGTCATGGTTCCACCTGTCCATTCAAGCTTTAAAAATTCAATTAAGGTTTACTGCTGTGCTGTTAATCTTGAGCACTGTTGATAGGACTCCTTTCCACCTTTGCACCTACAGTACACACCTTATGCATATCATATTTCACAACTGAATCACTGATACTTATACCCTTGGTATAAATGGATGTACTTAAAATTTATATCCTTATGCATTTTCATGAACTTTGTACACTAGAGTACTTGGAAACTTGATAATGCACACCTGGAGTTATTTCATACAAGATTAATGATACAAAAACACATTAAGATAATGGCAGGGTTGTAAATAAACCCTAAATGTCAGGAAAGTCAAACATAAGGTTAACAAACACAGCAACACCTGGGTAATTGTGCCATAGTATAAGGTTAGAATTAAACAATATAATCAAGTTTACAAACCTAACTCTAACTTTGACAAGCTCACTTAAAGCATGGCAATAAGGTTTCATGCTATGCTATTACAGTTCCATATTTTGAGGAAATGTATTATTTTAAAGAAAGGCTTCAGTCAGCAGTAAAATATGACAGCATTGGTTCACTCCAGTTTTTCAATATTCCATAATAAACTGAATTTTGTATAAAAAGGTAACCTTTGTTGTTGGCTGTAAATTTTGTTGTGATACTTTTTAGGTGCTTAAGCCATATTCTTGTGACGTGACCGTCTGTTACCGTGGAACTGATTATGACGTCACAAGAGAAGGCTTATGACCTCACTTTCTAAATAGCATCAGGTCAAAATGAACTTTAAAAGAGGAGGATCAAGTTTACAAGTCTTCCTTATTTTTTTGGAACTTCAAAGTTATTTTCAAGTTTAAGTACATCCATAGTGAAACATTCTGGGCAGAGTTACAACATACTAAATTTACACACATTACTAACTACAATAATGTTGTTTAAAACTAGAAATGGTCAAACTAGGTACTATAATTTTCTGGGCAAAATGAAATCAACTGCTGTTTGGTTCCAAACCCACTGCAACTCTAGGATCAACTGCATTAAACAGATAAATGTGAAGAAGAGGCAGGTTGGGACAAAGGGATAATAAAATTGAATATCATGTTTTAGGAGGTCCAGTACAATTTGTCCATTCTTGTTGTGCCTGGATATAAAGGAAAGGTAGCCAACAGGACTTAGGTTTGGTTTTCTGCAGCAAAAAACGAAACAAAAAAACATAGAAACAAAGACTTTGATGGCAGATAAGAACCACTTGGCCCACCAGTCTGCCCACTTCCCTACCTATTGGATACACTGCTGATCCTAGTTAACCAGCAGCCTACTTCCTCCTACACCCACAATAATTGCCTTATGTCTGTCTCATGCATTCTTGAATTCACCCACTGTTTTTGACCCAACGACCTCCTCAGGAAGGCCATTCCATGCGTCCACCACCCTCTCCATGAAAAAATACTTTCTCACATTGCCCCTGAGCCATCCACCCTCTATCTTCAAACTGTGCTCCCTTGTTCTTGTACATCTCTTTTTCTGTAAGAAGCTACCCTCTTGGACTTTGTTGATTCCCTTGAGGTACTAGAAAGTTTCTATCATGTCCCCCTACTCCCTCCTTTCCTCGAGAGGGTATACAGTACATATTAAACTTCTGTAGTCTCTCTTTGTATGGTTTCTGGTGCAGACCCTGCACCATGTTAGTTGCCCTCTTCTGGACTGCCTTCATCCTATGTCCCTGCAGAGATGGGAGCTCCAGAACTGCATGCAGTACTTCAGATGGGGTCTCACCGACTGTCTGTACAGAGGGATGACAACTTCCTGTTTTCTATGGGTGATTCCTCTCTCTATGCATCACAGTATCCCCCCAGCTCTCCTTACTGCCTTCTCACATTGCCTGCCTACCTTTAGGTCATCTGCTATGATTACCCCCAGGTCCCTTTCCATTTTTGTTGTTGTTAGTACCCCCCATTGTGTACTCTTCCACTGGGTTTTTGTTTCACAGGTGCATTACTTTGCATTGAATCTAAGCTGCCATACTTCATAAGATCATAGGAAGGTTTACAAGTCAAGTGGCCATAAAGTCATATAAGACTTGCCACATATCAGTGGAGATACTCTCTATTTTTTCTCCCATAAAGTTGTCTAAATGTTTTTTAAATGCTTGCATACTGGGTGCCACCACCAGCATGGAGGGCAGTGTGTTCCATGTACTGACCACCTGTTGACTAAACCATTGTCCTCACCTAGTAGTCTTATACTGTTCTCCTTTTATTTCTTTATTATGTGACCTTTTCCTCTTCCAATATCAAGTCTTTGTTGTATCCTAGCAGATTTCCACCGTACCCTATCCTTATATGCCCTGTTTACAAAACAAAGGTCTCCCCTAATTAACGTGTATGAAAGTGAGAACAGTCCCAACTGCCTTAGTCTCTCTCTCTGTATTCCTCCTTTTTCATACCTTTTATTCTTTTTGTATACTTTCTCTGTACATGTTCTCTGAGCTTGGTAATTCCTACTCCCTGTGATGTGGTTAATGGTGACCCATATTCCAACACTGGTCTCACCAAGGACCTATACAAGGGGAGTAATACTTCCTTTTTCCTATTTTTCATATTTCTGAATATGTTCCCCATGACTGTATTTGCCTTTTTTATAGCATTTTTATTATGTGCTTCAAACTGTAGGTTACTAGTGATCCATATTCCCAAATCCTTTTCACTTTCTGTACAATCTATTGTCTTGTTGTTTATTGTATATACAGCATGCTGATTATTTACACAGAAGTGCATCACTTTGCATTTGTTCTCAGTAAACTTAAGATTATGAATTTGAGCCCATACTTTCAGTTCGTTAAGTTGTTTTTGTAGATGCTGAGCAGCTTCTATATCATGTACTATTGCTCCCATTTTGGTGTCATCGGCATACTTTTTTAACCATGCCCCTCCTGACACTTGCATACTTGAAAACAGAGTGGAGAACAGCAGGGGGCCCAGAACTGACCCCTGTGGCACTCCACTTAGCACTCTGCCCCAGTCTGAAGTATAACCTCTGATCTGTACCCTCTGCAAGTGGCACATGAGCCAGGATTGTATCCATCTGAATAAAACAGGGTCCACCCCCCATGTCTTGAAATGTTTCTATTAATTTTGAATTTGACACTGAGTCAAAAGCCTTGGCATGATCCAGGTACACCACATTGACTGATAAGCTCCGATCCAAGCCCTGACTCACAGATTCAAAAAAGTCTAGAAGATTGCTAGTGCAAGACTTTCCCCTTTCAAATCCATGTTGGGATACATCCACAATTCCCAATTGACTTACATTAGATTCAATAAAGCTTTTAACAAAGCTTTTCATTATTTTACCCACAACGGATGTTGTACTTATTGGTCAATAATTTTCTACCAGTGATTTGTCCCTGCTCTTATGGATAGGGGTAATGTCAGCCAATCTCCATTCCTCCAACATTTCTCCCATCTCTATGGACTTATTAAATAATACTGTGAGGGGCCCCAACATTTCTTTTGTCATAATGTTTAAAAAATGTGGGTATATCCCATCTGGACCACTCGATTTATGTTTTTTTTGAGTGTTTTTAATTTCTCATACACTTGTGTTTCTAAGATTTTATATCCGATAGTATGACCTCCTGTATTAGTATTCATAGTTTGTCTTATAGTGTCCTGTTTCTGAAAAAGACTAGGAAAGTACTCATTAAATTTTGTTGCTATTTCAGTTTCATTATCTACTACTACTGCACAATTTTTGAGATTTAATATCTGTGTATTCCCTTTTTGAGACTTCCAATGTAATTATAATATTTTTTGTATTTATCCTGTTTATCTTTAACTAAGTTCAGTTCTGCTCCGACTTTTGCTTTTTTTATCGCACCCTTACATTTCTTAACTAGTAGTCTGTATTTTCTCCCTTTTTCATCAGTTGGTGTGACTTTGAATCTTTTATAAGCTTTATCTTTTGATTTTATTTGTAAACCATCATGGGATTCTTCCCCATCCATTATATTTTTCTTTTAGGGGCATAACTATCCATGCATGATTGTATTATATATTTTCATTTTTTTTTTTCTACATTTTATCTAAAGTTTCATGTTCCAAGTCTTTCCTCCAGTCCCCCATACTTAAGGTTTCACTTATTGATTTATAATTTGCTTTCTGAACATTCCATACAGTAGTCTTTCCTTTTATTTTATGTGACTCTTCTGATAGTGAACAAAGGACCATATTATGGTTACTGCCCCCAGTGACTGGGTAATTGTAATGTTATGTATTCCTTCTTCTGTATTGCTAAATAATAAATCCAGGATATTTTTATGTCTTGTACCTTCAGTAACATACTGATCCAGTACCTTTTCTAGACAAATTTCAGTAAATCTATTTTCTTGTCAGCTAGAACTGTGTGCTTCATCCCAATCAGTTTTGGGGAAGTTCTTTTTTTTTTTTTTCAATTCTTTAACCAGGAGTGATATACTAAGCTGAAAGCTTGTTTACAGGTGCAACCCGGGAGCACAGGGAAGTTTAGTGACTTGCTCAGGGTCACACAGTATGCAAGTGGGGGCTGTGGGATTCAAACCCAGGTCTCCAGATTTGCAGCTCAGAGCCTTAAACCACTGTGCTATACTGCCTCTCATTAACATACAGTTTTTGGACTCCTTCATGGATTCTAGTTCATTCATGAACTCACTATTTTCCTCATCAGTCAAGTTTGGGACTCTATAACACATATCTAGAACATTTGATTTTCTCTTAACTTTACATTTAACCCATATCTGTTCAGTTTTTGGGTTAATGCTATTCTAGATATATGTTTCTTGTGCTTTTAGGTGGGAAGCAATATACAGACCCCCCCCCCACCAGTTTTATTTTCCCTATCTTTGTGAAATAAATCATAGCCATTTATGTTTTCAGCCCAGTCGTCAAGTTTAACCTACATTTTCAGTAATTCCACAGATGTCTATTTCTTGTGTCAATATTATGTGTTTCAACGCCTTCATTTTACTTTTTATACTCCAAGCACAGACCATTAATATTTTTATTTTTTTGTTGGATTGTACTTTATCTTGTGTTTCTGGGTATACTTCAATACCATGGTTTATAACATTCTTATCATTTTGACCATTCCTCCAACCTTGCCAAGTCCCTTCTCAAACTGTGGTTTGTTTCATTACTCAAATCTCTCAGGAGGACCAGATCTAACCATTGCATGTAATGGCTTTCAGGGCTGTTATTGTCAATATTTTGTACAAATATTTGTCTGTATTGGTCTCAACATACAGAGTACAGTACCCAAAATAGATCACCAGGGAGAAACAGTGATAGTGTGGGGAGTTCCATTTTCAGAAGAAAGAGTACAGAAAGGATTTGCAAATCTTAAGGCTATTGGACCAGATGGAATTCACTGAAGAAAGCAACATAAGTGAGAAGAGGAAAACAAAGGGGAGGGATAGTGAAAATTAGAAGAGCAGAAATAGAAGACTATGCAAAAGGAAACCAAAAAAAGCTGATATTTTAAATAAGTACTTCTGCTCAGTCTTCACAGTGGAGAGCGGAGAGAACAGATCACCAGGATAAAGACAAAGATTGGGAAGATTCTGGCCGATACAGTAACAATCTTGTTCAACATCTCACTGAAAATGGGAGTAGCTCCTATGGGAACTGGAGAAGGTCTAATGTTTTCCTCTACATAAGAGCTGTCTGTGCCTTTGCACCCCTCACTGTCTTGCCTGCTTCCTTCTGTTTTACTAGGTATTACCAACCTTTTGAATGCAACCCTTTTTTCTTTTACCACCTTTGCCTTCTCCTAGGAGAACCATAACAATCTCCTTTTCCTTTTGTTGTTGCTTACTTCCTTCATGTATATATTGGTTGCTTTAGTTATTCCCTTCTGTATTTTCCCCCACTGTGCCTCTACTCCTCCCTGACACTCCTCCACCCCACTTAGGCAGTTCCCAAGACAGTCACCAATTTCTTTAAATTTGCTCCTTCAGCCAGCCGCATGGCATGGGCTCCTTATCTCATGCTACGCTGGTGACCTGGGTTTAGAAATGGCCTCGGGTTGCCGGGGAGCTGGCTCAATGGGGGGTTAGAGCAGGACTGAGCCATAACCTGCAGCTCTCCCTTCCAAGGGGTGGATGCCCGCTCCTCCGTAGTCTCACTCCCACTGGGTGGAGGTCTGGTGGAATGCGCAGGTGGCAAGGAGTGGCAACAAAAGTCAGGGGAGGAGCAGAAGGGCCATAGGATCCTGGTGTGTGCATGTGTCCCACGCGTGCACACGCATGTACACCATGGCCTTGGGAGGGACTTCCATGTGTGCACACGCATGTGTACACCATGGCCTGGGGGAAGAAAACCAGAAAATCCAAAAAGTATACATGGAAAAATTAAATTGCTCTCTTAAAGTCCAGAATCCTCGCCCTTGTGTGGTTCGACTGTGCTCCTGTCTTTATATTGGGCCGCACTGTACTGTGATAACTTGTGCCATTGAAACTGCTCGCTGTAATTTCTTCAATGCTGCCCTGTCTGTAAGCACCAGGTCAAGCACTGTACCATCCCTAGTGGGTTCTTTAACTGCCTGAAAAAAAGCTCATTGTTGCAGGAAGTCAAGTATGACTCTACTCATTGCAGAGGCTGCAGCTGAAAGACTCCATTCCACATCTGGCAGACCGAAGTTGCCAACTAGTAGCACCTCTCCTCTAGTTAACGTTTTGCTTATGGCTTCCCCAAGCACCTTATCCACCTCCTCGCTTTGTGCTGGGGGGCTGTATACTACTCCAGCACAGACAGTGTAGCCAGAGTGTCTCCAGACTGACTCACTATAATTCCCACCTTGCATTTTCCTCTTTGTGCTCCTACACCTCTATAGCTTTCATAGTCTCTTTCACATATAACACAACCCCTCTTCCTTTCCTCCCCTCTCTGTCTCTTCTGAACAGAGTGTAACCTGGCATATTCATTTCCCATTTATGATGCTTAGTACACCATGATTCTGTTATAGTCACTGAGTCCAAATTAAACTCAGCCATGGTGACTTTGAGGTCCAGAATTTATTTCCAAGGGTCTCTGTATTGCTGCACATTGCTTTCCAAATCTTTTTTCCTCCTTGTCTACTACCCTGCCTCTCCCATCTACTCCTGACTGATTTGCTTACTGTTTTAACCCTTAACTCGTCCTTTTCCTTATGACTTCCACCATCTCTGGACCACATTAATCCTATATCCTCCAATACCTGCTTTATTTTCCCATTTTCTTCCTTCCTGCCCTTGTCATTTTCCTTATGCACATCCATTGCAGTGGATTTTTATGCACTATGGTCCTCCCTCCTGAACTGTTTCCACACTAACTCTTTACCTTTGGGGGGGGCAATTCTTTTGCCTCCTTTGGTTTCACCACCTCCCCCCCTCTATAGTTCAAATGCTCATCTAAGTAGCATTAAAGCCTACCATCAAGGACTGCAGATCCCTGCCTAGAAAGATGCAGGCCATCCCTCTGATACAGGCCCATATCTTTCCAGGTGGGTCCCCAGTCCCCAATGCATCCACATTCTTCTGCCATGCAGCATGCTTTCAACCATTCTTTAAAAGACCTGGTGTGGAGTTTTCTTGCCCCTCCCCAGCCATATACAAGTTGCACCTTGGAAAAAGCTCACATAAGTGCTACTTGCGTAAGACCCCTCCCAGCTCCCTATATTATTCATTTACTGCTTCTTCCTCCTCTTCAGCTAGATAATTTATCCACTATGGACTGTGATATCCAGTTCCCTCCAAGCTCTCACTGCCCTAGCAGTCCCCAGGATCCTCTCTCCAGTTTTCCTAGCTGAGGTCACCTTTACAACTGAATCCCCACCTGTAGCTGTTTCCTCTTTGCAGGGTACTGTAGTAAATTAGCTGTGAAAATTGATTAGCAGTTTTGCACATGAAACGTGCCAATCAATTGTGAAAATGCATAGCACTTGCCTCAATTTGATTAGCAAAATTAAAAATGTATATACATAGTTTTTAAACTATTTTAACTTGAATAAAATCCATTCTTAAAATTAGCACTGTCTTTGCTTTATCTGTTTCAATACTCCAACACACACACACACACACACACTGATGACAGCCCCATCCCATTAATGGCAACCCCCCCATCCATCTCAGTACCACCACCTTTCACCACCCATGTCCCCTACCCACACCTCTCAAATTTCCTGTCACTGAAATGAGGGACAGGGACACTCAGAATTATTTATTTATTTATTTATTGAATTTTGTTGACCGGGTAAGCCCACTGGGCCCCGAAGGTCCCTTTTTCAGGGGCGACCCGGGGTAAAAAGTAACATACAGGTAAACAGAACAGTACAAATTGAAAAATTACATAATGTTAGACAGTTAAATATGCCATAGGGTTACAATCAGGTAGGAGGTGAGGGAACAATACAGTTGGTGGGACTTATCGAGTTGGATATATTCAAACACTTTGCATGCACAAATCGTGTAGATCTTAGGAGTGCACGCGATAGTGGCTAAGTTGCCTAGATTCAGGATACCTTCCTGAGGGTTTAGATGGATGGAGGTTTGGGTAACAATAAATCTCACCTTCCTAAGAATGGGGGGAGAGACATGTGGTCAGGTCCTAAAGCATTGGCAGGTACTCCTTTCGAGCAAGTGTGCTTTATGTTTGGACCGGAAGCAGGAGCCTGATCCTGCCTCCCGTACCACAAGTGGGAGGTTATTCCAGTTGGAAGGGGCTGTGGACGTGAAGGACCTGGACCCGGCTTTGGTCCTAGTTTTAGGAACCTCGAGGAGAGTTTGTCCTGAGGTGCGGAGACTCCTCTGGTTGGTTTTGACCCTGACTAGCCCTATGAGGCTGGGAGGAGAGGGGCCCAGTAGCTTAAATGTCAGGCAAAGAGTCGGGTAGATGAGGCGGGCTTCCAATGACGGCCATCTGAGCATAGTTAGGGCCTCACAGTGGTGGGTTCTAGGGTGGGACATAGTAGCAAACTGGGCAATTTTGTTGTATAAGATCTTTAGCCTGCCAAGTTCCATAGAGGCCACACCTTGGAGAACTGGGGCTGCGTAGGTGAGCTTAGGGAGTAGGACGCTGGTTGCGATGGCTACCCTAGCTTCAGGGATAATCTGGTCCTTTAATCTATAGAGGATGTCGAGTTTCACATGGATGGCTTTGGTTAGTTGGTCAACATGATTTTTTAAAGTGAAGCTTTGATGAAGTGTTAGGCCGAGGTACTTTGTAGAGGTAACCACTTCGAGTTTGTCTCCCCCTCTGGACTGCAGTTGAAGGAGCATCGACCGCTCAGATCCCAGGGATCTGGGTCCAAACAGCATCACCTTGGTTTTGCTGGTGTTTAGTACCATTTTGTTCAAAGTGAGCCAATCCTCCATCTGAAGGATGTCCTCTTGAAGGGCTTTCTCCAGTTCTATTACATTAGGGGAGGCTCGGTAAATGACAGCATCGTCCGCATATTGGATGACACTGCTGCTCCCACAGTGTAAGTGCAGATCATTTATGAACACAGTGAAGAGAAGAGAGGGACACTGGCCATCAGAATGAGGGGCACATCCTCAAACTTGGAGATACAGGCTCAGAACATTGTGAAAACCTTCTGTTTACTTGCACAATGTTTATTTTTGATGTGGCATCCTATTTTGAAACTCTGTTTTAAAGTCTGAACTTAAGCACATTCTTTGTATGGGCAGCACCTTTTCCATGAGGAACAGAACAGTTCTGAGGGTAAAATGAGAGACATCCCTTGTAATCAGGGACAGTTGAGAGGTATGCCTCTGCCAGAAAATGTCACCTGCCAAAGCCCTGACCCATGTATGCCAGAATCCTCCCCCCACCAATCTAGTTTCACAACCCTCCCCACCCACATCCCCACAGACACTCACCCATGTAATTAACTTTCTACAATAACCTGCAGAGTACCACTGATAGTATGATAAAAGTCTCACTGCTGTGGCCCCGAATGCCGGCAATCACTCACTATATCGCAAAGCACTACTAGGAGCGATTGCCGGCATTTGGAGCTGTGGTGGTGAGACTGTTACTATACTATTGGCAGCACTCTGCAGGTCACTGCAGAAAGTTAATCACTTGTGGGTGTCTATGGGCAAATGGGTGGGTAGGGTGGTGGGGCTGAGATGGGAGGGGGAGGATTACAGAATGGATTGCATTTTTTTTGTGATCCAGAAGTAAAAATGGATCGCATGAGCAGCCAATTTGCATCGCAAAATGCGATGCAATACCAACTATATAATACCCCATTTTGATTGCACAATTTCTCTTCCCTCCTTGGGATCTCCATTTCTGAGAACACCCCCTCCCTTTCTGCTATGATGGGTACCTCCTCTCAGTTTCCCTTTTCAGCCAGTAAGGTAAATGTGTTATGCAGTGGCACAGGTGGAGGAGCATGAACCCTACCCCCATCCCACCATCTCAGAGCCCACCAAGGTCCATCTACTCTGCCTATGTCTAGGTATCCTCTGGGGGAGCAATGGTGGACTTGGTTGTCCCTGGGTAGAGCAGAAGGTCCACTGTACTCTGTCCAGTTCAGCCCTGAGTCCAGCAACCTGTTCCTGCAACCCAGAGAGGTAAGTAAACATGGGGCAGCACTTCAGTCTTCAGAAGGCTTTCTTAAAGACTGCTGTGTCACAAGCATCACACTGCACTACTCCTATGTTCCTTATCATCTTTCATGTGATGTCCATGCAAATTTGATTTATCCTTCCACCTTCGTACTACTGCCGTGTTAAGATTATCACACCTTCTTTTCCCCTGAACTAATTTATAATCTTACCCTAGACAGAATGTCTCTTATTTACTCTATAGTAACCCTCTAACCTATTTCTAGCCTCATCGTGTCTTTCTCTTTAACCTTTAATCCAGACCCCCCTGTTCTGCTCACTTACCCCAATTTGCTATTTTCATTCCAGCTCTGTGGTACACCTTAGTCCATTACATTAAGTAATAACCTTCCTTTTCTAGTGTCTATGTACATTCATTTACTTACATAGTTCTTTCTACCTCTGTATTCCTACTACCCCACCTCTTTCCTTCCTGAAAACTCATATTTTTTTAACCCTACCCTAGATAGGGTGTCTCCTGCATTTCCTTATTGTAACCCTCTTGCCACTTCCTAACTTTGATATATCCTACATTATCCCCTTTAGTCCTGTCTCCCCTGTTCTACTGTAGCTGTGAAGATTTTGGGATTATCCCTCTTGTTTGCTATCACTGCTGTTTCTACAGTAAGTATAGACTGCTATTATAGCTTGTTACATTGCAGTTATAAATACTACATTTTACACAGTGTTTCCCAGTTTTCCATATTTAAAATACATTGAATTTGACCACTGCTTTTTGCATATTAGAGTTAGTTAATGCTCACCAGCTTCAATATAGAACTTAAATGAAATACAGGTTACAGATTTTACAGTTGTATCTATCATTTGGCTAAGCTTTCAGGGCTAATTACAGGAGCACATACGAGATACAGACTGAGGGATAATGACTGCATTTGTTGCTGGCTGATTGTTTCTGCTCTTACCTCCATGTTTCCTTCGTCAGTGGTTCTTCTTTTTTGGCAGGGGAAGGGCCCAACCACCCACCCCCATCCCCAACCACCCCATGCTACACTCCTTTTATAGAGTAGCACAGTCATGACATTTTCTGTAGTAAAGCAGGAAGGGGAGGATCAGAGGGGTATCCACACAGTGACCTCACTTACAGGGGCACAATTAATTTAATTTGTTATAAAAAGTTATACAAAAGAAAACAAACAAAAAATCTTTAGCTTTCATTTTCCTTCTAATTACTTGGACCAGGTTATAAACTCGGCAACTCAACTGGAATGGATATTATTAACTCAGGTACTGTGGGGCACTTTTCAGTTTGGCAGTTATACAGGATTTAGGACACAGTCCTACATGCGGACCATCGGAGATCTAAGAGCTCAGCTCCAGGCAGCATGAGCAGAGATTGCGGGCCTCAAAATGCATATTCAAGAGGAAATATATTACAAGAACCACCCGCCATTTCCCCTTTCCCCAACATCCAACTGAAGCACCTTGACCACAGAGGGTAGTTGGTCCGAGAGGTTGGCAGGTGGTTAGGAGGGGCAAATTGGGTGCCCCATCACTCAATGCTCACCAACGTATCACCTTCACAGACCATATAAAAACTACATACAGGTATCTGCCTCTGTCTCCGAGATCAAACAAAGGGGCAGAGGACACTGCAGAGCAGGACACTGCAGCACAGGAGCTAGCGCTACAAAACTCACCCAAAACAGAGACCAAAACAAAGAAAGCAAAAAGGAAATCCAAAACACTTCTGATCATAGGAGACTCCATGATTCGGGGAGTTGATACCTACCTCTGGATGGGGGTAATGGTCAGATGTCTCCCAGATACATCGGTGTGGAGAGACACTGACTGCATTGCTAAAATCATGCATGAAGCAGGAGAAAACATCAATGTACTGGTACACATAGGGACTAACGATCTCGCCAGCTGGTCAGTTGTGAAGACCAAGGAACACCTAACCAGGTTGGGAGACAAACTGTCATCCATTTCATCTAGCATCTCTTTCTCTGAGATACTGCCAGTCTGGCAGAGGGGGGCAGATGGACGGAAGGTCAGAGAAGAAGAGACAGGGGAGCAAAACATGTGGCTCAAGGGCTGCTGCCAGGAAAAAGGACACGAATTTGTAGGTAACTGGCAATAGTTTTGGGAGCGAAGGTTTTTTAAATTCAATGGACTGCATCTGACTAAGGAGGGAGTCAGTGCAATGGGGCAGAAGTTTGATGTCTTTGCAGAATATTTAAATTAGCAAAAGGGGAGAGGGGTGCAGCACCCCTGATACATCCAATGGGAAGAACACCCCCCCTCAGCTAGTGATCAAACAGGAGTTCAGCATGTTTGTAGTTCATTTACATCACCAGGTATGGAAAAAGGTCCATCTGCCCATACAACGCACAGGGGAAACGCCAGACATTGCCCAACAACTAACTCACCAAAATCTGGCCAATGGAAAATCATGTACACAAATGCCTGCAGTCTGTGAAACAAGATCCCAGACCTGGAGGCAACAATGACAGAGGCTAAACTGGACATATTAGCCATTAGCGAGACATGGTTCACCGGTAACCACAGTTGGGAGACTTCAGTACCTGGCTATGTACTGTTCAGAAGAGACTGAGTTGCAAAAAGGAGGGGTGGAGTGGCCCTTTATGTCAATGAAAATTTCAAAGCTACAGAAATTGAAAATACACATAAGAAGCCAGAAGAACTGTGGGTCACCCTGGAAATAGGAAATGTGACAACCATATGAACTGGAAATGTCTACAGGCCTCCAGACTAGGGGGAGGACATAGACACGTTACTGTTAGAAGATATATAAAACATGACAGCTAAAGGGGAGGTTCTGCTAATGGGAGACTTCAACATGCCAGATACAGGTTGGTCAATACCAGCAGGAACATCCGCCAGAACAAGACACATAGTGGATTCCCTGCACGGGGAGGGCCTCAAACAATTGGTACAACAACCCACAAAATACAGGGCTATCCTGGATCTAGTACTGACTAAAGGGGAAAGGATCACAGATCTCCAGGTAGAAGGTCACCTGGGGGCCAGTGACCACCACATGGTATGGTTCAATTTGGCCACTAGAACTAAATCATCCCATTCCAAGGCACAAATATGGGACTTCAGAGGAGCTGACTTTGATAAAATGGCCAACAGAGTTAAGCTACCCCTGGCAAGACAAAATACAGGTGAGTGGGTCCATGCACAGTGGGCAAGCATTAAGGATGCAATACTTGAAGCAACATCGCATTCTGTTAGGGAGAAAAGCAAGCACAAAAGAAGGAGGAAACCACTTTTGTTCTCAAAAACAGTAGCAGAAAAGATCGGAGACAAAAGGTTGGCCTTTAGGAAATATAGGGGAATGCAGCGGGATGAAGATAAAGAGGCATACCAAACTTCTCTAAGGGAAGTAGGGAAGGCAGTAAGGCAGTCAAAGTCCCAAACTGAGGAAACACTAGCACGGACAGTAAAAGAAAGGGGCATGACTTTCTATAGATACATTAGTGAAAGGAGAAAGTCCAGAGGGGGTATTGCTAAGATCAAAGGGGATAAGGGAGCATGTGAGGAGGAGGACCAAGGAAAAGCATCTATCCTAAATAAATACTTCTTCTGAGTATTTACTGAGAAAAAGGTAGGGCAGAGCCCACAGCTCAGCACCATGGATACGGGGAGGTGTGCACAAGTCCCTTCACAAAAGAAAGGGTCCTACAAAAGCTCGCTAAGCTCAGGGTGGACAAGGCAATGGGACCTGATGGCATACATCCCGGGGTACTAAAGGAGCCAAGGGTGGAACTAGTAGAGCCATTAGCAGAACTTTTTAGTGAGTCTCTGAGCACAGGAGAGGTCCCAGAAGACTGGAGAATGGCTCATGTGATCCCGTTCCACAAGAGTGGTAGCAGGAAGGAGGCAGTGAACTACAGACCAGTCAGTCTTATCTCAGTAGTGGGCAAGATTATGGAGGCACTCCTTAAGGAAAGGATAGTGCAACACCTGGAATCCATTGAAGCACAGGATCCAAGACAGCATGGGTTTACAACAGGAAGGTCCTGTCAAACTAATCTCATAGATTTCTTTGACTAGGTAACCAGAGTGGTAGACCAAGGGGGTGCAGTTGATGTTGCCTATCTTGGCTTCAGCAAAGCTTTTGATACTGTTCCACATAGAAGATTGATTAATAAGCTGGGTAGGCTCGGGATGGGTCAGAGGTTGGTCAACTGGGTGTCAAACTGGTTGGCGGGCAGAAAGCAGAGAGTGGTGGTAAATGGTATAGTCAGAAGAGATGCAAGTCACAAGTGGGGTACCTCAGGGATCAGTCCTGGGGCCAGTCCTCTTCAATATCTTCATCAGCAACATTGCAGATGGACTAGAGGGTAAGGTTTGCCTGTTTGCAGATGACACCAAGATCTGCAACAGAGTAGATCATCCAGATGGGGTGGGAAGAATGAGAAGAGAGCTGGAAAAACTGGCAAAATGGTCAGAAGAGTGGTAACTGGGGTTTAACGCAAAGAAGTGCAAGATCATGCACATAGGGAAGAGAAACCCTGAAGCTACCTATAGGTTGGGAGGGGAGTTGCTGGCAATCACAAGGAAAGAAGGAGACTTGGGCATCATCATCACAGATGACCTGAAATCATCCAAGCAGACTACTAAAGCAGTAGGTAAGGCTAGAGGGATGTTGGAGTGTATTAGTAGGGGTATCACAAGTTGTAAGAGGGAGATAACCCCTCTTTACAAGGCACTGGTTATGCCACATCTGGAGTACTGCATACAGTACTGGAGGCTGCACCTGCACAAAGACATTAACAAAATGGAGGCAGTCCAGAGAAGGGCAACCAAAATGGTGCAGGGACTGCATCAGAAAACATATGAGGACATATTAATGGAGCTCAATATGTGTACCATAAAGCAAAGAAGGGAGAGAGGTGATATGATTGAAACATTCAAATATCTTTTGGGCACTAACAAGGTGAAATAGTCTAACATGTTTCAATATAAGAAAAATAGCAGGACAAGAGGACACAGCACGAGATTAGAAGGAGGCCGATTAAGGGGTAATGTGAGGAAGTTTTTCACAGAAAGTATGGTCGATGCATGGAACGACCTTCCTCAGGAAGTGGTGGATATGAATACAGTGCAGGGCTTCAAACAGGCATGGGATAAGCATAAGGGAGCAATCCAAATGAGTATGACTAGATAGGCCATTGATAGTGTAAAGGCCTATGGCACATTCATAAGGTAGAAAAAATGGACAGACTGGATGGGCCTCGCTGTCCTTATCTGCCGTTAACGTCTATGTTTCTGTGTTTCTATAAATATGCCATATTTAATGGTACATTAACAACAGTATGTCCCTTTAAACCCCCTTATTATCATTCATACAAATTATTTTCCACTCCTCAATGCAATCTACTTATGTATAGTATACTTTAACCCTCTGTTTACCTACAATAGTTGATACCTTGATGCTGGTTGCTGCAGTTTCACAGCTGAACAATCCACATACTTTACTTGACTTGTACTCTAATTACATTACAAGACAGGGCTGCTTAGGGTGTCACACTTAGGGTGCAATGTCTCCTACCAACTGCCGCCCCATGCCAATGCCCACTGTGTGAGGCCCTATAGCTACTGTCCGTCTGCTTAAAGGACAACAGTGGAGGATCACTAGGCCAAAGCCCAGAAGTACTTTAGCCACACCCCACCCACCACCAATGCTGGCTCCCAAATGGAGCTAAAGGGCTAGGGGGATGAGTTCAGATCAGGAAGCCTGCTCCCAGCAGGCAGGACAGCAGCAGTGAAGTTACAGTTCCTGCTTTAGAGTGTTGTTTTCTCTGTTTAGTTCAGCACACTGGCCCAACTGGCCCCGACTAGCCCATACTAATTCTGAATTTGGTGGCTTCACAAACCTGCACATTCCAGCCATACTTTGCCCACCATCAAGTCATCTCCCAGTTGGAGCTGAAGTGCTGGGGTATGAGTTTAGAAATAGCCAACGAAGAATTACTGTCCAAAAAAATGTATTAGAATTTAATTAGAACAGCTGACTCCTGCTCTGTGTGTTTCGTCTCCTGGGCCAGTCGGGCAGTTGTTGCAATGTGAACTTGACTTGGGACGGATCCTGTTCTGTAGCCTGCCACCTTTCCTTACATTCTGACAATGTGGCAGCCTTAGTGACTGGATGGCACCAGCTCCAACTGGCTACCTGAGTTTATTGAAAGGGGCATGGCCAAGTGGAGCAGAGCTGTTCTTGTCTGATTTTATTTTTTGCTTGCATGTTGGCCTCCACAGCAGTCCATAGCCAAAAGGCTAGAGCAGAAGGATGTCCCACATCTAGCTGTGGAGTCAGCCATTGGCCAGCCACTTTGCCTGTTAGTGTACACCTGCTGCTGCCCTCAGTAAGTAAATACAGTGTTGAATTTCCTTCTCACTATTGTGTTTCAAAGAATTTAACTGTTGTTGCTGTGCTGCTATTGTCTTGACCTTAATTATTTCAACCGATTTATCCTATGATTGATCTTCAACAACTGCATTTCTTATCTGTTGAAACGTGCCTTGTATTAGAGTTTAAATATGACTTTCCTACTTACTGCCTGCATTTATTTACTAATACCACCTTTTTTGTTTATATTGCTGCTGTGATTTTTCATATTTAATTTCCTGTCAGGGGCTATTACTGTAGCATCCATCTGGGTTAGAACATATCCCTTCCTTATCATTAACTGCTGCCTCTCCCCCTCATGGGAGGACCATTTTCCCCTCCCTTCTGAATTTTAAATATCTGTCCTTTTCCCTAGCTGGCTGTGCCCAAATTTCCTCTTTTTGTTATATTTTCACAATACCATTGTGAAGCCTATTAGTTCTTTTAACGCTCTATTTTTCTAGGTGTTCCCATATTTCTCCTTTTGTATCAGGGTTTAACTTTTATATTCCATCTTCTAATTTTATTAACCCTCAGTCTCATTTTGATCTAGGTGAAGCTTAAATTTCTCTTTTTACAACTGCACAGTGAAGCTATGCTGACGTCTTACTATTACACATAGAGAGAAAGGGGTCTGGAAGCATATGACTAGATACCTAGACTGTGTCCTTCCACAGTGGAGCTGAAGCACATGCTGTCCTCTCCATTGACCACAGTGCTGTCCCCACCCCGGGCTTATTATTTTCCTGCTCTTCGCTCATTTCTGATTCACTTCTGTGTTCGGAGCTAACATTTGCTTTCCAAGCATGTGGAAACTTCCCTGTCATCCCCATATTTATATGTTTCCCTGGTGTCTAGTGCCACCCCTTGCCCTCCAATTGCTCTCCCCATATTTGTATAATGTTTCCCTGGTGTCTAGTAGCCCTAGTGAGCTGTCAATCAATGAGTGCATACTGTTTACAGTATGCAGTCATTGACAGCTCAGCTGGAGACCAGACAGCAGAGAGTGAAAGGCTGTGCTGGTCGCTGGCTCAGGGTTCAGATGGGGGGAGTGGGGTGGTGGGGTACTACCTGCTGGGGTGGGGATCAACAAAACCACCAGGGTCAGGCTGATATAGTATACGAGATGGTCAGGATAGGAAGGGGGGTCCATTATACCACCAGGGACTGATCTATTTATTATATGGGAAGGTCAGGGTTGGGGGGGCTTGCTAGACCACCAGGGAAGGTTACTTCTTATAACAGGAGCAGAACAGGGACAGGGAGGGGGATCACTAGACCACCAGGGAAGGTTAACTATTAAAGCACCAGCAGAATGGGGATAGGCAGGGTGACCACTAGACCATCAGGGAGGGTTATCTATTTTAACACCAGCTGAACGGGGATAGGGAGGGGGACCGCTAGCCACCAAGGAAGGTTACTTATTATAAAACAGGCTGATTGGGGATGGGGGGACTGCTAGCCACCAGGGATATGTTTTTTTTTTATCATGGGGCTGGCAATCGGCATGGGGAGGGACCACTAGCCATCAGGGCAATGTTATTTATCATTGAGCCAGTGGTCAGTGGGGAGGGACCACTAGACACCAGGAGTAAAATTGTTATCATCAGGTTGCTGATCATTGGGGGGGGAGGAGGACCACTGTACACCAAAAAGTTTTATTTTTATCATCGGGTTGATGATTGGCAGGGGGGGGACACTAGACAACAGGGACTGCTGTGTTCAGGGCTGGGGGGAACTGCACTTCCTCCACCAATTGCTAGGGTTGTGTGGGATTAAGTTGGGGTTTCAATTGGCAGTATGTGCGCTGCACAAGGGGACCATCCAAAATGGCCTTACGTAGAGCACATACTCTGTATATTGGACTGTGCCAATATTCAGGTCCCCGCCCCTTCATTTACATTGTGCTCCCTCTCTGACTATTTCCCAGATGCAAACCAAGTTTGCCCACATTAACCGGGATTTTGAATATTGCCCATCCGCACTTGGCCCGTTTTGCACAGGCAACCACAGTTATGCACCTGGGTAGTGTTTTGAATATCAGGCCCATGGTGTTTGGCAAACCAACCTCCATGCATCTTTCTTACTCCCTCCCCCTTACCTAATCCCCTCTTTGTGCCATCCACTCTCTCTTCAGACCATCCATTACCCCTTCAGATATTTTAATAGCTACTGCCCAGTCCCTTATACACTACCTTCACCTGTCCCCACCCCTGCCACTGCTAGCTGTCCCTGGTCCTAGTTCTGTTTCCGAGAAAGACTGTGCTAGGTTTATCCTGCACCTATCAGCTCCTTGGTGGTTAACAACATCAGCTATCCTCCTCAGTTTAAAAGACTGTCAACATAAGCATCCAATTTCTGCTCCAGTGCACTAGTCCACTTCCTTTGAATAGCCTTCTGTCCAAGAATCCTCCCTAGTCCTCCACAAACCCATATCCCTCCTTCCAGCACCATTCCTTCAGCCAGACATTGAATGCCTCAGGTTCCTCCTTCCTTACCCTTCCCTATCTCATACAGGCAACACCTCCGAAAAGGTCAATATGACTATCTTCCCCATTAGCCTAGTCTGTCTAGCCTTTGGAAGTTGGACTTAGTAACCTCCAGACCATGGTTTTTCAAGTCATTCATACCCAAGAGGACTAGGACGTATTGTAACTCTATCATCCTGTCTAACATCTTCCCTATCCTGGCCTCATCTCTCGGGACTGATGCTCTAAGAAGGCATCTTGCAAACTCATCCACACACACCTCTCTGCACTCTTTATTATTGAGTGTTCAACTATGTAGCAGAGACATACAATTTCAGAATGGGGCACAAATGCATTATTTGGAATTTGGCAGGGTTAAAAAGTTTCAGAATGGGGTGGGAACATGCAATTTTAGAATATGGTGGTGGCAAACAATTTCACAATGTGACGGTGACATGAAATTTTGGCACATGGTGTGGATGCACATTTTCAGAATATGATGAGGATGCACAGTTTTGAAATGCGGCAATGACTCATAATTACCAAATGTGACAGGAACACACACTTTTGGAGTGTGGCTGGGACACAATGTCAGAATGTGATGGGATGTGCAATTTCTGAATATGGCAGGGATGCACAATATCAGACTGTGGCAGGGACATGCAATTTAAGAATGTGGTCGATGAGTACAGTTGTGGAATGTGGCAGGGAGAAGCAACTTCACAATAGAATTTTGTGTCCTGCCAAATTCTGACTGTGCACATCAACACCAAATTCCTAAATGTGTGTTGCTGCCACATTCAGAGATTGTATGACCCCACCACATTCCCAGTGTGTGCATTACTGTCACATTCCAAGATGGCATGTCCACACTGCATTCTATGACTATGCATCTTCTTCACATTCCAGGACTGTGCATCCCCCACATTTTGTGACTACATGTCCCTCATTCCAAAGTGATGTGACCATACCACATTTGAGACTTTGTCCTTGCCACATTCTGAGATTGAATGTCCCTCATTACAAAATTGCGTCCCCAACAAATTCCAGTATTGAGCATACTTACTACATGTTATGATTACATGCCCTTCATTCTAAAATGATGCATCTCCCCATTCTGAGATTGCATGTCTCCACCACATTCAAAGATTGCATGTTCTCACCACATTCTGAGATTTCATATCCCTTATTCCGAAACTGTGTCTGAACACATTCTGAAATTGTCCTTACCACATTGCAAAATTGTATGACTAGGCTGCATTCTGAAGTCCATCACTAAATGTTTCATTATTAGATTTCAAGTAAGGATAATAAACTGCATGAGTCATAATACATGACTATAATGCTTTCCAAAGATACTGCAGGCTTGACAGTCGAGTTGCCATTCTCTGGATTATGCCATACCATTGATTCCACTGTATTTCTTATTGCACATGTAAAAAGGTTTTAGTTCAGCTTCGATTTTGGGATTATAAATTCGTGGAACAATTTTTAATCTTGTAATGTTTTATATATTTATTTATTTATTGGATGTTGTTAACCGGGTAGGCTTGCTGAGACAAGATGTCCCTTTCTCAGGAGCGACCCATAATTAATTACGTACATCATACATAACCATCAGAGAACATTTGAGTTTATAAGAAATGAACCATGGAAAGTCTAATCAGATTACACCACAACAATGACAATAACAACCAAAGTTTTATAGGATTCAATATAGAGTTGCAGCAGGACAATTGTAATACAAGTAAGCAAGAGGACCAGTTTAAGAACTTAAGCGAAAGCAAGTACCTTAACTACTTACAAATAGTTGTCCCTTAAGGGAGGTTTTAAAAACATCAAATTAGGACATTCAAGTACACTGGTGGGGAGGTTATTCTTTAGTCTAGATGCACCTGAGGCAAATGATCTCGGACAAGCAGCAGATAAGCTCCTTGGAACTGTTAAAAGTAGCTGAAAAGACAAACAGAGGAGCCTTCTCTGTGGTTTGAATGCCAGTATAGAAGCAAGATGAGGGGGAGGAGAGTACAGGATTTTATAGGCCAGACAGATCACAGGGTATTGAAATCTACTTCTAGAGGAGGCCAGTTTAATGCAGTGAGAACCATGCAGTGATGCTCCCTCCTACTAGCTCCCACAATAAAGCGAGTCACCTGATGGTATAAGGAATTTAGCTTGGACAGTTCAGTATCTTTAAGTGAGGCTTAAACAGAAGCACCATATGATAGGACAGGCAACAGTGTGCTACTGACTATGGACAGCCTTGCCTCTTTAGTGAGGTGGGGGTTTAGCTGGTAAAGGAGACACAATTTCTGATTAAGTACCTTGGCAACTTAATTGATATTGGGCTTGAGAAAAAGCTCCTGTTCCACCAATAATCCTAAGTATTTCACTGAGTCCACAGTTTCAGTGACATCAGCCTTGAATGAGCAAACTAACTGGTAATTCATTCTTGCAGGACCCAGCCTTCAGTTACTCAAAAGCACGGATATAGTTTTTTTGGTGTTTAAGAGAAGCTTATTAAATTTAAACCAAGATTTGAATAACTGAAAGTCAGCCTTGAGACCAGACCCAAATGATGCCAGGTTTGAATTACACGTATACAGCACCGCATCAGCTGCATAAAGCAACTACTTGGCACCATCACCATTTTCTGGCAGATCGTTAATGAACAGAGAGAACAGCATAGGGCTTCAAACTTAGCCTAGGGGAACACCAGCCATGATCTCCTGCATAGAGGACTGGCTACCCCCCACCACCATTTCACCAGCTAATTGCATCCAGATGGATAGTTATAGAACCATTAGTAAGACAACTGGTCAAAATCCAACCTCCTTAGTCTAAATAAAAGAAGATCATGATTTATCAGGTCAAATGCCTTGATTGAGTATATAAAAACAGCACCAGTTGCTTGACCAGAACTCCATAACATTGAACAGATTTGTTGTGAGGCGAAGAAGGTCAGTGTCAGTGCCATGATTCTTTCTGAAGCTGTGCTGAGGTTCTGCTAACAAAGTATTTGTCTCAATGTACACCTGCAACTGGTTACAGACCAGTCTTTTTTATGTTTTGGCCAGGGTACAGAGACTGGATATGGGACAATAATGTTCCATGGATTCCTTAGCACCACCTTTATACATGGGGACACATGGGCAACTTTCTGAACTCTAGGTATATCACACTACAGAAGGGACATGTTGAAGAGAGCTGCAATGGGAGCAGCAAGGATAGCGGCACCAAGTTTGAGTAGCTTGGGCTTAGGAGTTTCATAGTCAGCAGTACCATCTGCTTTTATCCTAAGCAGTTGGTCTAGCACCTCCTTTCTAGAGAACAACTTAAAGTGAAATTCTGGGTGATTGAGCAGTGGTTCAACAAGGTCATGGAAGGGAGGTTTTGAGGAAGAACCACCATGAGGCTCCTTATAGTTACTGAGCAGGATCCATTAAGAATCTGTTAAATGCATCAGCAGTAAGGGTTGGGTCACTTATTGCTTTAGCATCATAAAGGATTACACAGGAGGGGGTACTCACTTTACAGGTACCTTTTAATAGAGAGTTCACTTAGGACCAGAACCATTTAGGGTTATGCATGTTGTTGGACTGAAGAGTCTTTACGTAATTAACCTAGGCCTTTTTGAGGCTAACCTTACACAAATTTCTCAGAGACCGGTAATATTCCCAGTCTTGTTGCAGACCAGAGACTCTGTAAGTACCCCAGGCTTCATCCACCTGTTTCATCAGCTTATGGAGGTCTGAAGTAAGCCATTTGAGACAGAGACCTTTTACTGTCCTCTGAACCAGTGGGTATGTTTTTGGCTATGCAAAGGAAACTGTCTACCAAGAATTCCAGGGCCACATTAACATTTTCAACCCTTCCTATGTCAGCCCAACTAACAAAGGCAAAGTAATCGAGAATTCTAATCATGTAAATCTTGTATACTGCTGAAGCATCTTGCAACCATTCCTATAGCAAAGATTTTACATTGGTGAATGCCTTATGCAGTCTTAAACCATTCTATTTTTGCATGTCATAAAAGCTATAATTGTTTGGCTTAATAAAAAGAAATGACCAACTGACCAAGAAGAACTGCATTCTGAAATTGCGTCCTTGTTTCAAACATTCTTTTGACCGTATCACATGCTAAAATCTCATCACTGCATATTCTGCAATTGAGTACAACCTTGGCATTCCAAAGCTATGCCCACCGCTACATTTAACAAACTCTGGTCAGAGCTAACATGGCTGCTATGCATTAAAATGAAACACCGTTTTAGTTTGTTTTTTATTTTGTTACAGAAGTCCATTAAATAATGTAATGTTTTAATTGATATAGTCTACTTTGACTTGTTTTGTTGTTGAAGTGTGATGTGTTAGGGGATTGGGCAGGTGGGGAGCAAAGGGCATGAACTACCTTCCAAAATCTGGAATGGTTGTTATGGTTCTCCTGGAGGGAGGAGGAGAAATATTATTTTTTGGCAAGTCTGATAGCTCCAGTGCAGGCATTCCAAAAATAGCAACATTTTAACAAATTAACAAGAATACCAGAGGCCTTGTAAGTCTGCCATGCTTGGTCACGAGCATGCCGACAGGCCAGAAGTTCGGCTGTCGTCCACAGGAGATGGGAGCCTCAGACTCTGCTTTTCCTTATTGAAGCATGCTGATCTCAAACGTTCAATTACTGGGTTTTGAAGTAGGCCAAAGCTGAGTCAACAGAGGAGTCATTTGCTATTGGAGACCAGTCAATACTGACAAGTTCCTCGTGAAGGGGTGTCAAGTCAAGTTACCAAAAAGAGCAAAGGTGGAGGATATTTGGCAGTGCTTTGGGGTGATGGATTTTACGCACGCAGTAGACCACATGATGATCACTAAGTGCATCTGGCAGGATTTCTGATGTAACTACCCAGTGGGGGTGAGATGATAGCACCTAGTCAATTAGAGAGTACTTATCTGATTTGTGGTTTAAACAGGTTGGGTCAGAGATCAATTGAGTGAGATTCAGGGAGGAGATGTGGTTACAAAATTTGGATTATGTGCTGGAAAGCCAATTTATATTGAGATCTCTGAGGATGAGGAGTTCACCAGAAGAAGACTGGGTAGTGAGATTAATGATGATGTCTGAAATGGAGGAAGATGGGAGGCTAGGACAGCAGTAGATAACCCCTACAAAGATAGGAAGGGAGCAGGGGAAGTAAAGTTTTAGCAACAGAAGCTTCTAGGCAGATGGGGAGGTAATAGAGAGGCAAAGGGAATATTGGATGGATGATGCGATGTACATAGCTGCCTCCCCACCCCTGATTGACCGGTCCTGCCGAATGTGGGAGTAGCCAGGGATAGAGATAGAAGAACTGGTGATTTTGGAAGAGATCCATGATTCAGTGATGATCATCACACTGGGTTTTAGGTTAACCATAAGAGACTGAAGCAGATCAATCTTTGGGAGAAGGCTCCTGATATTGAGATGGCGTACAATTAATCCTTTAGGGAGATCACCGAGGGGAAGATGGGATGGCCCTGTATTGGGTTCAGTATCACCTGCAGAAAGGAGTAGTAGAATGATAAGCAACTTGGAGGGGATAGATGTACGCTTCTGAGAGAGGGAGGTTGTATAAGATAAAGAGGAGGGAGTAGGAGCAGGGGAGTGTCAATGTGTGGACTGTATGGAGTGAATGTAGGCTAAGTAGATACAAGGTGAGTGGAGGATGGAAGGGCCTGTGCATCATGGAGAGTGAAGAAGGGGGAGGAGGCAAAAGAATGGAAGAGAGGGGGAGGAGGAGGAATGAAGAAATGAGGGAGATGTTGGCAAGGCAGGAAGGGAAGTTGGAAGAAAGGAAGTAAGGGTACATAATAGGGGGAAGATAGAGAGGATAAGGAGGAACATAGTGTGGGGCAAGGAGATGGAGCAGAGATAGTAAGGAGGTAACAACGTGGAGGTAGAGGGGGTAGGATAAGGGAAGTATATGTATAGAAATAGCAAGGAAAGGAGACATGATGGGGAGGAAATAGATTAAATGGAGACAAGGGAAAAATGAAAAGAGTTCAGCAACAGTTTAAATAAACAGTGGTGGAGTAATTAACATAACTCTGCAAAAATGAAATAACAAGCTGAACTAAAAAATGAGTGAGAAGTATTGACTACAAGTCACAGCACAGTGCAGTAAAATAGATAATACATAGTGACTCACCAGAAGATGGTCCTTCCTCACTATGTACTCATTTCAACTGATCAGAGTGGCAAAATCATTTAGGACACTACTAAACAACTAATAGACACTTCAATACCCTTAAGTAGACCCCCAAAACACTTAAGTAGAACCCAACCCTAAATCAAGAATCTGTAACAGCCCCCCAACTTGTAGACTCCAAATTCTGCTGCGGTTAGAAAACTTAATGCAGCAAGTTATCAGTCTATAGCATTACAGATTAACACTTAAAGCCCTCATTACCCTTCATTGAGCAGTGCAGTTGAAACCCAAACTGCTCCGTTACCCCCCCACGACAATGACCAAACACAATGTAGTATTCCAAATACAGCACACATAAACTACTTAAAGTCCAACATTTACATTATTAAGCATCCCATATTAATCCCCCTTTGACTGTAACCCAAAAGCAGAATTCCAATACAGTGTATATAAAAAACACTTAAAACTTTAGGTTAACAGCCTTGAGCATTACAGATCAAGTCCCCCCGTGACATTAACCCAAAAACAGAGGTACATTTACCAATAGCCATGAGCATTGTCTCAGTTCTAGTCATAGGCTTCTCACACTCCACAGCACTGTGCTCCTCCTCCTCCTTTCCTTTTCTGTCCAATCCCCATTTAACTGCTCTGCCCAGTCTCATTCATGCAGACTTCCTCCCAATGTTTCTAGTAAATCTTCCTCCCAATGCTTCTAGTTGATGCAGGGGAAACCCACAGAAAACTTCCTCCAGATGTGTCTATTAGGTGAAGGGGCAGAGGGGGTCCCATGTTGGGACAGAGCCAGCCTTCTTTCCCTGTGTTACTCTCAGACTGAGCTTGTGCTGTGTAGTGCAGCTTAACTGGATGCCTTATAAAATCATCCTCCCAATGTTTCTAGTAGGTGCAGAGGCTGGATGCTATGGCCATTCCTGGCAGGGAGGCCATTCTTAGCAGCTTAGCTGGACTCCTTGTAAAACCTTCCTCCCAATGTTTCTAGTAAATCTTCCTCCCAATGCTTCTTGTTAGTGCAGGGGAAGCCTACAGAAAAACTTCCTCCAGATGTGTCTGTTAGGTGCAGGGGTAAAGGGGGGCTCATGTTGGGACAAAGCCAGCCTCCTTCTCCTGTGCTGCTCCCAGACTGGGCTTGTGCCAGTTCATAAGATGCAGAATAAGTTGGGGGGGTGGGGGAGATAGGAAATTTCACTTTTAAGAAGTCAGGCAACACTTTCTCTGGCTATTGCACTGGTATCTGTTTTTTCAAAGATAGCTCAGTGCACATTAAACAGAGATTTACAAAAGCAGTAAGCAGCTGACAAAGGACTTCTTATAGTTTCCATTCAGAGCTGAGACCAGAACTGCAAAGGGTTAACTGCAGACAAGACAAATCAGGAGAGACAGCTCATATTACAGCTTCCAGAAATGCAATTAGCTCTGTAGTGGGCAGTTCTGTTTCACGCTACACTTTCTTCAAGAGCAGATTTCTTTATAAAACAGTCCTCGTTTCTAGAAAACACTTATATTGTGAAAATCAGTGGAGTTAGCACTATGCATGAAGCTATTTATCCTATATGCACCCAAACATGATTCAGAATGCTCAGAGAGATAAGAGTCCAGATGTAGTGCAGGCAAGGCTGACAGGAAAGGCAGACAGAAACAGACCACAGCTTTAAATGAGATAGCTTCGACCGAAGCACTGATGTATGTCCACTCCGAAGCACTCAGGGGAATAACACAGTCATCATGTCCTGTCAGTCCCCTCTCTCTCTCTCTCTCCTAGTGATGCCAAAATGTTTCCAGGGTTCTGCCCAAGCAGCCGTAAAAACTACCTCCTTGCCACATTGTAAAGTGCAGTACCATGCATCTGAACATTCTGGAAATGTGTGCACTGCACCTAACTCAGTGTTATTTTTTTTGTCAGCTGATTACTACAACTGCAGTTTCTTAAACTTTGGAGACATACATCCTATAAAGTTGCTGGCAGGGAGGACTAGGCTGTGAGTTCTGAAGCTAACATCATCAGTAGTTCTTCACTGAAACCAGCTTTTTTCCCCCCCAACAGGCAGTGAAATCAAGGTTTCGAAATGACTTGCAATGTTCAAAAAAGTAAGTTTTGTTTGTTTATTAGATTTCTACAAAGCACCTCTCCAGGGCTCAGAGTGCCCTACGATAAATAAATCTACCATAGCAACATAAAACCACTATACAAACTTCACCCATTCATACAAAAAAATCCTCTTATAGAATACTGTGCATGCACAGACCTAACAACAACTTCACTAAGCCGCTCTGGTTAGGGGAAGCTCTCAGAAGTTGGTAACTCTTTAGTTTCTTCTTGAATGAGAATACAGAACTGGCAATGTGAACCCCTTCAGGGAGAGAGTTCTATAGGGTAGGGGCTGCCACTGAAAAAGCCTGATCACCAGCAGACTTCAGTCGCGAAGAAGGAACAGCCAACAAACCCCTTCACTAGATCTTAAATCCCTAGGTGGGATGTGGGGAATTAAAAAATCACTGTGGTACTCTGGGCCCAGTCCATTCGAGGCTTTAAGCATCAACAAAAATAACCAGAAATCAATGCGCAACTTAACAGGTAGCCAGTTCAGAACCCGCAGTGAGGGGGTACTATGCTGTGACCTCTATGTGGAGGTCAGGAGTTTCACTGCAGCATTCTGAACTAGGTGCAGGTGATGCAACTGACCTCCAGGTGTGTCTTTTATAGAGTGCACAACAGTAGTCAAGCTGGGAGAACATGAGGGCATCGACTAATGCTGCTAGATCGGTAGAATCTAGCGGTGGTCACAGTCCAGCAACATTATAAAGATGGTAAAAGCAGTTCCTGACCACAGAAGACACCTGCAAAACAAGTGTCAACTGTCTGTCAAGAACATCTCCCAGACTGTGAACATCCTCTGCTGCCTGAAGATGCACCCCTCCCCCCCAAAGAGAGGAAGGGAAGAGTTAGCTGAAATCTGCTTCTCCAAGCCCACCACTAGCAACCCAGTCTTGGTTGAGTTCAAAGCCAGCCAATTTAGGCCACCCGAACCCTAATTATAGCCGAGCAATGTTCTAATTTTAGCACAGAAGACACCCTGTCAGGAGCAAAAGACACATACAACTGGGTGTCATCTGTATAGTAGGGGATCCGGTCAAAATCGCGCAACCAGAATCGCGCATGCAATTATAGCGCGTTCAATATCGCGAATGTAAAAGAAAGCGTATAATCAAAAATGCGCTTACCACTATAGCGCGATTCATCGTCCGTTCCTATTATCTGTCCCCCTGGCTACCAACAAATACTGCAAATGCATGACAATGGTATGTTAATCCTGATTCCAAATTGCGCGATTCATCTAGTTTTAGGGAAACATGATTGGTTAGGGACACAAATCAGTGCTGCACGTCCGTTCCTATTATCTGTCCCCCCTGGCTACCAACAAATACAGCAAATGCATCACAATGGTATGTCAATCTTTATTATTAAAAATCATTTATCATATCATTTCATATGTTTCTTATGCTTGCAACTGGAAATTATAAGCAATCCCACATAAATATTCCATCCTGGGGCGTGAGCTGTATTCTCTGACATGTCATGATTAGCGCGCATGTGTGATTTGGAACTGGCTATAAAGATCTTTGCTTCATTTTAACTCTTCAGGTGTCAGTATAATGGCGGTACGCTTCTTGAAGAGCCAGAAGGGTGGTGATCTAGCAGTACTTGATGGATATATTTACCGGAGAGAGCGAGTGACAGCTGACAAAATGTACTACAAGTGCTTAGAGTACGATAAGGGTCACTGCACTGCTCGAATTCACCTGAAAGGTGAAATTTTGCTGAAATCCGTTGGGGATCACAATCATGTCCCTGACCCTGCATCTCTGGCTGCAAAAGAGGCGGTTTCTGCAATGAAAGAAAGGGCTGGTACCACAGTCGAGACAACACACCAAATAGTTGCTTTAGCAGTGTCTCAACTCTCCCCTTCTGTTGAAGCAAATGATACAAATGAAGCAAAGATCTTTATAGCCAGTTCCAAATCACACATGCGCGCTAATCATGACATGCGCAATTTTGCTTCAGCGCTATTAAGACCTTGCGCGATTTTGATCGCTCTATTTCTGCATGCGCGATTCGTGCCGCGTGATTTTGACATTGAACCATATAGTAGTGAAATGCCGCACTGTAGTGCCTTAAGATCTCTCCCAGTAGCAGCATATATACTGAGAACAAAACAGGTGAAAGCACTGAACCTTGAAGAACACCACAGTCCAGAGTACCCATCAGCGAATGCAAGAACTGAGCACTACCAAGTGCTCCCTTCCACTAAGGAATGACCAGAACCATTGTAACACAGTCCTGGACAATCCCCCATGCTCCACAAGTCTAGCCAACAACATTGAATAATCAATGGTGTAAAATGCTGGTGAAAGATCTAATGTAGCAAGATCACAAAGGAGATTTCCCTGTGATCTCTTGTTAGGAAGAGATCATTCCATACCCTGATCATGACTGTCTGCATGATGTGCTTGCTGGGGAAACCAGATTGAAATGGCTCAAAGAGGTGATTATTTTCAAGATGTCTCACAAGCTAGGCCACAACCACCTTCTCCCCAACCTTAGCAAAAAAGGGAAGATTAGAGACAGGATGAAAATTGACAAGTGCATCTGGATCTAACAATGCCTTCTTAAGGAGGGGCTTCACCACTACCCCTTTTTAGGGGCGCAGACAACAGCCCCTCTCAGAGAGAAGCATTTACAATACATTGCCGATACAGGAACCAACTGCCTTTACCCACCCTTAAGCAGATGGGTGGGATGAGGGTCCATAACACATATGGTACACCGCAAACCTGTTACCACCCGTAGGACCTCCTCCTCATCCAGTTGTTGACATTCTCCCCAACCATTCACTGAACCACTTGCACTCCGCTTTCTATCCCTACTGACCACAGACTGGGTAGTGGAGGAAATCTGGTCATGAATGCTCACACCCTTGGCTTCGAAGAGCTCATTGAACCACTCACACTTCTCACTGGAAACAAGTTCCTTATGGTGTGGACAATCAGGATGTAATACATTGCCTACAACACAGAAAAGTGAGGCAGGACAGTTCTCCACTGAAATCACAGCACAAAATAAATCCTTCTTAACCGCTGTGATGGCCTCCCAGTATGCTTTAAATGCTCCTCCAGGACAAGGCTGTCAGCACTTGACCGTGACCTCCTCTATGTGAGCTCTAACTTATGACCTGCGGCTTTCATCTGCTGAAGCTCGGGAGTAAAATAAGGAGTGTTTCAGTGAGAGGTCTTCGGGCATGAACGGACTGGTGCCATGGTATCCAGTGCTACAGAAACAGCCTGATTTTAGGCTTCCACTGTGGCACTGAAACCCCTGGTAGAGACCTCATCCAGGCCCAAAGTGTCCAAAAGAGCCAGAAATCTCATGGGATCCAAATTCTGTTTAGAACAGTAGTGGATCACTTCCAGAGCTGGAGATAATTTCTTAATGGCCTCAGCATTAACCAAGATAGTTCAGTGGTCTGACCAAATGACAGGCTCCACTGAGATATAACCTACCTCCAACCCCATCAAGAAGATGAGGCTGAGTGTGCGGCTTGCCAAGTGCATGGCTGTGGTAACCTCCTGACTGAAACCCAGTTCTCCTGTGAGCTGGAGCAGCTTGTTTGCAAACACATGCAAGGGGTCATCAACCCTGGCACTGAAGTCTCCCAGGACAAGAGCCCTTGGGGACTCCAAAGCCCAGTGCAATAGCCCTTCAGCAAACTCCTGCAGGAAATTCCTGGCCCCTCTCAGAGGGCAGTACTCAAGGACCACTTTGCATTTTGGACCAGACAAACACTCCATGACCACACACTCAAAAGACCCCACATTCATGATGGAAGACACCATATAGTTTACGCCAGCTCTAATATAGATGGCCACGTCATTCCACCTGCACCCCAGCCTTGGGTGGTGTACCAGTGAGAAACCCAGAGGGACCAACTCCCCCAGAACATGCCTGGTGGATTTGTTCAGCCAGGTCTCCATGATACACACCAGGTTGGAGTGTGAATCAGAAATGATATCACATATAATTGCAGCCTTATATATAAGTTAGAAATGTAATTTTTGGTATAAGGCTGATCCTAATTCTGCAATTTAGTTCTCTTGACTAGACCCCTCTTTAAACTAGATGTGATTTTGGATTCTAACTGGTAAAACAAGTGGTCTGTGTAGTTTTTCATTATGCAGGGATTGGAATTAAATTTTGTAGCCATTAGATGTCATAACCTTTAACTGGAATAATTCACTTGTCCCACAGACATTTTAATGGCCCACATTATTTAATTTATTTATTTATTTATTTCAAATTGGTAACTGGGAGAGGCACACTGAGCTGAAGCTCATTTCCAGGTGAGGCCAAGGGGAAGGGGAGAAGCACAATTACAAACAAAATGTACTTCAAGAAATGTCAGCTCCTCTTACAAAAGCCATTGGGACTAGTTAAGGAAGAACTTTACTGATCTGCTTCAGTATCTACAGTACCAGCACTGGACAAGTGGGTCAGTGCTGGTTTTAGACTCTGATCTTTTGCCATTAAATGGCACATGAACTGACTGAAATAGCACTGTGACTTGTGAATTTAGTGAGCAGTTTTTGAGACTTTATTAAGCTTGTCATCTGACCTCTGATTTACTTTTTAGAGTTCACGCAGCTGTCATCTTAAGCAAACAACCATGCTGAGCAATGTATGTGCACTTTGTTCAAATCTTGTAAACTTGAAACTTAGAGTGAACTTAGGGGTCATTTTATGCCATGTTGAGTTACGCAGCTTATTCATTCTCTCCCACTCTGTCTCCCAAAAAGACCTAAGTGCACTTTATTTCAGATGCAAGTTTTTATTTATCTTTATATAATATAAAGATAGATGAATAAAGATAAAGACAGATGCAAGTAAACAGAGAAAACATTACCAGATGTACGCATAGTTCCATTCTCTAAACGAATCTGCGGTACATGGAACTTGTGCCAGCAAATGTCACAGACACACAGCAAAATGTTTGTATCACCTTCAGAGTACATTTTAGCAAATATACTGAAAATAGGGCACAAAATGTTCACTTTTTAATGAGACACAGGTGTGTCAGAACTGACAATGTAAAAACAATATTCAATAAATGCAACTACTGTGCGACAATATAATTACAGTTTGGTATGGATTGTTATTTAAATTTTCTTCCAGCATGTAAAAGTAAACCTGCTTAAATTATCACCTGAAGAAAACCAGGGTTGTTTCTTGATCTTAAGTCCACCATTGCCAGAACCACTGCATTCGTCTTCATCATCACAGTCTCCACTTTCTAGTGCATCTCCTTCTGTTGTTCCCATGTCATTATTTCCAGTCCTTGATCGGGGTATTGCAATTCCCTTTAACAACTGAAATAAATAAAAGATAGACATAATGTATTTCGGGGTCAATTTAAAAACATTCTTACAAATGTAGTGGCAAGAGGGGTTATGCTCAAATGCTACCTCTGTAATGCACTTTGCATTTTTTATGCACTTTATTGTCTGCAAAAATGTTGAACTGAACAAGTTAATGAGACTTTATGCTCTTTGTAACCTTGAACAAATTATTTGGCATCCTTATCCTTCTGTTCTTCCAGCTATAAAGCAAAGCACCACAAAAATATGATATCAAATATTAATTTGGCTATCTTGAATAAAAAGTTAAGGAATAAAAAAACCCCATAAAGCTAGGATGGGGAACTATGCCCATTCTGAACAATGTTCAACAGAAAATGTTATGACAACAGGAATGTGAGGGGACAGGCATCAAACAAAAATATGACTAGAACCAATTTTGTGATAATGTTGAAAAACAATGCCATAAAATGAAAAACAAAGCTGCTTATACCAAATAGTTTAAAACTGAAATAAGACAGAGCTGTGAATAATTGAAATGAGTTTACATTTTCTTCAGTCTTTTCGTGCGACAGGTTAGAAAATAAAACATAGGCGTTTCACATACTGTTATACTTTACTCACGGTCAGCTATTGCTCGTTTCTGACATAGAACAGCAGGAATGATAATGACTGCACTAGCCTGATAACTGAAATATACATGAAAAGCAATTAAGGCATCTAGTTATAAATCACTACAACCAATTAGAAGGCTGGCAATTCAGGTTCTTTCCATGTTTGCAACAAATTCTGATGGTTTTAATTATGTGGGTATTTAAGACACAGTACAGTTGTCCTTAATTTTAGACAGAGTTCTCAGCAGACCTTCAGTAGGGGTAATCTTGATTTTACCACTTGGTGTCACTCTGTGCCACACTGATAGTGTCACAGAGACTCATAAGTTCAATAGATTGTGTTACCGGTAATCAATATACAGTAAGTTTATGAGTGCAGCTGATCGGGGAGTGCTAAATATCAAAGCTGAATGATGACCGCTCAAGGCTTTTTGAAAAAAGCGCTGCATAAACCAAAATCTTGAAGAAATCTTGTTTATTATCTCCCAGTGTCCTGATGTTTCACCATATAGGTTTATTCACTGGACTTATACACATATAAATATATTTAGCAATTAATACAGAGCAAATGGTTTTAAAATGTTGTAACTCTGTAACACCTGGTAGTAACTCATTGTGATAGATATTAAATAGAGAATAAAGTATGGGTTGGGGTGTGTAACGAGAAGTTTACACACACGAGGATTAGATGCTACATAAACCCGAGGCGAAGCTCAAGAGGTTTATATCTATCTAACGAGGCTATAATGTCTTTCAGTTTACATCCCGACCCATATTTTATTTTATATAATTGCTGGGTTTCCCTTTTTCACCTCAGCAATTATATAAAATAAAGAGCTTCCAGTGCATCCACGGTGAGGTTTTGTTTTTGTCCGGTGCCCAGATTTGAATATCGGCATATTTGATTCGGCATATTTCAAAACCGCTTTCTTTCTTTTTATGTCCAGGTTTCTGAAGTATCCACTGTGTATCAGAGGAAAAAATAAAAGAACTTACCGCCGAGTTTTTCTGGCGGTGCTGTTTCAGGAGAGATGGAAGCGGTGAGCGGTCTTGACTGGTGGCGCTGCTGTGCGAGCATGCGCACAGCAAGGGGAACCGTGGACGTGTTTGCCATTATAAACACTCCTTTATAATGACAAATTACGCCATGGTTTCCCTGTGGGGAAAAAGGGGAAGCCAGTTATTATATACTGTTGTTAATGTTCAGTTTTTTCTTTTACTGTATTTTCTCAGCTTGTTTTATTTATAATGACTGCCTGCAAATATATACTGCAGATATTTCTAACTACAATTACACAAAACAATAAGTAAATGTAAATCCACCAATCACCATGTGCTACCATCACATGCCCAATGTTATAATTTTACTGTGCCATGATTATTGCTGCTACCCAGTCACACACCTGCCAGTAAGCACTCTTTGCCCATCTGCTACTGTTCATTATATTAAATTGCCTGAATAGTGCATAGTCTGTTGGGTAAAAAAGAACAGTACCTTTTTACAGTTGGTAAATAAGCACACACTGAAGCGTTTCACCATCTGTGCCCTAATATATCAGCCTATAAATGGACTCTGGACTCCTAACTGGTGAGTGTTCGGTGACCTTACAAAGGTGTTTGACCAGGTGTGTTACTTGCTCCTCAAAAACAAACTCATCTCCCTTGGTGTTTCCCCACTTGCATATACGCTGGTTCTCCAACTACCTAATGAACAGAAAAGAGCACGTTTGTCTCCACTCCACTACCTTCATCCTGGCTAACATTACTGAGGGGGTTCCACAGGGCTCTATACGAGGCCCACTCCTTTTCTCTGTTTTTATCAAAAATATCTCTGATGTTGCCCCAGGCTGCAGTTCTCTGTTATATACAAATGATCTTACTCTTTACTACAGTGACCTGACTCTTCCTGCTATCCAAAATTCCCTCTCTGATGCCTTTGCACTAACTCAATCTTGGCTATCAGCAAACAAAGTCATCCTGAACAGCAAAAAGACCAGATCCATGTTCTTTGGCTCCAAGCAAAAACTCTGTGCTACCTCTTCAAAACCAACCATCTCCTGCATGGATAGATCCCCACTTGGGGATGTCAGTAATTCAAATACTTGGGTGTATGGTTAGACCCATCCCTTGATTTCTCCCCTAATGTCTCCTCAGTCTGAAAATCTGTAAGTGCAAAACTGGGCCTGGCTTTAATAGTCAAACACTGTATATCATCGGCTGCCGGACAGTCTATAGCTGAAGGTGTTCTCCTGCTAGGTCTTACGTATGGCCTCCTGGCATTTCTGGGTGTGGACAAAGCTGTCCTCTCTAGCTGGCATACAACATATTGTATATTAAAGTGTGTTGGTTTGCCCTGGCCTCCCAAAGCTCACACATCACTGTCTTGTCTACAGTGTGTTGGGCTGGCCTTCCCCTGCCAGCCAACGATCTCTTGCACTGTACCACTTTGTGGACAAACTCCTCAGACCAGGCTCTCCATCTTCTTCAGCAAGCCATCTGCAGCACCAGATCCCTACATACTCACTAAGGTCAGTGGACTCCCAGTTTCTCATTGAGCATCGGTGTTCCACCAGTCTGGGAAAACTGGTTTTATGCACCAATATGCTGGTACTGCCTTACCCCTGACTTATGTCTTTCTCCCAGCCATTGAATCTTCTGCATGGCCCTAAAGGACTCTTTGTGTCTACCTGGCCTTTGCTCCTGCTAGAAACTAAGGACTGGCCACCCTAGCACTGTGCACTTCCTGTGCAAATCTCTGTGTAATTGTTCTCTGTTAGCTATACATATACTCACAATTCCTGACACAGTCAATATCGCTACTTGTCCTGTACCATGCTCCTTTTTTGCAAACACTTTTTGACTGCACCTTCCAGTGTATTATGCTTGCACTGCTGCTTATTATGATGTCACTTTTTTAATCATAACCAGGACTGACTGATGTCCTCAAATTTATGCATACTGGTACTGTATATTTGGTCATTTATTTTAATCATAACCATGACTGACGGTGTTGCTCTCAAATTTACATAACTGTTACTGTTGTAGTCTGTTACTCTCCCAGGTCGTGCCTGAAAATAGGCAAATATATGCCTAGTGTATCTTACCTGGTATTGAAAACTAACTACCTAATTAAATAAATAATGTTGAACATATATTTAAGCAACACTCCACAACAGGGTGTGGGTTATGCTGAGGTTTACCCATGCCTGGTGTGATGTGTCATGAGGCTGCAGGCTGGGTGACTTAAACCACGCCAGAAGTGGGTAAATCCTAGAATTATCAACACCCTGGAGTGGATTATTGTGATTATACAATTGGTAGGAAGTAAAGGTTATACAATAAATTACTGAAAAGTAGATTTTTTAACAGTTTTTTTAAATGGATTTTTAGTGCAATATCCTTCGTCTGTAACTTAGTTTTTATTTTTCTTGTACGTTGTTGACTGAGAGAGAGAGAGTGTGTGGTGTCAGTTTCAAGGGACTGCTGTGCATGGGTGCAGGAATGCGAGTGTGTTGCAAGCTGTGAGCAGGGCACGTATGCAGGGGTGTGCACATTGCATTATGTCCGAGGATGACCTTATTTTACTGTCAGGCAGACCCTTTGATCTCCTGCGTGGAGTCCGTGGACAAGTGTTTTTTTTTTTTGTTTAATGATTATTATTATTATTGCTCTCTTGGCTGCTGATGTTTTTTTTTTCCTCACTTACAGGTTCGACCGAGAAACCTCTAAGGCATGCCCCCCACCCCTGCTAGCCTGCAGAAACCTATTCTAAGGCACACCCCCCTGCGCTAGCCTGCAGTCCATTCTGCCCCTGTGATTCATTACTGCAGGCTAGCAACAGTGGTGGCCTGTGTTAATTGGTCAGAATGAAGAAGGAGGAGGAGAACCTCTCTGTAACAGGTGGGAAGGAGTAGCTAGTTGTGCGCGCCATTACCGAGAGATGGACAGTCAGGTAGATTGTCCCAGAAATTGCGGTGCAGCTACAAGGACAATTGCTGAAATAGGATAATTTAGAAAAAAAATTAATACTTTCATTGTACGGTCTATTGCTGCCACTTACATCTGCTGCCAAAACTTTCAGGATTGAAGTCAGACAAGTCGAAGACCCGAGGAGAGGAGACAGCATGACCCGATGACTGGCTGACAGAAAATCCCTCCTGTGCAGTGTTGCGGCTCACACACTGGCTGGCTCAAAGATTGAAGAAGGACTGACACTGACTCACTCAGGAGGGTAAAGTACAGAACAGAGAAACTGGTGGGGCTTCAGAGGGTTGTGATGGATCATGGACTGACTACTGGTGACCTGAGGCTGAAGTGAGGGTGGAGCTCTTAAATATGTTTGGAACAGCGGAGTGTTGGGTCAGATGATGCTGCAGCCTGCATCTGTTGAACGGAGCAAAAAAGGAGGTATAAGTTTTTATTTGTGTTGCTTGCCTTTATTTTAAGGCTTTTAAACTTGCTATTTGCTGGTTGCCACACTGAAGTGTTTAACTAAACAATTACAAAGGGCCTTTAATTAACACAGGCAATACACTACTGAGTAGCTAATTGGTGGGGATGGTAAAAGGTAAGGGTTAGGAAGGATGGTGGACCCGTCTCAGTGGGCCTTGTCCCGATAGCTGCCTGCCGCCTGTGACATGTTTGCCAGCTAGCCTGCTTTGCTGGATCTTAATGGTCAGAGAAAGTAGCAGTGTTGTTGTGTATTGGTGGTGGTGTTGGAGTAAGTAAGTCACAGTCTGATGTCTTTGAAGGACTACAGGTCTGACTTTTAGACTTGTGGTGCACTGTGAAAAATGGTGAATCATGGCTGGCATGCATCACTGATGTGCAGCCACATGGTCGGGATGTTGTGGTTGGATTAAGGCAAGGCATAGCCGCATACAGCATGTTTGATGAATTTCATGAACATAACGAACAATCCGACTGCTGCTACACATGGTGCCGCACCATTTTTGATTTGCACAGTGCACTATGTTCCACTCTGATTGACCTGGTGCCCCTTATATGGAGGGAGATTGTGATCAGATCCATCCTCGATCTCTGAGCAAGTGACTGGCAGGCTACCACCATGGGTCGATTCTTGTACCAGTTAGGAGGTATGTAAAGTCTGAAAAATAGCCTGAATAACTGTCCAGCAGAAATTCAGTTGTTGCTCATTGGAGGGCCGGGGGGGGGGTTGATAGTGGGTGAGACATTCACAATTTATTGATTCTTCATTGCACGAGTGCCAGCCAAACACTGCTGTTAGTTGGTTCTTCTGGAGAGAGTGATATAGTTTTAACTAGTGTGGGTCAGGTGTAATAATGTGTTGCTGCTAACTAGCTTCTTGTGCTGCTACTTTTACTTAACTTGCTGCAAAGCCTACAAAATGTATGCAGCACAAGTGCACAATACAAGCAGACTACAGACACACCTTGGCCCACGTTGAGAATATTTTATGTGACTAAGACTAACAAGAAAAATACAAAATCACACATGCCCCCACAATGCAAAGCATCATGGGCTGCATATGCAAATCACCACAGAATGTTATGCTGGTCCAACTTTAAGCAGAATTGCATGGTGCCGAAAGGCCTCTCACACAGTTTGCAAAGGGTGCTAACAGAAGACATAGACACGTGTTTCGTCCTACCAGGACTCATCAGTATGCCTTGTCTGTTTGACACCCCAGTGGAATGGACCAGCTACCCTTAAGGCAGTGTGTCTTGGATATATTGTGGTGAACCCATTAAAATAAAAAACTATTTAAAAGACAAAGAACCTCTACAACTAGCTTCTCAGACTAGGTCAAGTAAGTGGGTGGCTTGTTTAGAGAAGTCTGTAAGATAAGAAAGAATCTAGACTTAGACTGTGGTGAAATGTGATGGTGAATCAAGTGGAGCCGGAGCAGGGTCAGTATTGTTACTATGATATCAGATGTGTGTGTGTCATAAGAGTTACACAGAACAGAAGTCTGGCAATGTAGCACTGTGTCTGACTGACACTGTGCGAGACATGTCATTACTGGCACTCTCAGTCACTGGCTGGTTGTTTTTTACAGTAATATCTTTCACGGTAAGACAAGTACAAGATTTTGTGGGCAAGTAATTTTCACAACCTGACTTGCCCTAGGGCAAGTGTTTAAAAATTTGATTTGCACACCCCTGACATATGTCAGATCCAGTCAGTGTGGTGCTAGTTCTGTGCTGTGAGTGGCTCAAGTAAATGGGGGGTGCAATCACTGAGTGGCTGAGATGTGGAGTTTTAACTACTGGGGAACACACAAGTGTCCACAATCACTCTTCATACAAGCTTTACAAGAGATGGATATGCTGAGTGCAGCTCACAAGCAGTCAGGTCATTTCAGTGCTCCCAGTCAATGGTACAGTTTATGGCACTGGTGTGCGGGCTAAGCTTTTCCAGTAGCGGGGGGAGCGGGGTCAGAAACATAGTGCTGCAGCCCACATTGTGGTTTTTACTTACATGAATGTTATTCGAAAGTAAGTGACACAGTGCTATCGTCTGGGGCTCTACAGCATTGTTGAACCTTTTTTTTTTAGTTGGTGGTGTTTTTGATATGATTAAATATTGTAGTTTTGGAAGAAAGATTCAAGATGGCAGCAGAATCAAAACTTTTCAGGCACAGAAACAGTATAGTAATTTTTATTACTGTTAAATGGTCAGCTGGCATTTTAGCCATGAGTTGTGCTGGAATTTACCCTCAGGTAACGATGTCAGTTGACCAATCAGGTTACTGGATTTTGAGACTCCATTGTATAATACAGCATATTCAATGTACAGTGAGATGCTTCCCTGATTTCTAAGCATTTAGTACATCTATGAAAGAAACAGCACTCCTCTGTGTTGTTGAAAAGCTCTGCTGTCTGGCATGTTAAACAATGCACAGTATGTTCTTTTTAAAATCATGCTTTGCTGTGTAGTTAGAAAGTTAGCAGTTAGTACATAGTCAGTAGCAGGCTGTAGTGAATTTACAATTGACTTGTTGTTTGTAATTGTATTTGGAAAGACTTACAATATATATTTGTGGGCCATCAGATTACATATAAGACAAGCTAAGAAAATACAAAAAAAGCTGGACATTAAAGGTATTTAATAGTTTCCATGAAAAGTGATTACCAGGTGTTACAGAATTGTAACATTTTAAAAAGAACAATGATGTACTTACCATAATGGTAGATCTTGGAGAGAATCTCTTTCATCAGGCCAAGCCTATGGAACAATAGCCATCAGGCACTAGGACCACATGGAAACTTTTTGTAAGCAGTCCACTAAGGACCACCCATGACGATGTCCTATATCGGCTCAACCTATGTAAATTTGGGTGTTCCTGTCCCTCATTTCCTCATCGGAAATCATGCTTGGAGGCCCTCCCTATAGGGAACCAGGAGGGGAGCAAAATCTCTGCTGACCAGGTGAGGCAGAACTAGCTGGCAAAGCCCTATGGAGAAGGAGTCCTAAGGATGTAAGGGGGATGGAGGGTGGGACGGCACAGCCAGATGAAAGAGATTCTCTCAGAGTTCTATTGTTATGGTAAGTATATAACTGTTCTATCTTCTTCAAGGATATCTCTTTCATCAGGGCACAACTATAGAATGAGTACCGAGCAGTACTGACAGAGTAACAATCTGGGTGGCAGGAGGCTATAGGCCTAAGAAAGTAGGCCTTGCAGCACAGCTAGGCCAAAGCCTGCCTTTTTCCTTGAGACAATGTCCAGATTATAACATTTAGTGAAGGTGTGGCCAGTACTCCAGATGGCAGCTGCACAAATCTCAGCAGCAGACACATTCTTGAAACAGGCACCAGACGTGGCCATGCCTCTAGTTGAGTGACCACGAACAACCCAGAAGGTTCCTTACCATACTTCCTGTAACAGAAAGTAATACAGTTGGCCAACCATTTGAACAAGTACTGTTTAGGAATGGAAATACACTCTTAGGGGCAAAGGAAACAAAAAGCTGCGAGGACTTCCTGCAGTCATTCATATGGTATATATAATATCTGAGTATTCTACGTACATCTGAAGTATGGAGCAATGCTTTCCCTGGATTGGCATGCTCTGGATAATACATTAGCAGGTGGATGTTTTGATTTAAAGTAAACTCAGACACCACCTTTGGTAAAAACTTAGGATTAGTACGCAAAGACACTCTGTGTTTGTGGAAAATCAAATAAGGAGGCTCACACATTAGAGCTTGCGGCTCTGAAATCCTTTGAGCAGAAGTAATGCAAACTAAAAATAATGCTTTCCATGAAAAAAAGCGTAACTTGCAAGTTGCGGCTGGCTGAAACGGAAACAAAGAAAACTTCTCTAACACAACATTTAAATCCCAAGCTGGGACAGAATTGTGGATAAGTGGCTTTAAGTGCAGAATGATTCTCAAGAACACACAGGCCACCTCCAGCTGGGCAACTGTATGACCATCAATAGGCATGTGGAAGGTCAAAATGGCAGCCAAGTGTACCTTGATAGAGGAGTAATGTAGGCCTGTATCCGATAAGGACAGCAGATACTCTAGAATCTTGTTTACCGGGCAGGTAAAAGGATCCAGTTGGTGAGAAGTGGCCCACAGAGTAAAACGCTTCCACTTCATAGAATAAGTAGCTCTGGTGCAAGGTTTGCTGGCAGCCATCAAGATTTCAGTAATCTTCTGGGACACTCCAAACTTGGCAATGGTTATGACTTCAGGAGCCATGCATGAAGGTGGAGTGTCTTGATGTCTGGATGGACCAGTGTCCCCTGGTCCTGTAACAGAAGACCCGTGCATAATGGCAGGGGTACTGCAGGTTCCACTGCCAGTTGTTGCAGTAAAGGGAACCAAACATGACAATACCACAGTTTGGCATTGAGTATCAGAGCTGCCACCTCCATTTGAAGTTTGATTAGCACTCACTGAATTAGGGGGAAGGGAGGAAAGGCATACAGGAATCTCCCTTTCCAAGGGAAGGACAATATGTCTCTCCAGAAAACTCCAGGCCCTGGAGCGAATGAGCGAGCAGAAAAGAAGTAGTTTTGTGTTGTGTGGGGATGCAAAAAGGTCCAACTCTGGATGACCACATCTATCAGCTCCCACTCATGCATCCTGGACTGTGACCTGATTAGGCTGTCTGCCAAGATGTTTTGGGTCCCTAGAACATGCACTGCTTATAGTTCCAGACCATGTTCAAGAGCCCAGTACCAGACTCTCACTGCTTCCCTGCATAGTGGGTAGGAATCAGTCCCTCCTTGTTTCTTGAAGTAGTGCATTACACTGACATTGCCTGTCTAAATTAACAGAGGACTCAGGGAAAGATGACACTGGAAGGTTTGTAGGTCATACAGAACAACTCTCATTTATAGGATGTTTTTGTGGAGGGTGCGCTCCACTTTTGTCCAGGTTCCCTGTGTCTGATGAGACCCTAGATGGCCCTCAACCCATTCCTGAGGCATCAGTGGTGAGAATTTCATGAGGGGAGGGAACTGAAAGGGAACTCCTCTGAGTAGGTGGGTGGATTCCAGCCACCACTGGAGCAGCTGCAGAAGCTGAGAGGGAGAGCAGCTACCAGCTACCCTACAGAAAGGAGGTGATTTACTTAGTACATTGAACTGAATTCTTAATTCTGGGGTCTATAATAGTAAGTAGAAGTCAGTGTTTTGGTTTTCTGTTTTTGGGGTTGTCTTTACTTAGTGCAACTTTAATTTGCCAGGGAGGTAATCTAGCTGGGAGAATATTTGCAGTCATTTATGACTAGAGCTATTACTGCAACTCTGAGAGAGGTGTCTGATAAAGGGAGGAGTTGAAGAAGGCTTGAGGGACTATGGATTACAGACAGAAGTTGACTGTGGACTCTGTTTGCTGCTGAAGCTGAGAGGGAGAGCAGCTACCAGCTACCCTAAACTAGAGCTGTGTTTTTGCCCTGTAGTTTACAGAAGAAAGTCTTTTTTGACCTTATTGTTTTTGTAGACACCGGTACCAAAGAACAACCCCCACCACCCCATTCCCAACCACCCCAGGTGCTACCTTTATAATAGAAGGACAGACCACACCTACTTAAAGACACAGGAACAGTTATGCAGCACAACACAAGCAATAGCCTAGCTGGTATACAGGCAGAATTACAAAGGGTGTAGCTAGCAACTAGGTCCACAAGGGCACATACAAGAGGAGGAGAGAGAAGCTGTAAGTCACTACAGAAGGAGGGAAAGACAGGGAGAGAAGGAGAAGAAAAAAAAGGATTAGGAGGGGAGGAATATCAGCAAACACAGGACGATGCAGGGAGTGTTGCAGTGCTCTGGTTGTGGTGCAGCAGTCTTCAGAAAAACATTCTGGTTACTGTGGTGCTGCCACATTTGCTGGCACCTCTCTGGGCTGAGAGCAGAGGTCACCAGTCTCCGGGCTGAGTTGGCAGGAATACTGGGAACCTTCGCCCCCCCCCACCCAGAGGCCACCAGGTCCCCAGCCAATGCCACAACGGCCACCTAGGCAGATGGCAAGATGGACTACGGTGGGCTCAGGAAGGTTCAGGGGAGGGAGGCAGACACAATCCCACATCCAGTCCAGCTCATGAACCCCTACACAATGTTGGAGGAATAGGACAGCCCTGCAAAGGAACCTGACGCTGAGACCAGGGAGAAGGTGAGGGTCCTCCAACAGGGAAACTCAGTGGCAGGAGGAAGAGAACACCATAGGGAGAAGAAGTTACTCCTGTTTGGGGACTCAATTATCCGGGGAATGGATTTGGGTACAGATAGTAGAGAGGAAAGGGAGATAAAGTGCCTTCCAGGAGGCACAGCTCAGAAGGAGGGGGAGCACATCCAGAGGATTGCTGAAGCTGTGGCAAGGAGGGGAGGGCTGGAGGTCATTATCCACTTGGGAACAAATGACCTATCCAAGGATAAGGCAAGCTTGGAGCAGGTGAAGGAGGACTTTACAGTGTTGGGAGGGTACCTGGGGAAGGTAACAAACTCCGTGACATTTTTGGAGGTGCTGCCAGTCCATCATGGGGGGTGGGAGAGGAATCTCTGCATTAGTAACTTCAACACATGGTTGAAAGGCTGGTGCAATGAGAAGTGGTATGGCTTCATTGGGGACTGGGGACCCACCCCGAGTGATGCAGCCCTGTACAGTGGGGATGGACTGCATCCATCCAGCAAGGGGAAGGCAGCCCTCAATGGATGGTTTAAACGCTTTGCTGATGAGCACTTAAATTAGCCAGGGGGAAGGGAAACAGGAGCAGGGATACTCAGGCAGCTCACCTCCACATGGTAGAGAAAGCAGAACAATGGAGCAGGAAGAGGAGTTGATATCAAGGTCATCAGAGTTGGGCAGAAATGGAATAGGAAAGGAATCGGGAACACAAAAGAAAAATATCAGGAAAGGGGGAAGATGCAGAGGGCCAAAACCAGGGAGAGAGAGGTCAGGCAGTAAAACTTGGAAGGTCATGTTGACAAATGCATGCAGCCTGGGAAATAAAGTCCCTGACATAGAGGCCTTAATAATTGAAGGAGACCTGGACATAGTAGCAATAACTGAAACCTGGTACACAGCTAATCATGAGTGGAAAACAAATGTACCAGGATATGTTCCATTCAGGAGGGATAGGTAGGGCAAGTAGCCCTGTTTGTCAGAGAGGTTATAATGGCAACACAGGTACAGGGTAGACAGGGGGAGGCCGAGACACTGTGGGTCACCCTTCAACCTGGAAATGGCACAGCAATAAGCACAGGGGTGATATACCGACCTCCAGGACAGGGAGAGGACCTGGACAGGGAGCTAGTGGAGGAAATATACGAGATGGCAATGAAAGGTGAAATTCTACTGATGGGGGATTTCAATATGTCAGACGTGGACTGGAACACCAGTGTAGCTTTTCAGCCAGAAGCAGATGCATCCTTGATTCACTCCAGGAGGCTGGACTCGGGCAGCTTGTGCTTGATCCCACCAGAGACAGGGCAATTCTAGATCTAGTAATGACCAATGGGGATTGAATCTCAGATGTCCAGGTAGAAGGGCAACCAGGATCCAGTGATCACAACATTGTGTGGTTTAGCATAGGGACAGAGACTCACTCAAGTCATACTAGCACAAAGGTTTTGGATTTCAAAATTGCTGACTTCGATGAAATGGGGAGGAGTACCAAAAGATCCCTGGTGAGAACGGGGGTAGGATGGGAGTGGAAGAACAGTGGAAGCATCTAAACAAAGCCTTACTGGAAGAAACAAACCAATGCATCAGATTGGTATCCAAAGGCAAGAGAAGGAGAAAGCCACTGTGGTTCCCGAGAGAGGTGGCGGTAAAGATCAGGGCAAAAAGGAAAGAGTTCAGGAAATATAAGGAGACCCAAAGGGAGGAGGACAGGGAAGAGTACCTAGAGTGTCTAAGGGAAGTGGGAAAGGCATTAAGGAGAGCAAAGGCACGGACTGAGGAAGGTTTAGCGCAGTCAGTTTAGGAAGGGAACAAGACATTCTTCAGGTACATCAGCAAAAGAAGGAAAAACTTGGGGGAGGGATTGTAAGGTTCAAGGGAGAAGGAGGGGAATGCAAGGAGGGTGACATGGAAAAGGCAGAAATACTGAATAAATATTTCTGTTCAGTATTCACAGAAGAGGGGGAGGAGTAGGGGCCACAGCAGTACAGCAGTTGCCAAGTGGGTGAAGAGGTGGACAATAGTCCATTCACAGGGGAAAGAGTCCTGCAGAAGCTCACTAAATTGAAGGTGGACAAAGCAATGGTACCAGATGGCATACACCCAAGGATATTAACAGAACTGTGAAGGGAGATAGCAGAACCTCTGACAGCTATGTTCACTGAGTCATTCAACACATGGGTGGTACCAGAGGATTGGAGGAAGGCACATGTGGTCCCTCTACACAAATCTAGCAGCAGGGAGGCGGCGGGGAACTATAGACTGATCAGCTTCACCTCAGTAGTAGGGAAGATCATGGAGACATTGCTTAAAGAAAGGATAGTGGGGCATCTAGAAGCCATCACAGCCCAGGACCATAGGCAACATGGATTCACAACAGGGAGGTCATGTCAGACAAATCTGGTTGATTTCTTTGACTGGGTGACAAAGGAAGTAAATCAGGGTGGGGCAGCGGACATCGCTTACCTTGATTTCAGCAAAGCCTTTGACACCGTCCCACATAAGAGGCTGATAAACAAGCTGGGTAGGCTGGGCATGAGAGACAAGGTGATAAGCTGGGTTAGAAACTGGCTAACAGACAGGAGGCAGAGGTTGGTGGTAATTGGGGTGCAGTCTGGGGAGGGGGGGTGACCAGTGGGGTGCCTCAGGGCTTGGTCCTGGGGTCAGTCCTGTTTAATGTCTTCATTAGCGACATTGCAGAAGGGCTGGAGGGAAAGGTCTACCTTTTTGCAGATGACACCAATATCTATAACAGAGTGGATACCCCAGAGGGGGTGGAGAAAATAAGGAGGGACCTGGGGAAGCTTGAAAAATGGTTTGAGGACTGGCAACTGAAGTTTAATTCAAGAAAGTGCAAAATTATGCACCTGGGACACAGAAACACTGGGGAAAGCTACAGGATTGGGGGGAGTTGCTGACAGTCACAAAGGAGGAAATGGACCTGGGGATTATTATTTCAGATGACCTGAAAATGTCAGAGCAGAGTGCTAATGCAGCTGGGAGGGCCACTGGCATGCTGGGGTGCATAGGCAGGGGTACCACCAGCAGAAGGAAGGAGGTAGTGATGCCATTATATAAAACCATGGTCAGGCCTCACATGGAGTACTGTGTGCAGTTCTGGAGGCTACACCTTTGTAAGGATATTAACAGTCTGGAGATGGTCCAGAGAAGGGTGACTGTGATGGTACAGGGCTTGCAAGACAAGACTTACGAGGAGAGATTAAGGGACCTCAATATGTACTCGCTGGAAGAGAGGAGGGAAAGAGGGGACATGATAGAAACATTCAAGTACCTCAAAGGTATAAACAAGGTGCAGGGGGAGAAGACATTTTCCAATACAGGAGGAGCACAAGAATGAGGGGGCATGACATGAAATTGGAAGGTGGGAGGATAAGACGGAATGTGAGGAAGTTGAATTCAAATAAGTGCAAAATTATGCACCTGGGACACAGAAACAGAGAGGGTGGTGGACACATGGAATGGTCTGCCTCAGGAGGTGGTGGTGGGAGTGACCACTGTGGATGGATTCAAGCATGCTTGGGACAGGTATAGGGGAACCATAGAAGTACAGCAGTGGGTGGGCCGGAAGAAGTAGTCCAGCACCAGGGCTTGTGGGCAGATTAGATGGGCCAGGCGGTCCTTACCTGCCAACAATTTTTATGTTTCTATGAGTATCTTTTTGACAGTTGAGGTGACTGGAAATTTTTGTTCTAGATTGTCTGTCCATAGGTCCCATGGAACTCTTAGTGTCCACTGTGGGATTCTCATGTGCAGCCTTGCCTGGGGTACTATAGTAATGGCAGCTGCCATCAGACTTAAAAGCCTCAGGAATGTCCTGGCTGTGACATACCTGTGGTTGTAGACCGTCTGGATCTGTGCTGTCAGACACTCGGCCCTGTTCTGGGGCAGGAATTCTAGGCCTTTTACTGTTTCCAGAACTGCCACTTTTTACTAAAATCATTGGCAAGGGGTCAGGACTGACTTTGGGATATTGACAGTGATCCCAAGAGCGTGGAACAGATGCCTGGTATGCTATACGGTATGGGGGAGCTGCTCCTTGGAGTGAGCTTTGAGAAGCCAGTCATCCAGGTATGGGAAGACACATAGGCTTTCCCTGCAGAAGGCTGCTGCTGCCAATGCTAAGCATTTGGAAAATACCCGTGGCACAGATGACAAGCCGGAGGGCAATACCCTGAACTGGTAGTGTTCTCCCTGACACAGGAATCTTGAACATTTCCTGTGAGATTTGCAAATCTTGACATGCAGGTAAGCATCCTGCATATCTAGGGAGCACATCCAGTCCCTGACTTGGAGCAGTGGAAGTAGGCCTTGCAGTGTGACCATTCTGAAATTTTTGTATTCTGCAAACAAGTTTAGATCTCTGAGGTCCAGGATGGGTCTCAGGTCTCCTGTCCATTTTGGGACTAGAAAGTACTGAGAATAGGACCCCATGTTCCTTTGCTCCAAGGGGACAGGTTTTATTGCCCTCTTTTGAAGCAGGGTGTGAATTTCCTCCAGGAGCAAGGGAATGTGTCCTGGAGGATAGTATGCAGGCACTGGAGGATTGGCTGGAGGTGGTTCCAGAAGCTCCAGAGCATGACCTTGTGCTATTATCTGAAGGACTCAAGCATCTGAAGTTACCTGTCTCCACTGGTCCTGGTGGAGAGACAGGCTACTCCTGACCACCACCCTTGGAGGCACAGATGGTGTGGGGAAAAAAAAGGAATCAAGCAGAACTGTTGTTGTGGCTGCTGCATCATTGCCACCTCTAAGGGATATTGAGTGGGCACCTGGGGTGGAGATTGGTGGGGCAAGGCTGCTGCTGCTTTACTCTTTCCCTGTTGTCCATTGGTCGATCTATGTCAGGCAGTGACTGGGCAAAAGGGCACCTGCTGCCTAGGCCTAGGCTGGGTATGGTACATAGTATGTACAGACTTCAGGGTTCTACCTAAGGACTACAGGTTGGAGAGAATGTCCTGTGCATCTGCTCCAAACAACTTGTATCCCATAAAAAGTGCACTGAGTATGGACTGCTGAACATCATTAGCAAAAACAGCCACTCTGAACCAGGAATACCTTCTGAGGCAAATAGCAGAAGCAGCTGCCCTGGCAGAGGCGTCAGAGATGGCATAGGTGGATCATAGGAGATGTTGCTAGCACCTGTAGACAAGGTATTTAATGTTTCTTGTTTAGTAGTGCCCTCTGGGAGAGCTTGGGCTACTGCTTTGCCCTTCCTCCAAAGGATGTTTTGATATTTTACCATGTGTGCTTGGTTATTAGCTGTTCATAGCCCTAGAGATGCTGAGGCAAAAGTCATTTTGCCTAGAACATCAAGTTTTCTGGACATCTTGTCAGGAGGGAGAAAGCTAAGGCACTAAAGAGTCTTAGATCTATCATAGGCTGTATTTATGATCACTGAATCTGCCTCTGGCTGGTCTGCAGAAAATGGGCTTGTCTGAGAGGGCCTGGTACAGCTTATCTCCTTCCTTGGTATAGCACACATGTTGTTAGGCCTGTGCCAGGCTGCTAAGGTAGCATCCTCCAGGGTTGGCAGAACAGGAGGAATGGCTATTGGTGGGGTATCAGGCAATTCTAAAAAGTCCACAAGGTTCTTCTTAGGAATGTCTTGCTCTTCTGCGTCAAACCCCATTGCTGCTGGAGCTTCTGCATTATTGTGATGAAGGAGAGGTCCTCAGTGGGAGACCTCAAGTTATAAACCACTGAATCTTCACTTCCAGTTGAGACTGTGGAACTAGTTATTTCATACTGTTCCACAATTTCCTCTCCCTCTTCCTCCTCATTCATAATCAATTCATGATTGTATTCCTGGTCCTCATCAATGTGGTCTGGAGGACACAGTGGTGGAGCTGAGGAAGCCGCGATGGCCCAGAGGTTATCTGGCGTATCCACCTGCCAGGTGTTGCTGCAGGGGTTTGCTGTGTGGATCCTGTCAATGGGACATTTGTCAATGGAGGAGGAGGTAGCAAGCATTTAAAAATGTCCATGAAGGATGCTAGAACTGCCTGCACATCAATGCCCATGTTTGTGTCAACAGGAATGCTGGCAGATGTCGATGGGGTAAGCAAAGGCCCCAACACTGACTGCGGCACACAGGCTGTGATAGGCCTGGAGGCACTACAGGTAGACCCAGCCATGTCAACGGTCTGGGCGATGGACTGCATCACCACTGGAGTAGTCAACAGGCCAGAGGACGTATACCTGATATGAGGGGAGACCTGGAGCTTACAGTTGTGTGTCACCAGGTGGCTGTATGAAAGTCCTTACAAATCGGGCACGCATTCACGTCATGGTCTGGGCCTAAACAGTACGTACAGATCTCGTGCGAGTCTTCAGAATAAACATTCTCACTGCACTTGCAATATTATAAAAACTTTAATGGCAACAGCTCTGGAGACAACATACACTCCACCAAAAATCACTTTTAAAAAATGATTACTAGGATTATGAAGAAAAAACTATGACACTATGCAACGGCGTTTCCATAGTAGGTCCAACGAGAATGGTCGATGGTGGGAAAAGAACTGAAGAGGGACAGGGCAGCCCACATTACATAGGGAGTGCTGATGTAGAACATCATCATGGACAGACACTAGTGGACTACTTGCAGAAAGTTTCTGTGTGGTTCTAGTGCCTGACTGCTATAGTTCCAAAGGTGCGGCCTGATGAAAGAGATATCCTTGAAGATCTACTTGCTCAGTACTAATTGCTATATATACTTATACATTTTGAAGACCCTTGAACAAGCCTTTACAGTGAAATGTTGAAACACTGGGAGATAATACACAAGATTTCTTCAAGACATTGCTTTATGCAGTGCTTTTTTCCAAAAAGCCTGGCGCAGTAATCATTCAACCTTGCCAGAGTCTCATAATAAAGTGATTTACTTTCATCTTGACATGAACCCTTGGCTATGCACAAAACTGACCAGTAATCTTAAAATTTACTTAGTCAAGATGACTATATTGCCCTCGTTTGATTAGAAAATAGTATATCTTCATCATTAAGTGAACTGTTTACTTCCTGTAGGTGATAATTTGCAATGAGGTGAGTATAATATGGCCCAAAAGTATTGTAACAATGAAACAGATTACAAGAAATCAGTAAATATTGATGTCCACACTGATGGCCCAGTGGGCGTATGTTACACTCCCATGTGGGTGATCTGGGTTTAGAAACAAGCTCATGTCCTTGCAGTCATCTGGCACCGTGGTCAGGACTGGTGCCAGTGATACTGCTTCCCAGACAGGAAAAGGGCATCCCAGCATCTGCAGCTCCAATGACCCTTGTAGGGGCCCAGGGAGACGGCACCTGCCATCTCTGCACAGAGAAAACTGCAGGGTAATGTGCTGTGGGATGCCATGAAGAGAGGTAAGTAGAGGAGGCAGTGTAGTGCAGTGGGTTAAGGCTCTGAGCTGCAGATGTGGAGACCTAGGTTTGAATCCCATGGCCACCTAGGTGCATACTGTGTGATCCTGAGCAAGTCACTTAACTTCCTTGTGCTCCCTGGTTGCATCTGGAAACAAACTTCAGCTTAGTGTGCTACTCCTCATTAAACAATGTTCCCTTTCCTGCGCTCAAGGGAAAAATAGGAGTAAAAAAACAACTTCATCTCAGTACAGTATTGGTTGCCAGTACTCATGAACCTCGTGCACAAAGCTGTGCTGTGGATGTTGAGGCTTGCTGGTCAGCGCTGAAAGGGGAAATGAATGTATCATGGTGGGGATAAAAGCTTTATTAGAATAAATAAATGAAAGAAATGCCTTAACTACATTTTATATTTCTTATTCCTATTATTTAGGAAACTGGTATATAAGTTGTTATTCGATGATTCAGATGCATGGTACAGAGCGAACTTTTGACTTTGTCATCACACTATTCTTTTGACATGTTACCACTTGTGGAGGAACACTTACTAACAAAAGAAAGCATGCTTTCTTTTGTAAGTCTCAAGTACAGTAAACAAGAAAATCACACAGGTGCCACATACCTCCCACCTCTACCTAAAATGTCGGACAGTCTTACGCACTTGAAAAATTGCTTTTCTTACTCACTGGTATCAGTTACTGAGCTGAAACGCAATGCTAATGAACTTTGCTGTAAGAGGAGAAGGGCAAAAGGCAGACTTCAAAGACACCTTGTGCTGTAACATTTTACCTGTATTGTACACCATCACAGTTCCATTATGATTTACAGGCTATAGGACCAGCCACACGATGAAACTACTGTGTCTGAATGATTACAGAATAAAAAATACAAACTACATTATTGTCTCTTATTTTCATAGTCTAAAATAAGTCCTTCCACTGAACTCTGCTTCAGTGGGGCTAGGTACTTGGGCTATCCATTTAAAAATATATGTAATAATTAATATAATTTTCTTATTATGGATACACAGAAACAGTAAACCTTGCAAAGAAAAGGAAAAGGATCATCTCTTAGCTGATCGACCAGATACAGAATACATTTTAGTGTCCTTGGAGCTTTGAGCTCTACTAAAGGTTGAATGATTTGTTTTATTAACAAAGACCTGACTGGCAGAAGTGCTGATATATCCATAAGGCACTGCGGAGATGCCCTGCCTCCATACCCTCCTTATACCATTAACAGTGCTGTGTATGACATTTACTTTAAGGAACCCGGCACTGGAATGTTTGACCCACTTGTACTCCTTAGGAGTTATGTAGACTGCAAAAAGTAAACAATTTTATGTTTATATTATGCAACACAAATTACAATGTAAACCTCACAAAGGTTCAATCTGGCTGAATCTTACAACATTATGACCAAATTAGATGACTGCCTTTTGTTTGCAAGGACTGCACCTGCCTTTCAATCTGGTGTAATGAATACAAGTATGAATTTGTTCAATTGTGGTTTAGTAAGTAGGGTATTTTTTTTGGTACAATGCATAATATCTTCTGATGAAATAGTTGATAGGTAAAAACATGATGGTGGCTGAATATGCCAGATGTTAACCGGATGCACCTTTCCTGCAGCCACATCCAAAAGCAGGGTAATTCTCGATGCCCTACAGGTGGGCATGCCTCAGACAGCTAGTGTTGGAACCCACTCGGGAGGGAGCAGTCTTAGACCTGGTACTCTCAAACAGGGATGGAGAGAGGATCTCAGATCTAGAGGTGGGTAGCCACCTGGGAACAAGTGACTACCAAACAGTGTGGTTCACGATAAACTCAGCAGTAGAGTCGAGCCATACAAAAGTGAGGGTACTGGACTTTAGGAGGGCTGACTTTGTCAAAATGGGAGCGTGCCTCAGAAAAGCACTAGCAAACAGGCAAGAAGGAGGGGTGGAGCAACAATGGGGAAACATCAAAACTGCCACCACAGAGGCAACAAGCGTTTGTGTGAAGCAAAAAACAAATTGACACAAAAGAAAACAACACCATGGTTCTCAAAAGAGGTGGCGGGGAAGATTAGGGAGAAACAGATAGCATTCAGGGAGTATAAGGAAACACAGAAGGAGCAAGACAGAGAACTGTACCAGTTAAAGCAGAAGGAAGCGGGGAAGGCAGTCAGAATAGCAAAGGCCCAAACTGAGGAAAAGATAGGCAACTCAGTTAAGAAGGGGGCTAAAACCTTTTATAGGTACTTTGGGGAGTGAAGAAAGCCAAAGGGAGGGATAGTGAGGCTTAATAAAGCGGAAGGTGGGTGGGCAGAGAGGGACAGTGAAAAAGCAGGGATACTGAATGAATACTTCTGCTCAGTATTCACAAAAGAAGAGGAGGGGGAGGTACCTAATCCAATCAATAAAAGCACTTTGGATAGGTGGTCAATACGAGTCCTTTCACAGAAGAAAGGGTTCTGAAAGAACTCCTAAAACTAAAGGTGGACAAAGCAATGGGGCCTGATGGGATTCACTCCAGAATTCTAAAAGAACTAAGGAGAGAACTAGTGACGCCACTGACTACCCTTTTTAATAAATCATGGGAGGATGGTGTGGTACCTGAGGACTGGAGGAGGGTGGATGTGATTCCCCTTCACAAAAGTGGGAGCAAGACAGAGGCAGGAAACTACAGACCTGTCAGTTTGACCTCAGAGGTAAGGAAAATGATGGAATCACTTCTGAAGGAAAGAATTGTTGAGTACTGAGAGGCCAGTGGGGCACAGGACCCAGGGCAGCATGGATTCACAGAGGGAAGGTCATGTCAGACAAATCTAATCGACTTCTTTGACTGGGTGACCAAAGTAGTAGACTAGGGAAGGGCTATGGACATGGACTACCTAGATTTTAGCAAGGCATTTGACACAGTCCCACACAAAAGATTAATAAACAAATTAGCCAGCCTGGGAGTTGGTCCCAGGGTGGTAGCTGGGTAAAATATTAGCTGGACAACAGGACACAGGGGCCCAGATATTCAGACTGCACCAGGCTGTGGCGCAAGCCTGGGTGTAGCGTAACTTGGCTGCACAGGGGCGTTGACTGGGCGATATTCAACGGAGCTGCGCCATGGCACAGCATCATCATTGAATATCACACACTACCACCTGCAGTGTGTGTGGTGCAGTGGCACTGTGCCTGGCGCAAGTGCCCAGAGTGGAGCAGGGGGATGTGCTAGCGCTTAAGTTCCATGTTGCGCTATCGCAAGAACCTGATATTCAAAAGTGCACATGCAAATGGGGCCATAATGTATGCAAGGTGCAAATGGGGCCATTTGCATGTCATCTCTTCATTGCATGCAGGTGCACGATCCTGGCCACTTGCACCTGGCGCCCTGCCAGGCAGCAGTGGAACCGGCGCCCCCTGCACGGCAGCGGCAATGTGACCCTCTGCCGATCATGGGCATATGAATTTAAATAATCATCCAATATCCCTGGTGGTCCAGTGGACCGCTTGCAGCCTGATCGCGGGCATCTGTGTAAATTGTAAGTCAATCTCCTGGTGGTCAGTGGACCACTCTCAATAATCGTCGGGCATATGTAATAATAAGGAGAGCTCCAATATCCCTGGTGGTCAACGGTGCCCCCTCCCACCTGACCACTAGCCTCACGGCCCTTGCCCCCGGTCAGCGGCAGGTGGCAGCACCCACCGCCTGCCACCCGCTGCCCGCCCGCTGACAGTGTGCTCTGGGGCTGTACGTCGATAGTCCTGACGTGAGCCAATGGGCGTGCAGCCCATACCATACTACACAGTCCAGATAGTGAGATGGATCCATTCAATATCTGGACTGTAATCTGTATAGCTGCACGCCCATTGACTCACGCTGTGGACCAATGGGCATACAGCCCTACTGTACACTGTCAGTTGGCAGGCAGAGGTGGCAGGCGATGAGGTGCTGCCACCCACCGCTGACTGGGGGCGGGGTGGTGGGGCTCAGTGGGTGAGTGGGGAGGGGCACACTGGACCACCAGGAATATTGGAGCTCTCCTTATTATTACATATGCCCGCGATCGCCTGCGAGCGGTCCACTGGACCACCAGGAATATTGGACTTATATTTTTACACAGATGCCCACGATTGGGCTGCGAGCAGTCTACTGGACCACCAGGGATACTGGACGTATTATTTCACACTGAAGCCCGCGATCGGGCTGCGAGAAGTCCACTGGACCACCAGGGATATTGGACATATATTTTTACACAGATGCCTGCGATAGGGCTGCAAGCAGTCCACTGGACCACCAGGGATACTGGACTGCTTTTCTTTCAACAGATGCCCGTGATCGGGCATGGGGGCGTCGCCCCGAAGGTGCAGCCAGAGCTCAGGTGGCCACCCACAGGTGGCAGCTGCCGTGTTGCCCCTTGCAATACGGTAGCTCACCTGTGGTGGCCAGCTGTTGTTCCTTTTTTTGGCTCACCTGTGTGCAGCACAAGTAGGGGTTGTGCATGCATGGACTCAGCACATCCCAGGCTGAATATCAGGATGTCACGGAGTATGCATGGGCACGTCCCCCACCTGCACAGCGTACATTACTGATGTGCTCCGGCGCACGGGATTTGTATGCAGCACAATCCCATTTAAATATCATGCGGAGTGCAACCTTCTGAATATCCGGGCAGAGTGTAATAGTAAACGGAGTCCACGCTGAAGAAAAGGGGTTACTAGTGGGGTACCGCAGGGATCAGTACTGGGGCCAGTCCTTTTTAATGTCTTTTTAAGTGGCATTGCAGAGGGACTGGAAGGAAAAATATGCTTCTTTGCAGATGACACAAAGATCTGCAGCAGGGTTGATACACAAGGGGGGAGGAAGGATCAGAAGGGACTTGGAAAGGTTGGAGGAATGGTCAAATGTATGGCAGCTTCGATTCAATGCAAAGAAGTGCAAAGTAATACACCCAGGAAACAAAAACCCATGGGAAGAGTACACAATTGGGGGGAGAGGTAGTAACAACAACAAAAATGGAAAGGGACCTGGGGGTAGTCATATCAGAATACCTAAAGGTTAGCAGGCAATGTGAGAAGGCAGTAGGGATGGCTGGGGGGATACTGGGATGTATAGGGAGAAACATCACCAATAGAAGATAGGAAGCTGTTATCCCTCTGTACAGACAGTTGGTGAGGCCCCATCTGGAGTACTGTGTGCAGTTCTGGAGACCCCACCTCCGCAAGGACATAGACAGGATGGAGGCAGTCCAGAGGAGGGCAACTAAAATGGTGCAGGGTCTGTACCAGAAGCCACATGAAGAGAGACCAAAGGAGCTTAATATGTATACCCTTGAGGAAAGAAGTGAGGGGGGAGACATGATAGAAACTTTTAAGTACCTCAAGGGAATCAACAAAGTCCAAGAGGGTAGCATCTTTCAGAAAAAGAGATGTGCAAGAACAAGGGGACACAATTTGAAGATAGAGAGAGGACGGCTCAGGGGCAATGTGAGGCAGTATTTTTTCACACAGAGGGTGATCGACACATGGAACAGCTTTCCTAAGGAGATCATGGGGTCAAAAACAGTGGGAGAATTCAAGAATGCATGGACAGACATAAGGCAATTCTTGTGGGGGGTAGGAAAAAGTAGGCTGTTGATAAACTAGGATCTGCAGCTTATCCATTAGGTAGGTAAATGGGCAGACTAGGTGGGCCAAGTGGTCCTTATCTGCCATCAAAGTCTGTGTTTCTGTGTTTCTCTGTAGGGATTGGTTTAGGTGTTTCAGAAAGTAAAACATTAATGAGTTCCTCGGGGTCACCACACCAGAACAAAGTACATGTTTGGGAATTAAAGTGCCTGTTACTGTCCAAATGCTAACCTCTGAATTCCAGTGTTGGTTTGATTTTATCCAAGAACAACAGACAAACTCAGATATTGTGAGTTTCACAGGAGTGAATTTAATACCTGAAAATATAATATTCCATTCAAGTGAGGGTCAGATAATTTGAATGGAACAGAGTTTTCCAATCCAATAAAATTATTTGTCAATCTAGCATAAAAAAGTTTGTTGTCTTCCTTTGATCAAGTCAATGAAAAAGGCTCTCTATCATCTCCTTCCCAACCCACCATCCATACAGCTTACTGCTGGCACACCATCTATATTAGTGCTGCAATTATGTCAGATGAAGGACCATTGGTAAGCTGTATGGATATTATATGTATAGCCGCAGAGAGACAGTTTATATGGAATCAGTTATGGAAGAATGGCTACATCTGGTGCTTGGCAAGCTGACTTTACTAACTCTGCTGGCAGGCCATTCTTATACACTTAACTTACACCATGGGGACCCCACCTTGCCCTTACGGAAATGGATTGGGTGGGCTCATAATTCTAAAGGTGGATCACAGGGACTGGGCTTGTCTGCAGGCAGAAGCTGGGTGTTACACGTGGGTGGAAGGTGGACGCTATATGTGGCCCAAGGGCTCATAGAAACAACTTACACCATAAGCTGGGGAAGGGGGAGGGTGGATGATTTTTTTTCAAAAGCAGGGAGAGATTTTTATCTTATATTTTACAGCTTTTTATTCCACATTTCTAAATTATCTCAATGGATCAGGAACACTGATCTGATTAAATAATTTGAATAACAGCTGGATTCGAATTTTCTGATTAGTGGATAATCTAGAAATGTGACCAATTGTGATACAATTGAAAGTTGAGCTATCTGAGCTTCTGTACTGAAATCACTGCTAAACATCTGATGTTGCTTCTCAGAACGATACATAAAATCATGTCTTGCACATAATAATGTTGCTTTACGCTCCCAATCATTTACTAGAGACACAGCTGAAAAGAATGAATCCATGATTCACAACTATAAGAATAATAACAGAAACAATCCTGAAACAGATACTTTAGTATCCTACTAGATAACAGAACATCCAGCTGCCTCGTACTAGTGTTACGTACCTGCTCTATACTATATTGGACATTATTTTCTAAGTGTTTAATGTGGTCACCTTACCATAAAGAAACATGGCTCTATACCCCTGCATTGTTACCTAATATGCAATAGACTACACGCACAAAGGGGACTGTGACTGGGGTGAAGAAGTCATCGGGTCCATTTATATGAAACTGGAGAATCACAGCCCTACAGACGTAATCGGAGCTGATTCCTTTTGTAACAGTTATGGGTACTAGTTTCAAAGCACATGCCCAAAAGCTCGCTGAGGGAACTCTACTGCAACGTAAAACTCTAGTGGAAAAAAAAATGGAACCGCAGACTTAGTTGAATTGAGACTAACTTTATTTTTATACATAATCGATAAGACAACCAGTGTGTTATACTGTCAAAAACAGTTCATCAAAAAAAAAAAAAGACTTTTGCACTGGTAACATGAATCTATTTAAGCTAGAAATGCATCTAGTCCCTTTAATGTTAGGATGTGATGGAAACTATGCTTGCCAGATATTTAAATTGTTGCAAAAAGCCTTTCAGTTCATTGTAGTCGCTTTGAGAAATACACGACCCTTCTTGAAAAGAATATATCACAATAAGGCAATATAGTAACATAATTATTAATTAGGCACATTACAACCCAAAACTGGTAGCTGGAGAATTGCCTCACTCTCGTACACAGCATGGAATGTGAGCTATAACAGCTGCAGGCAAAATTCAGATTTGTTTTTTAACTGCTTCTCTGCTACCTATTGATCATGGTTCTGTTAACCAGTAACTATATAGAATAAAGTATGGGCAGCAGTGAAAATGTTTTTTATACACCCGGTGTGTGTGATACCTGAATAGACTTCTCAACCTTCCTTCTTCTGGGTTATGTGGTATCACACATTTGGATGTGTAAAAAACTTAATTACACACTGATCCTCATATATTACCTTTTATATGTCAATCTAGGAAGCAGTGTGGTCTTGTAGTAAAAACACATGCTGGGGAAGCAAGAGACCCAGGTTCAAACCCCATCAGAGCCATTTACTGTGTAAATTTGAGATAGCCATTTTACCAGCTTGTTCTTTAGTACTCCCAGCTGCCAAATTGGGAAGAAGTAGGACCCTACTGAAAACAAGATGATGTATTTCTGTTAGGCTATCCTGGGTGAAAAGCTTATATATTAAAAAATTAAAAAATTGTTTATTATTGCACATTCTGTACAAAACTACACCCATAGTATTGTTTACATTATTTGTGCATGGCTTTGCATTGACAAGAGCATCCTAGAGGCAACATATGCTCGCAGCAGTAACAGTTACATTATAGTGTATGTCAGTCTAAAGTTACATTATATTTTATCAACAGAAATATTAGTTTGCTTAAAATATTTAAGCACTCGAAAACATATCCAAGTATATTTGTACTATTGAGTGCTAGGAGAGGTACGTACAGGTCAGGCTTTAGACTGATTTCCTAACTATTTCTGGCCCCCTGCAGTTTTACCAGTTAAGAGCAATTTGAGTGATTAATCACACTTATCACCGATAACAATAACATAAAACAAGTGTTAAACAAGCTTTAAACAAATCCCAGATTATGGTATTTGAAATATTATTCTAAACTAAAGAGGACTCATGAAAATTAAGGACACACTGTTAAGCAAATGAAAATCAGGGACATACTATTTAACCATTTGGCTGCCGACAGAATTGGAACGTATAGGAATTCTGGACTGGTACATCAGTCCATGGCACTGCAAGGGTTAATACTGGCTTTTACATGAACGAAGTTTGAAATACCTTGCACTGTAATACAATGGTAATATTATTATGTTTTTATATTAATAATTTAGTTTATTTCAGAACTGATGAAAATATTGACTTTTATTGGACATGTCTTTCAAATGGGGTTCAAAATCATAAACCTAACTTTAACTATCTAACGCCATTTATAGTCTTCGGCTCTACTACCAAAATTTACCAAAGTTAGAATTTCTGGCCAGGATAGTCAAAGGAGATGCACCCTGCACAACTGAGTTTCACTGGTGCATCTCCGAAATGCGCCCCTGGACCGTATTCAAAAGGGCTTGATGCACCGTGCAAATCAGGATGTGCCACAGTGCAAAGATAATGTGTGTGGCACATCCGGAGAGGGTATTACCCTGCATACATGGCACATCACCATATTCAGCTGAGATGTGCGGTGCAGCTGCACGCACATCTCAGAGATGTGCCACACAAAGATAGGCATGGAAAAAACATACCTAAGTCATAGTCACCCATGGTGGGCTGCTGTATTGCACAGTGCAACACAGCAACCCAGCCCCTGGGTGGCTACACCCCCCCCATCCCCGAACATATGCCAAACAGAAGGACAGCCTTCCCTTGTAGTCTAGTGTCCTCCCCACCTATCCCCGATCATAGAATAAAATAAATCCTCCTGCCCTGGTGGTCCAATGGCACCCCCCTTCCCTGAACCCTGTCCGATCAATATTGAACATATGTAACTTTCTGGTAGTCTAGTGGTACCCCCTCCCTTCCCCGACCCTGTCCAAATGATCATGATAATGATCATTCATAATTCCCTGGTGGTCTAGTGGTACCCCCTCCCAGCCCCGATTGTGACTAAACATGCATTCCCATATTTACCTGGTAGTCCAGTAGACCACCACCTTCCCTCCCACTGAGGCACCCACACCACACCCTGCTCCCCCCCCGTCACAGCATGGCCAGTACAGCTGGTGGGCAGCAAAACCCACCCACACACCTCAACAGCTGCCTGCCAACTGCATTGTCACTGAATGACAGCTTACAGTAAGCACAGCAATACCATTGGTTGACATTGTCCATTTGCATGTCATGGTCTGAATATCTGGGATTTGCACCTGGTGCATCCCCATTGCAGGTATTCAGCCCACACAGGGGGATGTGCCAGTGCATCTTCAGTGGCTCCCTTTGCACTGCCCACATCCACACAGGGGGATGTGCCAGTGCATCTTCAGTGGCTCCCTTTGCACTGCCCACATCCACACAGGGGGATGTGCCAGTGCATCTTCAGTGGCTCCCTTTGCACTTCCCACATCCACACAGGGAGATGTGCCAGTGCACCTTCAGTGGCTCCCTTTGCACTGCCCACATCCACACAGGGGGATGTGCCAGTGCATCCTCAGTGGCTCCCTTTGCACTGCCCACATCCACATCCACACAGGGGGATGTGCCAGTGCACCTTCAGTGGCTCCCTTTGCACTGCCCACATCCACACAGGGGGATGTGCCAGTGCACCTTCAGTGGCTCCCTTTGCACTGCCCACATCCACACAGGGGGATGTGCCAGTGCAAGTTCAGTGGCTCCCTTTGCACTGCCCACATCCACACAGGGGGATCTGCCAGTGCACTTTCAGTGGCTCCCTTTGCACTGCCCACATCCACACAGGATGATGTGCCAGTGCATCTTCAGTGGCTCCCTTTGCACTGCCCACATCCACACAGGGGGATGTGCCAGCGCAAGTTCAGTGGCTCCCTTTGCACTGCCCACATCCACACAGGGGGATGTGCCAGAGCATCTTCAGTGGCTCCCTTTGCACTTCCCACATCCACACAGAGAGATATGCCAGTGCACCTTCAGTGGCTCCCTTTGCACTGCTCACATCCACACAGGGTGATGTGCCAGTGCATCTTCAGTGGCTCCCTTTGCACTGCCCACATCCACACAGGGTGATGTGCCAGTGCAAGTTCAGTGGCTCCCTTTGCACTGCCCACATCCACACAGGGGGATGTGCCAGTGCATCTTCAGTGGCTCGCTTTGCACTGCCCACATCATTTGCTATATTCAGACGGGCTGCATGATCGCGCATCTAGTTTGAATACAGCACTGTTGCACTCTGGCGCAACTCATATGTGCGGCACAGGCACTTGTGCCCATTCTGGGTGCAGTTTGAACATCCTGGCCTCTGTTTTTATCCGATGGCATCTAATGATGCATTGTTGTAAAATAAAAGCAGTGTTTGGAAATAGTGATTAAAATTAATATTATTGTTAATATTACTACTACTACTACTAATAATATATCACTACATTAGGTTAAAAAAAAAGAGATTTTCAGATAGTGGTTTTTATGAGCTGGCTCACTATCTTGGTGGATAAACTTGGATATTGGATACTTTTCTCAGATAATAGTTATAATTTGACTTTATAATGATTGGACACCTGATTTTTCTGATCCAGTAAAATAATGCTGCCAAAATAACAACTGTTAGAGGAATCTAGTGGACTCCATGAATCGTCTGCAGATCTTTAGTATAAAGGTCTGAACTCTCTTTTGAAAATCAGTCCCAACGCAGTTTGTCTGCATACATGGTTTATCTGTACAAACTGGCAGGTGTGCTCTACAGGTATATATATGTCCAGAGGTCTAAATATGTTCTAAAAATATTCAGGACTCAAATATTTGTCTCTTTATATCATGGCTTGGTAATAAAAATAGATGAGGTATAAACAGTTATGAAACATGACAGCAAACTGTGTGATGAAATATAAATTCCAGGAACTGGGAGATAAGGACAGGGAATAAAGCCTGGCTCTCAACAGCCTGCTCCTGCAGTAATAGAGAGCAGGTGAAGCTGCCTTTTGAAGCTTGCGTGAATTTGCCTGTGGGCCCTTCCCCTGTTGCCTGGCAGAAATTAAGTGGGGGGGGGGGTCAGGGAAAGGGGAGAGTAACATTAGGATAGTAGGCCCCCCAGCAGTGGGAGAGCTGGGCTGGAGGACAGGAGCAACGAGGGCTATAAAGAGACTGGGACTGTGTAGCCCAGCTCAAAGCCAGGCTGCTGTGGCAAAGCTCCCCCCACCATGAGCTCTGAAAAAGAACGGAAAAAAGTATATTTTCAAATACCAATGTGGGATTAATTCACTGTTGTTGCAGACTGGAGCCCCAGGAGTACAGAGAACTAGGATGTTCAGGAGAAGGTTATCTGTATGATTATTTCTTTCAGCTGGTGAGCAGTATGAGATGCCAGGTGTAAGAAAGGTGGTGTAGAAGAGGGGTAGGGTGGAGTTCGAAAGGCAGTTACAGGCACTAGTGCAGAAGAGAGGCAAGGCCTAGTGGGAGGCTTGTTTTCAGAACTCAAGTGGGGAGTTTGAAAACCCAGCAGGAGAAGAGCCATAAGGTCTTATGGCTCAGCTCAGCCTATCTCTCCCCCGTTGAGGGAACCTGTGAGTCAGGGGATGGTGACCCAGCCATTGGAAAACAATGCACAAGGGAAGAAGAGGACAGCAGTGCCAAGGCAGCCAGCTAACAAGAAAATGGCGGTCAAAAAGGTGGAGGCTAGGAAGGTTGACACCAGCCACAAGGCAGTGGAAGTCACCAGCAGTATCAACCAGCATGGAACAAAGTAGGCCAAATTTTAGGGAATAGAGTCTGGGCCAGATGAGGACATTACTGGTAAGAACATTTGAGGGGAGCAACCCGAGAAGGCAGCTAGTGCCACAGAGCTAGAAGAGCATTGGGAAGGGGGTTGAGCCACTGCGCCAGTTGGACCAGTGACTCATTGGGGGTGCCCAGTATGGGTACTGCCAGTACGGGAATGTTCAGAAGGTTACCCACACCAGGGGAACCGGTTAGGACCCTGGTACCATCCTCCTCCCAAGGGAGGAGGGGTAGGGTGTAGATGTCCCAAAGGGCTGGCCAGTAGTGAGAAAGAGATTGCTGTCAGATGAAGGCCCTTCTTGGCCATGTAGCGTTGTGATGCCAGTGGGGTTTCCAGAACAAGAACTAGTACATCAGCCAGGAGGAGAGCCAGCAGATGGCCATCTGGCATTGGTGTTTGAACAAAGGCTGAACTGGATCCTGGCATACCTTAGAGGGAATGCCTGGGGTGGGAGTGGCCTTCTACTGCAGGCTTTGGGACCGGTGCTTCCTGTAAATGGACGAGCAAGCAAAGCAAAGGAAACTTTATTTATAAAGTGCTCATTCCCATGGGCTCTGAGTACTGTACTGTATATAAAACAATTTAACAATACCAGGGAGCAGCGCCAGAACTTGAAACAGGAGTCTAGTTGGTTGTCCCTCCCCATGGCAGAACTGGTACCCTCTATCAATGGGGGGCAGTGTGAAAGTAATGGGAGCTGGGGCAAGTTGATTGGTCCCAAATTCCCACCTCCCCCATGGCCAGCTTCATAAGCCTGGGGAACCAGTTAGGTCATATGATATCTCACTTAGAAAGTGCAGTCATGGATTTTGGGGGGCAAATATGTAGACATATTGTTACTCCTTGATTGGCCCAGGGAGCCAGAGGAGGGTAAGGAGAAAAAACAACAACAACAATGAAGGGGTAGAGGTCAGAAGATGGGTGCACATCTACCATATGTAGGAGATTTGGGCTGTGTCATTTGTCATATGACAGGATGGAGGCAGTCCAGAGGAGGGCAACTAAAATGGTGCAGGGTCTGCAACAGAAGCCATACATAGAGAGACTAAAAGAGCTTAATATGTATACCCTTGAGGAAAGGAGGGAGAGAGGGGACATGACAGAAACTTTAAAGTATCTCAAGGGAATCAACAAAGTCCAAGAGGGTAGCATCTTTCAGAAAGAGATGTGCAAGAACAAGGAGATCAATTTGAAGATGGGGGATAGCTCAGGGCAACATGAGGAAATAATTTTTCATGGAAAGGTGGTGGATGCATGGAACCGCCTTCCCGAGGAGGTTGTGGGGTCAAAAACTGTGGGGGAATTCAAGAATGCATGGGACAGACACAAGGCAATTATAGTGAGGGGTAGGAGGAAGTAGGCTGCTGGTTAACTAGAATCTGCAGCTTATTCAATAGGTAGGGAAATGAACAGACTGGGTGGGCCAAGCAGCCCTTATCTGCTGTCAAAGTCCATCTTTGTGTATTTACAGGGACAGTTCAACAGGTTGCCCCAGAGAAAGCTCACAGGCTATAAAATTATTAGAGTAGGGTCATGGCCATGTATGCAAGTAAGCCTGGGTATAAGTGACTGGAATATGATGAAGAGTTCTGTCAACAGAAGGAGGCTGATCTAATCGGGCATTGGGGGGGTGTTAGACATGATGCTGCTGTGGGCCATAAGAACGTGGGGGTGGGAGACATGGACAGTGGTTTCCCAGTTAGGAGAGCCCCTTCCCCATACAGAGGGGTGCAAGGGTTTCTAGCACAAGGATGGGCTTTGACTGGGTGTTTCTACCACTATAACAAAGACATGTGTTAGATGGAGCAATGCGGTGCAAGTTTAAGCATGGATAGAAGGCCTGTGTGTGCCTCATCCATTCATTCAGTGAAAGCCAGGCACTGCCACCATTTCCGAAGTGGTGAAAATGGCCTCTCAATGCCACTAAGAGCAGATAAAATTAGGCCATGGCTGCTCCATAGCACAGGCTAGGCAGCATCTCAGGCTCTGCCAGGAGGGATATCAGCAGGCTTTTGAATTCTGTATGAGGGCTCTAGCCAGTGGCATGAGGCTGAGAATTTGAAATCTCCCAGAGACCGCCCAGACTTGGTCAGGAAAAAGTTAGTCAAGGAGTGGAGAGCAGGGAAGATCAGTGGCCCCTTTCCAGCTCTGTTTTCACCATTATTGTGAGTATCCTCAATTGAGCTGGTTCCCAAGAAAGCAGCGGGGGAGTTCAGATTGATAAACCACCTGCAGTACCCGGAAGGGGATTCTGTCAATGACTACAGTGACCCATGTTTTACAGTGGTGTGGTTAACCAATAAGACACAACAGGGTGTTGGTTATTGGGAATTTACCCACACCTTGTGTGGTGTGTCACGAGGCACAGCCGAGTAACTTAACCACACAAGACGTGGGTAAATCCCCAATGACTCACACCCTGGAGTGCCTTATTCTGATTATACCGTGGATCCATGCGTAACATACATGTAAAAATGTGTTTTAAGTTTTTTTATAAATACAATTCCTCAGCTGTGGGTAAAATGCAGGATTTACCCACGGTCATGTGACATGTTTTAACCAATGAGGTTACAGGATTTTCACTCTCCATTATAGAATGTGCATTATTTGACAGGCAGGGAAGCAGTGAGGACAGCAGGGAATAGGGCATTGCTAGCAAAGTCAGTCTTTGAGCCTGCATTTTGGCCATTATCAGTGCACAAAAGGGATAGAAATTTACTGGGGATGGAATTTGAGGGGCAGTACTACATAGACAGATACATGCCCATGGGATGCGCAGTGGCATGTGCAGTTTTTAAGCATTTTGGTGCATTTTTGCAGTAGGTGGTAACAATCAACACAGTGGACAGAAGTGGTTCATTATTTGGATGACTTCTTGCTCATGGGGAAGGCAGGCATGGGGGATCGTGGGCACTTACTGGATGTTTTTCAGGAGGTGTGTGTAGACTTTGGGGTTCCATTGGCAAAGGCCAAGATGGAAGGCCCATGCACAATGCTGTCATGTTTGGGAAAAGAAATCAATACATAGGCCATGGATTTTTGCTTGCCGGAGGACAAGGTACAGATATTGAGGGACTTATTGGTCAGGGTGTTGGGGACTTACAAAATCACACTGAAAGAATTGCAAAAGTTGTTGGGGCACCTCAATTTCACCTACAAAATAATTCCAGTAGGAAGAACATTTCTGCACAAAATGGTGAAGATAGGGGCAGGCTACCGTAAACTACATCATAGACTCCAGGTGACAAATGGTATGGAGGATTTGGCAGTATGGATGGCCTTTTTGAACTTCTATATTGGTGCCATTCTGGTTGACTGCAACCACTAGCCAAGAAACAGAGCTTTATATGGATGCATCAGTGGGTTTAGCCTGCGGGGTATATTTCCTTGGTGGGTGTGGTACGCCGAACAGTGACCAACCAGATCGCAGGACAGTGGGTTAACAAAGAATAATACCTTGTTGGAATTCTTCCCAATTGTAGTGGCTATTTAGGTGAGGGGTGCTCAGTTTTGGAATAAAATAAGTTATTTTTAGGATAGATAACATGGGCATCGTACACCCCATTAATGGGTAGCTGGGGGGCCAATGGGGGAGTGTTTGCTTTGAGATACCTAATGCTAAACATCCATTTTGGACTGGCCCTGTGGCATGGAGGGCTTAGGTGTTGAACACCTTATCTTCTGCTACGCCGGCAACCTGTGTTCAGGAACAAGCATGGGTTGCCAGGGGTCAGTGGGGTGGGAGAGGATCGAGCATCCCCTGGACTGCTATTGTCTCCTGAGAAGGGGTGACCATCTGTCTTGGCCTCTGACTGGCACTGGTTGGAGGCTGGGTAGTAGAGCAGATTGTGAGTGGCTCAAAGGATGGAGCTCTGGCTCTACAGGATGTGCATGCCTCTACGAGCTCACATTGATGTGTTGCTGAGGCAGAGGTCAGAAGGGAAGAAAATTGGGAAAGTGTGAAAGGAGAAAGTCCAGAAGGGGTATTGCTAAGATCAAAGGGGATAAGGGGGCATGTGAGGAGGACGAGGACCATGTAAAAGCATCTATCCTAAATAAATACTTCTACTCAGTATTTACTGAAGAGAAGGTAGGGCAGAGCCCACAGCTCAGCACCATGGACATGGGGGAGGAGGTGCACTAGTCCCTTCACAAAAGAAAGGGTCCTACAAGAGCTCGATAAGCTCAGGGTGGACAAGGCAATGGCACCTGATGGTCATACATCCCAGGGTACTAAAGGAGCTAAAGGTGGAACTAGCAGAGACATTATCAGAACTGTTTAGTGAGTCTCTGAGCACAGGAGAGGTCCCAGAAGACTGGAGAAGGGCTCATGTGATCCCACTCCACAAGAGTGGTAGCAGGGAGGAGGCAGGGAACTACAGACCTATCAGTCTTACCTCAGTAGTGGGCAAGATTATGGAGGCACTCCATCAGGAAAGGATAGTGCAACACCTGGAATCCATAGGGGCACAGGATCCAAAACAGCATGGGTTTACAAAAGGAAGGTCCTGTCAAACTAATTTCATAGATTTCTTTGACTGGGCAACCAGAGTGGTGGACCAAGGGGGAGCAGCTGATGTCGCCTACTTTGACTTCAGAAAAGCTTTCGATATTGTTCCACATAGAAGATTAATTAATAAGCTGGGTTGGCTTGGGGTGGGTCAGAAGTTGGTCAACTGGGTGGCAAACTGGCTGACAGGCAGAAAACAGAGAGTGGTGGTAAATGGTATACAGTCAGAAGAGATGCAAGTCACAAATGGGGTACCTCAGAGATCAGTCCTGGGGACAGTCCTCTTCAATATCTTCATCAGTGACATTGCAGATGGACTGGAGGGTAAGGTTTGTCAGTTTGCAGATGACACCAAGCTCTGCAACAGAGTAGATGATCCAGATGGGGTGGGCAGAATGAGAAGAGATCTGGATAAACTGGCAAAATAGTCCGAAGAGCGGCAACTGGGGTTTAATACAAAAAAGTGCAAGATCATGCACATAGGGAAGAGAAACCCTGAAGCCACCTATAGGCTGGGAGGGGAGCTGCTGGCAGTCACAAGGGAAGAAAGAGACTTGGGCATCATCATCACAGATGAACTGAAATCATCCAAGCAGACCTCTAAAGCAGTAGGTAAGGCTAGGGGAATGTTGGGGTGTATTAGTAGGGGTATCACAAGTCGGAAGAGGGAGGTAATAATCCTCTTTACAAACACTGGTTAGGCCCCATCTGGAGGTAGTGCGTGGTAGTACTGGAGGCCACACCTTCACAAGGACATTAAACCAAATTGAGGCAGTCAAGAAGGGAACCAAAATGGTGCAGGGACTGCATCAGAAAACATATGAGGACAGAGTAACGGAGCTCACATGTATACCCTACAGCAAATGAGGAGAGAGGTGATATGATCGAAACATTCAAACACCTTAAGGGCATTAACAAGGTGAAAGAGTCTAAGATGTTTCAATATAAGAAAAATAGCAGGACAAGAGGACACAGCATGAGATTAGAGGGAGGCCGATTAAGGGGTAATGTGAGGAAGTTCTTTTTTATAGAAAGCGTGGTGGATGCATGGAATGGCCTACCTCAGGAAGTGGGGGATATGAATACAGTGCAGGGCTTCAGACAGGCATGGGATAGGCATAAGGGAGCAATACAGATGAGTATGAATAGATAGGTCATTGACAGAGCAAAGGCCGATGGCGCATTCATAAGGTAGAAAAAGAAATGGGCAGACTGGATGGGTCTTGCGGTCCTTATCTCCCGTCAACTTCTATGTTTCTATGAATGAGCCTCATGAAGCCCTGCCTGTTCCCTCGCAGCCCATGCCACCACTTGACCATGAGGGCAGTCTGTATTATTGACAGGGGAAGGATGGCCTTGCCCTACCAGTCTCACTATGGGAGGAATCTAGGGGGAACTTGGCCCCCAGTACAATCGAGAGAAGTGGATTTTGGTCACGGGGGGGGGGACAGGAAAAACAACATCTATTTTAAGGATTTACATGTGCCTGGAGTAGATAATGACATCTCTGACATAAGACAATATAAGGCAATTCTGGTGAGGGTTAGGAAGAAGCAGGCTGTTAATTAGGATCTGCTGCTTACCCAATAGGTAGGGAAATGGGCAGACTGGGTGGGCCAAGCAGTCCTTATCTGCCATCAAAGTCTATGTTTCTTTTTCTTTTGGTCTCCAGTCTTCCTCTCGAATGCCCCGATGGAGTTTCAGCCCCAGCCCCATGCCGACCCATCATGCCCAGACTTACCTCTCTGGGTAAGGCCACCGGGTGGGCTCCCCTACCCATGGACTATGCTGGCTGGCCCTGGCTGCCCCCCCCAGGGTGGGGCCACAGAGGTGGGCTCCACCAGCAGACACTGGTGGCCTGTGAGAACAGATCCACGACAGGAGCTCAACAAAATTTTTGTTGAACTCCCCGTCAGTGATGCTGGCAGATCGACCGCATTCTGCAGTCGGCTGCCGGTACTATCTGTCCTTGTTTTCTTCAGCGGGCTTCACCCTCGAACCCCCTACATGGGGGGCTGTGCCCCCGCCCCCCAACTTAAGGATTATCAGCTCCGAGTCGGAGCTGATTGGGGGGGGTGCAGGACCCCCGGCAGACAGCGCCTGGTTCCAGTGGGTTTCTGACAGCGGCATGGTGCTGTAGTCCCTGTGGGGGACCTTGCTGCCGAAATGTCACTGTCAGGGAGGTAACCATGTGAGAACAGCTGTTGACAGGGGTGCAGGTCGGGGACCAGAGAATTATTTTACCTTACTCTGGGGGGTAGGACGCGGCAATGACGTCCCACATCCATCCCGCCCTGCAGATGCCTGCGCCAACATGATGGGACCCCCCCAGCCTTTGTCAGAGGTCCACAGGTGTGTTGAACACTATACCCCCTCCCCTGGAAAAGGAGAGCAGTCTATAAGATGCTAAATCCTTCTCCCCACAGCCGGACCTCCAGTGTCCCAAGTCCATTTCTGAACCTGGGTCATCGGCGTCGCAGACGGACGCTCTGCCCCTGTGCTGGTGGGCCAGTCAAAGTCCATGTTTCTATGTTTCTGAGGCTCTTTCACATTTACAGTGTCAGAAGTTCTGGGAGGTGCCGCCCGAAGCAGAGGAGTACCCCAGGGCAGTTTCAGCATTCCTCTGGCAATTGGTGAGCCAGAAGCCTGGGTGTTGATCAGGAATGTTTTAGCACCAGGCATGAGGATAGCATACAAGAGAGGGGTTGAAGGCTCATTGAATGTAAGTGAGAGACAGGGGTAGGGGAATGAATGGCCCATACCAGTGGACCAGCTATGTTGGTATGTTCTGCAGAAAATGCAGGAAGGGCTCACACCTAGAGTGGTAGGCCAACTCCTGGAGGGCATGGCATGGTTCTCCAAGGTGACAGGGTTCGAAGACAACATGCAAGTATTTCATCTTCACATGCTGTTACAAGGATGGATGAGAGGGTCAACTAAGCAGGTTGATCACCGTTGACTGATTAGCCCCAACCTGCTGGAACAGCTTTGGGGTTAATTGGAGAGGGTATGCTCAACCATTTCAGAAATAATATTGTTTAGGATGGCCTTTTTGGTGGCCTTCTGTGAGGTATTCAGGGTGTCTGAGTTGGTACAGCCAAATAAGGCAGCTGAGAAAGAGGTGGTCTTGGCTTTTGAAGAGATGGCCTTCATGACGGAAGGTATGTTTTTTTGGATCTGCAGGAGCAAAATGGACCATTTGGGGTCTGAGTGTTGGTGCGATTTGTGGGCACCTTTAAGGATCACATGGGATGTAAGGGCAGAACTGCAGAAATACATAGTCCAGAGACCTTGGGGGGTTGTTCTTTGGTAACAAAAATAGAATCTTTTTGACTGTATTTCAGTTCAAATATGTCCTCAGCAGGGCCATGAATGGGTTGGGCTTGAATTCTGTGGAGATTAATACACATTCCTTTTGAATTGGGGCAGCCATGTATGCAAAGGCATTAGAGTTGTCAGACACCCAGATTAAGGCTTTGGGATGATGAAGGTCACAGGCCTTTGAAGGGTATGTACATTCATATTTGTTGTAATGTTCTTTCTGTTTATCGATAGGTGGCAGACCCCAGCCAAGGTAAGTGTGGATTTGTGGGCATTCTTTTATACATTGGGCAGCCAGAAGGTCCAAGCAGATGCTGGGAGGAGTGAACCGCTTTCTGGACCATGAATGCAGGGGTTGCAGTGATTAGGGCACCAAAGAAGCAGGTGGAAAGACTTTTTGCCATGTGTCATGTCAGAGGCCCTGTGGTAGGGTCTATAATGGTACATAAATCCTGACGGCAAAGCTCGAGGGATTTACATAGGTGTATAACACCAAGGATGTGTAAAGAACTCAAGTTTTGTATCAGCCATTATATTTTATAATTGTCAGTGCAGAGCTGTAATAAAAAACTTTAGTGCTACCCTTCCCAACTGCTCCCTGTACTCACATCAGCAACCCCCTCCCCTGTTATCCAATTTTCCTAAACCACTTTTTGTTTCATCAAAAAATGTGTATGTTGATCCTGCCAAGTTTTGTTCAACTACTAACTTAAGAATGTGGAACTGCAGCGTGCTAGTTTTCTGGCTGGAGAATGAAACTGGAAGAGCTGTGTGCTTCAACTTTGCTTCTTAATTAACATTTGTAAAGAAAGAAACCTTGTCCTGATCAACCAGATAGGTTTTTTTTTTAAATAAATGTTTGATGTGGCTTGGGTGTTTAAGATAACCAGAGGGATGCTGATTTTTTTTTTTTGGGGGGGGCAACATGAACATTTTGGAGGAGTTTCAGTAGCAGGTCACCAGTACATATGACTGCATGTAATGGAAAATTAGACCACAGTTATCCATGTGTAAAAAAAAAAAAAAAAAAAGGTCACCAGTAATTACAAAATGGGTACCATATACAATAGGTTCACACATTTTAGTCTAACATGCAGTACTGCTTTAACACGTCCAGTATTTACTTCATATTTACTTTCTCGAGAAAAGAAAATTCAAGCAGCAGTTCCGGTACCTATACCTTTTTATTCCATTTTAGAGCACACCTTTTTCCTTTCTTGTAAGATGCCCTCTTCCCCATTCTAAGTGTGCTCTACCAGTATTTAAATGTGAAATATTAAATTGTAGACACCATGACTACCACAAGGTTGTCATCAATACTCTCAGGTGTATTTGGTACATCTGTAGTTTAATATGCCATTTCTTGTGACTAAGATGAATAAGAATGCAACAGACCATGCTACGTGACGGTATGGTACCCTGGGAACATAAACTCCAGACTCCAAATGTAACCTTTAACATGATGAACGTACAATGAATTGTGGCACATAAAGAACAGATTCAGAAACCAAAATGAACTGCAGGAATCATTGTGGGGGGTTGAAAAGGGTACGTAGAGCAGCATATAAACATTTTGCTTAAAGGAGAAGTCCACCCAGAATGTGCAAAAACATATGTTATGTAGAGTGTTTTGATATGTATGTTAAGTCCTAGTGTGTCCTTCCCTCTGTCTGCTATTAGGAGTTTTTCCTAAATTAGCTTGCTAGCTGTATGGTAGTTTTACGACCCCTGGGGAGCTCCATCACAAATAGGTTTATTGGCTTTCTTTCTCCTAGGATGCACCCTGGCTCATGTGACAGTGATGTAGCTATGCTCTTAGATTTAGCAGGGTCTGTCACAGTTCAGCCACAAAGATAATACTTCTTTCAGAGAAGTCACACTGCTAGATTTTGGGTGAGTGTAATCATTATTGTTTTTTGATATTAGTACTTTGTCCTGCTATGTTACAGCCTATAAGGTGATGTTTAATTTTTGCTACTAAGTACTGGTGCAAAAACTGAAAGTGACTGAGAGAAATAGAGTAAACAGTGACATCACACACACACACACACACACACACACACACAGCAGAACATAGCAAGACAAGGCACTGATATCAAAAATTAATAATGATTACACTCACCCAAAATCTAGCAGTGTGTCTTCTCTGGAAGAAGTATTTTCTCAGTGGCTGAGCTGTGACAGATCCTGTAACAAGACACTGGCTTCCTGCAGGGACAATTAGACATCACACCAAAGGGCACTCTGGGAAGACTATCTGGGAGAAGAGGCCATAAAAGAAACCAGAATGGCAACCTCCAAGGGCAATAAAACAGTTAGGGAAAGTTAGAAAAACTATCTGTCATAGCCAGAGGAAAAGAAAACACTGGGAACTGGTTAGAACACAGAAAAGAAGACTACTACATATCTGTTTCTGATTTTAACATGGAGTTTTCCTTTAAGATGATCTGCTCCTTTAAAGTGGTACTCTGGCCAAAATACAAAATTGGTAACAAGCTCATATTATAAAGTTCTCACAGCCTGTATTATTATTAAATATTTTATTTATTATTAGTTTGTATTGACCAAGTAAGCACACTAGACAATTAAATACATATTTTCAGGTACAACCCGGGAGGTTACAATAGGAATAGGGTAATACAAACATATGAGTTACACTGCAGAAGATAACCAGAGAAACGATTAATGAAAGACATCAAAAGCAAATACGTAAAATAAGTACAACAGAATCAGTATAATAGTAATATAAAGGAAGCAAAACAGTATAATAGTAATGTAAAGGAAGCAAGATCAAGGTACGTAATATGACTCAGTACAGTTAGAGAAGGCAATATAACAGTTTGGTTCTGTCCTGGCAATCCCCGAAATAAGAGCAAAAATGCACAAGGAATGAGGAGTAACCACATGCCAACAGGAGAGAAAACTAGTAGGAAAATATTCAAGCCCACTAGTCATAGGACTAAGGGATGGGTCAGCCACTCCGGATACGTGCAGGCAGAGGAGTCTTTTAAGTAATTCCTTAAGGATTTTTTAAAGAGGTAGTGAGAGGAGACACCCCAAACAAATAGTAGGAAGGAGCTCCAGGCCCTAGGAGCCCACATAGCAAAGGCCTGATCTCCCATGGCAGTGTGAGTTTTATGAACTGCATGCTGGGACATGTCACTGCGATCTAAGGGGGTAACCAAGATTAGTAACCTTTAACTTCTCAGCAAGCATGGGAGGGGTGGCAGTACAAAGAATCGTATTTAAAAAAACACCCTAGCACAGAATCAGGGTTATTTGGGGGTATAGTCAGCAAAGTTCATCATAAAGCATACAAGTAAATGTGAAGCAGGCTGCAAAAAGGGTGAAATGAGACATATTATTATACACAATATCCCATTTAGACAACAGGAACTTGGCAACACTGGCGTAAGTAAGGAGTCCATAGTTAAGGGAGGGTAGCAGCACTCCCTTAGGAAGGACTAGATGGCAACAGGGGTGAGGAAGTGCTTGGCTCTGTAAGCCATATCAATCTTCTTTTTAACAGCCCTGCACACATTGAAGATATGCAAGGAGAGATCCAGTTGGGAGTCAAGAGTGACACTAAGGTACTTGAAGGAAGAGGCAGTGGTCAAGAGCAAACCATCAACAGGGAATACCATCAGGCTCAGGACATGACCGGATTTTAGCCTAACAGCCAAAAAATCAGAGTCTGACTTTTCTTTAACGCAGCAGTGCAATGAAATTGGGCAAAAATTTAACCCTGTCTTTTTTCACTATAAAATATTCCAGGCATCTTCCAGTTTTATTTGGTGGTACCAAAATATGAGTATTTTATTAGTGTTTCAATTGAGTTTTTTTCTCAAGAAAAAGGATGGCCACCACATTTTGTATAGAAATAGCATTGTAGACGTGGGAAGGGTTTGGATAAAAAAACTAAATGAATAAAACAGAACTCATAGTGTACAACAGAGGAGGGATCTAGACAAGTACATTTGACAGGTATGCTAATATGTTTCTTAATTGTAGCTGAAACTGGCTTTTCTGGAAAAACCTGTTTCATTGTACTGCTGCTTTAAGATGATGATCAGCGTATTATTCACCTTCTCTACATCCCGTTTTACCAACTCCTCTCAGTGCACCGTGCCCTCCTAGCCTTTCTCCCCCACCTCCCTCCCTTTCCCCTACCTTCACCTCTACCTGGTGTATATTTTTATTTTTATTTTTTTTCTTCCATTACTTCCTCCTGCAACCTTAGATAACCTGCTTTATCTTCCTATAGACACTTCTATGTATGTAAATACCGTGTAATCTGTACAATATCTGTATAATTTTATGTACATATGAACTTCTTTTCTTCCTCTCTGTAAAGGGTATTATCAGTATTGCCTTGTAAATACCTGTGTTGACCTGTATATACAATTGTTCATGCTCCACCCAGGTCCATCTTGCAAATGAGCTTCTGCTCAACGATGAACATCTGGTTAAATAAAGACTTGATTGATTGATTGAGTATTAGCAGACAGCCAAGTGTAAATTAGGTGGAAGTCCTTATTCAACTGGGATTTGATAATATCAGAGGAGCTAGACAAGAGCACTGGGTCATCTGCATACAAGGTGGAGCTATGATGGATAGTTATGCAGGGGAGGTCCTAGGTATAATCCTGAAATTAACATTTTGAGGAGGTCCAGAGTCTTTACTAAAGGTGAACCAAGGAACAAGTCAAAAAGGTAGATTTGACAGCTTATGTAAGAAAAGTAGAGCAAAGACACAGCAGCCAATGCCAGTCATTAGATCCTATGATTACCTAACATTTCAGATACCTGATAACGAGGAAGGACTAAAGACCTTGAAATCTTGTAGCTTAAACTTTTTGATAGCCTAATAAAGGTATCTTATCTGCCGAACAAAACCTTTTTTTTCCTCCTGTTTTGGCATGGGCTAACACAGCACACCCTTATTGTTTTGTTTGAAGTTTCCATAACTCATAAAGAGTTAAAGGTGCAATATGCAATAGTAGAACTATACTGAAGAAAACAAAACCACTTTTTGGGAACATACAGAAGGGCGATGCTGGTGTATTGCTATCATAAAATGCAAACATTTGAGACCTGACAGCATCTCATTTCAAGTGTAATTTATGAAGACTACACAGTAGAGTTTCCTTTTGCTGTGTCCTGAACAGAACATTGTGAGAGAGCTATTTATGTCCTGTGTAGTCTTTTTTGATCAATTTTGTGGTTTTACAGTAGTTTATTATCTGAAACTTTATTTTAAATGGGAGCTAATTGCAGGTCCCAAATGCCACTACCTGGATTTATACATGGATTGCACCTTGTAAAACGTTTGCTTTTATAATAGATGATTTAAGCAATAGGCATGACAGCGTGTGTGTTGTTGTGTGATAATGTCACACTTCTGCTGGGTTGAATCACAAGACACAGGCCAAGAGCATTCGGCACCTGAGAAGTGACATTATTACACAACAACACACATCCTTGGAGTGCCTAATTGCTATTATATAATGGCTCATTCAGAAGGAGAAACATTTATAAAGAAAACATTTACAAAAAAAATGAAAATAATTTTTTAAGTAGATGTTGTAATGTGTAGGTAATGAATGAAAACAGTCCACAATGTCTGCTTTGTCCACTAGGTGGTGTTGCTACCCACTAGTTTGCAGCATTGCTCCCCACAGCTTTCATTTTCTGTGTTATGGTGTGTCTTCCCAACCCCACCCCACGGTCTCTCCATGTTCATGTTTTTTTCCCTGGTACAGTGTGAGGCAGTTTTGGTGTGTACCAGCTGAAGTGAATTTTGACACCTGGAGTTTGAAAGCATTGATTGCCATTTGACAGCATGCATGGTACAGCACGGCCACTACTGAAGCAAAGCCAATGTGTGTGACGGCTTTCAATTTTGATTTTGAGCCTTTCTGATTGTGCTGTTCCAGTTTACAGTCCGGCTTTATTAACAGGTTTGTTTTTTTGGGCTGTAAGCAGCGCAGGACTTGATTTTGGGAGCCAGGTGGTATATAGAATGAGCGTGGGTCTTTTGACATTCAGAAGCTTTTGCACAATCATGCTACTGTGTGGGGGGACTGAGAAACCATGAAGTCATGGTTTCATTTTATTAATACTTTGTTTTTCATTGCAATTGAAGTCGTTGGAAGATATGAAGCTGATGGGGCTATGTGTGCTATGTATTTCATGCTATCTTGTCTGTGCCTGCCCTAGATACAGTGATGTTTTTGTCAGGTAACTTCACTGGTTCTAAGGCATGACAGCCAATAAGATTTCTAGGATTATCCTTATCATTGTATACTAGTGTTTATATAACTCTCCCTGTTGACTTTCCCTGAGATGCACCTGGAAACAAACTTTGGCTCAGTACGCCTTTCCTAGTCCCCAGATTTTGAATACAAAAATACCATGCATAGACGTTGTCATATAGCTGTGTGTTTTTAGATTTGTGTTGTTCAGATACTTAAGTAATAAGGCACAACAGAGTGTGGGTTATTGGGGATTTACCCATGCCTTGTGTGGTGTGGCACGAGGCGCAGCTGAGTGACTTAACCACACAAGAAGTGGATAAATCTCCCAATAACTCACACCCTGGAGTGCCTTATTGCAATTATACAATGGACACATGTATAAAATAAATTTTAAATGTGTTTTATTATTTTTTTTATAAATGTCATTCATCAGCCATGGGTTATGCAGGATTTACCCACTGTCATGTGACATGTTTTGACCAATGAAGTTACAGGATTTTCACATACCATTGTATAATAAAAGTTAATGCTGAGATGATAGAATGTAAGAGGGGTGGGACAAACATAAGGGGTTGCTGAAAGCATTTGTGTGGGAGGAGGGCATAGTACAGTCAGACAAGGAGGCAGACCTACAACATGACCAGTAGTAGACTGGTATGGCTTAGGTAGGCTCCAGGCAGACTTGATGAACAACTGGTCTTTTTCTGTCAGTACAATTCTATATATACAGGGACACTGAGATACAAAGTCACATTTTAAAAAAGATGTTGGTAATTTATAGTATTTTTATTTTTTAAACCCAGCAATCTTATGGCACCAGTTTAAACTAGCAGTTGGCTACAATATGTATTACTCGTACTATGATAAAAATCAATCAGGCTGTATGCTAGGAAATCACAACTTACACTGAAGAAATTATATGGGCCTATTGCAGAATTATTTTTTTGATATTCTTTGAAAGATTCATGTCGTTTCTAGAAGTCTTTGTCTTGCTGTAAACATTACAGTGTCTTCTACCTTGATCAGACAAATGAGTAACTCATAATGCTAAATATCTGAAAAGCAATCTGTGAGAACAGGAATGTTATTTAGAGGCGATGCAGTAATCTTTAAGTGTTGTGTAATAAGAACATCAGCACCCTCTAGTGGTAAGAGGCTGATACTAATGAAAGTAAATAACAGTCTAACGTTAACAGCTAATGGGAATTTGTCTTTAGTTGACTGGTTACAGCTGCAGCCTTCAGGTGTCAGGGTCCCAGCTTTGATTACTAACAGAGACTTTTTTGAGTGAGTACAGCAGAAAGGACAGACATAACAGTGGTGAAGAGGATGCGTGTTCAAGGGAAAGTAAACTCCAAGTATAGTCTGTCTACACTGAGTGAAGTCTGTCTCTTGTGACGGTGAGCTTCACCTGAACACAGCCATAACTCTATCGTGGGCTGTCAATACTGTAATATAGGTCTTGTTGAATGTAGTCTACCTGCCTCTAGTTTCCAACAATGCAAGTTCTTACTGCTGTTGCCTGGAAAGTAATAGCATAGGTAACCATATACAGACTGCCATTACATCTAAAAACAGCCCAAACCACTTTATGGTAGCTGCTACTGTTACACAGTACACCTAGTTTCAGTTTATTGCACAGTGTACTACTGTACCCTAATTCTAATGTTGTCTAGTTCCTGCAAGGACCCAACCTCACCTAACCGAGGGGTATCTTGCTCTATATTTTCCTGCTCTTACTGGTCCTGCTGCCTTACTCTGCTAACATAGTCAGTAACTCTAGATGAGTGATACCCTGAACTGATCTAATTTTTACACTCTTATCACTCTACTTATGGTAGGGTATTGTCATGGAACTGATCCCGGGGGGGCTGACAGATTTGTTTTGAATACAAATTTAGGCAGACATAATGGAAGTTTATTTTCCACTACAGGGATACATATCCCCTCCTGATATAGCCATACTAGCACTAGCATACCTGTTGTGTCCCTAAGTCTGATTCTTGCCATTGCAACGTGTGACTCGGAAATTGCCAGTTTACTGTTGTAGGATAAAACACCCTTTATAGGGTAGGTCATATTTCTAATTTGTTAAACAGATCTGCTGTTAGTGCCCTGAGATACTGTAACTGCCTGCTTCCCCTCTGTTTCTCTCTCACTAGGATAGGCCTGGACTCGTAAGTGAATCTATCTACCTGGCCTTACTCAGCTTAGTAGGAATCAGCCAAACATCCTCTTGGGGTGGCCTGATTTTCTGGCTATCTCTAAGGTGAATACTTTCTTTTTGCACCACTTCAGGAAGTTGCTCCTCTGTTACCCCTCTCTGTATAGTCTGGCTGTTAGCATGGCTTCCAGCAAAGTTAGGACTCTCATTGTAAGCTCCGTTGCCTTGGTCTGTATAACAGCACTAACTTCTACCCTACCAGTAACAAATGACTATCACCCCCTCCAAATAAAATGTGGTCTGAAGTTGCAACCCATGTCTACTGCACTCGTCCACAGGCCAGTATTGTCAAGGAACCTAGTGTGCTCAGCCATCCAATAAAATGGCATTATGCACCTTATATTTATTATAATGGCCTAGCAGGAGCTACACTGGAATGATCCCTCCAGCATATATACTGCATTAACCATAAGGCAACGAACAGAAGGAGTTGGACTTGCCACAAAAGCATTTAAACTGCTCCTCGCAATTAGACAGATGTTTCTCCTCCTACTGATTATTGGGGCAATGTTCATCCTAACCCTGGCCCTGACGCATCACATACACCCTTCAGAGGATATCTGGAGGAGGCCCATGTGAATATTGGCAGTCTCATGCCAAAGCTTTGATTAATTCAAACTCTGGGCGTTAAATTTTCAGTTTGATGCTGTTGCTGTCATTGAGACTGGGTTCACAGATAGGATTAGGGATGTAGGAATTAACATTAATGACTACACGATACTCAAACAGGACAGGGGTATCAAAAAAGGAGGTCGTTGCCTCATATATAAAGCCCTACCACAGGCCTAGCAGACCTCCCCTCTTCATTAGTTGTGAACTCCTTGCAGTCAACCTAAGACTTGGTCCTACAGGTGAAAAAAAAACTCAGCTTTATTGTGGCTTACATACCACCAAGGAATACCTGTGATGACCTCAATAGCTTCATCAAAGTTGTAGCTAATTGAAGCAGGGGGGCTGTGGAGCTCAACATAAGCAGCTTGAAAATGGAGTGTGCTTGGCTATGGAATCAAAACAACATAAATAACCTTTAAAACCCATTGGAGCTGCTAATTTTTTGCATCTATAATAATCAGAAGCACTAAGTGATAGCTTGAGCCCAAAAAAGGATAAAAAAACCCAGCCTCACTGCCTGGAAGTCTACTTGTCAGCTGCAACACCTACTCTTGCCTCGGGGCCTGGTACTTCTAAAGATCCGGTGATACCTGAACTTCCTATGTCGCAAATCTTAGCGATGTTAAAAAGAATTCAAGAGACAGGAGATGAGACAAATAAATGTTTGGCAGCAGTGGAATCCAAGCTCCTAGAGAACAATCGTACCACTCAGGAGAATGTAGCGCAATTAAAGACATTAAGGCAGAATCAAAAAGGCAGCAGGAGAACAACGCTGCTACAGTGAGAGATATGCATCTTGTGAAGGCAAAACTCGAAACCCTGGAAAACCAGCAGAGATAAGCCAATATACGTATAGTAGGCTTTCTCTCTAAATATTCAGAAGCCTTAGACCAACAAGCAGCAGTAAACAAAATGATCTTTGTAGACTTACAACTGCTACCTCCTGACTCCGGCATACAGATAGTGAAGGCGTTCACTATTCCTCAGTGGCCTAAACCAAGCGGTGACTCTCAATGGAAACTGCATACTGCAATTGCTACTGTCTCAGTGCCTGAGGCATGGATTGCCCTACTCCAGGCAGCTCGTGCCAGAGGGGAGATAAGCTGGGAAGGAAATCGTCTCTCCTTTTTTCCAGACCTTGCCGCCCAGACGCAATCCTAGAAAAAGGAGCTACAGGTGACCAAAAAGTTGTTACTGCAAAACAGGATACAAGCAAAGCTTAATTACCCGGCCCACCTTCATATTAGATATGCCAGCAAGGCGCACATCTTGCTGACTCGGAGGCAGCTTCATACTACGTGGAGAAGTTGATCGATTCTTTACAACCAGCGGCCCATTCCTTGGATGAAGAAGGATGATAGCTATCTCTCAGAAGTAAGGGACACAAAATTCAAAAGGTGGACTTAACGGCCCTAATACTATAACTTGTGGTGGACTTGCTTCACTTTTCCTTAATAAAAAGAGAGAATGTATTTTTTTATCTCAAGATAAAAGGCTAATCTTGGACAGATTGTGGTGATTTTTGTGGCTAAGTAATCCTGACTTCATGTTTGTACTCTAGTTTTTAATACCTTCAGCAAGTTTTGTAAGAGGAAGCTGTAAATGTTGAATGTTGGTGCATTTGACACCCCTCAATTTGTGAACTGGTATATTGCCTGTTTAATACTCTGACCTCACAGAGCAGGTTGCCATGCTTGCATAGGTCTGCGGGTAACTTAATCAAATTAATTGGGACCAGGCTGTCTGGTAATTAGGAGAACTACAGTTATACTCTGTTTATTCTCTCCCCACCCAGTAAGTTCTTCAAGGGAACTGGCCTCCTGGCTTCAGAGTTGTTGTTTATAGAGAGGAGGTGAGGGGGTAATTTCTCTACAGCAGGAACAGTTTGACTTATACTCCTAACAATTGTACTGGTGACTTCCGCACTGCTTGGACTATAATCTCTAGTCTTTAAATAAAATCTTGTAAAATTCTGTACAAGTTAAGTGGAATCTCCTGGTTAAAAGCAGCCTACCTACTCCTAACAGTTCCTCCCTCCCAGGTACCAAACTTTGCAACATGACTCGCTGCTACACCTGCAAATTTATTCCCAGTGTGACTGAAATTCGGGGGCCTACAGGTGTTTTTCACATCACCAAGGAGTTCTCATGCACCTGCACTAATGTGATGTATTGTATTCTTTGCAGGAAGTGTACAGCTATTTACATTAGAGAGACTGGTAGGTGCCTTGCTGATAATTTCAGGGAACATTACTGAGCAGTCAGGAATGGTGACACTTGCTAAACCCATTGTATCCCACTTTATCTCCAGGGACCACAGTGTCAATGACCTTTCTGTTTGTGTCCTTCAGCAGGGCTTATGGGATCCTGACCATAGAAAAAACATGGAAGCCAAGCTGATCATCCGCCTTGGCTCCCAGCAGCCCTCTGGTTTAAATGATAGACTTATTTTCCACTAACATCTTTCAGCCGCCCCTTATTTTCCCTAAAGTCTATTTGTATTTGTACTCATTTAGTTTCTTTTTCATTTTCACCATAAGTCTCCATCTCTGTCTCCTTCCCGCACATTTATCACCTTTCAGCCTTCTTACTAGGCCCTGTCAATTAGTCCCCACCCGGGGACTTCCCTAGCTCTTTCACTCCTATTATGCTTTATCTTTCCCATCATCACCTTTTTGTTTCACACATACTCTTAATCTTGCCATTTATCACTTCTTCTCCCTGAGCCTCCTCTTTTTTCTTTACACACACACACATATATATATATATATATATATATCCCTCTTTTTACCTCCCCTCTACATTAACTTTGTTTTTTTTTCCTATTTTAGATATTTCCTGAAGAAGACCTAAGGTCGAAATGTAGATTTTTAACTCTATTTTCTATTTTCAGCGTGCATTTAATATAACCATTTTGTTTTGTATTTTGATTATATTTCTTCATTCATGTTTAAGATTTTGGATTTGAATGCTTGTTTTAAATTGTTTTAAGTTGTAAAGCACCTTGGAAATTGAAAGGAGCTGTACAAATAAAATTATTATTATTATTATCTCACCCCTGCAATTTGTCTTTAGGCAGCAAAAATCCACTCTGGACCCTATTTTTGTCCTCACCGATCTTGTAAATAAATACTAAAGAAAAATTTAAAAAGTTATATGTTGTTTTTAAAGATATAAGAGCTGCTTTTGATAGTATTAATAGAAATTTGCTGTGGCAGCTGATGAAAGAAAAGAAAGTAGATAAATTATTAGCCTTGATTAAATTATTGTACTCAGATACAAATATAACAGTTAGGTACAGTAAAGATGATGCAAATACAGATCCATTAGAAATCAAGTTTGGGGTTAGACAGGGTTGCATCCTGGCCCCTGCCCTTTTTAGTATTTATTTTGAGAGGGTAGTGGAGGATATACACCTAGTAGATACTTTTCCTCCTAGGATTGGTGATTTCCCAATACAAATTATGCTTTAAGCGAACAATGCAATCATACTTTCCCAGACTCTTCTGGGTTTAAAACGCGCTGTTAATTCAGTTATGAACACAATCCTGAAAACTGATTTGGAATGTAATGTTCACAAGATGAAGATTCTTGTTTTTGAAAACAGGCATTCTACCCTAAAAAAAACAGGGGTAGTAGGCAATCAATCATTTCAAGAAACCAGTTCATTTTGCTATCTTGGGGTGTGATTTATGAAAAAATTAACTTGGACATTACACATTCAAAAGATGAAGGAAAAGGCCACAAAATCATTGATGGCAATACATAGATTTGCGAATACATTTGCCCGGAATTCATTTACAGCCCAATTAAAATGTTATGAGGCCAAGGTCTTGGATGAGTTTGAAAAAGTACAAAAAATGTATTTTAAAACCTTATTGGGAGTTCCAGGGCTCATCCATTCTGCAACGGTTTGGGCAGAAATGGGGATATTTTCTATAAAGGTTAAGACACAGAAAAGAGCCATTAAGTTCTGGCGTAGAATTTTAGTTTCATCACCGCAAAATGATTGTGCTAATTGTATAAGGGAAGAAATCATGGATAGAAGGGGTAATGAATACTACTGGTGTATTAAGTTGAATCTACTTTTGAACAAAATTGGCCTAGAGAAAGATTATTTGTTAATACCAGACACAAATATCCATAGATTTAAATCCCTAGCCATACAGAGATTGTTGGATGTAGCTGTATCTTAGGATCTTGCAGCTACACAGGAATTTTGGGATTTGAAAATCTATAAAAAAATAAAAACATCATTTGGTGCCAAAAAACATCTCCTATTCTGTGACAACTGGGTGCAAAGAAAAGCAATATGTAAGTTACAAATGGAACAAATAGGGTAATTTATGCCCTTTATGAGTAAAGGGGGTGCTGTGACCGCCCTCTGTTACAGTAATGACAGCATAAAATGTGATCTCCCACATATATTATGTGAATGCCCTCTGTTGAATACAGTAAGAAACAAATTAATTTCCTCATTTATTGAGAGAATAGAGGGAGAAACTTTTTTGCAAAAAACAATTGCTATTTTAACCTCGCAACAGGAATCACTAATATATGCATTAGCTAAATTTGCACAGCAAGCAATGAACTACTTTTGTAATTAAAAAAAGTATGTAATAGAGGGACACTAGGTCTCAAAATCAATGTGTTACTTGGGTCATAGGGCAATATGGAATTACTTGATTTTGTAATGTATGTAATATTAGATAGGATCTTTTTGTATCATTGATTGAGTGTAATTATTTTTGTATTGTGAATAATATGGATGTTACAAATATTTAACTTGTTAAATTTGAACTTGAACTTGAACCTCTGCATCGTAAATTGAAATATTAGGCCAGTACACCTGCCTATCACTGAAATACATTGAATTGCACACCTGATTTCCTCAGTTCATAGTCTGGCTTTGAAGAGTGAAGATGTGTCTGCGATCCAGAGAGGATTATGGAGTTGGACCCCCAGTGGGTAAATAAGTGCTTGGGAGGGGTATGAGGTGGTGGGTGCTGAATGGGAGGGTTGGGTGGGGGTGAAGTAACAGCACAACAGACATCAGTGGACGTCTTTCTTTTACAGGGTTAAAAAATCAAAGCATGGACTGCATTCCGACACTGGGACTGGGCACCCCAGTGTCGGGCTTATTATTGAGTGGTGGTGCATGACCTGTGGGATGTCAAGAGAAGCAGCAGCAGGGTGGGCACACCCACCCATTTACATTACATCACAGAGGATACACATTACTTGATAGGAAGGGTGGGTGGGTGGGTAAGCCAAAAAATCATGGAAGGATGGATTGCATTCTGACAGTGGGATAGACACTCCAGTGTCAGGTGGGCATGCCACTTGCAGGGGATGGGAAGAAAGAAGTGGTAGTGGGGGTAGGCACCCCACTCCACTTACATATATGTATATAATGATGGAAAAGGGTGGGTTGGCAGGAAGCTACCTGTAGGAGATGGGGAGAAAGAAGCAGTAGCGAGGGTGGGTGCCCCGTTCCACTTACATCACAGAAACAAATTATTTATACCTGAGTTCAGCTACAATATATGTTTTTATATACAACAAAGAAAGCTGAACTTGGGAACTAATTGCTTTTTTAAATGAGTGTTAAAAGGTACTTTAAGCATGCTTCAAAAGTGGAGCCCTGACACTGGACATGTGCATATGTATATGCGCATACCCAGTGTCGTGGCTTCACTGTCTGAGGGTAATTAAAGTACATTTTAAACCTTGCTCAAAAAAACTAACTAGGTTCCTGAGTTCAGCTTTCTTTTTAATACCCAAAAACATATTTAGCTGAACTCTGGTACATACATGGTCCACAAACTGCAGTGAAAGGCTGCTGATGTTGACAGCCCATCCACTACTTGTTGACCAGCTGGCTTCATTCAAATCAAAGGACCAAAGCCCTCTGATTGGAGCTGCTTGGTCCTTTGAAATACACGAAGTTTCAGCCCATCAAGCAGCGAGTGATGTAAAGACCACAGTACATGGTCATTGGTCCAGACAGGCAAGCCTTTCCTATTTTCAACTGCAATGGGCTCAGCAGTGACATACCCCCATAATCCCATTTCACTGTAGCAAAATCTTTGGTGTGCAGATGCATCAAACGTAAAAATGGATAGAAGAGGACACATGAAGACATAGCATAGAGCAGCTTTCTTCCACATCAGAAAATCTCCTTAGAGGCTTTTATTGTGGCATATTTTGATTTCAGCCACAGGAGTGTGGTATGCATATTTATGAAACACAATACAGAAGAGAGAAAGAAGTAAGTGCCTCAGTTGGGACTTGGACCCAGGCTGCCTGAAATACCATTCCATTTGCACTACCGGCTGCACCACCAATGCATCTGGAAACTGAGCTATCCCAGAGAACATTACTCTTTCTCCAATGCACAACCTGGGGCTGCACAGTTAATTACATTTTCAATCACAAGAGTGTGGCGTGCATATTTATGGAACACATACAAACATAGGAGGGAGAGAAAGAAGTAAGTATTCTGATTTCCTTGTCTTTATATCAGTTTCCTTTGACCATCTATACTCTTTCTGGCATTTTTTTGCAGAATATAAATTGAAATGTTCCCGTCATATATTTTCAGAAATGACCTGTGAGTTAATAAGGTATGCTATAAAAGCTGCATAATATTACTTTAAAAGGCCAGTTGCTTTTATTGCATGTGCAAGATCTTCTACAGAGATTCTACACAACTAGAAAATTGGGTGTCAGTAAATATTTGATATGTTTTTGCAAGATGCTGCAGACTTTTGAGCTCTCAAGATGTTACCAATGAATCTTGCTTAGTATATTATTGTCTGAATTATGGAATGGTTATAACTGCTGACATGTTCTTTAACTTACAGATCTTATTAGTTGAAACCCTGTTTAGGTTTTAGCTTTAAAAAATGCTAATTTTCTATTCTTCTTTGTTCTTCTGTTTCTTAAAATCTGGCAACCAAAAAGCAACACTAGCCAGAAAAGCTTAGCAAAGATGGTTACACATTCAGTAACATCATGATCCCAGTGCCATTCCAAACACTAAAGCAGTTGGCTTAATTTGCCATTCTTTCATCAAAGACTGAATGCTTCTTATGTGCCAGAGAACTCTACACCCCCAGCACAGAGAACACTTTTCAGTGTAAGGCAAATGTTTAAAACAATGCAGCTGTAAACTGAATCTGGCAATAGTAAATGAAGATTAATTTCTAAATACTTATGTACAGTATGTCAAGATTTCAAGCCAGCATGCTCTACAAGGTATTGGGTCAATATAGTGCTGCCAAAACAGCGCAGGAATAACCGTGCAGTCTAGAGTGCGGAATGAATTAGAGTGACAGGGGTATAATAGCGATTAAGGCACAAGCACCTGGCGCAGTGGAGACCCAGAGATTGGTGTTTGATTCCCCATCTCCTGACACGTGTTTTTTTTTTTTTGTATGCAAAAAATGAAGTCCTCCTCACTTGAGTTTTCACTTATTCCCTCAGTTCACACCTCCTCAGAGTTAGTTAATTTAATTTCGGAGGGTGTGGGGGGGCAAAACCCCCCATGTCAGAGGATGCGGCGGGCAGAGCCCCCCACAAAAAACAAAGACATGGGAATGTTTTCCTTTGCTTCCTCCGGTGTGCGATGTTATTATTTCAGTCAGTGTTTTCACCAACTCTTATTTTGTACATTCACTGTTTTGGCTGCTGCATTGTTTTACCATGCTGTTTTACCTTCGACATTATGACCTCGTGCCCTCTACAAAAGTTAAAACTAGAGATGCACAGAATTGGCCAATTCCAATTGTACTGTTTAGGAACTTACACATTTCCAATTGTGAAGCCATTTCTGATCTGATTTCTAAAAAGACTTCAAAACTGGATTCAGAATCAGATTAAGAATTTTACACCTAAATCCCAATATGCTATGTAAAAACATGGTTTGGCTTTGCACTTAGATTAAGGATTTTGGACTGCAATTCTGAAATTCCAAATTCCAAAAATTAGATCAGAATCAGATTAATCCAATTTCATGACTTGGAATCTGAACAATCCTAGCTGAAACACTTCAGTGTTAGGATGGTACAGTTGGTAGAACCCTAACCTGTGGACCAGAATAATACTGTGAGTTCAAATCCCAGACCAGGACTTTAATTTACACCCCATGCTAGCAATGCAGTTTAGTGCTAGGAAGTGCAGTCCTTTTAAGGGTTAGTTTCTTCAGATGAAGCATTAAAGATGACAGGAAACAGCTTTTTATACCTGTAGATGACCTCCTGTTGTCCTTTTATTGTCTATAAAATATTCCTAAATGTTTTTGACCTTTTTTCGTTAAGTTGATAATTTAATTGTATTGCCTCTGTATCTTCCCTGAAACCCCTTCTCTTCAGCAGCAGCAGCTGCTGTCTCTTTTCATACTGCCTGAACATTCTGTGACATCAATAACACCTTTCCAGGCCATTCAGATGAATAGCATGCAGCGGTGTTACTGATGTCATAGAATGTCTCAGACACATGAAAAGAAAGAGCAGTAGAGTAGAACTCTTTGTAGATCAGCACGCACTCCAAAGCTAAATCATCTGTTTATCAAAAATGAGTAAAAACATGTTAGAATGCACACCTCATATGGAAAGGAAGGTGAAAGGGCAGTAAATGATGTAAAAATATTTTCCTATCTCTTTTAAACTGAGGTTCTATCAGCCTACCCTGGGTGGTTGTTCAAGTGGCAGTTAAAGAACCCATGGCATTATTAGGGTGTTCTGGCCAGCACACCATCTCATAAATCAGGCTGTAATGCAGGAGTTCATAGCTGTATGCAGGAATACTGTTGACTGAATAATGTTACTTCAGTTCTATAATGAGATCACAATCAGTATCAAACTCATTGATTTGTATACAGTAACTTTGTGATATCTGGAATATGAAAAGCTGTACAGAAATCCAAATTGAAGTGACATTTTTTATGGTTTGTTTATTAAGACAAAATGTTAACAGCTGGTTGTTTAAGACTAAGAGCTTCTAAGATAACGATTGCTATAAAACTGTCAGATGATTAGCAAAATCATATTAATTATAGAACATTCTGTTTTCTTCATGTACTGCAATAAACTATTAAATTTACCATGACATACACTGTCTAAGAGAAATCAATTCATTATGCGAATTTTGATGACTCTAGAAAAGAATACCCTGAAACAAAGGATCCTGATTTTTCAAATATTATTGAATCAGGTGTCCAGCTTTATTTAGAAAAACTAGTTGTTCTTTTTGCTTTTCTTTAAATTATCCTTGCTGAATTTTGGCTTTATTAGAAACAGCATAATAGAGTGTTACCATTATTCTGACTCTGGCATTGGACCTGCCCAGACTTTAATCCTTGTAAAACATGTCATAAACTCTGAAACGAAGTTCTGGTTTCAATTCTTCATAGTTTTCATCACAAGAGATCCACATTATTTTGGCCGAATTTGAGGTTTATTTGTATTACAATCCAATCTTATATGCCTCTAATAGCAAACCAGCTTTGGCAAGTTAGGACTATTACAATGCTACAGTGTTAAGCTGGTGAGAGAACATATGACCATACAAACAATAGGAAAGAGCTGTGGTGCATCTGCTCACCACACTGGTGCCTCAGGTCTGGAAATGAACTCTGGTTGTCTGAGGGCTGGCTAGGGGGTGGAGGATTAAACATCCCAAGGGCAGCTCTCCTCTATTGGTGTGTGTGTGTGTGTGTGTGTGTGTGCGACTTGAAGGCCACCTGGTGAGGCCAGGTGGTAGCACAGTGGATGCACATGCATGCATGCCATCACGTGCATGCATGCATATCATTGCATGCTAGCACCCTTGGGGGAGAAAATCAGAGGGAAAAAAATCCTTGGTCTGACAGTACCCCCTGCATGACTGACAGGGAAGGCCACCCATCCCTGTACAGGCCCACATGACTGACAGGGAAGGCCACCCATCCCATTGTAGTCCTGGGTAGGTAGTGGATGACCTGTAAGTTCTTGAAAAATTCAGTGACTGGGTTGGGGGGTACCATTGGTGGGGTTGGGGGGAGTCAGACTGGGAGCAGAAGAAAAAGCTCTATGGACAAAGGAGTTGTGGTCATTTGCTTTCTTTGGCACACCAACTCACTAAACATATTACTTCTGTCAGGATCTATTTAGCCCTAATTTAGTAACAAAGGCAGTTTCAGCTGGTACTGGTTCAGACAGATGTCTGTTCCACAAATCTGCCACTGTTTTGTGGAATGTTTCCAAATACTCTTTATAAATCTCCTCCACGGCACACTTATGCCCTCTACTCTTACAGTACAGTTTGATATCATTAACAGCTTTATTCATATTAATTTATACTTAGTATTAGAGAAGAGGACTGGTGACACAGCGGGCAGAAAGGGTTTTGGGTGTCTTGTACCCTGATAGCGAGTCGAGTGCTATACTAAAAGACACAGTTAGTGTTGCGCAGATCTGTTTGTATACTGTATGTGTGCTAAATGGTGCATGGAACATATGCTAATGTTAGGCAGCGTGCTTCATATGGGTGCTCTGCAATACTGAACTATTTTCATAGTGCTTAAAGGCCAGAGTGCCATGTTAGTTAACGCTGCTAAAAAATACTTCTACCACAGTGTACAGTGGTGCATGTACCCCCAACTTCCCAACATCTCTGATGCCAGGTATCTTCACAAAACAACAAACCCAGTACTCAGTACCCTCCCTACTCCAATCCCCATCAGTCTGGAAAAAATGACGTCATGTTCCCTCTGTCTGGTCACCATTGCAGGGTAAGGAGGGAGCAAGGGGTGGGGATGGGCCTTGGATCCTAGGACCAAGCAGCACTTGTCTATCAGGGAAATTTTTTTTTTTTAATTATGTTTTATTGTTTTAAAGGAAAAACAAAGACATATAATTATCTCATGCCAGATATCACATAAAATATACGATACATCCGATGTAATAATTCTATTTAATATAAGCAATCTGAAGTTCAGATCGGGGGAGTATTTCTATAATTCAAATGTCCAACGTAAGTCGGAGGCATGCTGTACCCCACAAGACTTTGAGTGGTCAATTCAAAAATAAGAAGGAACTCTAAACATTTTCAACCAGCAGCCTGTGTTGTTATGACCCTCGATCAAAAAATGTCTCCAAGATAGTTTAAACAATCAGCAATAAGCAGCTCCTGAGGTAACTGCAATAAAGCATCTCCTTTCAATAGCTGAAACAGTGTTACGCATTATAACCAGGGCCCCTAGTGCTCTGCGGCAGAATTTTCTGATTTCTGCGGCAGGGTTTCTTGGTTTCTGTGGCAGCATTTTCTGATTTCTGCAACATGATTTATTCATTTCTCTGGCAGAACACAGTCCTGCCATTGGCTAAATATTATGTGATGTCATCAATGACATCATATGATGAGCATAGAGGAGGGGCTTCAGGATAAACAAGATGGGAAACAAAGCCTGACACTATGAAAAAACAGTACATTTGAATGGAAATTCACCGAAAACAATGAATTCTGTGGCACTACATATATTCTTCGGCATGATGCAAATTCTGCAGAAAATTCCACAACTGCAGAATCGCAGAATTCCAGGGGCCTTGATTATAACAGCCTCCATGTAACAGCAAATGGCTGCCACCACTGTAAACAAAATTACCCCTTTTATACAGGCAACTAATTGTAATTAAAACATTGAACAATGTCTGTATTTAGGTATATTGGGTTTAAACTTTATACCACTTTATTTATTTACACTCCACCATTCAGCAAAACTAAAAGTAACCTAATCAGAGAAAGCAGTAGATTGACTATGGGTATAAATAACTCCCCGCCTAACCTTACTTTATTTGTTTAAAGTCCTCTATAAATTCAACATCAATCAATTTCAGGTGTCCTCCCCAGATTCAGAGGACTCCGGCCATCTGGTGCGATCAAAATCCCTTGATAAAGCTTCAGCTTTCTTGCCAGCTTCGTCGGGATCTGTATACTGATAGGAGTGTCCCCCATATTGAATGCGCAATATGGTTGGCATGAGAAAGGAGTGAGCCACCCCCAGGCTCCGCAGCTTGGCCCGTATGCCACTGAATTTCTTTCTCCGGAATCTGGTTCTGTAGGACAAATCCAGAAAGAGATGTAGTGTTGTTCTCTGGAAATTAAGCTGCATGGCCTCTCTAGCAGTCTGCAAAATGTCCCTCATTAGCAGACTGGAAGTGACCAGTAAGATGGTCGGGGTAAGTCCTTGGTTGCAGCTAATGATCTCTGAGACACCTGATAGGCCTTAATCAAGATGTTCGGGATAAGTACAGAATTCATGTTTAATGCACCCGGCACCCACTCCCATATAAAATATAGCAAATTATCTCCCTCGACGTTTTCAGGCAATCCAGCAATGCATACGTTAGAGGCCCTCTGTGAATTCCTGAGGGCCTCTAGTCGGTCTGAGCTGAGCAGTAAGTTTACCCGCTGAAGCTAAGGCTTTGGTTGCCGTTGACTCCGCTGTAATTGCCGCTGTGGAAGCTGCTGCTATTTTTACATTTTGCTCCTCGAACTTCGTAAGGAGGGATTCAACTTTGGCATCTATGGCCTGCATCGATTTCTGCAGGCTCACCATGGAGGTTCCACCTCTGCATCATTCGTCGCCATCAGTACTGGAGTTGATTCCACCTGAGGATTTTTTGATCCAACTGCAGAGCCTTTATTTGTTCGCCCCATGTTCAAATAAGGTATCAATTTGTTCCGCGTGCTGTCAGGAGATTGGATCTGTTAGCAAAATATTACTATTCATTCGATAAAAAGATATTTTGGTACTTTTCTTGCAGTAAATCACAGAGCTCCTACTAAATGCACCTCGTCAGTAGGTGTGCTCAACAGCGCCTCCACCAGGGCAATGTTTAAGAATTATTTTTAGAGCAACATGGATTGAGTGAGGGAGAAGGAGACCACTAGACCACCAGGGAAACATTATAGGATTATAATCAGGATGATGAGGATTAGGTAAGTGAAGGGGACAATGGACTGTGTAGAGTGGGTGCATGGCTGCCATTCTGGTGGCACCATGCTGTCATGCACTTCACAGTGCAGACACATGGTGAAGGTCCCATAATGACATGATAATGTGCTGTTAGGGACCTGCATGCACTACAGGATCAATAACATGCAAGGCTTTGAATTATGGCAGTATGCAACAAAGGCACTATCCCATTTGGGATGTCCTGCTCCTATTCAGACTGGCCATATACATCTTTGTGACCAGTAGGTGGCATGATTCATGCATTGGCACCAGCTAGTGCCCTGCATTGGACTGCGTTCAGGATGCCATATTGGCACATGAACTGTGCACATGGCATGTGTACAATATATATTCCAATATGGCTATTTCAGGGCAGAGTGCTTTTTAGTTACAGTACTTGCTACTTGTTGGGTGCATTGTGCTATTAATGTACTTATATGATGTCCTTTCTTTTTCAGTAAAATGTTGCTTATTTTAATATGCATTCTCATTTACTCCTTCAATTCCTCTTCATTACCAAGGTATTTTAAATAAAACAAAGTATTTGTCCTTTAAAATAAAATCTGCTTCAACAGTTTTTCCACACCAGAACTCGTTATCCCCAGGTTTTATCATCAAGGTTGGTGCCATTAAAATAGTTAGAAGCAATAGCACAGAGGACAGAGTTGTTCTTGGCCACAGCTGGTGGTGAAGAAGGGGCTTAGTAGCCACATCAGCAACAAAGGAAGATGCCACCAAGGGACCCAGGGCCATAGTCAGCAATGAGAGGAGCAAGGGAGCTGTGGCAACAGTCAGCAGCGTGGGGAGTGAGAGAGCTGTTGGCCACAGTCGATGGCGAGGAGGTCCCTGATTGGCCGCATCTGTGGCCGAGGAAGATGGCTGGGCCAATCAGGGAAAGGGTGCCAAGATTTGAAGTGTGGGCCAGGCTTTAAAAGTCAGCAAGCCAGCCATGTTTCCAAGGAGTGGTAGCACAGAGGAGAGAGTTGGTTTCCCGCCCACCTACCCTGGCCCTGACCTCTGTTAAATGCTGGTGGTGGGGAGGAGCCTGCAACTAGGAGGTCATAGTGTTCAGCCAGGAAGGCTGTTTCAGCAACATTTTTGGGGACATTTATTTATTTAGTTTTTGTTGACCGGGTAAGTGCACTAGATAAATTCTGCCTATTTTCAGGCATAACCCAGAGGGAGGGGGATACAGATGAATGTCAACTGACCTTGAACCAGATTAAGCTGTTGGTGGTATTTTTTAGTGAATGGGGGATTCGGCCAGGGCACCGGGGAAATTCCCCTACTCACCTGTGGGGGAATTGCTGTCTGTGAGAATGACTAATCCATTTGAGACATAGGAGAGGGTGGATGTCTCTGAGGTAGGGGAATTAACCTCCTCCCCTACTCTCATTCCTCCAGAGGTCGTGGCAAGCTTGGTAAATGTAATCAATTTAAAAGAAGATGATGGAGCACCCGAGATTTTTATTTCAACAGAAGATTTAAGTTTGAACATTCTTTCACCGGAAAAAAATGAGGGAAATGTGAAAGAGGAAAATGCTAAATCTGAACAAGCTTTACTGGAGTTAATTGCTGAAGAACATAAACAGCTTGCACAGCAGCAGGAGCTGTTTGAAGCACAACTTGTAGGCTTAAGTGCTGGGAAAAGCACTGTTAAAACTCCTGGCCCACTTGACAAGAACCCCCCCCACCCATGGATGATGCAGTTACACCAAAAGACACCGCGGGGCTGGGTAAGTCATTTAAAGCAGGTTCCCCTGCAATTTCTTCTCCTGTAATGTTTAAAAATACTGAACTGGCTGGCAGTAGTAGTGCTAGAGATAGCGTGTGCCAACAGCGAAAGGGAGTCAAGACAGGAGAAATATCTAGACATGACATGGGGTTAACTCAGGTAAAGGATGTAGCTCAACTTTAGTTTAAAGTGGACAATTCAGGCCCTGAGCATGACAGCTGAGTGAGTACAGCTTCACTTTGTAAGAACACAGTTTATTTGGAAGCATTTTGAGACATATACTGTTGTTGAGACTTAAGAGTAGGTGTTCTGTTTTTTATATAGGTAACTTACACAGTTGGCCATAGATAATAACTCAAAGGAAGACTACGCTTGAATCTTTCAATTTCAGTTGGAGGTGCATGGTAACATTTTTCAAGCAGGACATCTGAAGGTTGTTATTTCTAGTTTAATGAGACTATGCTTTTACATATTAATTGGTACTATATCTATCTTATGTTTCTGCTCATTTTTGTAGAGAATTCTGTGCAGCATATCCATGAATAAGAAGTGTTTATACACTCAAGTATTGTGGTACCTAAGTAAGTTCAAAATGTGATTGTTTTAATTAGGAACGATCCATTTCTTTTTTTATTTTTTTGCCTTTAAAGAAATATGGAAATTTGAGAATAACTGTGATTGTAGTTGCAGAGAGTGAAGCTGTGATCTGCACTCATCTGAATTGTTATGATTTTGAAGTGAATAAATTTGGAAGCAAGTTTTAGTTAAAAACGGTTTGATTTTGAGGATGGGAATTCTATCTACTTATATGCAAGAGTATTCAGATAATTTCATTATGATATTAGTTAGAAAATGAGGATGCTGAAAGAAGAATGATTGGCAATAGGTTTAATGCCTGCGGATAGTGAGAAGTGTAGAAGCTTTTTGCACTAATAAGATTAGTAGGAAATTAACTGTATTGTGATAACACACTTTGATATTTGTTCTGTAAAAAAAATTTCCTTTTTCTAAAAGATGAAGTATAATATACATAGAATGAAGGGCCTTATTTTATTGATGAGCTTAACATTAGTAGAGATTTTGAGCAATTAAAAATATGATTTATTTTGAGAAACTAAATATATATTATCTTTGAATTTATTAACAGTTCCCCAGAAGAAGCCACTTGCTGGTGAAACGTTGGGACACTGAATTTAAAAGAAATCGAATAAAATTTGAATTTTTTAAAATAAATCTGTGTGTATGGCTGAATGGCTAGAGCAGTTGCTATTCTTGGTTTTTTTAGTTCTGTAGAAATGACAGCTCCTTCTCGGGCTTTAGCAAGTATTGAACCTCTGAAAAAATTGGATTTGTATTTAAACAAACTAAACAAATTGAATCAAACACTGCAGACTTTATCAGGCCTTCTACAAGTCGCCAAAATGTGTACCAGTCCAACATTCCTAGCCAAGAAGGTTCAGCAGTTTTTTTTCCTTTTCTGCAAGGGGTCCAAACATAAAAAAACATGGTCAGAGATGACATAAAAGAAAAACACATGACTTTAACGATAGCCAAAAGAAACATCCCTCCAGACCTTCTGGGTTTGCTTGATGACCCACCAAAAATTCTACCAGTAATGCAGCAAAATTACAAAGAATCCCAGACTACCTCAGATGTAATTTAGGCAGATTTTCATGTTCCACTTAGTGCTATAGATCCTTTCTCAACCTGGACACCACAGAAAGCATTAAGTGAAGCTGGTTGGAAAAACATGGTGGCCAGGTCTTGGTTGTCAGACCGAGAAAGGGACCCCAAATTCATCTTGTCACAGGCTTCTCCAGAATGGTGCCCAACAAGTACCTGCAATGATACCCAAGGCACAAACCAAGGGTCCAGTTCAGATTCAAAACTTGACTATCATTAAAACCACAAAATAACTCTGGATGTCCCACTGATGCAGTGCAAGTTGAAGAACAACCTATAGGCTCAAAAAGCAAGGACAGTAGAAAGGACCCTTTCCCTTCTAAAGGAAAACAAGGGTCTCCTGCCCCACACAAACCACTGCTCTCAGAGCTATTTCATAAAACTAAGAAGGAGGCTTCCCCCAAGAAGAAACACTATGAGAATACATTACAAAGGGGGTTTGGACACTAGACCAGACAGACAGACATTATGTTGGGAAGTTACTACTTAAAGATGCATTACATTTCTCATGCAAAGAAGTCTTCACCTTTATTAATATCTCAGGTGAGGACAACTTTGATGTGAACTTTCATTCCTCATATGTCTTGGACTTTTTTGGGAACGGTATAACAAAGTCAAAGTTTCCCTCATATGGACTCACTTTTTTGTAATCCCACTAACTAAACCTCTTGTAAAATTTGTCACCATTATATTTAGGAATGAGGGACTGTATGTGGAGGATATCACTTACTGGTTATCCCAGAAGTGTGATGTACTAAGTGCCCCAGAAGCAATTTTAGATACCAAATTGTTCTGGACAGGGGGGTTGGAAATATAAAGTCAAGTTAAAACAAACCGAGTCTGGGACTGAACATATTCCAAATTCCTTTTTGTTAGGGAGAGATAGGGGAGTTTGTTTTTATGAAGGCCAACCTAGGGCATGCTACAAGTGCGGCTCTAGGACCCACCTCTCTAGTTCATGTTATCAACCTAGGTGTGACAATTGTGGCAAAATAGGTCACATAACCCTCCAGTGCACAAATCACCTAAATGTAATCTCTGCAAAGAGATGGGTCATGTTTTTTCTGAATGTCTATGGGCTGCCAAAAATAAAGCTTCCTGTATAAGCTCTGAACTACTGATCCAGGAAGCCCAAGATTCGGCAGCTGCCAAAGAACCTCAGGTTCAAACTCCCATCAAACCCCCTCCTGAGGCTACAGATGAACCTATCAAACTCATTATGGTTAAAGAAAAATCTCCCAAAAGATAGATCCTTTCTCTCAAAACCCAAACATCCCAGTGACCCTGATTTCTGTATGTTTCAAGGGTTCCAATGATGGGGACAACTCTATCCCCTTCCCCCCTCATCATCTCTCACACTGAGAAGAAGATACTCTAGGAACATTAAATCTAAAGCCCCACCACTTCCTACAGAATTCGAATCTGGAAACTCCTATGCGGCACTATCTACAAATTGGGGTGATTCTGAAATGGAGCAGGGGGATTCAGACCCACAGCCCTCTGAAGTCACTTCTACCCCCAGATCAAAGGCTGAAAGTTATAAAGGGAAAAGGAAAAGGAAAAAAAGCATCCTAATGTCTAAAAATTGTCTAGGGTTTCTCTTTGCATAGGGTCACTAAGCTCTTTTTCAATACATTCATGAAGCTAAAATTGACATTTGTTGCTTACAGAAAACATGGGTAGTTTCTAGTAACCAAATAAGAATTTTTCAAGGGGAATGGTTACGGGGCCCATCCTATTGGTCCTTTGGACATGATAGTGCTGATGGAGTGGGTATAATGTTTAACTGTTATTGTTTCTGTTTAATTAAACTGCTTGACTTAATTCCAGGGAGAGCGCTAATAGTAGATGGACTTTGGAACAAGGTTGCTTATAGATTTATAACTGATTATGGCCCTCAATCCAAGGCAGACAGGGTCACAGTACTAACTGCCTTGCAACCATATCATGTTACCTCCTATAATGTTCTTCTCTGTGGGGACTTTAACTGCAATATCAAAATGAGTGACTCTAAATCACAAGAGTGCAAGAAAAAGATTTATTGTGATTCAAATGCACTATTTAAAACCATATTACATGCAGACTTGCTAGACTGTAGTAAATTTCAGACCCAGGGTCCTAAATACATGTTTAAAAAAGTGAACCGCTCGTCAAAAATAGACCACATATTTACTTCCAAAACATTACCTGCCGTTGAATTCAAAACAGTACCAATAGAATTTTCAGACCATCTATTATTAAAAAATGACTTCCATTATTCACCTATGGAAGCCAACAACAAGAAAAATAGATGGAGACTAAATTCTTCTATTTTATCAGACCCATTAGTTAAAGATGGGATTTTGAACCTACTTTGGGCTTGATCCTCCATATGTTTCTTATACGATGACATTGGGGAATGGTGGTTGGACTCAAAGGCTGACATAAAAACATGGTTCCAAAATTTTGTAAAAATAGAGAGAACAACAAATGTGTACAATACCTAAAATATAGGCAGCTTTTACAGTATTTATATACACTTTCCTATGCTTCTAGGAATGACTATTATGCTCAAATTAAAAAAATAAAATCAGGTATGAAACTATACCAATATGACATACAGTAGCTAACACTACTAGGGTAATGTTGCAATATAGGACCCAGAAATCCCCAATAGGGGACCCATTTAAAGTCTGTAAAAATAGGACAGAAGCATCAACAATGCACCTCTTACTAGATCAAGATGGTAAGACCACAGGTTCCATAGAAGGAATTCATAAAATAATAGAAAACTTTCTTCAGACTCATATTCCTGCTGCACCCCGGTATCTGCTATTAAACTGTATCTCCAAAAAATCAACATCCCCAAATTTCCAGATGAAATACATGAAATGATTAGACCAATTAGTGTAACAGATATTGAACAGGTGACTAACTCTCTTAAAAACGGGATCTCGACAGGTGCGGGTGGTCTGCCTTATGAATTTTACAAAGCCTTTGCAAAAGAACTATCTATATGTCTGGAGGCAGCGTTTAGTTATTTTTTCTCTCAACACAAATAATTCCAACCCCCCTTTATGAAAGGACTATTAATCTGCTTGTTCAAATCAGGTGATAGGAAACTAATCCAGAATTGGAGGCCTATTACCATACTCAATTCAGATTTTAAAATACTCGCCCAAATTTTAAACACCAGATTAAGACAGTATGCCGGTATAGTTATCTCCCCTCAGCAATTTTGTGGCCTTCCAAATAGGAAAATACAACACGCCCTAATGATAATTACAGACTTAATTGATAACCTCTCCTTCATGGTAGAAAGGGCTATATAGTATCAGCAGACCAGTGTAAGGCCTTCGATAGGGTATATCACCCCTTCCTTTCTTAACATTAGAAGCCTATGGTATACCATAGCAACTCATCCAATGGGTAAAACTTCCATATTCCACAGTTACAGTACATCCAGTAATTCAAAATCAGGTTTCCCATGGTTTAAAGATAAATAGTGGTGTTAGGCAAGGATGCCCCTTAAGTCAACTTCTATATATATTTTCTTTGGACACGTTCATTAGAAAACTACAGAAAACACCAACATTGCTAGGGATAGTAGGAGAAGAGAATGTTGGAGGAATGCAAATACAGGCCTATGCGGATGACATATGCTTATTTTGTTTTCAGATTACACCCAGTTAAGTTGTTCTTTTACAAGAAATTGAAGTTTATTCTAATCTTTCTAACTCTAAACTGAATATAAAAAAATGTAAAGGCCTGTTAGTTGGGTCAGGACCCCCTGCTCTCTTACAGCTAGAAGGTTTCACTATTTCATCAAAACCCTTGAAAATCTTAGGAATACTCTTTGGGTCACAAACATGGCTGTGGAAAATTGGGAGTGTGTACTGTGAAATGCAGAAATCAAAGTTCAGAGATGGAAACAATGGAAAATGTCAAAATTAAAAAGAATCCAATTTATGAAACAATTTATTATCCCTAGTATAGTATACATTGCATTGATTTTTTCCCCCTCCATCACCGTTTGATACTAGATTAAGTAGTAATTGTTTTCAAATGTTATGGGACAGTAGGCTCAACCCCATCAAAAGATATTACACATATTTAAAAAAAGAAAAAGGGGGTTTAGGAATGATATATCTGGTGGTATTTTGGAGTCAACCCATCATAAATGGGGGAACAACAATCTTACAAGCTATTTCAAGGCATGTCAGTAGTATCTCCAAAAGCAACCAGTTACATTCATATCCTAGAGTATTTTAAACCAGTTGCACAGAACATTTTCAAATGGGGATTGTCAAAACAACAAATTTGTCAGAACACAGTCCAAATCTATATTCTGATGTCCTAGCAAAAATATACCCTGAAGAACCACTGTTTAAAAACTGTCCTATATCCCAAAATACTCCAGTGTTGACTCAGTTAAAGAACGACCGATTCCCCCCCCCAAATGTGGGAATTATTATGGCCGTCAGTCTATGGGAGACTCAATATTCGGGGCAATTGCAAACATAAAGTCTTAGAAGAAAGGAATTGCCCCTATAACTCTTGTATAGCTCAAGAGAAATTGATGGAACATTGTTTATTTACTTGCCCATATGCTGCATCTCTATGTGGATTTTTGGCAGTAAAATGGAAAATGGATTGGCTATACAAAATTAATTATGACTTCTTTATATTAGGACAGTAAACCCTGTTGGGGACTAGGTATCATAGAGATACTTTAACAGTTTTTTTGTGTTGTCTAAAATGTTTCCTCTGGCAGGCTAGGTGCCAGTAGGTGCTATACCAGAAAATGACATCTTACAATACTGTAAGCATGCTAGTCCAACAAGTCATGGGGAAAGTATATATGAAAGATAAAGAATTACATTCATCTCAGAAAGTATGTAAGTGGTGGAAAGGGGTTTCTCATTTTATTAAATTTAAACAGAATGTGAAATTCATATAATGGATACAAATATATAAAGGTATTTTTGAGAGGAAATTGAAACCAGAGAAACAGTGTAAATCATAAGGTGTTGGACTGAATAATTTAAATTCAAGATACACATATTTCCTTGTAAAATTCTGTATATCCTTTGAGTTTGGTATTTTTGATGTAAATAGTTTTTTGTTTCTTTGTTTTCCTCATCTGAATGAGGTTAATGTGTTCTGTTATGACTTGATATTATTTCAATAAAAACTCCCCAACTCTTTTCAAGAAGTGCCATGGGATCTAAAACATCCACCTGAACTACCACCAGAACAGGCAGATGGAACCCTGGTTTAACGTCTCATCCAAAACACATTCATATTGATTGGCCAGGAAGACTGTTTCAGTAACATTGTTTTGGGACATTCACACTGATTTTCTCCAGGGGCTCGGGGGTTGGCCAGGAGGTCTGACTGAAGATCCTCACAACAGGGCTGTGTCCAATTGAATTTCTCACTGGAAATATTTACAACAGGGCTGTTCTTCCTTAAACTCTTACCAATAGTGGATCTTTTTGGGGAGTAGGGAAGCTTGTCCATTAGGTATGGGGTGGGTCCCAAATGGGTGCCAGCATGGCTGGGGCACTAAGGATGGGGCAACCAACTTGGTGGGGAACTCAAAGTGGTAGGGGCAGGTTTGGGACATGGCCCCTAGATCACTAGGGCAGGCATCTTTGGGAGGGTAGTGGGATGTGTAGTGTGGGTCAGCCATGGTGGTAGCCCTGGCTTGGAGGATAGGAGGGTGCATGGTGTGCTGACAGTTGGCACAACTTCAGGAGGTGGTCCAGTGGCTAAGATGGTCCTTGGGTAAGGCCGGGGTGCAGGGCAGTGGAGTACAAGGAGGCTCTGCTGTGGATGGAAGATGGGGATAGGGCAGAGTGGGGTATCGGGGTAAAGTTGTGGTGGGTCCAGGTGTGGCACCAGGTCTGAGCAGGAGCTGCTGGGGGGATGGTAGGGGCACAAAAGACCATGCAAGTAGGAAGGAGGGTACTGGGGGGCCCATAGGTAAGGGGGGGTCCTCTAGCTGGTATGGGGAGGGGCAGTCCTGAGAGGAAAGATGGTTGTGTGGGTAGGGGGGTACCCTAGTAGATTTGGGTAGGGGTGGTCCTGATCAAGAAAAAGGCCAAGGAACCTGGAGGGTGGTTGGGAGCAAAAGGTGGGGGGACCCTCATTGGGGAACTAATGGGGGAGGCAGCTAGTGGGAGGAGTCAAGATGGCATGCTTACTGCATAGTAACAGACTTGCACCTCTAGCACTGCTGAACATGGGGAAGGGGTGAGATCCAGGAACAAGGACGGCACCAGGAGGGGACTGGGCATGGTGGAAAGCTCAGAAGCCAGAAACAGCAGGGTGATTCCAGTGCACGGGGACTCAGAGAGGGTGGGAGAAGCTGGTAACAGAGGGAGCACAAATGTGGGGAAGGGGGGATAGCTAGGAACCAGGACACCAGGGACAAGTGAGATGATGTCAGCATGGGGGGGGCAAGTTTAAGGGTTCCCCAGGAAGGGTGGAGGAGGACCAAATGAGTGATTTGGGTGTAGTCCAGGGGGATGAGGACAAGAAGGGATGCAGCAGGGGGGAGAGTGGCACGGAGGTGGGAACTGAGGGATCAATACAAATCCTCCCTTGAGTAAAGAGAGGTCAGTAGACCCTGGGGGTTGTGACACTTGGACAGCTGGTTCTGATTAACCTATGCTTTTTGTAATATAAGAATGTGTTATTGATTGTCTCTCATGAGAGATGCTGACAGTCTATGGAGTGACAATCCCCCCCCCCAGGTTTTAGCTAATAGGTGTTGCCTGGAAGACCAAGAGATAATTACAGGCTAGAAGAGGCCATCATAAACTTTTATAACATTCAGAAGAAACACAGTTAAAATTCACATGGTGATACAAAGCATGTTACACCTCTGTGAGATCTGGCAGAGAGACATAACCAGTCCTTTGATGTCCTGGAAAGGGAAAGCTGCTCATAAGATCAAAGAAAGTCATATGAGAAAATGAGTTGTGCTGAGATCACAGAATTTACCTTTGATAAAACATCCTGGGTGTATGATTTTTAATAAACAGAGGAGGAGCTAGGTGACCTCACGCAAAGGGATTGGCAAAGACAGTTTTTTAAACAGTATTCTGTTTTTCTTCAGACACACACTTCTATCTACACTCTGAGAAAGACACATCTTTGAGCACTTTAAGCAGGTATTTAAAGAGAGAGAAATCTAAGTACCGTAGTAGGAATCGCACTGTTAAAAACCTTGTTCTTTTAAAAGATTGTATGGTTCTTGTGATATATGGTTCTGTATTTTATGTTTTGGGAATTGGATACTGTGCCATACACTTGAGTTGCCATTGTAGAGGAGGGTAAAGGCTGGAGAAAGTGGCAATTAGGTTGCATTCAGAGGAGGCTCCATGGCAAACGTATTCTGGTGCCAAGTGTCAGGTCATTATCTTGAGTGACAACCCTTGAAGAATAGTCATGGACTTCACTGTGCACTAACCTGAATTCTTGTAATATGCCAGATAACCACTAGAGCTCACTGACTTAATGACTTGTGGAAGCACATGCACATACAGTGTTGTTTAAATACTATGACACCTGCTGACTCTTTAACAATCCTGTAGATAACAATGTATGTTTTTACTGTTTGAAAACAGTGGCACCAACTGATGCCAAGCCTTATAACTAGTTATGACATAGACCATTGTGACAGAAGTATCTGGATATATTTAGCCAAGATAGAGAATGATGCTGGGCATAACAATTTCAGGAGTGTTGGAGAGATATTGCAGGGCCATGATGCTAGTCCAGGTAAGGTGATTCAGTCATGATAACTACTTTGTGAAAGCTACATTTCACAAGTGGAATTCTAGTGGCATTACCTATTATGCGACCATAAATGTTTGAGCACATTTTTACAATTATTAATTTCTAAAGTATCCACAATAAATATTAACCCACTAAACCACATTTATTCAGCTTAATTAGATTCTAGTAGATATTTACAGTGCTTTGGCATGCATGCTGAGTCTTGAGCGTACAGTATATCTGAATAGCAGTGAAGCTATAAACATCCAACTATTTGGAAAATGTTCACACAATTTAACAAAAATTTAAATTGTATAATTTTGAACTCCTGCAACTTGCAATGTACACAACCAATAACTTCTCTATTTAACAGTTTCTATGACTCTTCCAAGAAAGTATGCATATAAAGTTCCAATTATTTAGCTCTAATGGTGGCTAAGTTGCGAGCATATAAATATTTTAAGAAATGTTCACATGAGTAATAAATCTCCAGATTTTGAGCCCCCAGAACTTCCCAGCCCCTCATCCAAATGTCATGCAATGTGGCATCCTTTAAGAGCCTCTTCCAAACACTACTCATGCCAACCTTCAGATCTCTAGCTGTAATACTGAATGAGGTATGACCAATGAAAGAATTTCAGAAAATTCCACATTTTGCAAAATTGTGACATTTCACGCACTTCTACAAAACTTCCTTGAAATCAGAATTTTCTAATTTCACCCAGTCCTAGACTCAAAAGACATGTGATGTAGGCAAAAGACTGAGAAAGGGATTTCTTTTATAGCCTTAACAAGGAAATTATTTGTAGCATTGCAGTAATGATAGGTAGCACCAGGTTAAACAGGATCATGCATTAATATAGCTTTACAAAACAATTAACTGCTTTGACCTGTTAGAATTAAAAGACCGTAGGTGAAAGGTATGGCATGTATGAATATTGCTTTAAATTACACAACAGGGATTGGAATCGGTAGAAGAAAAGTCAGCAGGGTACAGAGCAGTAAGACCGGAGTTAAACTGAAACTACAAGTACTAGTTAAATTGGTTACTCTGATCAAATGACATACAGTGGCGTGAAAAAGTATTTGCCCCCTTCCTGATTTTCTCTATTATTGCATATTTGTCACACTGGATGTTTTCAGGTCTTTAGACAAAATATAATATTAGATAAAGGGAACCTGAGTGAACAAATAACACTTTTTTTTTACTTATTTCATTTATTTAATGAAAAAAGTTAACGAACACCAACTGGCACTGTGTGAAAAAGTAATTGCCCCCTAGTTAAATCAACCCAATTAAAAGGATAATTAGAGTCAGCTGATTGAACACAGCCAGGCTTGATTACAGCCAGCCCTGCTCAATATAAACCTCACTTATTTTGGCCCTTACCATCAGAGTCCCGTTGCCAGCACAAAGATTCAACCAGCACATTATGCCATGATCAAAGGAAGTTCCTGAAAAGATCAGAAAAAAATTTGTTGCCCTCTTTCAGTCTGGAAAGGGTTACAAAGCTATTTCTAAGGTGCTGGGACTCCATCAACCACAGTGAGAGCCATAATCTCCAAATGGAGAACACTGGAACAGTAGTGAATCTTCCCAGGAGTGGGCCCTGCCAAAATTACTCCAAGGGCACAGCGTAAAATCATCCAGGAAGTCTCAAAGGATCCTAAACAACATCCAAAGAACTGCAGGCTTCTCTTGCCTCAGCTAAGGTCAGTGTTCATGACTCCACAATCAGAAAGAGACTGGGCAAAATTGGCTTCATGTGAGAGTAGCAAGGCAGAAACCACTGCTAACCAAGAAGAACATAAATGTTCGTCTCTCATTTGCCAAGAAGCACCTGGATGATCCACAAGCCTTTTGGGAAAATGTTCTATGGACAGATGAGTCCAAAGTGGAACTTTTGGATGACATGGATCCCATAATGTCTCGAGAAAGCAAACACAGCATTCCACAGTAAGAACACCATACCAACAGTCAAACATGGTGGTGGTGGTGTGATGGTGTGGGATGCTTTGCTGCCTAAGGACCTGGATGACTTGCCAAATTAAAGGAACCATGAATTCTGCTCTGTACCAGAAAATTCTTAAGGAGAATGTCCGGTCATCCTTCCGTCAGCTGAAGCTGAAGCGTAGTTGGTCATGCAGCAAGACAATGATACAAAACACAAAAGCAAGTCCACATCAGAATGGCTAAAAGAAGTAAATTAAAGTTTTGGAGTGGCAAGTCAAAGTCCAGACTTAAACCCAATAGAGATGCTGTGGCAGGACCTGAAACGAGCAGTTCATGCTTGAAAACCTATCAAATGTTACTGAATTAAAGCAGTTCTGCAAGGAAGAGTGAGTTAAAATTCCTCCACAGCGATGTGAAGGACTGATATTGAATTATAGGAAGTGTTTGGTTGCAGTCATTGCAGCTAAATGTGCAGTAACCAGTTATTAAGTGTAAGGGGCAATTACTTTTCACACAGTGCCAGTTGGTGTTGGTTAACTTTTTTCATTAAATAGGTGAAATAAAAAAATAAAAAACAGGTGTTATTTGTTCACTCAGGTTCCCTTTATCTAATATTACATTTTCTCTAAAGACCTGAAAACATCCAGTGTGACAAATATGCAATAATAGAGAAAATCAGGAAGGGGGCAAATACTTTTTCACGCCACTGTACATGTTATAAGTTCATTTTAATTTAAGCACCATTAGACTTTAAACCCACAATGCTCAAAATTTGATTTTATTTATTTGATATTCCTACACCACAAGTGCACTGGATGAATTAGTTTTTAGACACAACTTGAGCCCATTAAGCAAGGACATTACTTTAAAAATACAATAAGAAACATAGAAACATAGAAGTTGACAGCAGATAAGGACTGCAAAGCCCATCCAGTCTCCCCATTTCTTTTTCTACCTTATGAATGACAAGGCAGCAGGTAAAGCAAATAGGATGCTGGGATGTATAGGCAGGGGCATTACCAGCAGGAAAAGGGAGGTCATAATTCCGCTATACAAGACACTAGTGAGGCCCCACCTGGAGTACAGTGTACAGTTCTGGAGACCATACCTATGTTAGGACATAGACAGGGTAGAGAAGGTTCAGAGGAGGGCAACAAAGATGGTGCATGGATTGCATCACAAGTCCTATGAAGTCAGGTTGAAGGAACTGAACATGTACTCCTGGAGGAGAGGAGGGAGAGGGATATGATAGAGACATACAAGTATCTTACAGGGAGGAACAGGGTGCAGGAAACACTATTTTTAAGCGATAAAGATGTTCCAGGACTAGAGGGCATGGGATGAAGTTGGAGGAGGACGATTCAGAGGAAACATGAGAAAGAATTTCTTCACAGAACGGGTGGTGGACAAGTGGAACACCCTGCCAGAGGAAGTGGTGGGGGCTGAAACAATCACGGGATTTAAGAATGCATGGGACAGACATAAAGGAATTCTGGAGGTCAGGGGTAAGGTGCAACAGACTTCTAGGAAAACAAACTGAACTTACAAGCTCAAATGGGCAGACTGGGTGGGCCATAGACCCTTATCTGCCGACACTGTCTATGAATGTGCCATCGGCCTTTGCTCGGTCAATGGCCTATCTATTCATACTCATCTGTATTGCTCCCTTATGCCTATCCCATGCCTGTTTAAAGCCCTGCACTGTATTCATATCCACCACTTCCTGAGGTAGGCCGTTCAATGCATCCACCACCCTTTCTGTGAGAAAGAACTTCTTCACATTACCCCTCCATCGCCTCCCTCTAATCTCATGCTGTGTCCTCTTGTCCTGCTGTGTTTCTTAATGTTAGACTCTTTCACCTTGTTAATGCCCTTAAGGTGTTTGAATGTTTTGATCATATCACCTCTCTCCCTCCTTTGCTCAAGGGTATACATATTGAGCTCCGTTAATCTGTCCTCATGTTTTCTGATGCACTCCCTGCACCATTTTGGTTGCCCTTCTCTGGACTGCCTCACTTTGGTTAATGTCCTTGTGAAGGTGTGGACTCCATACTGCACACAGTACTCCAGATGGGGCCTAAGCAGTGTCTTGTAAAGAGGGATTATTACCTCCCGCTTGCAACTTGTGATACCCCTACTAATACACCCCAACATCCCCCTAGCCTTACCTACTGCTTTAGTGGTATGCTTGGATGATTTCAGGTAATCAGTGATGATGATGCCCAAGTCTCTTTATTCCTTTGTGAATGCCAGCAACTCCCCTCCCAGCCTATAGGTGGCTTCAGGGTTTCTCTTCCCTATGTGCATGATCTTGCACTTCTTTGCGTTAAACCCCAGTTGCCACTCTTCTGACCATTTTGCTAGTTTATCCAGATTTCTTCTCACTCTTCCCACCCCATCTGGATCATCTACTCTGTTGCAGATCTTGGTGTCATCTGCAAACAGACAAACCTTACCCCCAAGTCCATCTGCAATGTCACTGATGAAGATATTGCAGAAGACTGGCCCCAGGACTGATCCCTGAGGTACCCTACTTGTGACTTGCATCTCTTCTGACTATACCGTTTATCACCACTCTCTCTTTTCTGCCCGTCAGCCAGTTTGCCACCCAGTTGACCAACTTCTGACCCACCCCGAGCCTACCCAACTTATTAATCAATCTTCTATGTAGAACAGTATCAAAAGCTTTGCTGAAGTCAAGGTAGACGACATCAACTGCTCCCCCTTGCTCCACCACTCTGGTTGCCCAGTCAAAGAAACCTATGAGATTAGTTTGACAGGACCTTCCTTTTGTAGACCTATGCTGCCTTGGATCCTGTGCTCTTATGGATTCCAGGTGTTGCACTATCCTTTCCTTAAGGAGTGCCTGCATAATCTTACCTACTACTGCGGTAAGACTAACTGGCCTGTAGTCCTCTGCCTCCTCCCTACCACTTTTGTGGAGTGGGAACACATGAGCCCTTTTCCAGTCTTCTGGGACCTCTCCTGTGCTCAGAGACTCACTAAACAGTTCTGATAATGGCTCTACTAGTTCCACCCTTAGCTCGTTTAGTACCCTGGGATGTATGCCATCAGGTCCCATTGCCTTGTTCACCCTGAGCTTATCAAGCTCTTGTAGGACCCTTTCTTTTGTGAAGGGACAAATGCACACCTCCCTCCCCCCTGTGTCCATGGTGCTGAGTTGTGGGCCCTGCCCTACCCTCTCTTCAGTAAATACTGAGCAGAGGTATCTATTTAGGATAGATGCTTTTACATGGTCCTCCTCCTCCTTACATGCCCCCTTATCCCCTTTGAACTTAGCAATACCCCCTTTGGACGTTCTCCATCACTAATGTATCTATAGAAAGTCTTGTCCCATTATTTTACTGTTCATGCTAGTATTTCCTTGGTTTGTGCCTTTGCCTACCTTACTGCCTTCCCTGCTTCCCTTAGGGAAGTTTGGTATGCCTCCCCTATCTTCATCCTGCTGCATTCCCTTATAGTTCCTGAAGGCCAGCCTTTTGGCTCTGACCTTTTCTGCTACGTGTTTGAGAACCAGAGTGGTTTCCTTCTTTTGCACTTCCTTTTCTCTCTGACATAATGGGATGTTGCTTCAAGTATTGCATCCTTAATGCTTGCCCACTTTGCCTGTACCCCCTCACCTATATTTCTTTTTTGCCAGGGCTAGCTTAACTCTGTTGGCCATCTTATCAAAGTCAGCTCCTCTGAAGTCCCATATTTTTGCCTTGAAATGGGATGATTTAGTTCTAGTGGCCACATTGAACCATACCATGTGATGGTCACTGGCCCCCAGGTGGCCTTCTACTTGGAGATCTGTGATCCTTTCTCTGTTAGTCAGTACTAGATCTAGGATAGCCCTGTCTCTTGTGGGTTGTTGTACCAGTTGTTTGAGGCCCTCCCCCTGCAGGGAATCCACCATGTGTCTAGTTCTGGCAGATGTTCCTGCTGGTATTGACCAGTCTGTATCTGGCATGTTGAAGTCTCCCATTATCAGAACCTCCTCTTTAGCTGTCATGTTTTGTATATCTTCTAACAGTACTGTGTCTATGTCCTCCCCTGGTCTGGAGGCCTGTACACAACCCCAGTTTGTATAGGTTTGTCCAATTTCCTGTTTCCAGGGTGACCCACAGTTCTTCTGGCTCCTTATCTGTTTTCTGAATTTCTGTAGCTTTGATATTTTCATTGACATACAGGGCCACTCCACCCCCCCCCCCTTTTTGCACCTCAGTCTTTTTGGAACAGTACATAGCCAGGTACTGAAGTCTCCCAAGTGTGGTTACTGGTAAACCTTGTTTCGCTAATGGCTACTATGTCCAGTTTAGCCTCTCATTATTGCCTGCAAGTCTGGGATCTTGTTTCTCAGACTGCGAGCATTTGTGTACATGACTTTCCATTAGCCAGATTTTGGTGTGTTAGTTGTTGGGTGAGGTCTGGCATTTTCCCTGTGCGTTGTGTGGGGAGTTGGACCTTTTTCCTTACCTGGTGATGCAAATGAACTACAAACATGCTGAACTCATGTTTGGCCACTAGCTTAGGGGGGAGGGGTGTTCTTCCCATTCAATGTATGGGGTACTGCACCCCTCTCCCCATTTGCTAGTTTAAATATTCTGCAAAGACTTCAAACTTCTGCCCCAATGCACTGACTCCCTCCTTAGTCAGATGCAGTCCATCAAATTTAAAGAACTTTTGCTCCCAAAACTCTTGCCAGTTCCCTACAAATGTGTGTCCTTTTTCCTGGCACCAGCCCTTGAGCCACATGTTTAGCTCCCCTATCTCCCCTTCTCTGACCTTCTGTCCATCTGCCCCCCCTCTCCCAGACTGGCAGGATCTCAGAGAAGGAGATGCTGGATGAAATGGATAATAGTTTGTCATCCAGCCTGGTCAGGTGTTTCTTAGTCTCCACAACTGACCGGCAGGTGAGATTGTTAGTCCCTATGTGTACTAGGATGTCAATGTTTTCTCCTGCTTCCTGAACAATTTTAGCAATGTGATCAGTGTCTCTCCACGCTGATGTACCTGGGAGGCATCTGACCATTACCCCTGGCTGGAGATAGGTATCAACTCCCTGAATCATGGAGTCTCCTATGATCAGAAGATTTTTGGATTTCCTTTTTGCTTTTTTTGTTTTGGTTCCTGTTTTGGATGAGTTTTGTTGTGCTAGCTCCTGTGCTGCAGTGTTCTGCTCTGCAGTGTCCTCTGCCCCTTTGTTTGATTTCATAGATAGAGGCAGATACCTGTTTGTAGTTTTTATATGGTTTGTGGAGGTGATACATTGGTGAGCACCGAGTGATGGGGCACCCAATTTGCCCCTCCTAACCACCTGCCAACCTCCTGGACCAACTACCCTCTGCAGTTGAGGTGCTTCTGTTGTATGTTGGGGAAATGGCAGGTGGTTCTTATAATATATTTCCTCTTGAATATGCAATTTGAGGTGTGCAGTCTCTGCCCATTCTGCCTGGAGCTGAGCCCTTAGATCTCCAATGGCCCAGCATGTAGGACAGTGTCCTAAATCCTGTAAAACTACCCTTCTGAAAAGTGTTCCACAGTACCTGCAGCTAATGATATCCATTCCAGATAAGTTGCTGGGTTTATAACCTGGTCAGAGTAATTAAAAGGAAGAAAATGAAAGCAAACATTTGATTCTGTGTTTTGTTTGTTTGTTTTTGTATAACTTGTTATAACAAGTTAAATTATTAGTGCCCCTGTAAATGAGGTCACTGTGTGGATGCCCCTCTGATCTGCCACTTCCTGCTTTTCTACAAGAAATGTCACGACTGTGCTGCCATATAAAAGGAATGTAGTGTGGGGTGGTTGGGCATGGGGGTGGGTGGCTGGGCCCTTCCCCTGCTGAAAAAAAAGAACCATGGACTAAAGAAACAAGGAGGTAAGTGCAGAAACAATCAGCCAGCAACAAATGCAGTAGCACTGAAAGCTTATCCTAATGATAGATAAAACTGTAAAACCCGTAAAGTACCACCTGTAATACTTTCACAGACGATATACCCTGTAAGAAACACTTTGCTATAGAGAAAAACAAAGCAGTAACAGAAGATATACCTTGCAAAAGACAATTTGAATCAGAAGATTACAGCAGTAATATGTAAACACACACCTGTAAGCACACCCTGTAATAATGCAGCAGAAGGTACACCCAGCAACAACAATTTGAATCAGAGAAAAATAAAGCAATAAAATGTTAGCAACAAATAGTAACAATCCCTATGAGTATAAAAAAAAAATAACACACAGTAAATCTGCCTAGCCAAAAGAAGCCTTAATCCTTTTTCTTGCTATGATAAGGTTCTTTGCTCTGTCCTTTCAAGCAACCTAGAAGAAAAGAGCACAGGTGAAGCTAGCTGCCTTGGCCAGCAAACCTAGTCTCTAGAATATAAAAATATTTGAAATAACAAAGATAACAGGCCCTAAACTACTGTTAACACAACGCATTGCTAATGCTACTCAGTAGTAGACTGCAACTGACATGAATCCAATGATGTTTTATAGTGACAGCAATCAAAAGGGGGTCTAGAAGATAAATAGGGACTTTAATACCCTCAGTTACTGATAGGAAAAGGAGGGCCTCACAGTGACAAAGAGTATACATTTACTTCCTTTTCAACCAGGGGTGAGCTGATCGTGCACAGAGAGGAGGTGACGGGTGAGAAAGTGGCCAGACAATAGTGTGGTCACTTGTGCAATGAAACACTTGAGAAGAAAGGCACAAGACAGAAAAGGAACACAAATATAAAAGGTGAATTGATGGGGAATATTGTGCACCTAGGAGGGATATCTGTTGGATATAAGAAACTAGTATTCAGTCAAACTCTTAAGATTTTAAATGGGGCATAATGGTTATTAGAGAGTGCTAGTGACTGTACCTTATTTCTAGCATATTGTGCAGGTACTGTACATGAGAAATCAACTGTAAGTGACCAAAATGCAAGATTTTAAATTGACTTAGATTGTAACACTCTGGATAAGAGTATATAATAGAAGGGGAGACACAGTTACAAAAGGTATATAGGGCATGGTGGAACACTGTTGTACATGAAGATTCATGCATAGAATAGGCCTATTGTGCCATACTGCAGTAGTGATGTCTAAATGTTGTTGTACTGCAGTACAGCTATCACTACTGTGCACAACAATTTAGAATGTCACCTCATGGCTACCATACTTGCACTCAGATTGCTTATGCCAGCAGCTGCTTTTTGTTTTTTAAATTGTGCAAATCCTTTTCGACCACTCCCTGCCCCAATTTATAGAGTTATAGCTAGTGTGTCGGTGTTACATGTGAATCCTGATGGAGACAGGGCTTGGTTGCAGTTCACCAGATATGGTTTCATTTAGGAGAGTGATAGGGAAATGCAGAGTAAGGCATCCATGAAGCCAGGCAATGTGTGAGGCAGTGACAGAATGGTAGGAGGTGAAAGGCTACAAAGGTGAAAGAGTGACCTGCTGCACTTCAGTCACACTACTGTGCCATCCAGTTGCACATGAAGAATGTTGTATGGTGCCCACACACTATAAATATAATGTATAGACATCCATACACAGACAAGCCTGTGTTTACATTGAACAGTCTCCGTAGCAACCATGAACCTCATGAACAAAGCTGAAGAGGTTCCAAGGTTGCCATGAAAAGCTCAAGATGCACTATTTTTGTGTAGGGATGCCCATATATTATCCTCTGTATGCTATATACCACCAAACCAAAGAGAGAGAGAGAGAGAATTGAATCAAGACCTTAAAGTGCAAGATGTGAGCAAGAAGGCAACAACCATAGGAAGCTGCATCTCACGATGGTCTTAAACTACTCAAATAATACACTAGGAGGAGGAGGAGGAACAGCTAAATCCAAGCACTGTAGGCCATTTCTGAATCTTTTTGAGGACTAGTATTTGATACCGTGAGTCAAAGGGATCACTAGGGATCAAGTGATGCTGGATACAATCATCAACTAGTCTGGGAAGCAGAGGTTGGATAAACATTAAGAAATAGTAGTAGTGGCATGCCAGACTGGCAATTGGAATGAACAGGGAAAACCCTAGGGGAATGACAAACACCATACTCCTCCACAAGGCAGATTTTTTGAAAGATGAGTGTGGTCACAGCACAGGCACCTCAGGAAACCAAGTTCATGAGCTCAGTATTCGGTAAAGATGGAGGGCACCTTTAAAAGCACATGAACTGTTTAAAGCAAGAATGTATCACACAGAGACATAATAGGAACAGATATAGACCAATACGGATGGTAGCTGAGGGAGTTGAAGCAACAAAGCAGAAAAAAGTCCTACAGGAAGTATAAATTTAAGAAACCAGTGAAGTCAGAACTATAGAGGCAAATTCAAGGAGAACAAACTCAGAATAAGAGGGGATAAAACAAGTAGTACATAAACAGAGCTGTCGAGGCCAAATTCAATCTAAAAATGTTTCCGATATATACTGTAAGCAAGAAGAGGAAAATACAAAAAAACCCTACCATTCCTCTAAAATATCAAGAAAATGACATCACTGTGACACGGGATGGACAGATAACAGAATACCTTTATGAGTATGTTATATCAGCATTCACAGAGTAAAAAGATGGGGCGATCAGACTATGAGGCGTTACACAAGAGGATAAGAAGGACATGCTACAAAGCATATTTGTAACACTGGTAGAAGAGAAAATGCTAAAGATGGTAAACACAAACAAAGCAAATGCAGTTGACAGAATGCAGCAAACAAATTCTAAAGAAGCTAGCTAAGGAACAATTCATACAATGGCAATTATATCTTTCAAGATGATGAGAACTACACACATGCCTGATAACTGGAAAGCAGCCCAGTTGAAGTTAATATTCCGAAAGGATCCAGAGCAGATCTAAGAACATCAATAACAGGGTACGTGTTCAAAATGAGGAAAAGAAAATAGCTGAACACTTACAAACCAAACTTGGATTCAGTGGCCTTGTAAAGATTTCTGCCAGAGGAAATCATAGCCTAACAAATCTCATTGTAGTTTTAAAACAAATGTTTCTAAGGGGTCAGATAAGGTAAAATTTGTAGCTGTATATTTAGACTTCATAAAAGAATATGAATTTTTACTATACAGGAGACTAGTTTGTAAACTAGACCACCTAGGTATAACAAGGTTCAAAACTGGGTGCTTGATGAAAAACAAAGTGTTATATCCTTCCCCTTTGTTCCAGGGTGTACCTATTGAGGTCTTTTAGTCTGTCCTCATGGGCCTTTTGGTGCAGACTCTGCACCATTTTAGTGGCCCTCCTGTGGACCACCTTCACTTTGTCAATGTCCTTCCAGAGTTGTGGTCTCCAGAACTGGACACAGTACTCTAGGTGGGATCTTACCAGTGATCTATACAGAGGCAACACTAACTCCCTCTTTCTGCTGGTGATGCCTCTTCCTATGTATCCCAGCATCCCACTAGCCCTTCTGACTACCTTGTTGCACTGCCTTGCCAGCTTTAAGTCATCCAGTATGATTACCCTCAGGTCTCTTTCCTGCTTGGTGGTCGTCAATACCACTCCACCCATTTTGTACTCCACACCAACAGGTCTGTACAGGTACACATTGTTTTTATAAGGTCCACATTCATGGAGTCCGTGTACAGAATAGATGTGTGAAAAAGGGATGACAGGTGGTGGGAAGGTTCTGTGGGTGGTCTGGGGTGATAGTCAGTGGCTGCTGTCTGTGTCATTGGGGTAGAGTTAGACGAAGTGGTGGACTAGCACCACTGAGGTGCTAGCAGGCCCCCTCAGCTAAAACGTCTGCACCAAGGTTGTCTCCCTGCAGTGGAGAGTGGAACCAGTTGGGGGCAGTGGTGAGAGGGCTGTTAAATTCATCATATTTTACTAACATACTAAAATGCCAGCAGAATAGGCCTAGTGGTCTTTCATGTCTGCTTGTTTGATCAGCCTCCACCCTGGGAGCTGACCTTGCTGCTCCCCTGCCCTCTCGAGTTTCTCCCTTCCCAGTCCAGGGTATTCTCGTTGCATTGGACTTTGCTTTGAGAACCCTTCCCCGGTACCTGTCCCACCCCCTCTTGAACCCCTCCACAGTCTCTTCCTCCACCAGCCTCTGGGCAGCGCACTCCATTGTTCTACCACCCTCTCAGTGAAGTAGCACCTCTTTCATTCTCCCCTGAGTCTCCCCCCTCCAGCTTCCTCCCATGCTCTTTAGTTGCCCCCCCTTCATTCAGAACACCCTGTGCCTCCCCTATTTACCCCCTTCATTTACCTGAAGACCTCTATCATGTCCCCCTGCCCCTTCTTTCTTCCAATGTGTACATATTTAGCTCTTCGAGCCTCTCCCCATAGGTCTTTTTCCCCAAGCCCCAGATCATTTTGGTTGCCTTCCTCTGGACCCTATCCAGGAGTTCAATGTCCCTTTTAAGTGTGGCCTCCAAAACTGCACACAGTACTTGAGGTGCAGCCTCACCAAGCACTTATAGAGATGGAGTATCACTTCCCTCCTTCTGGAGGGGATCTCCTAGCGATGCATCCCAGCATCCTGTTGGCCTTGACCACTGCCCTCCTACAAGTCTCCGAGTTGTTCATCTTGGTAGTCAGTGGCCCCTTCCTGTATCACTGAGGCATGGTCTGGCCACGTGACTTCCTAGTGCCTGTTAGTTGCTAGCAGCCTCCTGGCTACAAGGTCTGGATATGGGTCCTCTCTCTGCAATAGAGTGCAGAACCTGTTGAGGGCAGCAGTGAGGGAGCTATTAAGTCCATCTTTCTTGTTTAAATTACTTATGAGTGATTTGGGAAAACTCATGCAGTTGGAAGAATGGCAGTAAAGAGAGCTATTAACCCCAGCAGCAATGTTGAGGGAAAACTAAGCTTTATTCAGAGCCTGAGATGGCTAACAAAGAACTATGCTTTTTGTGTACTGAATTTTGTTTTGTGTGTCGTCATTGTAATAATAATAGCACACAATAATTGCAACTTTTATAATGCCTTTGAAAGTTGAAAGGCACTGTACAAAATGGAGGCAGAGATAATCAGGGAGTGTTAACAACTACTGAAAAGATATTTAGTTTGCTTTTAAATAGTTTAGGATCAATGCAAGCCCAGATTTCAAGTGGGGGTGGCTGGCAGGTTGGTCCAATCCTCATTATTTCTTTGCTATCGCTTAGACAGCATTTGGCACTTTGGGCTTTTTTTTGGAGACCTATTGTATTTATCACTTGACTGATACAGTGACCCTGTGGTCACTAGCTTCTAAGAATAATAAATTGTACCTACTGAAACTTTGCTTGTGTCAGCTTCATTCTTTGGTTTTATGAGTGCAGTTCGACTGTTGTTCTGTGAGTTTTCCCAAATTTTAAGTGGTAGTCCATTCCAAAGACACAGGTGACAGATCAAAAAAGCTCAGTTGCCAAGTTTAGCCACTTTTGTGATCAGAACATTTTAAAGATGTGCATCAGAGGATCAAAGTTGAGGAGTTGGAAGTTGTGATTGAGTAGCTCCAGTAACAATGGAAGAGCATGTCTTTTTCATTATTTAAATATGAGCATAAATATTTTGTAGTTGATTCTCTATTTGATTGGAAGCTAATTAAGTTTGGCTAGCTATGGAGATGAATGACCTGGCTTCCTAGAACATGTGCAGCATTTTGGAAGAGCAGAAGGCAGGGTGGAGTTTGTGCTAGGAAATCAAACAGAAGGGAGTTACAATAATCCAGATGGAAAAAATAAAACAATGAGCCAAGCCAGCTGCAATCTCAGAGTTTAAGTAGAAATGCATCTTAGCGATGATGTGTACATGGTGGAAGGCAGAGTTGACAGTACTGTGTCATGAGATTCCAAGTGCAGTGATTGGTCATAAAGAACTTTACGGTTATGGACACCTGTAGCTGGCTGGATGAATAATAAAGGAGCTGTAGTGCAGCCCAAGATCAGATAAAGTAAGGGATTTAGTCTGTAGTTTTGTGTTGCATACAAGAAGTTCCATCTTGTTGATATTTAGACCGAGTGAATTTGTGGTCATCCAAGACTCAGCATCAGCAAGCCACAGAGATATCCTAGTTAAAGTAGTTGGTACAGAGTCAGTGACTGGGGCATGTACCTGGGTGTTGTCAGCATAACTGTAACAGGACAGACAGAAAGTTCTTTTGAGGTCTGCCAGGTGTGACACATGTAACACAAGTAAGAGAGGCTCCAGGACACAGCCTTGAGGGACACTGGCTGTCACTGGTTTAGTTGAAGAAGTGGTAGAATTGAAACTAGTAGTTTATGTTTGGCCAGTGAGATATGAGCAGATCCTAGCACAGGACTCTGTTACCAATACCAAAGATGGATTTCAGGCAGATAAAACAAAATATCATGGTTGATGGTATCAAAGATGAGATGTCTATCAGCAGCAATACTGTGGGGATTCCTTTACTGATAGATAGTAGAGTGTCATTTTACGCTCATAAATGGTTTGTTTCTGTTCTGTGTGTACTCTGAAAGCCAGACTAAAATTCAGGTAGAAGTTGATTATTTTTTAATTCTGTTTTGGCTCTGCAGCCCCAGGCCATCTTTCCAGAGTAGCCTCATAACGCTTGCCTCTACTCCCATATCTAAAACCCCTCCCGCTCCGGCCTCCCCCTGACCCCCATGGCATTTCTAGCCCCCCCGATTCACCCCAGGGGAGAGTCCTCCCTCCCTTGGCAGCCTGTCTGAAATTAGAGGGACTTACCGTGGGGACGGGTCAGGCATGGCAGGTATCGGTGCAGGCGGGTCCGACTCTTGGGATGTGGGCAGGTCCCTGGGGTCTCCATCATCTCTGCTGTGGCTGCAGGGTTTTTTTTGCTTGTTTCCCCCCCCATGGAGCTTGGACGTGCACTGATGTCTAGGCTCGTATGTGCTGACATCTGCTGCAGCTCTGTCCCCACTTCTGTCATGCTCTCTGTTCCTGGCCATACCCCTACCACCGTCAGGGGCCACTCTTGAGCAGCACTTCCCTTGGAGACCTCTCTGAGAAGGGATAGCAGTGCTTTGAACACTCAATCCCTTTCCTCCCCTGCCAACCCCCCGGCAGCCCAAGCTCATTCCCGAATCTGGGTCACCAGTGTTGCACGAGGTGTGGCATCCAGCACCTCAACCCTCAGCACCACTGGGTCAGCCCAGGTAGAAGCTGATTTGAGGTAAGGTAGTCTGTTAGTTGTTGGGCTACAGCTTACTCTAGCCCCTTAGAAATGAAAAGCATCCAGGCAATTGGTCGGTATTGGGTATTGGGTAGCAATGTCTGGATTCAATGTTTTTTTTTTTTGGTATGGGCAGAAATAGAACTATCTTAAAAGAAGTAGGAATGGTGCAAGTGGACAAGAAGGAGTTGATTAGGCTAGAGATAAGTTGAATTAGAAAATGGAACAGGTTTTTGATTAACCAAGTAGGGGTAGGATACAGACGAGATGACTTTGAACCAGTTTTTCATTATGATGAGTATATCAGCCTTAGTAAGAGGGTTGAAGAAAGAAAAGGTTGAGGAACAAATGGTAACTAAGCCACCGGATCCAAGGTTGGGCTGGTGGTGGGCTGAGGGACTGTTCTCAACTTGCTATTAAAAAAAGAAAGTATGACCTGAGTGATGAAGTCAGTTTTGAACTATTAGACTTAGTAAGCATGTCTGTGGTTTGAGAAAAAATTCTCATGCTTCCTTTTAGGGTAATAATCACTTCTGTGTAGTAGTTATTTTCAGCTTCCAGTTGACGGTGCTTTTGGAGGGTTAATAATATAGTTTGCAAAAAACAGATTGCGTCTTGCTTCCTAAACGTAGTAACACTCAAAGACAGCATGGCCCGCCAAGCACCTGCCATATAAAACAAACTACTGGGAGGGATCTGACTCCACGTACCCTCATGTAGAAATGACAACCAAAATGGAGACCATGTAACCCACTCACTGGTTAAATCATTAAGAATTTATTATCCACAATTCTGGAATACATAAAGTGCTAGAACACACTCTGGATCAATGTTTCATGGTGCACCCACCACTTCTTCAGGATCTAGGAGTGCTCCTTTATTACCTCAGCTTTCTCTGCTATCTTGTCATAGCCCCTTCAATAACTGCAGCTTCAACAAAACTCCATTGGAAATCTAGACATGCCAAGAGGGTGGGAGTGGAGTGAGGGCCAGATAGAAACCGGAGACTTCAAACATTGAAAAAAAAGAAATGAATTGAACTAAGAGTTTTGTGGATGCAGTCCCAGAACTGTGCCCAATTAAATACTGAATGATTAAACCAGTGAGTGAGTCACATCATCTCCATTTTGATTACTGAGTCCTGATTCCACAGAGTATTGACATGCTGAGAGAGAGAGATTAAACAGATCAAGAACATTAGCAAAGTGTTTGGAGTTGTAGTGCTCTGGTTGGTCAAGATGGAAATTAAAATCCCTGAAAATCAAAAGACATGGTGATTGAGGTACTTGGATGGACAAAAGTTCATTGAAATCCTCAAAGAAGGATATCAGGTGCTTCAGAGGATGATCAATCAACACAACAGTACACGATAGTGCTTTAAGAAAATGCATAGCCAAATGTTCGAATGAGTCAAAAGGGGTGATAACTTTGGTTGCTGCTGGAGGATTTCTCCAAATCAGTCCAAGTCCCCAACCAGTGTGGAGAGTACAGGGAAGGGATGCTGAATGAAAATATTTGGGAACCCAGCTGTTGATGGTTGCAGAATCATTTTATGTGCCGATATACCAGTGCAGCGGTATAGCTACTGCTCTTGATGCTGACAACCCAGGTTCAGAGGAGCCTAGAGTATCAGAGGGTCGGTTGGGGGGAGGTTGGATAAGCATCCCAGAGACAGCTCTCTACCTCCAGGGAGGAGGGATGCTGGCTCCTAGCTCCCAGAATTTGAGTGACACTCAGCAGTGGTTGGGTATACACTGAGCCAAAGAAACCAAAACATAGAAATGGCAGCAGCAGATGTCTGCGGGGCATGCATGGGAGCACGCATGCCCACACACTGATGTCATTGCACATCCATACCGTGGGGACAGACACAAGGTAAAACCCTGTGAAGCAATGCATCATGAAGTCTGCCACCTCCACTGAATGTCGCTGGTGGTGTATGTCTCGGGTGGAGTCAAATGTGGATTTTTGTCTGTCCATTAGGAGCCCCACCATAGGGGCCATGGTACAGGGCCTCCGTCCTGGGCAACCAACTTTGGATGCCAGTGAGAGGTGAGTTGACTGAGATGGGAATACTACCCTGCCTGCAGCCAGAGCCCAAAAAAGATCTGAAAAAAATAATCATTGTTATGGAGCCAAGTTTCTGTAAGGCATAAAAAGATCAAGGTTTAAGTTCTGCTGTTCACCTCCTGTTGCTGCCATCCTCAACATTGCTGACATGGAGGATTTCTACAAACTGCACTTCCCTCCTGCACGGTCACCTCTGCTAACATTCCTCTATTTCCAGTGGTCCTCTGCACTACAGTCTGCAGTGCACAGGACTGCAGTGCAAAGAATGATGACTGAGTCTGCCAGGAGGGAGTCAGCAATGATGAGTGAGTCTGCCAGGAGGGAGTCAGCAGTGATGAGTGAATCTGCCAGGAGGGAGTCAGCAGTGATGACTGAGTCTGCCAGGAGGGAGTCAGCAGTGATGAGTGAGTCTGTCAGGAGGGAGTCAGCAGTGATGAGTGAATCTGCCAGGAGGGAGTCAGCAATGATGAGTGAGTCTGCCAGGAGGAAGAAAGCAGTGATGAGTGAGTCTGCCAGGAGGGAGTCAGCAGTGATGAGTGAGTCTGCCAGGAGGGAGTCAGCAGTGATGAGTGAGTCTGCCAGGAGGGAGTCAGCAATGATGAGTGAGTCTGCCAGGAGTGAGTCATCAGTGATGAGTGAATCTGCGAGGAGGGAGTCAGCAGTGATGAGTTAGTCTGCCAGGAGGGAGTCAGCAATGATGAGTGAGTCTGCCAGGAGGGAGTCAGCAGTGATGAGTGAATCTGCCAGGAGGGAGTCAGCAGTGATGAATGAGTCTGCCAGGAGGGAGTCAGCAGTGATGAGTGAGTCTGCCAGGAGGGAGTCAGCAGTGATGAGTGAGTCTGCCAGGAGGGAGTCAGCAGTGATGAGTGAGTCTGCCAGGAGGGAGTCAGCAGTGATGAGTGAGTCTGCCAGGAGGGAGTCAGCAGTGATGAGTGAGTCTGCCAGGAGGGAGTCAGCAGTGATGAGTGAGTCTGCCAGGAGGGAGGCAGCCAGAGGAGGCAGCTGGGGGCTGGTCATACTGCAAGACAGTGGTGGAGAGCATACCAAAAAGTAGGGGGTCAGAGCTGCATAGAAACCTTAGCCCAGGGTCCTGGGAAAGCAACAGCCTTCTTAAATACTACTTTTGTCAACCTACGTGCAGTAGCTTTTTATAATCCTGAATAATCCACATATTTTGATGAATAATCTACTATTTATTAACTGAAATGCATGGGTCATTCAAAACAGAACAGGGTCTGGAACTGTAGCTTTTGAAGAGGTTTGAGAGGAGACAGAAAGCTAGAAATAACTGTAAGCGCAAGCCATGCAACAGTAAAACAAAATATTCCATAGAGTATTTCCAAAAAGTATAATTTTGGTTGCCTAGATTTCCAATGTATGTTGAATACCAAAATATTTAAAAGCAGCCTTCCTGCTGTCATTGGAGAAATCCTACCTCATTTTAATGCTGCTCCAGTGACTAAAAGGGGTATGTGTGTGTGGGGATGGGGTCAAAATTAATCGCCTGACCTTTCAGCTACAAAAGTGAGGGATCTCCTGAGACCCCTGACTCCTGGCTCTGCCACCTATGCTGCAAGATGATCTGCATGACGATAACAATCTCTCTGTTCACTGACTGGGCTCACTGCTGCAGTCTGGTTACCTGCCCTTCAGTTCTGCTGATAGAGCATTAGTTGTAGGCTGTTCATGGACATGCATAACCAGATAATGTCTGCTAAACCACTAGTTATTTATTGTTCTACTTGCTAGTAACTAATTAGATTAGCTCACTGTAAGTGGTTCTCTCTGGCTAACGTATTGTGTTACACTGCTGCTAAGCTACTGCCACTTGCATAACTGAATGTACTAGCTACTCCCTATGTGGAGTTTACCTTTTCAACTGTTTTCACTTGTTTTTTGTGGTATTAGACAAAACTCACATGTTACCTTAGCAACCTAGCAGGGCCTGGCTACTCTCTATCCTAGGTCTGCCAATATCACTGCCTCTCACTGGGTCTCTCAAGGTATTGGTTATACTAATGGCATAACAAGCCTGTCTCTAGCTATCAGTGCCCTTGTTTGGTGACCGGATGAATAGTTGATATACAAGGCTCCTTACCACATGGTAACACTTAAGCCCTGGTTTTTCCTTGCCCTGGGATTGCCTTTTCATTTGTTTCACTGTTTAGTTTGTATACCTGACAGAATAATCCTGCTCTGGGGCTGATATTTAATTTGATTCACTATTTCACTGTGTACCTGATGGTTTCATTTTGTAGTGTAATAGCTGGCACTGTCAAGCAAGGTTTCCTGACACCAGGCAAACTTTGCTCTAGGCCTAACCGATACATTTCTCTGAGTGTCCCTGCTCCCCTGAGTGCATTTAGTGCTAGTATCATTGCCTCACTGCACAGTCCCCTGTTCCATAGAGTGAGCAGAACCATGGCCACCAAATGCTTCTGCTGTGGTCTAACATTGTATCCTATTCCTCATCCTTAACCTATTATCCACTGTGCTAGTGAGCTGTCCTAAACATTGTCAACGGCTCAACAGTGCAAAATATACATACAAAATTTTCCCTAACCTATTCTACAACCCTTTTTCTGGTCTGTTACTGAAAAGGCACCTGCACCTGCTAGGGCATAATTCTTGATGCCTCTTTGCTTGCAGCAACTGTATCCATATCTGCAAGATCATCCCTCTCCTGCTAGCCACTTCTGGAGATATTGAGAGTAACCCTTTCCCTACAATTGACACCCTCTAGCCAGCAGCTATATCTGGCTGGGCCCGAAGGGCCTTCAGCTAATGCACCTTAATGTGCTTAGCTTAGTTCTCAAGGAGACCAAGCTTGACACCTTTGTCTCTGCATAAACAACTCATGTTAACCATCTCAGAGATCTGGCTAATGCCTAACATCAACATCTCAGAGTTTGTACTCCCAAACTACACCACTCACTGTAAGGACAGAATAGAAAAGAGGGGTGGAGGTGTCATGTTCTAGGTCAAATCTGACTTGGAAGCTGAGATTGTTTCTCCCAGTCATGTACCCTTGACAGACTGTGACTGGCTAGCACTCCAGCTCAAACTTGGCACAAAGAAACTAAACATATTTTGTGTTTACAATCTGCTCAAAACAGGTATTGAAGATTTGAAGGACATGGCACTCATGGACTCTGTCCTTGGCTGCACCCAACTAATAGTGGTCTATGTTAATCTAAATTGGGTTTCCAATGGTATGGCGTATAGCATTTTTTGGTGGAACACAGTCTCAATCACAGGTTCTCACTGCCCCCACCTGACTGAACACTAAAATGAGGAATCACTCCCTTATTGATTGGGTCTTTGTCAGCAACAACACCAGAGTTAGGCTGTCCAGCCATCTGCCAGATTCCATCAGTGATCGTTTTGCCACCTACTGCCTTTGGCATAATAGCACAGTGCATACCAAGTCCCAAAGGAAATTTCTGATCACACTACTGAAGGCTTTAACTCGCAGGCATTACAAGCTGACCTGGTATCATTGGATTGGCCTTTCATAGATGTAATCCATGATTTAAGCTGTGCACTTGATTTTTACATCTCTGAATTCACAAAACTACTTGACAAGCATGCCTCCTGACCAGGCATAGAGTCAAAAAAACCTAAATTCAAATTGTTTTAATGGTGACCTTTTCAAATCAACAAAGCACAGAAATTCTGCACGGGATGCATTCAGAAAATTCCACTCCTATTTTGACTGGGCATCCTACAGACACCTAAGAAATAAATGCAAGCATGAACTCTATCTTGCCAAATGTTCTTACTTTAAAACACAACAGGATACCAACCTAAATGACCCATGAAAATTCTGGACTTGTATTAACAGCATACTGAGCCGCAAAACTACTGAGGCCCCATGACCATTGAAGTTGATGGTACTAAACACAATGACTTGACTGTGGCAGATTTGTTTAACAAACATTTCTAAAAACAGGAAAAGTTTAGTAAACTTAACACTGATTGTGGCCCCAAAATGTTGCACATAGTCCAAGCTTAGAAACTTCCTCTCCTCATTTCCTTCTAAAAAAAGGTTACAGACAGCGAAGTCTAGAAGCTGTTGTCCTGCTAAAACATTAATAAATCCACTGGCAGTGATGGTTTGCCTCTCAAGTTCCTTTGGTTAGCTGTGCCACTATTTGCCAAGCCAATCACCAACATTTTTAGCCTTTCATTCAAGACAAAAACTATTTCTGACATCTTTGTGTTGGCCATGGTAGCACTTCTTTTCAAGAAGAGCAAAAGCACTCTCTTGGATAACTACAGACCCATATCAATACTTTCTGTCTTAGCCAAAGTTTCAAGAGAGGATAGTACACAACCAGTTAACCTCTTACCTAGAACAACACAAAGTCATGTGTGAGGGGCAGCACAGTTTTGGAAAGGATAATACTTTGGATTAGGGCAACAGAAGGCCTGGACCCATGTGGCTACTCCCAACTACACAGTGGGAATGACTCTTATTGTTGTTACTAATGAATTTATCAAGTCCATGCTTGAATACCTCCAAATTAGTTGTATTGACTAATTCTTCGGGAAGCTGATTCCACAGTCTAATGGCTCTGGGAAAGAACAAATGTTTCCTAAGTTCAGTATTATAGGATATTTCCATAAGTTGTCACTTATGTCCTCTAAGATTGTAGCTAGGGTTCCTGTAGTTTAATCCTAGTACTGAACTTTGTACTGGATCCTCCAAGATCTTATATAAGAATAACATGTCGCCCCTCAACCTTCTTAATCCTAGGTCCCAGAGTCCCAAACTCTCTAGCCATTGCTCACGTGGCAAGTTTCTGAGACTTAGCAGAAATTTGGTAAACCATCTCTGGACCTTTTCCAACATGCTTTTATCACCCTGCAAGAATGGGCTCCAGACATGGAACTTGCACCAACTTGGTCGGCTTCATGAACTCTGTGTACCAAGCCATGGACAAAGGGCTTATCACCAGCCCAGTGCCTGGACCTGACCAAAATTTTTGATTTGGTGGACCACTGTCTACTTCTTCAAAAACTCTGCTCCCTTGGGGTGTGACCAGCAGCAACACAATGGTTCTTGAATATGGATCCTGTACCCACACAGGAAATACTTACTGCATTACAGGTATTTGAAGGCATGAGAGAGGGTGAAAAATCACTGAATATCTCTCTCTCTCTCTCTCCCCATGGATGCAGAAGGAAATGCAGCAACACATAGCAATGGGGGAGGTATGGCCTCTACAGTAGGTCAAAACCCAATACTTTTTGTTCCCCCATTACCTCCTGCAGTAGTAGTCTTCAAAAGATTATGTGAAAATGAGCTGAATTTACTTAGGAATAAAGATTTTACCACAAAGTATTGTAATCTCACTGCAGCTAAGTGGGCAGCAGTGAGGGAATTGAAAAATAATAGAAACATAACTGTGAAGCCTGCGGACAAAGGGAGTAGTGTTGTCATTCAAAATACCAAACAATATGAGCAGGAGATAAACGGACAGCTCAGTAACAAGGAATATGACAAGCCCATCCACTCTGACCCCACCAATAATCTGAACAAAAAGATAGACATGTTTATTGATTGGGCATATAATTGCGGTTTGATACCAAACAAGGAGAAAGATTATCTAGCTGTAAAAGCACACTTAAGGGCACAATTTTATACCTTGCACAAAGTGCACAAAACCATGATCAACCCCCCCAGGTAGACCTATTATTTTAGGTGTGGGGACAGTTACTGAACCCCTTGCTTCATTTGTAGATGATGTTATCAAACCCTTGGTATGTAATTTGCCATCTTTTCATTTAGACACAGGAGATATGTTAAATGTGCTTACAGGGTTACATGTTAGAAACACCTCTTATCTGGTCACTCTTGATGTAGAGGCCCTCTATACCAGTATACCACAAATAGAGGGCTTGAAGACCTTACGCTATTTTTTAAATACAAGGAAAGAAGGGGCAGTGCCAGAAACAGATTTTATGGTGGAAATGGCCCAAATCGTCCTGGAAGGTAACATAGAAACATAGAAGTTGATGGCAGATAAGGACCGCAAGGCCCATCCAGTCTGCTCATTTTTTTTCTACCTTATGAATGTGCCAAAGGCCTTTACTCTGTCAATGGCCTATCTATTCATACTCATCCATATTGCTCCCTTATGCCTATTCCATGTCTGTTTGAAGCCCTGCACTGTATTCATATCAACCTCTTCCTGAGGTAGGCTGTTCCATGCATCCACCACCCTTTCTGTGAAAAAGAACTTCCTCACATTACCCCTTAATCAGCCTCCCTCTAATCTCATGCTGTGTCCTCTTGTTCTGCTATTTTTCTTATATTGAAACATGTTAGACTCTTTCACCTTGTTAATGCCCTTAAGGTGTTTGAATGTTTTGATCATATCACCTCTCTCCCTCCTTTGCTCTAGGGTATACATATTGAGATCCATTAATCTGTCCTCATATGTTTTCTGATGCAGACTCTGCACCATTTTGGTTGCCCTTCTCTGGACTGCCTCCATTTTGTTAATGTTCTTGTGAAGGTGCAGCCTCCAATACTGCACGCAGTACTCCAGATGGGGCCTAACCAGTGTCTTGTAAAGAGGGATCATTACCTCCCTCTTATGACTTGTGATACCCCTACTAATACACCCCAACATCCCTCTAGCCTTACCTACCGCTTTAGTGGTCTGCTCAGATGATTTCAGATCATCTGGGATGATGATGCCCAAGTCTCTTTCCTCTCTTGTGATTGCCAGCAACTCCCCTCCCAACCTATAGGTGGCTTCAGAGTTTCTCTTCCCTATGTGCATGATCTTGCACTTCTTTGCATTAAACCCCAGTTGCCACTCTTCCGACTATTTTGCCAGTTTATCCAGATTTCTTCTCATTCTACCCACCCCATCTGGATCATCTACTCTGTTGCAGATCTTGGTGTCATCTGCAAAGAGGCAAACCTTACCCCTATTTTGCCTTTAAAGGGCAGTTCTACTATCAGGAGAAAGGCACCGCCATTAGGGGCCACATTTTCCCCCAGTTATGCAAATCTATATGTGGGATACTGGGAGGAGGAATTTATTTGGAGCTGCCATAATCCACAGCTGTCCAAAATACAGATGTGGAAATGTTTCATTGATGATATACTTACGGTGTGGGAGGGAGATCTGGAAGAATTGAATGAATTTATGGCATATGAGTGACAAGGAAGTTTCCATTTTGGATATTATAATAACAAAAGATGGGAATGGGTCAGTCAGGACTGGCTTATATAGGAAAACCACAAACAGGAACAGTATCCTATTAGCCAGTAGTTTTCATCCCTCTCATACCAGAAGGAACATCCCAAAGAGTCAGTTCCTTTGAGTCAAAAGGAATTGCAGTCAGCATGAAATCTATGAGAAAGGCAGATTTCCTGTGTAAAAGATTTAAAGAGAGGGTCTATGCAGAAATGGTTATCAGGTATGCTAGATAGGCCTGTGAAGCTAGAAGAAGAGAATCCCTGTTAGTAAGAAACAGGATTAACACTGAGAGAGACACTGGGGACAAGGTGGTTAAAGACAGGATTAATTTTCTGACCACAGTTAATGTAAGGTCATGGAAGGTCAAGGAGATCATTCTTAGGAACTGGCATATTTTGGGAGCAGATCCCAGGTTAAGAGAAATGGTGAAGGTACCTCCTAGGATGGCCTATCATAGAGCCATGAACCTGAGGGACTGTCTTGTGTCAACTATGCAGCCCATGGCTACTCACAACACTTGGTTACCAGCCCTCCCTAAGGGCTGTAGATGTTGTGGCCAGTGCAAATACTGCCCCTATATTAGTCCAGGCACCAGAGTGGAGAACCCCTACAATGCAGATGTGATTAAGACAGAACAATTTATTGTTTCCCCTGCAGGATTTCTGCCCCTACCGGGCATTCCATGGCTGTGGTCCCGGGTTAATCGGAGCCAGCTGCACTTGCCATCCAGCCCGCCTGCCCACCCAAGGAACTCACAGGATCTCTGCCCCTACTGGGTGCTCCACAGCTGTGGCCCCAGCTTAATCGGAGCTGGCTGCACTTGCCATCCAGCCCGCCCACCCAAGGAACTTGCAGGATTTCTTCCCCTACCAGGTGCTCCACAGGTTGTGGCTCTAGCTTAATCAGAGCCAGAGGCACTTACCATCCAGCCTGCCTACCCAAGGAATTCACAGGTATGCCGCTTCGGCCCCATAGAAGCCCAGCTCCAGTGCAGCTTAGCTGATTGGCCGTCTGCTACAGGACTAAGCTCCCTATTGGCTGACTCCTTGACTCTTGCTTTCAAACCCCTGGCACTTCTTTTAAACTGTTTTTTTTTTAATGTTTGTTATTGCATAGCTGTATCTGTGGTTTTTCTACTGCTTTTTTTTTTTAAATTTACTTAGAGTGTAAGATATAGATGCCTTTATCTGCTAAAGTTTGTACTTCTGCTCCCTCTCCCTGGCTGTGCTCTTAGCTGGTCTCATCTTTCACTACTTTGTCTCAGCCCCCTCACCCCCTAACCTGTTAAACAATTTTTTTTTCTCTTCTGTATCCACTTGTTTTCAATTCCTGATCTGTCTGGGACCCTGGCACCTTAATCCTCGGCGACCCCCCCACCCCTATTCCTCTGCTAAATTATCTCTCCTGTGACTCTTTCCTTCACCGCCCATATTTATCACCCACTCCCCTTTCTTTTATTTCTCCTGACCCACCCTGAGTCACTCTCTGCCTGATAATATATCTTCCTGACCCCTGCTCTTTCTTTTCCCCTGCAGGATCTCTGACCCTACCGGGGACTCCACGGCTGCTGCCCCTGCTTAATCAGAGCCAGCCACACTTGCCATCCAGCCCACCCACCCAAGGAACATGCAGGTATGCTGCTTCAGCTCCAGGGAAGCCCAGCTCTGGTGCAGCTTACCTGATTGGTTGTCTGCTGCAGGACTAAGCTCCCTTTTGGCTGACTCCTCAGCTCTTGCATTCAAACCCCTGGTGCTTCTTTTAAATTGTTTTTTTTTTATTATTGCATAGCTTTATCTGTGGATTTCCTATTGCTCGTTTTTCATCCCGCCCATGCACTCCGGCCCCGACCTCTATTAAATGTTGTTCAGCTACAGGGAGTCCCTGCCTCCTACTTCCTGATTGGGCACCCCCATCTTCAGCCCGCTCTTAAAGGGGCTACCCACATTCTTGGCTGTTACTTCACATCTAGGGGGTTTGCTCACCTGTTTGCCCTCCTCCTTTCACTGTCCTCCTCGGTGCCCTGTACCTGGTGCATTGTCACCAAGTGTAATTATAATCATGTATTCTCCCCTGCTAATTCTTATCTACCCCTTTCATTATCTTTAAGGGATTCTGTGCAAGTTTTATTGCATCAGTGCTTTTTCCCATGTTGCCAGCAACCCCTTCCTTGCTGCATCAAGCCACTTCGGCCACGATAACTCTAATTTTTGTTCTATTAGTATCCCTCCCTAATCTCACTAGTGACTTAATCCTGGTCGCCCCTTGGAGACTTTCCCAGCCCTTCCATTCCTCTCCAACCCTCCCCTCATCCCTATTTATTGTACCTCTCTACCCCCTAGTTCTCCCTATCTCCCTCACCTTCTACCCCCACTCCCTTACCCCAGCTTGTCAATGAAAGCATTCTTCCTACTTTTCATCACTTACAGCTTTCATGATATCACCCCCACACCAATACCCTTGTCTCCACTCTCGCAGTACGGGCACTCCCAAAGAAGGAAAGCACTTGTTTCGGTAATCTGCTTCTTAAAGAAGCTACTACTACTGCTGCTCCTTCTATGCTTGGGTACTGAGGAGGTAAACTCTGGTCCTCTAACACCCTTTGCCTCTCCTTCAGACTTTGCATCTGCGCCTGGTCTAAAAATGCTGCTAGTTAATATCTTGAGCTTTGCAAAGAAAATTGATCAGCTCCAAGTTTTGGTCACGCACACAAAACCGGACCTTATTATAATAATCATATAGTCTAGGCTGAAAAACATCACTCTGGACCAGCAAATCACCCTACCTGATTACAAGCTTTATAGGGCAGATAGGACAACTGGGGGGGCAAGGTGGTCATTTACTCCAAGGACAAATATAATGTCACTGATATCCAATGTATGACTAAGCCCAAAGAATACAAACTTGTGTCCTTAAAATTTCATCTTCCCTCCACCGAAAGCCTTACCATTATTGGCTGCTACAGGCCCCCTGCTGGTGGCACCGATATCCTCACAACCTTGAAATCTCTTGTCACCTCCGCCAACAACAAAATTGTTATGTTAGGGGACCTAAACATGGATTGGCTCTCCTCCAAATCAAATGGCCTCAAATGTCTCTGTGATGAGCACAGCTTGTCTCAGATCATCTCCAAACCACTAGGACAAACACCGCTAACAATGCCAATAGCTCCATTCTTGATGTCATTATAACAAACCATCCCCATAAAATCCTGCAATCTGCCATCTTCCATAATGACATGAGTGATCGCAGGATCATGGTCTGCACCAGGGCCTATTGTAAGGCCCACTCATCTCCCAAGCTCATTTCAAAATGATCCTTCCATAAGTTCTACCCTGAGAGCTACCTATCGGACCTAAGTAATATAAATTGGCAAAGCCTCTACTTAGCCAAAATGGCAAATGAGGCAGCCAATATCCTTAACGATAAAATTACCTGTATTGCCAACAAACATGATCCCATCATTAAAGCCCAGGTGTGCAAATTCTCCCACTGCTGGTTTACACAGGACCTCAAAGCTGCTCTCACAAACCTGGGTGGTCCTGAGCCAGGCATACCAAAAACCCTTCCGATTGGCAGGCATTTAGAGCAGCAAGGAATGCTTGTGTTAAACTTGTATGTACCACTAAGGGAAATTACTACATTACTTGTCTCGAACAGGCTAGCGGGAACCTAGTTGAAATTTGGAGAACCATCAAGTTGACAGAAAGTCACCACACTGCTCCTTCCATTCCTACTAAGATCAATGCTAATGGAATTACCATCAAAAATCATGACCAGATCCTCGAGAAACTTAATTCTCATTTTGCCACCGCCGGGTTGGCTTTTGATTCTTCTCCATATGCTGACTTGTCAATCCCACCCAGGACAACAAATCCCTCCGGGCTCCCCCCTCAAATCACCCTTTCCAGCTGCAGCCTGTTTCCTACAAAGTAGAGGACCTCCTCTCCAAATTAGACATTAGGAAGGGTGGTAGCCAGCATGGGCTAGAATCATTCTTCCTAAAACTAGGTTATTTTCACCTTACTGCCCCCGTATTTCACATTTTTAACCTTTCCATTGGCACCAACTCAGTACCTACCTGCTGGAAAGCTGCACATATCATTCCATTATTTAAATCTGGTGACCCATGCAACTTAATTATAGGCTCATTTCCATCTTGCCTATATTATCCAAAATCTTCAAATAATTGGTATACTTCTAGCTAAAACACCATGTTGAAAGCTACTCCCTCCTCAACCCTACCATTTCTGCCCTTGCTAAAGTAACTAATGATTGGGTTATAGATCACGATTCAAACAAGGTCACAGGTGCCATTTTCCTTGACCTCCGTAAGGCCTTTGACACTGTCAACCATAACCTTGTTATTAATAGTCTTGTTAAATTAGGAGCCACTCCCTCAACAGCCCAGTGGTTCACCAGCTACCTGTCATGTAGAGTCCAGAAAGTCAAAGCCAATGGCCTATTCTGAGCGTCTCTCCCTATCATCAAGGGGAATTCCCCAAGGGTCCATGTTAGGCCCTATTCTCTTTTCTATCTACATCAACAACCTGAACACCAATATCACTAACTCTAAGCTGCATTTCTTTGCTGATGATACAGTTCTGTATACAGCTAAATCAACCCTGTCCAAAGTCAGTGATGAACTTCAAGCTGACTTTGCGCAGCTCAAACTGAACCTCATCAACTCAAAGCTCCTCCTAAATGCTCCAAAAAAAAGGCTATGTTTTTTTACCCTTAACAACACATCCTCCCCTTCTCCATACCCATTAAATGTCTCTACTGTCACCTCCCAAGGTGAACCACTCGAGGTGGTTTCCAAATTTAAATACCTAGGCATATGGATTGCTAGCGTGCTCTCCTATTACATCCACACTGACAACCTGACTAGCAAGCTTAAAGCCAGACTAGGTTTTTTCTTCAGAAACATGTCCCTCTTCCTGACTGAGACTAGAACTAGACTTGTCCAGGCCATCTTCCTTCCGCTACTTGAGTATGGTGACTTTATCTATAACTCCACCTCACCTACCAGCCTGAACAAACTGGATGTCCTTTATCATTGAGCCCTATGGTTCATTACCAAAGCTCCTTTCCATACCCACCATTGTGATCTATATGCAGCTGCTGGCTGGACTTCTCTCTCAATCAGATGTTTGATTCACTCTGGAACCTGGACACTTAAAATCCCGCTGAATAAGCTCCCAGGATATATATCCTAACTAATCCATATCTCCCATTGCTCGTACTCCTTTAGGAAGTCCAACTTTATCCTCCTTGATGATCCTATGAGTCGTACCTCCTTTGGTAAGCATGCAATCTCCTATGCCCTCCCTATAGCCTGGAACAAACTGCAGTCTGTCCTTAAACTTTCCAGCCTTGTTTCTGTTAATTTATTTAAAGCATTAGCTGCAAGAAACATGATAGATATATGCAGTTGCCCCAGCCCTAAGCCTTGACTTATGCTTTTATCTTTTGCCTCCTCCTTTTCCCTAACCCTCCCCGCTCCCACCTTTCCTCTTACAATATATTCCACCTTGGTCCCCTTTTCTATTCCCTCATCCTCTTATATTCACTAGGGCTTTGTGTCCAAATTCTTGGTCTGGCAGCCTCCTAGTGTACTAGGTAATTTATAGTGTTACTTTGTAAATATTGTTTATTTTGTATATATTGCATTTATCATGTATAAATTGTACCTTGGCACTGTATGTTAATTATGTTCCAAGACTGTTTGTACCATTCCCAGCCATCTCTCGGTATACGTTGCTGGTTTATGATCTCTGTACATGTTGCTGATTTATGTATATGTTACTGATTTATGTTCAGGACCTCCTTGTGAATGAGGCTGCTCAATAGAGTAATTCCTGCAATAAACTTTGACTTGACTTTGGCAATGTGGGTGGTTTACTACTCTGAATGCACTTGTGAGGTGTATTACATAGGTCGCACCAAAAGGAAGCTCAGAGAAATTGTTGGAGAACACATAAGGGCCATCTAGAATGGCAATTTAGATTATGTATGGGCTGCCCACGAGACAGAAGTACAGAATGGAAAAAAGCAGGTACTCTCATTCAGAGGTCTTGAACAAGTCTTTCTGGGCCCATGGGGAGGTGATAGGGAACTAGCCCTCAGTTAATGTGAGAATTATTTTGATTTATAGCACTGGAGCAGACGCTTCAGCCAGGGGACTGAGTGACAAAATAGAATTGGAGTCTTGTTTACAGAAAAGTTTATTTGATTTGCTTTGAAAATGCTTTGCCTGCTCATGTTCCTGGTTTATTCTTACCTGCTCCTATTCTGTATTTACAGGCCTTCTCATTTTTTGAAAGGAATGTGCTCCTCATACCTCCAGCATTTCGTTAATAGGACTCTAGTAGTGAGTAACCAGAAGTATATGTGAGCTTAGAGCCACACTTTTGGGACTGGATATAGGACTTGTTGACCCCATGTTTTGATTGTCTATCCTCAATGGCTTTACCCCATCTCCCCCCAACATACCTCCCTTTGTAAAATTCATATGGATTTATGCATTATATTATGAGGGATTGCCTCTCTTGAGCACCTTTGGGAGTATATATGAGAAAATGTTCAGAATTTCGTTGTAATATTTGTGCTCGACTCATTAATAGACAGAAAGGTTTACAATTGTTTAACGTAAATAGTCATAAAGGTTTACATTTGTTGACTATTCGCAGGGGTATGAGGAATTATTAGTGTAATAGTTGTGTTGTGATCATACGCCCTGGGGATAGTGTGTTTTTACTTTTAGGAAATCAGAAGTACTGTGTATATGTGAATGTGTATATGTGAATGTGTAAATGTACTTGCACTTTATTCAACATGTCACTTGTGTCACTTTCAGTGGGTGTCTAATTGTTGGGTCACATGACAACGAAATGTGTGTATATACTGATTATTGACGCTAGGGGTTGTATGCTTTGACAAAGCTTATCAGGTGAAAAGTTAGCACTTTTTCCCGCTGCTGCAGTTTGCATTTTACTAATCTTAAATAAACTGTTATAGTCTTTTGCACCATTCTTCTGCTTTGAACATCAGTTTTGTGAAAGCTGGGGGTGAGTTCTGTGACTATCTACTCTGGATCGTAGTGTTGTCCATGAGAACCCGGTCCTCAGTTGGCGGCTGTTATCTTCAGAAACCCACAAAATCATAATCTTTCTCTTCCTTCTCCTCAACACCGTTAAGTGAGTCCACTTCCAGCTCCTTCTCAAGTTCAAGTCAGCATTGCTGGTCACAACAGCATAAAAATAAGGGTTGCAAACGGGTCATACTGGAAGCACAGTCATCACCCATGTTTAGCCTTGGTGCGCTGTCAACAAACCTGGCAACAGGTGTAACTCCAGAAGAAATGACTTAGTACCCTGGCAATGGTTCCCTCTTCAGTCATCCTTTATAGCATGAACAGTTTTGGGGCTCCAGGCATTGGTTTATTGACCCCCCAAGCCCTCAGTGTGATGTACAGTGGAGCCTGCCAGGATGAAGTGCAGTGTCACAGTTTCCTGTATGACAAAAGGGATTAACTCCCATTAAAATTGCGTTGTTTTCTACCATAACTCTGCTGCAGAATTCTGCAGAACTGGGTTTCATAGTGATAGGGTTCACTGTACAACAGACACCTTTGTGCCATGTCCCCAGCTGGATCACCTCTGGTGCCATCTCTCTCCCTCCCTTCAGCTTCTCTGCCTCCAGTGGTAGTCCTAGTGGCTCCACCACCATCTGCTACTGGCCGTGTGTGTGTGTGTGTGTGTGATCTCAGTCCCATGAAGGAGTGGTCTTTCCTTCCCTTCTTCTGGTGCTGAGCAGCAACCCACTTGGCACAGGTGCCTTCTGACCAAATGATAGATTGCCAACTGGTTCATGCAAGTCAGACTGTTTGATTTAAGAAACTAAGAATCTGTTCATCAGCAGCGAGGACAACAAGGATAGTTTGGTCCTAGCTGTAGAATTAAAACCCATCACTGATTTCCTTTCACCTGAGAGACTTGAGACAGATGCTATCTAACGGCAGAGACCTTTTCAATCGGTCATTCATCTCCAGCTCTGTACCCAATAAATGAACGGTGGCAGTGGTAGTCCCCGTGCATAAGGAGGGGTCCAGCTCTGTTGTCGAAAACTATAGACCCATTTCCATCCTCTGTCATCTGGCAAAGATACAGGAGCGCATACTATAATCACCTTCAGGACTACCATGAATCCCACAAACTGCTATCCCCCCATCAACATGGTTTCAGAAAGAACCATAGCACCCTAACTGCCCTGATAAAAGTGACAACAGATATATTTCATGCCATGGATAAGGGCTGCACCACAGGTGCCATCTTCGTTGACCTCACTAACGATTTCAACTTGGTAAACCATGGTCTCCTGCTCCACCAACTACATGCCACAGGTCTGGATAAAAATGCCCTAAACTGGGTAACAAGTTACCTGTCCTGTCGTTCCCAAAGTGTTAAATGGGCCTGCTCCCTCTCAGAACTTAGACCAATACAATAACCCACAGCGTGCCTCAGGGATCCATTTTGGGGCCATTATTGTTCTCACTCTTCATTAATGATCTCCCCAGCTTCTGTGGTGGTGACTCAGTACATCTTTATGCAGATGATGCAATCATCTACTGCTCCTCACCAGACCTTGACCAAATCAATCATGAACTTGCCACGGACTTTGCCTCCCTCGAGGACTGGTTCTTCCAGAAACAGCTCATTCTCAATACCAGGAAAACAAAATGTATGCTTTTCTCCCATCACTCCACCCTCAAGCATGCCCCTCCTACCTTCAACATTACATCATCCTTGGGAGATACCTTGGAGACTGAGCCTGCCTTCAAGTACTTGGGCTTCACCTTGGACCCTTCGCTCTCCTTCAGTATTCACATCTCCAAAATAGTTAAAACCATGAATCAGAAGCTTGGCCTGCTCTATTGGATTCATCCATATCTCACCTCTGCCTCCTGCCTAAGAATTGCCTCTTCTTCCCTTACCCCCCTCCTAACCTATGGAGCCCCCCTGCTACTCTCTGCTAATATCTCATTTCCTTCACTCCTCTCCCAGGCCTACCATAGGGTTGGTAAATTCGCCTTGGGGGTTAACTCTCGATCTCATCACAGTGATGTTCTCTCCTCTCTAGGATGGTTACCCTATGAAGCTAAATTTAAATACCTCTCCATGTGTCTCATGTTTAAACTGGTCCACCTGTTTACTCCTCCCTGCCTTAGAGATCTGATATGCCCAAGGCAAGCACCTCGCTCCCTCCGCTCATCCTCCCTTCCCCTAATTGTCCTCCCTAATCTTCACCTCTCCCTCACCAGGAGGGCATTCTCTTTTGCTGCTGTTTCTGACTGGAACTCCCTCTATCCTCACATCCTAACCAGTCCATCTCTTCCTCTTTTCAAGTACAACCTGCTTGCCTTCCTTGTAGCCTCCTCCTCCTCCTGCTCTTGCTTCCAATGAAGCCCACTGCCTTGCCTATCTCGCTGACCTCTATCTCTCCCCCCCTTGCTCCATTCCCTCCCCTCCCTCTCCTCCCCACCCTAGCCTGTCAACCTTACTGGCTCTCAATTCCATAGAGTGGCAGAAATTACAAACTACCTTTGTATAGCCTACTCTTGATGTATATAGAACCTGTAGGTATGTAGTCACTGTTACAATGTCTAGCCTTATACTTTGGTTGCTACTGTCATTGTTTACTGCTATACTTCACCGAATCTCTGTACAACCGGTATTTGCTTCATTGTACCCTGGGTCGACCCTGAAAAAGGGACTGTAATTGTCTCAGTGGTCTTACCCAGTTACCAAAACTCAAATAAATAAATAAATAACTAAATCCTCTGTGACATTTGCTGCTCAGTCTTAAGAAGTCAAAGAATCTCAACTAATAGGGCAAAAAGGTATACACCTCAAGCATGCTGGGTGAATGCTGCGCTACCTGCTCAGTGTCTATGACCCATTCTTCCCACTCCTCGTGAAAAGCTCCCATGGAACTGTGGGATGTGCTTGATAAGGCAGTGGGGAAATCAAGCAGGATGCTCGAGTGCACAGGGAGGGGTATCACCAGCAGAAAGAGGGAGGTAGTGTTACCCCTGTTTAGATTGATGGTAGTAAGGTCTTACCTCGAGTACTGTGTCCAGTTCTGGAGGCCCCATCTCCGGAAGGACATCAATAGGGTAGAGATGGTACAGAAGAGGTCAACCAAAATGGTGCAGGGCCTGCATCAAAAGCCAATTGAGGAAAGTCTCAAGAAATTAAATATGTACTCTCTAGAGGAAAGAAGGGAAAGGGGGGACATGGTAGAAATGTTCCAATATCTCACAGGTATTAATAAAGTACATGAGGGTAGCATTTTACAAAGAAACAGAAACTTGAGAACAAGAGGTCACACTATGAAGTGGGGGAGGACTTAGAGGAGATGCAAGGAAATATCTCTTCACAGAAAGGGTGGTGGATGCCTGGAACAGCCTCCCAGCTGAGGTGGTGGGTGATAAAATGGTAACAGGATTAAAGCATGCATGGGATAGACACAAGGGGACCTTAGAAATAAGGCAAGGAGGGGAAAAGACCGGAGATCAAGTAGGATCTGTGGTGGCACTGTAGGTAGGAAGAATAGGGCAGACTAGATGGGCCAAGAGGTCCTTATCTGCTGACAACTTCTATGTTTGCTGCGGAACACTGGGATAAAGTGTACAGTATGTTAGACTGTGAGTTGTCCTTCATAAAATACCAACAGCAGATGGTGTTCAACTTGGCCAATACCAGCTTTTGTTACGTGTCCATGGTTGTTTTCATTGGTCCTCATCAAACACCATTTGCAGATGGTGTTCATCTAGAACAATAATACCTTATGTTGTGTGCCCATAGTTGTGTTCATGAGGAGACATACATGGCTGTGCTGTTCCCAGTTTTTACTGAATATTCTGCATCAGGTGGCAGATGACTCTTTTATGAAGCTGCACTGTAGTGTCAAGGTTGAGGAGTTCCTGAATGATATCCAGGCTTTCAACACTACATTGAAGTCAGTACAATCCATCACTGTGCAGTGCTCAGCACTCTGTTATACAGGGACAGACTGCTTGTCCTTTTGTGTCAGATCTTTTGTGTGAAAAAAAAAACACCTATGACGGCCCAGAAAGTGTAGTGTAGCACCATCTTTCACCTATTTCATTCCATTTTTTGCCTCCTGTCAGGACCTGTCTGATACATTTCCAGTCCAGTCCTCAATCACATATGAACAGGGGTCTTCGACATCATATGTCATGATCTCTTCCTTTAGAAGTTGCGTTATGGCCTCCCAAACTGTGCTCCTTTTCTACATGGGTTGATCATTTAAAACTGTTAGAGATTCTCCAGGAGAGATCTACTTACTCTTGTATTTGTACATTGTCTGTTGAGTGTTACCAGGCATAGTTGGTTAAGGGTACTGTACATATAGGTACTGTACTTCATGGTAACAAAGAGAGGTGGGTGACACCCAGTTCTTGACCTGTGCAGCAGAACTATCACCAAACATTCATAATTTTTACATTGGGATAGATCATCCCAGCTCTGTAACAGAGGATTCTTTTTGCACCCTAGACTTCACGGATCCATATTTTCACATCTTAATCAGGCCTATCACTGGTGTGTCCTACATTTAACCCTTGCAGAGACGCGGACTGATGCATCAGTCCAAAATTCCTATACGTTCTAATTCTGTCAGCAGCCTAAGGGTTAAAGCAGATGAATGCCTGCATCCAGTTCCAAGTGATGTTGTTTGGCTACACATCCACACCCCATATCCTCACTAAATACATTTCAGTTGTAGTAGCCTACCTTTGCTGGTTGGGGAGCAACATCTTACCCAACCTGGATGACTGCTTTGAGGTAGGTCACACTTGGGATGCTCTCCATATGACTGTGGAAACATTCTCCAGTCTAAGGTTTATCCGGCATTTGGAGAAATCACTGCTCACACTGATTTATTGCCTGTTATTCATCAGGGTGGAGCTCAGCTCCAGAGACTCTCAAATTTGGCAGCCACCTCAGAATGTTCAGTATCTGATGGCATGCACCTGATTATGTTGAACATAGTACAGTCCCTCAGCCAGGGACTTCTTGCAGCTCATTGGCATCATGGGACTGACCACATTCATGGTAGAGTTGACCTAACTTCAGATGCACTAGCTCCAGTGAAAGTTTAAGGATAAGTGGTTTTGGTAGTCAAGTCCCATTTGGTAATTCTGATCCCATTATGACTGATGCAATTTTCCTTATGGTTGAGCTTGGATCACCTGAGAGAAGGGATCCCCTTTGTTTTGCTTTCCAGTGCTGGACTTGATGACTGACACTTCTCTTCTAGGTTGTGGAGCTCACCTATTGGACATGTGCTTACAGTGGCTGTTTACTCAAAAGGAACAGTGCTATATGTACGCTAAATCCAATGAAGATTCCCTTACCACTGCAGTTGTTTTTCATGGTGGACAGTCTGTCAGTCTTAATTAATGTGGCTGATATAACTGCCATGTTCTATGTGAACAACCTGGGGGGATCCCAATCACCCAGACTCTAGGAATGAATCTCAATACTCAAATGTGTGTGGCCCAGCTCTTAGAAGTCTGCAATGAGTTGACAGACAGCCTCATCCACCTAGAAGACACATCCTAGAGTGGTTATTTCATGATGAAGGTGTGTGAAATATCCTGTAGGTCACAAGGGGAACCTTCACATTAACTTATTTTTTGACAGCATCACAAATTGCTAATTTCCTATGCCTATCTTCCTGAGATGGACACAGTTCAGGACAAGGAGCTTACCCTATATAGTTATGCAAAGTGTCGCTATGCCTTCTCACCATTTCCTCTGACACATAAGGTCCTAGTGAAGACTCGAGTCAAGTGGGTTCAGTTAAAATTTATTGAGTCTAATTGACTGAATCACTGCTGGTATAATGACCTGCTTCACCACACCATCTGATCACATTTCTGCTACTGGAAAACCTCATTCAATAGTCCAATGGCATGATCCAGCACCTGGATCTAACATCCCTATACCTGATAGCATAGTTCCTAAGAGGCTAGAGTTTGTGTCACTCAGTCTTTCAGAAGAGGCCCTCTCTGTGCCAACATATTTGATGAAGTTTTCTATGCAGCAAAGCCATGCATTCATATGGAAGTGATTTCCATTCAGGTGTCCAGAACATCATCTTTCACCAATGGACTATACCACTGAAGTCCAGAAACATGGAATGTGTTGGCAAAAAAAGGACTGCTTGGCCAAACCAGTCTACCCAGATGCTCTCTGCCAAACCTGTCTCTGCAGACCCTAACTGCTATCCAGCAACCATCCCTCCTCCCTGCCTATTTTCTAACATACCCCTGTGTTTATTCCATGCATGCTTGAAGCCTCATGCTGTTTTCACCTCCACCACTTCTGTTGGCAGTCTGTTCCAGGAGTCTTCCAGTCTTTCAGTGAAGAAGTATTTCCTTACATCTCTCTTATCCCTCCCCCCCATTTCATCACATGACCCCTGGTCTTGCTGCTCTTAATCTTTTGAAACAGATGCTGCACCTGCACCATGTTCACCCCCATGAGCTACTTATAGGTCTCTATCATGTCACCACTCACTCTCCTCTCCTCTAGGGTGTACATGTTGAGATCCCTCAGTCTCTCCTCATAGGACTTCTCATGCAACCCCTGCATTATTTTATTTGCCCTCCTCTGAATTGTCTCCATCCTGTCTATGTCCTTTCTCAGGTGCTGCCTCCAAAACTGTACACATTACTCCAGGTTGGGTTTCACTAGGGAGTGATAGGTGGAAACACCGTCTCCCTCCTGCTGGAGATACCCCAGCATCACACTGACCCTACCCATTGTTTTGTCACACTGTCCTTCCAATCTGAGGTTGTCAGATATGATAACCTCTAGGTCTCATTCCTGTTTGTTTATTGTCATCACCTCCCCCATCCTATACGCAGCTCCTGGGTTCCTATGCCCTTGTTGCATAAATTTATACTTCTTGGCATTGAACCCCAACTGCCATGCTCTTGACCACGCCTCAAGCTTCTCAAGATCCCTGTGTAGTCTCTCCACCCCCTCCTGAGTGTCCACCCTACTGCAGATTTTAGCATAATATGCAAAAAGGCATACCTTCCCTTGGAGTTCTTCTACAATGTCACTTATGAAGACACTGAAGAAGACTGGCAGTACTGAGCCCTGTGGCACCCTGCTGGTCATTCTCCCATCATTATGGTAAATGCCATTAACCACTACCCTCTATAACTTATCCATTTACTAGTTCCTTACCCAGTTCACTGTTTTTGATCCCATCTTATGCTGCTCAGTTTCTTTATCAGCCTTCTATGTGACACAGTATCAAAGGACTTGTCACGGTCCAGATAGGCCACATCTACTGCCCTCCTCTGATCTATTTCCCTGGCCTCCCAGTTAAAGAAATATGTCAGATTAATTTGTCATGACCTTCACACCCAACCCCATGAGTCCATGCTGCTATGGTCTATATCCCAGTGGATAAGATACTCTATCAGTTTTTCTTTCAGTAGGGTTTTCATTAATTTCCCCACTACTGAAGTAAGACTGACTGGCCTGTAATTGCAACCTCCTCCATGCCACCACTCTTATGTATACGGATCATGTCAGGTCTTCTCTAGTCCTCTAGAACCATACCTGTTTCCAGTGAATGGCTGAATAAGTCTGTCAGTGGCGCAGCTAGCACCTCGAGATCTTTCAGTACCTTTGGGTGTATCCGATCCAGTCCCATAGCTTTTTTCACCTTCAGAGCTGCAAGTCCCTTTAGGACTCTTTCCTCTAAAAATGGACTTATGTCCACCTCCCAACCCCCCTTCCTGCTATTCCCTGGCAGCCTGTTCCCCCTCCCTCCAGTGTGAAGACTGAGCAGAAGTACTTTTTTCTTAGTTCTGTTCTGCACAGTCTCCCCCTCCACCCTTCTAACCCTCACTATCCCTCCTCTTGTTTTCCACTTCTCACTTATGTATCTGAAGAAATTTATATCACCTTTAGCAACCTCCTTTGTGATCCTTTCCTCTGCCTGCACCTTTACTCCCCTTACAGCCTTTCCTGCCTCCCTCTGTTTTACTTGGTATGCCTCCCTGTCCTACTCCCTGTGTTTCCTTATACCTCCTAAATGCACTCTTTTTTCCCCTTCATCACCTTGGCTACTTCCTTAAAAAACTATAATGGTCGCTTTTTCCTTCTACTTTCACTCACTTCCTTCATTGCATCAATCCTCAACTTTCTTTTGTCATTGGCACTGATGGAACTCCAAGCACCTCTCTGAAGGGGCACCTTTCTGCTATTTCAGCCTACCTAGGGAAAGTGGGGCTTCTTAGCATTGCAACAGATTGATTTTTTAGTTGATTCTTGAAGGGACTTGAGCACATGTTCCTCCCTTCCACAAATCTCCTCCCAATATGGAACCTAAACATAGTAATTACTAAGTTTGTGGAAAAACCCTGTGAGGGTAAGAAGACTTGTGACTTGGGTTTCTTATCCTGGAAAGTTGCTGTATTGCCCCAGTAGTTCAGTGAGCTATAAGCACACTGATTATTTGGATTCCACAGGACAAGGCTGTATTGCCACCAACCAGAAGATTCTGTCCAAGCTGTTTCTGAGTTCTACATGAATCAGTCCTTAGAGCTACCAGTGTTCTTCCCTCAACCTCATGGCAGCTCCAGATCAGAATGGCTGCACAGGTTGGATGCTAGGTGTAGATTTCTGGTCTATCATCTGAGGGGAGAGGAGTTCCAGGGGACTACCAGACAACTGTTTGTAGCCCACATATAGTCCTCCTAAGTCCATTTTGCACCAAGGCAGACAATCTGACTGTCTCATGCATTCTGTAGTGTTACACACTGACTTCACGTATTCTGCTTTCAAATATTAGAGACCACTCAGCCAGGCACGTGGCCACATCTGCCACCACTGCCAGAGACATCCCAATGTGTGAGATTTATCAGGCTGCTACCTAGTCATGTGGACCCGGTGCTAGTTTTGAGTTCTCCATCATGAACTTTCTCTTCAACTCAGCTGAGGGCTTTAGTCTCTACTATCTCATGCATGGCTGGTGGTTTGCACTTTTGTGACTATGTGGAAACAATCCAAGTTTTTACTTTTAACTGTACTTTTACATTTTGTGTTGCTTCCACAGTCACATGGTTTACCCAACCTCACCTAATATACTAACCGTCAGACTTTATGCTGACTACATGGCTCTTCACTTTTTCTAAGGTTCAGCCAATAACTGAAGCATGGAGGGGCAGAAATACTAGATGAGAAAGAGGAGTAAATGATCTAGCCAGTGGGTTCTCTGAGGACTTTGCACATGATCAGTGAACTGCACTAGTGATACTGTGGAAAGAACACCAGTAGTAAAAGAACAGTTACAAGTAAGTAACAGTCTTATTCATTCCAAAACGAAGTTCCAAATCAAGGTTGTGCTTCACTGAATCCTCACTGACAGAGGAAGTAGTGGACCTGTGAGAGGCAAGGATTTAATCCTCCTCTTCTTCCTTCTCATTCTCAGGAAGAATGAGGTTTGAATGGTACTCCTTCTCGATGTTGACCTCCTCTAGGTCTGAGTCTGGCATCGAACACTGTGACAGAGCTTCCGCAGAGACCCATGTGAGCGAGTTGATGGTGGGAAAGAACTGAGGAGGGAGCGGGGCCACTCGCACCTATATAGGGTTGATGACATCAGCGGACATCGATGGCATTGGTGGCCCAAGGTGTACTGCTAAAAATATTCTATGTGGATTCCCCTTCACTGACGGTGAAGTTCCTACATTGTTACCTGATGACTGAGATCCCCTCAAAGATCTACTGTTATGGTAAGTTGTTACAGTACATAACCGTTCTTTTTGTTTTGTAGGTAAGTCTTTGAAGTTCTGTTTTGTGAGCAGCCACAGTTGTGCTAGCATTATAACCTGTTACTTTTTCAAATCACTCATGGGTGTTAGTCCTGGTATCTTATTATAAACATTTTCCAATTATGGAGTTCCATTCAATGGTCAGGGGTTGCTCTCCAAGATATGTTGACTCCAAAAACAAGACAAGAGATAGGAGGGGGCTATTAAAAGCAATTTCATTGCCACAAAGCAGAGAATCTCAGCTAGTTTGAGAGAGTGCTGTCACATGGAAGCCTTCCCTGTCATCTGAGCCCTCCTGTCCTAACTGGGTGTTCTTGCATAACAGTGTCAAGGAGTCACTTTGAAAGCGAAGAAGCGCATCTAAATCAAAGGAAGGTAAGTACTGTTGTTTTGGATAGCTTGGCAATTAAGATCATGTAATAAAGTATGTCAAAATGTAATTTGGCTTCAGATCTAACAATAATGCTAGAAAATAAATCTGCCTTCCTAATTTGGATTTTTAAAGGGGCCTTTAAATGAAAGTAAAAAGACAAAGAACCATAGTGCTCAAACACTGAGGCAAGGGTTACCATAAAGGACACTGGCCGGGAAGCCAGGTTTTAAAGTAATACAAAATCACACATACCACCATAATGCAAAGCATCATGGGCTGTATACGCAAATCACCACAAAATATTATGCCAGTTCAACTTTAAGCAGAAAGGCATAGTGTCAAAAGGTCTTGCTCACACACACACACACACACACACACTCTGCCAAGGGTGCCAACAGAAGACACAGTCATGTGTTTCATCCTACCAGAACTCATCAGTGTGCCTCATCTGTATGACACCCCTGTGGAATGAACCAGCTACCCTAAGTTGGTCTGTCTGGGTTGGGTTGTTGTGGTGAGCCCAATAAAACCAAAAAACAAGCTAAAAGAAAAAGAACCTTAGTGCTCAAACACTGAGGCAAGGGCTACCCAAAGGGCATTGGCTGGGATGCCAAGTAAGGGGGTATGTGTGATTTTGTGTTTCTTTGAAACTTGGCTTCCCAGCCAATGCCTTTTTGGCTAACCCTTGCCTCAGTGTTTGCGCACTAAGGTTCTTTGTCTTTTAGCTTGTTATTTGTTTTTTGGGGGCTCAGCACAACCAAACCCAGATAGATCAACTTAGGGTAGCTGGTTCATTCCACTGAGGTGTCATACAGACAAGGATCACTGATGAGTCCTGGTAGGATGAAACATATGTCTGTGTCTTCTGGCACTCTTTGCAGTGTGTGTAAGTCCTTTTGGTACCATGCATTTCTGCTTAAAGTTGAACCAGCATAATATTTTCTGGTGATTTACATATACAGCCCATGATGCTTTGCATTAAGGGGTATGTAAGATGTTGTATTTCTTTGAAACTTGGCTTCCTGGCCAATGCCCTGTGGGGTAACCCTTGCCTCAGTGTTTGTCCACTAAGGTTCTTTGTCTTTTAGCTTGTTTTTTGTTTTATTGGACTGACCACAACACAACCCAGATAGACCAGCTTAGGGTAGCTGGTTCTTTCTACTGGGGTGTCATGCAGATGAGGCACACTGATGAGTCCTGGTAGGATGAAACATGTGTCTCTGTCTTCTGTTGGCACCCTTTGCAGTGTGTGTGAAAGGCCTTTTGGCACCATGCATTTTTTCTTAAAGTTGAATCAGCATAATATTTTGTGGTGATTTGCATTATGGGGGTATGTGAGATTTTGTATTTCTTTATATGAAAGTAAGCTGTATATCACAGAATGACTTCCAGAATGGCACTTCACTACTGTTAACATTTTGTGTAAGTCAGAGAGGGGAAGTAATAGCCACTCAACCATGAAGTAGTAGTTTTCACTTAAAATGCAAAGAAGACTTCAGCCCCAGCACCTCAGTTATATTATATGGGGTCATTAACCCTTAGCTATTCCACTAATGTGAATATACAAAGGATGTCAGCAGTTTCAGATATGCTGTGTAGTGCTTTTGCAAAATGTAGCTACTGCAGTCATACAACTAATGTCCCATGTCCAGAGCATGAAATGTTAAATGACATCAGATAAATTGCCATAACTATCCAGTGCTCCTCTGTTGAACACAGTAGCAGTAAAACTGTTTCAGCTACAGATAGGGACCCCCATGTAATGATTGCATTTTGTATGTTTAAAAATGTGATAACCAGGAAGGGTACACTGAGCCAAGTCTTGTTTCCAGGTGTAACCCAGGGGAGTGGAAAAACAACAAGCAGGTACAATAGGCTAGATGCTTTGGAACAAATAATGTGCAAGCAGCTGTAGTGAAATTTGGCAAAGGTACAAAATATACAAGATATGGGTATCAGGAGCAAGGAACACGCTCTACAATGTGTAGTTCTAAGCTTGCACATCATTCTGTCTTAAACTAGGAGGCAGTATGGCGCAGTAGTTTAAGGCTCTGAGCTGCAAATCTGGAGACCTGGGTCTGAATCCCACGGCCCCCACTTGCATACTGTGTGACCCTGAGCAAGTCACTTAACTTCCTCGTGCTCCCAGGCTGCACCTGCAAACAAGCTTTCAGCTTAGTGTGTCTCACCTGGTAAAATAATTGGTAAAAAAAAAAAAAAAACTAGTGGACACCACCTCAGTATCATGTGCTGATAGGGTTAACAGTTCAGAGGTACTGGATTTTTACACCTGCTGCTCCTTACTTTTTTTTTTAAACTAGGTCTTTATGCACTTCCTTCCCTTTCTTTTATGGAACTAAAATGTAAAGGAATACATACCAACCTATTGAGAGACAGTAGTAACATACTGTATTGTTTACCATCAGTATTACTTACTGTAGCTGATTGGAGCATCTTGTTAATAGTACTTTTCAAAGTTATACTTTTCGGGTCCCCAATTTCTCTTGCATATTTAATACTAAATTCTCACTGAATACTCATAAGACCTACCCAAGAGAGTGTAGCTTAATGTTTTTAAGTTACAGTTGCCTAGTCCGAAGCACATAAAAAAAATCTATATGATCCTTTTTTTTTTGGTAGTCTACTAATATCTGACCATATTAAAAGCATTATTAAAAAAATGCTAGGAATGTTTGTAGGGGCCTTGGGACCTTTTATTACATTCTTTTACTGATGCAGACTAAATTAAAGTAAAGCAATGTTCACCAGCAGACTATAAATATTAATTCAAACTTCATGAGACTCCCCAAGGAATCCAACAATTGAAACAAGACCTATGTATTTTCCCAGGCAACAAACTACATCAGCTTTCAGCTTGCATTAAATGAAAGAAATAGATGGAGATGAATTTTTTGCTTAAAAAAGATCAGTAGAGACCTGAATGTTTTTGATCCATGTTTCATACCCTGGAGGCATTATTAGAACCTTTTTCCTGCCCTTACAGAAACAGGAAATATGCAATGCAATAGGCTAGATTACACAATGAAAAAACAAGTGGGCTTGCAAGGAGATGTACTAGGACAAATGTTTCACAGTTGATTCACCAAAGTCGTATAAAAATACTATTGCAAATTCAGATGTTACTTTTGTCTGTGGCCCAACTTTCAAAGAAAAAAAAAGACTGATCAATTTCTAAACTGGCTAGTCTCTGGTGGGCTGATAATTGCCTTCCTGCTGACTCCAGAAAACAGATAGTCCAAAGCTCCAGCATACCCTGTTTTGATCATACTGACATGATCTTCACTTCAGTGGATGCCTTGTAGCTACAAAAATTGACACCTCTCTACTTTTGTGTTGCTTGTTTTTTTCCTGGGAATCAGAAGGGATGTGTATAGATGTACAATCCTCATTAGCTTTGGGTGGATCCTTTTTTGTTACAAAAAAGCTTTTTATTTGTCCTTTTAAATCACAACACAGCCAGTGGTAGGGTAATACATTGGGTTGTTGATATATAATTTTAAACATTCAATTAAAAATGCCAAAAGATAAGAATATCTACTGTAGACAAAACTTGAAGCAGGCAAGTCCAATCAAAAGGATTCAAGAGAACAAAGAAAAAAAACTGAACAAGTAGACTGAATGGCACAGTCTATATGAGTATCCTATATTGAACATAATCTATGTTAATCTCAAATCAGGAAAAAAACTATATTTTATTAAGAGAGCTGCCTGAAAAGTTTGGAAAATCAGATATATATAGAATTAGGCTCAAAGAAACATGGTCAAGTATTTGGCAGTTCATTGAGACAGCAATGATGTCCTTCTACTGTCCTTCTCAACAACAACAAAAAGGACTATAAGAAGCATAATTAAATTAATATTTTCATAATATATAGTTTACAGTACCTGTGATGCCTGCTGTATTGGATCTGGAGAGCCTTCTAAATTAAGAATTGAGAAAGCTGAGGAAGAAGATTCACATGAATCAACAGAATGGGTTTCAGTTTTCTCCCCCCAATATAGTTTTCTTTTTCTGGCTTCTTTGCCGGGGGGGGGGGCACTGCATCAGCCCAGTCCCCAGCCCCTCCAGGAGATCTTTCCACCTCCCTTGGTTGTGTGCTCAGTTGGATTCTCCTCATGAGTTCCCCTCTCATGGCAGGGCTGGAGGAGGAGGAGGGCTGTCCTCAACCCCATGTAAACACATATCTGAAGCAAAACAAGATGCGCACTGAGTGGTAGTGCAGGCATAGAGACAGCTGGGCCAGGTTTCATGAAGCCCCCTGATGTTTCTTTTTCCATTTTTGTGGTCTCACCACTGACAGTGGAGCATCAGACTCGTGTGTGGAGGTGCGTCCATCTGAAATTCCTCACAGACCCTCCCTTACATTGCCTTCCTGACCTGCTCTACCCCCAAACTTCCACCTGGTGGCAGTCTAGGCCAGGATGATAGGAATCCCTATGCTGGGAGAGGAAAGCAGTCCCCTGGATGCTCAATCCTCTCCTTCCCCTGCCAGCCCCGATGACCCAAGTCCATTCCTGAACCTGGGTCACTAGCATGGGAAGAAGTAAGGTACTAAGCACCTCAGCCCTGTGTGCCACTGGGCCAATCAGGTTTCAGCTTTCCTTGAGTTAATAAAGTCTCACAAATGGTCATACAGTAATATTTAAATTGATAGTGAGCAATAACCTTCCTGTCATCTGGTAAGGAGAAGATTCTCAGATATGGCTCCATTAATAAATTGACTTTGCTTATGGAGATCCAAAGGGTGCTCTCTGTTTCCAAATAGGGTAATTTCATTCTAGTTATAATGATTAACAATCATTTGAATAACCTTGGGAATACAATACTGAAGTTTAATAGTAGGGAAATCTATAAGATATCCATAATTTGAGTTAACAAGTGGAGACTGAAATTCAAGGTAGTGTAGTTAAATATTTCCATTAAGTCCAATTTAACATACTTTGTTTCATTTAGTCTATTTCTCTCTAGCCAATGTTTTATTAGTTGTTTATCTATTTGGACTTCTATAGGCTGAATACCTAGCTCTGTTGTTACAAGTGCTGAAGGACACGAAATGAGCAAAACCAATATGAGCTTATAACAGGAATTCAGTAATACATTTTTATTATTTCTTCAGTTATTCCCCATAGGAGTTCAACTGTGCAATTGATTTTCTTATTTTCTTTCGATATTCTGCATACTTCATATTCATGCAAGGTTTTAGTAGAAATTTTTGTTCTTATGGCTTGTAAAACTTTCCTAACATTGTGTCCACAATATTTACTGTCAATTTTCAAAAGTTACCTTAATTGCAATACCAAGATTGATTAATGCCCAGTTCATAGGATTATTCCATCTTGCATTATACAATAATCTCAACTCTAGATAACCATAATATTTCACTGCTGCTATGTTATCCTTGTTCATATAGACCTTAGGGGATTGAAATCTCTTTGAGATACCAATGACATTTTATTTAACTAGATTAATACTCATGTTCATTGCCTCGCACATCTCTGAAAATCTATCTAGTTTTCGTTGTAAACTCAACATTGACAAAGACAATAGTATCAAATCATCTGCATAGGTGACACCCCCAATGGCTTACCTTTTATTTTGGTATTATGATAGGTTTAATCATTTATACAGTATCTTTCAATATGTTGTTAATACGAAAGTTAAAGTAGGCGTCCCTTCTTGATGTCCATGTTAGTTATAAATCTCTTGATGGAGTCCCCTTATATTGCTACACACATGTCATAGGTTTCACAGGTTGTTTTCGAGCATCTAAAAGCAATTTACCCTTTTGCTGCTCTCAGAGGTTGTAACCCTTCTTATTATTTTCTAGACAATATTTATCCAATTTAGCCTTAAACTCTTCTAGATTCCTACTTCCAACCTCTTCCAGTGGTAAACTATTCCAAACACTCATCACCCTCTGTGAGAACCACATTCCCCTCTTTTTCATGTTGTTGATTTTATTATGCAGTTTAAGGATGTGAGATCTAGTTGTGAATACCCCACTTTTCATTTCCAAGCCTATACAGTTCCATACATCATTATTCTCAAATGCACCATATACTAAACATAATATCATTATATCGTAGCAGTCACAGAAACATGGTACACAGAGAACCATGACTGGGATGTTAACATACCAGGGTACATAACCTACAGGAGAGACAGGCAGGGGAGAAGAGGGGGAGGAGTAGCTCTCTATGTAAAGGAAGGGATAAAAGCAACTGAACAAAAGAGTAAACAGGGAGGAGAGGAGGCACTGTGGGTCACCTTGGAGACTGGAAAGGGCACCACTAACCGCACAGGGTGTGTACAGACCCCATGTCAGGGGAAGGAATGGACAAGGATATGATGGAAGGCATTCTTAGAATGGCAGAGAAAGGGAGATACTGTTGATGGGAGACCTGAATATGCCAGATGTTAACTGAGCACATTTGCTGCAGCCACGCCCAAGAGCAGGGTCATTCTTGACGCCTCTACAGGTGGCAGGTATTAGACAGCTAGTTTCGGAACCCACTCGTGAGGGAGCAATCAGACCTCGACTCTCAACGGGGGCAGTGGAGAGGCTCTCAGATCTAGAAGTGGGTTGCCATCTGGGAACAAGTGACCATCAAACAGTGTGGTTCACGTTAAACTCAGCTACAGAGCAAGCCACACAAAAGTGAGGGTACTGGACTTTAGGAGGGCTGACTTTGGCAAGATGAGAGAGTGCCTCAGAAAAGCACTAGCAAACAGGCTAGAAGGAGGTGTGGAGCAACAATGGGAATTATCAAAACTGCCATCACAGAGGCAACAAGCCTTTGTGTGAAGCAAATAAACAAATCAAAAAAAAAGAAAAGCCACTATGGTTCTCAAGAGAGGTGGCTGTGAAAGTCAGGAAGAAAGATAGCATTCCGGAAGTATAAGGAAACACAGAAGGAGCAGGACAGAGAGCTGTACCAGTTAAGGCAGAAAGAAGCAGGGAGGAAGTCAGAATAGCAAAGGCCCAAACTGAGGAAAAGATAGCCAACCTCAGTTAAGAAGGGGATAAAACCTTTATAGGTACATCAGCGAGCGAGAAAGACAAAGGGAGGGATAGTGAGGCTGAATAGAATGAATGGTGGTGGGCAGAGGGGACAGTGAAAAGCAGGAATACTGAACTAATATTTCTGCTCAGTATTCACAAAAGAGGAGGGGAAGTGCCTAATCCAATTAACAGAAGCACTCTTGATAGGGGTCGATCCCAGTCCTTTCACAGAAGAAAGGGTTCTGCAAGAACTCCTAAAACTGAAGGTGGACAAAGCAATGGGTCCTGATGGAATTCACCCCAGAATTCTAAAAGAATTAAGGAAGGAACTAGTGAAACCACTGGCTACTCTTTTAATAAATCATGGGAGGATGGTGTGGTACCTGAGGACTGGAGGAAGGCGGATGTGATTCCCCTCACAAAAGTGGGACCAAGACAGAGGCAGGAAACTACAGACCTGTCAGTCTGACCTCTGTGGTAGGGAAAGTGATGGAGTCACTCTGAAGGAAAGAATAGTTGAGTACCTAGAGGTCAGTGGAGCAGAGGATCCAAGGCAGCGTGGGTTCACAGCGGACAGTCATGTCAGATGAATCTAATAGATTTCTTTGACTGGGTGACCAAAAGTAGACCAGGGAGGGCTGTGGACATGGCCTACCTAGACTTTAGCAAGGCATTTGTCACAGTCCCACACAAAGATTATTAGTCAATTAACCAGCCTGGGAGTGGGTCCCAGGGTGGTAGCCTAGGTAAAACATTGGCTGGACAACAGGACACAGAAGGTAATTGTAAATGGAGTCCACTCTGAAGAAAGGGCAGTTACTAGTGGGTACCGCAGGGTTCAGTATTGGGTCCAGTCCTTTTAATGTCTTCATCAGTGACATTGCAGAGGGACTGGAAGGAAAAGTATGCCTTTTTGCAGATGACACAAAGATCTGCAACAGGGTTGATACACAAGGAGGCGTGGAAAGGATGAAAAGGGACTTGGCAAGGTTGGAGGAATGGTCAGACGTATGGCAGCTAGGATTCAATGCAAAAAGTGCAAAATAATGCACCTGGGAAACAAGAACCCAGGGGAAGAATACACAATGGGTGGGGAGATGGTAACAACAACAAAACAGGAAAGGGACCTGGGGGTAATCATATCAGATGACCTTAAGGTTAGCAAGCAATGTGAGAAGGCAGTAGGGAGGGCTGGGGGTATACTGGGATGTATAGGGAGAGGCATCAGCAGCAGAAAACAGGAAGTTGCTATCCCTCTGTACAGACAGTTGGTGAGACCCCATCTGGAGTACTGTGTCCAGTTCTGGAGACCCCATCTCTGCAAGGACATAGACAGGATAGAGGCAGTCCAGAGGAGGGCAACTAAAATGGTGCAGGGTCTGCAAGAGAAGCTGTATGAGGAGAGACTAAAGGAGCTTAATATGTATACCCTTGAGGAAAGAAGGAGAGGGGGACATGATAGAAACTTTCAAGTACCTCAAGGAATCAACAAAGTCCAAGAGGTAGCATCTTTCAGAAAAGAGACTTGCAAGAACAAGGGGACACAATTTAAAGATAGAAGGAGGGCGGTTCAGGGGCAATGTGAGGAAGTATTATTTCACAGAGAGGGTGGTGGATGCATGGAACAGCCTTCCTCAGGAAGTTGTGGGATCTAAAACTGTGGGAGAATTCAAGAATGCACGGGACAGACATAAGGCAATTCTTGTGGGGGGCAGGAAGATAAAGGCTGTTGGTTAACTAGGATCTGCGGCCTATCTTGTAGGTAGGGAAATGGGCAGACTAGATGGGCCTAGCGGTCCTTATCTGCCATCAAAGTCTATGTTTCTATGTCTATGTTTCTATAAATCCCCCTCACCCTTCTGTATTCCAATTAGTAAATTCACAGTTGATCCAGTCTGCCTTCGTAACTCCGTGCTTACATTCCTGCTATTCTCCTTATTGCTCTTCTCCGGACTCCCTCCAAGGATCTAATCCCTTCCTTTGTGTACAATGACCAAATCCTGTTCCATGTTTGGGAGTACAGTTCAATGACAACAGACAACAGATCTTGTGATGTTTGTCAGCAGATGAAGGTCTAAAGGTCTATCAAACCTGCCTGATGTGGAACCCATACAACCTAAACGATATGTTGTTCTACCCCCCTCCCCATTACTCTTACCATTCCTTTCACTTTATCCCATGAACCCACTTTATCTTGAAGCCATCCATAGTTTGTTTGCTTACTTCCTCATCTGGTAGCCTGTTGCACCCCAGCACCACCCTCGCTGAAGACTTTCCTCCTTGCCTTCTTCCGGAAACTGCAGCTGCAAGAATAGATGTGGTGAAATTAATTTTTGCTGGTGAAATTCCATGAAATAGGCAATTTTGCCACCCCAAATTCCACCGTTCTATGAAATTTTTTGTGGATGTGAAGTTGCAAAATTTCACACACAAAATGCAAAATTTCACCCAAAAATGGTGAAATTTCACCTGTGAGTGATGAATTTTTTCATTTCACAAGCAACATATCATGCTCTGTGGGTGAAATTTGCACTTCGCGGGTGAAATTTTGCATTCTGCACCCATGAAAAATTATGCAAAATGCATAAAATGCAAAATAAATGCAAAATGCATAACTTTCACGAAATATTTCGCATAATGAAATTTTTTAAATTTTGCCCATCTCTAGCTGCAAGTTTCTATCTGTCACCCCTCATGTGTTTTTTGGTTGGTTCTTAAAAGTTCACTAGGAATTATCCTGTTGATGTCCTTTAGATACTCAAAAGTGTCTATCATGTTCCCTTGTTTGCTTCTGTCTTTTAGTGAGTACACATAGTTGTTGACCACTGAAGGAATTCGGTCAGTACCTCTGAAATTGTTTTCACCATGATGACCGTATTTTGTCTCTCATCCTTAAGGTTCCAGAGAATCAAAAGAAAGACTAAGCGCTAATAATGGTTTTCAGTTGAGTGCTGCAGAAGACGATGACCGACTTATTGATGAAGTCAATGTAAGGGAGCTAAGAAGCACTCTTGGCCTTGAGTTGAGACACCTTTAGCCATAGATTTCAACCTACTAGACTTCTCTGAGCCCAACAAGACATTCTTTCTGCTAAGGATGGGAGTATCAGACCATGTGGACTGACAGAGCTCGTCCTTCTTCATGTCATGCTCCCTTCCAATTTCTTTGTCATGGGGTCTATAATAGGCAACTTGATATTGTAGCATGAGCAACACATTAAGTCCAGTTTGAGCATCGTGACTTTCCATAGTCCAGACTGAAGAAATGCCTGAACATGTCAATAAGGTTACAAGCTTTGATAGACTGGAACATGAAACTCTGCTGAATAAAATAAACCTTCAAGGCTGCCCACAAGTTATAAAAAAACAAACAATTTAAATAAGTAAACACTGGTGACTGCGGTTGCGCACTTCAACTTAACGGGACCCGCGGCCACAGAGTAACATTTTACTTTATACAACTGCTGAGGTGAAAAAAGAAAAACCCAGAAATTAAATGAAATAAAGTATGGGTCAGGGTGTGTAAACTCGAAGTTTACAGAGACCCTCGGGGTTAGATGATAGTCATAAACCCCTCAAACTTTGCTCTCGGGGTTTATGTAGCATCTAACCCCTCGAATGTGTATAAACTGCTCGTTACACACCCCAACCCATATTTTATTCTATTTGTAATAGAAGTTCATAAAGCTGTTACAGTAAATGTTTTGGTGACAAAAGCATTTTACAAAGCAGAACTAGGCTGTTAATTAATGTGTGGCATGATTTTATGATTCAAATCCCTACTTTTCGGTGTCAGAAAGGTCATATTTAGAAGTGATGGAGAAAGTTTTTGAGGCAAAATCAGGCATAACCTTGAGAATCAGGGAGACAGAGCTACAGTATGTGCACTAGTGTAACTATAGTACATGGATGGAATAGTTCTAAATTCTAAGTTTTACTGTCACCTTTTATCATATGCAGCAGTACTTAGACCAGAATTCGAAATATTATTATATTTTTTTACTACATGCCTTTAAAGTAGTTAGTTTTGCTTTCTGGATGCTACCAAGTCCTTAACATCTGCTCAAATAGCTTAAGCAAAGAAGAAATTTTGAATGCCACGGTTCCATCTCCCATTACTGTGCAACACTAACAGGTTAGCACTGCACGGATTTAGTGGGATAATCCTCTCATGTGCCATATTTTTAGGCTCCTCAAATTTGCTTCAGATGGTCCTAAATAAAATGAGCCAAGGACAGGTGGAAAAACAAAAAGGAAGAGAAAGATGAAATAGCAATGTCAGCATTTCTAGTTTCCCAAGTAGAAAAACTCATTGTAATTGACTAGGGACAGAAAAGGAATGTGTGCAGACATTTCCTTTTCTCAGTTTGTTGAGTCCTGCAAGAGACTGCTAATGAAATGAAGAACAATTTAAACAAATCTTAAGCTACAGTATTAAGGCCTGGAAAAGTTATTGCTGACTGAACTAGATGAGTCATAAATTACAATAAATTACAACTGTTTTTTCACCTGTTCTCATAGGAAATCCTTGGTTGTTAACCATGACATCTTTTTCTGACAAAGTGCAATAAAACTTAAGAACAGTCGAAAGTGTTACATTACATGAAGACGTTCTTGCTGGCATGACTGCTTTCTGTAAAAATCTGAGATCACTGATTATATTGTTGGATATAGATTAATAAATACAATTTATTGCAGACACTTTGAGGTGCCTATTTCAATACATTGATGGTAGATAGTTGTAATTTTTTTATAGATTATTTTACCATTGGTTAAAGATGCTAAACTAATGCAGGAGACCAAACTTCTATGTTGTTTCATATGACAAATATGACACAGGCAGCCAATGTGCAAGCCTCACCCACAGTCCCCCACCAGTAATAGTTTTCCTGCTCCTGTATCGTTATGTCACACAGGTTTTCATGGAACATGCCATCTAGAAACACACTGTGAATCAAACAGCTTAATTTGCATTTTGCTTCCAAGTAGTGGGCATGGCCGCTTCACTTCTCATTAACCGGTGATGCACCCGTGAAAGCCACTTTATGTGCTCCCAGGTCGCTCCTGTAAAAAAGCTTTCAGCTTAGTGTGCTATACCTGGTTAAACAACTTAAAAAAAAAAAAAATGTCTAAACCCTTTCACAGAAGGGTAATCTCAGTAAACGAGATAATACTGCAGGCTCTCTCTGCCAACAAGGGTACCAGTTGGGCCATGCTGTGGTTTCCGCTCTGTGATGTGAACACTAGCTCACTGTAGAGTACAGTTTAAGCGTGGGGCTTAAGGATAGCTGACACCCGTTTAACTACAGAGTTTTATTTAACTCCAAAAATTGATTAGCGTTTTGCTCATAAAAGTGCTAAAACATTATGAAAATGCATAGCATTTGCTTCACTGTGTTTAATAAACATAACACTTCTAGAAAACCTATATAAATACGTTCTGTACAGCTAGCATTGTCCCAAGAAAAAAACTGCTAATCAATTATTTAAAACCCTGAACTAGAACAGTCACATGCAATTTGAGTTTATGGTATGGAATGTTATGATAATTACATTCTGCAGGGGCTTAGAAACCTCTATTTCCTGTGCTTGCTCAATCTGAGTCTGTACCTTGTGCTGAATGGATGTTCCTGCCTACATCTCTGAATAAACTAATTCTGTTTATTTTATGCATCTGACTCAGTCCGTTCGGTACCAGAAAGTCAACTATTGCAGAAGATCCAGACGGGCAAGGCAGAATACAAGGAAGGTAAGGGTCCCAAGGCAGACCAACACCAAAATGCCACATTCACTAAATAATGAACTGCAATCTCCACTTAGTTCACATATAGTATCAGACAGCAGTCAGAAACTAATAGCATTCAGCCATACTACAAAACATACAGACAGACAATGAATGCAAAACACCACAGATGGTGGAGAATGTGACCCTTCTTCTGCCCAGATCCCCCATCTTGCTTGTCTGCATCACTGGGTACCCCAGAGTCATTTCCCAAGTGTGCCTGAACTGTTTGCATGCTGAATAGCATTCAACCCTGGCAGTAGAGAGGAAGAGTAAACCTGAACTGCAAAAGTACACTGAACTGCATCCAGCTCAATATACCCTCCTGCAATCTGCCTCAGGAATATATATTAATAAATGTGGGACATTGCTGCTCCAACCCCATCAGCTGCTGTACAAAAGCTAACTTTTTTAAAAGTCTCCACAACTCCACAGAACTGCAAAACTGCAAACTATCCACCACCAACTCTTCATTTGTGGCAGGGTCTGTGCAAAACCAGCCTTGTACAGCCTCTTAACGGAACTCAGTCAGCTGAAAAGGGCACCCAAAATTTTAAATCAGCCCCCTGTTGCTGTGTTGTACTGTGGTTCAATACTCTAGCGCTCTCAGCTCCCCACCACATTCTCAGTGCCAGACAGCTCCCACTCCATTCCATGGCCTGGATAAGCTGCTGCACAGTGACTGCTCCCACTTCAGCTTTCCCTCTGAACCACAGTGTACCATTACAGCACACCTCGTAGACCAGCCCGCAGCTCCTACCTTGCCAAACAGCTGCACCAGAACCTCACACAGCCATGGCTCCTCTCCAGCAATAGGCCAGCTCTGCTTTGTACCACAGCTGTCTGGCCTCCAGCCAGCTAACTGCTCTGCTCCTCCCAGAAACAGCCATACATGCTGCCCCTGCTCAACACAATGGTCCACTCCTGCCAGGCAGAACCAATAAAACAGCCTTGGGCCCAGCTTGGTCCCCAAAATACTGGCTGCTCCACAGGCAACCACCACAGCCAGAGCGCTTCCTCACAGCTACACCTGCCCATGCCCCAGGGCAATGCGTTGAGCTCTGCTGCCTCCCAAACCATCCAACCTCTGCTCCTCTACCTCATGCCACTACTGCTACAACAGAGTGAGCTCCTCTCCTGCCTGGCCACTCTGCCAACGGCCAAATAATCCAGACCACAACAGAATGCTCTATTCCTTGGCTTTCAAGGCTGCAACATAAAGCTGCCATGCTACAGGGGCCCAGACAACCACAAAAACAAAATAAAAATATAAAAATCAAGGTGCAGAGCAAGGCAAAAATAAAACAAAGCCAAGCAGTAAATAGGGCACTAACAGTAAACACGGAAGCACAGCAATTGCAGGGCCATTCAAATAAATAAATGGGCAAAACAGAAAATACACGGAACCACAGCCTTTTAGCCTGGGGGGCACAGTACACAAAACCTGGGGACAACTGCACGGAAATAAAACCGTAGTCTACAGAATGAAGGGAGGGCAAAATAAAAATACAGGGAAGCACAACAATCAAAATAAAATGCTACAAACAAATGCAGACATTTCCCCCAGCACTCTGCCACTCAAAAGTCAGAAGCTCAACAAATTTTCAGAGGGGAAGGCCTGTCGCCATTTTGCATTGCACAGCTACCTCATGGCAAGCAGCTTCCATCCGAGTTCATGACAAAACAGTGACCCTTATCCTCGCTGGTTGTTACCATCTTGCTGCAGTCAGTACTGCAACCCTGGATGTCACAAACCAGTGGGCATCTTGTGAAGGGCACCAAATGACCTCCCTCCATAGGAATCAATGGTAAATCTATTGAATTAAAGGGACAGTACAACAAATAACTGATTTTGAAACAAAACTTTACTTAAATAACTAACAACACAAAATTGAGAGGGAATTGTTTATTTAGACATCATTTGATGGAAATTGCTTACAAATAATTGTACTTTTGTCTACAAAAATATTTTCTTCTCCACACTTTATATACTCCATGACATCGCATCTCTTCCATGATGGCAATTCCTTCTAACTCCTACGACCTTTGCTCAGTGATATGTAGCTTATCTCTGACCACACGGTCTGAGGAAGATGCCACCTCAAGCACTGGAAGGTCCAGGGCTCCATCTTCACCCACCTCAGGGGCATGGGGCCTCAAAGTAAAATCTATCCTGCACGACATCTGGTCTTCCATTGCAGCTCAAGGAGCAACAGCTATGCAAACTATCCAGGGTGATCTTGCCTACATTAAGGCTATATCACAACAGTCCTCTGCCATACCAGCCTACAGCCAGTACCCTTCTCAGCACTGCCTCATGAAGATGCTGTTGACTGTCTCGAGTAATTCCAAGCATGGATTTCCTTACATGGTTGGACTGATCCTTTGTGTATTTCCAGTGTCTTGCACTAGTTTCTGAAAAGGACTGCCATTACCTGGTTCAACGTACTTCTAGGACATATCAAATGGGACACTGCTGCCCTGTATGCAACCTTCAAGGATCATTTTCTCCAAGCACACCCGCCCTGGTTATTGGAACAGCAACTGTGGTATTGCACAATGCAACCCTTGGAGTCATTAGAAACATTCATCGTGAACACTGAGTCACAGTGCAAATGCCTGCAGAGGACTGAGAAAGAGCAAATCACAACCTTTGTACGGGGGCTCTTTCTTCAGCTTCGCCTGTATGTAATCCAACAGAAACCAACAACCTGGATGGACACAATCCAAGCTGCATGACTCGCACAAGAGTCCATATCAATGTCCCAGGCTACCACTGTGCAAGTGCCCCGGTCGGCACAGTAGCTGCATTTGCAACCTGTGTCCAGCAGCAATCAATGATAGAGATGCTAATCAGTACTGTCAACACCTTACATCTTAGAGCTCCTGCTTCCTCTGCAACTTCTGTCAATGCTCTTTGACCACTTCGTTAGTGACCTGAGCCACCCCCACCTTCACAAGAACCAGTGACCTGCCAGTGGTGTGGATTCAAGGGACACACAGCTGCTTTCTGCCAAAAACTACAGAATCAAAACAGAAATCAAAGGAGCCGGAGATACCTACCACAGCACAATCAGCAAGGTAACCACAACTACACCCAGGATCAGGGGAAAACAACAACTGACTGCCCCTCTGACTCTCACAACTCAAACAATCTGCACCCTTCAGCTGCTAACTCAGGCACACCCTTGCCTCCAGGGGCAAAGGTTCCTGTCATCAGGTCACCTCTCTTAGTGAACTATGTCCCTGTAACCATTGGAGATTGGCCCACGCATGCCTTGGTCAACACTGGAGCAGAAATCTCAGTTATCCACAGCAGTATTCTAGACAACCTAACTATACGTCATGTACCTAATGTCTCTCCAACCAACCTAAAGTACATTATCACAGTAAGTACCACTACAGTACCTATCATAGGCTGGCCCATCTCAAGCTCCACTTTGGCTCACAGCAAGCTACTGTTAAGTTTTACGTAATGCCTGACCTACAACCAGTAGTGATTCTTGGCCTGGACTTTCTTAAAGCTCACAAAGTCATCCTAGACTTTGCCTCAAACAAACTGTCACTCGATCCCAGAGGCAATAGACTCAGTCACTGTGCCTCCTAAGTCAGGGATGGTTTTGATTGCCAAGATTCAAGGTGCACCACTTCCACAAGTTGTTGTTGGCATCATCACGGGATCCCCTGCACTGCATTAGTCAGGTCTCCATCCAGGAAACACTTTATTGGCGGTACATGGTGGTGCAGTCTTCCAAATATGCTGCAACTTCACAGATAAGCCAGTGGTCATCTCAAAGGGTGCCAACATCAGAAAGTTTGTTTGCTTGTCTTCAGGGAACCAGCTCCACCTCCTGCAAGAGCCTCAACCTGGCTCCACCAACTCTCATCCTGTCAATACTATGATGGCCACTCCAGCTTCCACAGAGCTACTCCTCAGTCACTGACTAGCCCCCTCAAAGCTTCCAACCTGTCCAACAGAGAAACAGCAATTTTTGGAATTCCTGGAGAACTACCCAGATGTCTTTGTTGATCCAGATAACAAACTCAGATGCTATAATACCCTACAACACACCATCGAGGTGCAGCCCAACCAGCATGCCAATCCGTCAGCAAACCTACAAAGTGTGACACAAACAGAAACAAGTCCTGGAGGACATACTCAAGGATATGTTTGACAAGACATTACCTAAGAATCTGCAAGTCCCTGGGGTGCACCTTGCTTGCTGGTGGTAAAGAAAGACAAAGGGTATTGTTTTGTGGTAGACTACAGAAAGTTCAATGCCTACACAGTGCAGGATGCTCATCCCTTACTGGATGTCTTAGAGAGCCTTGGTGCAGCCAGTCCAGCTTACTTCATCACTCTAGACCTTCAGAGTGGATTCTATTAAGTTACTATTGATCCAGCCTCTCACCCATACACAGCCTGGCACTGCCACTTGGGACTTTTCCAGTTTAAACGTCTGCCGATGGGACTTTGGAACAGTCCAGCCACATTTGAATGTGTCATGGAAGCTGTATTATGTGGACTGTCTTGGAAATCTTGCCTAGTTTACCTGGACAATGTTATCATCTTCAGAAGAACTTTCCCAGAGCACCTCCAACATCTCAAAGAGGTGTTCAAACATCTAAGACAAGCCAATCTCAAGCTTCTCCCAGAGAGGTGTTGTTTTGCACAGCATCAAATTCATTACCTGGGACATGTGGTTAGTTCTCAAGGCATCTCTCCCGACTCAGATAAGCTCTCAGCAGTAAAAGACTATCTAGAACCTACCAACCTCAAAGACCTTAAAGCTTTTCTGGGCTTGTCGGGCTACTACACAAAATGTATTTGCAACTATGCCATGATTGCAGCTCCACTGTAGACCCTCACCACAAAGGGATGTGACTATACTTGGACTTCTGAATGTAAAGAGGCTTTTGAAACCTTGAAAGAAAAACTAATCTCTTCTCCAGTAGTGGCCTACCCAAGGTTCAACCAACCATTTAAACTACACAGATGCTAGTTCCTTTGCAGTGGGTGCTATGCCAGGTGCTCTCTTTCCTCAGCTGGAAAAACTATGGCATCACAGAAAAAGAATGTCTAGCCATGGTATTTTCTGTAAAGAAATTTGACTGTTACCTTTGCTACTCCTCCTTCACAGCTATCGTTGCTCACTCTGCCCTCAGATGGTTGTTCGAAATGAAGGAGCCAGAAGGCAAGTTTGGCCGATGGATTGCCATATTGCAATGCTACTACTCTGAAATTCAATATCGACCAGGTTGAGTTCATTCTAATGCTGATGCTGTAAGCTGGAGATGATACCCCTCTGCCTCATTCTGAACAGATGAAAAATCCTACTTACAAGCTCTCCCTTTCCATGCCACAGATGTGCTCCCTGTGGACACTCCTACAGTACCTCAAGTTGCTTTGCTGCTACCGACTGCTTCTACAGAGAAAAGCACCGATCCTCACTTACTGCAAGTAGCCGAAGAGCTTCTCACCTCCTCTACTATCGATATCTCCCTGGTGACTATCAAAATGCAACAAAGAACTGATCCTCAATTTACAGACATAATCACGTACTTAGAGACTTGAACATTGCCACAAGAAAAGTAAGACTGCGAGGATGTACTATTCTTTGTGTCACAATACTTCCTCAACGACGGTGTGCTTTTTTACATTTCAACCAAGGAGGGCAAGAACCATCGCACAGACAGAACTCACGTACACCTACAGTGGTCGTGCCAGCCTCTCCAGTCACTGAAGTTCTTCAGTCCGCTCATGCCTCTCCACTTTCCGGAAGTCATATGGGAATCCACAAAACTCTTGAAAAGACAAGGCTTCACTTCTTCTGGCCTCACATGAACAAGGATATTATCCAATTTGTCAAATCCTGCCAGCCGTGCTCCCAAAAAAAGCCTCCTGCCAAACTGGCAAGGGCACACATCATTCCAATGCCTGTAGCCACTGAACCATTTCAAAGAGTCAGCGCAGACATTCTTGGGCCTTTATCTACATGCTCTGACTCTGGCAACAAACACATCCTTGTTTTTGTGGACTGTCTAACAAAGTATTTGGAACCACTTCCCTTAAAGGACATTAAAGCTGTCACAGTGACAAGTGCTTTCTTCAACATAAGCGTTTGTCATCACCAGCGTACCTGCATTCAGACAGAGGCACTAACTACCTTTCAACTAATGTGTGAGAAACATGCAAACTTCTCGACATCAAAAAGACTCACACAACCAGTTATCATCCACAATGCAATGGACAAATTGAGAGAATAATGTCTACCATTCTTAATACACTTCCAAGTACCTGGATGAGACTCATGGCACTTGGGATTGGTTTGTTCCATTTGTGCAATTTGCTTACAACACAAGCCCTTGTGTCCACAGTACGGAGTACACACCATTTTTCTTAGTCCATGGACGCCAACCAAGAACTCCCACTGGACAGGGATCTCTCGCTGGTAGAGGTTCCAAAGTCAGCTTCATCCTTTATCATTACAATGCTGGAACAGCTTGAACTTGCCAGACGTGTTGCAATTGACACACTGGGACAGAGAAAATCTGCAATGCAGAAAATGTCAGCAGCCAAGTCACATGAACCTTCATTTTCTGTTGGGAACATTGTCTACTTGTATTAACCTGTCCCAGTTCTGTGCACCACCAAAGCACTGCTTCACCTTTGGACTGGTCCCTTTTCATGTTCGCTTGCACCACAAGTCTGATGGAAAGCTGGTACACAATAAAATCCACATCAACCGACTGATACATGGGTACCTGAATGATACCCTCCCAGATGATCCCTGTCCCCAAACAATGAAGCTGCACTTGAACCTGCTATACTTTCTGAAGCTGAAATCCCTTCAGACAATTTGTGACCAGTTTCTCCACAACCTCATCCAGCGAGCTTTGACTAGGCCAGGGACCCCTCAATTTCTTGAACCTAAACAGTGGTTCAGAAATCCTACATGAGCAACAGCTCAGCTGATACTGCAAGAGATCCAGCGAGCCTTGACTAGGCCAGGGACCCCTCAATTTCTTGAACCTAAACAGTGGTTCAGAAATCCTCCATGAACTACAGCTCAGCTGATACTGCAAGAGATCCAGCGAGCCTTGACTAGGCCAGGGGCCCCTCAATTTCTTGAATCTAAACAGTGGTTCAGAAATCCTCCATGAGCTACAGCTCAGCTGATACTGCAAGGTACTAGCCCTGACTTTTGGATTTGGTACCAGTGGAAGCTGATTTTCAAGTGGTCCACACTATCTCCTGCTGAACACATCTCTAACTACTGTATCTCCCTCTGTCACTCTGGTTGAATTTATGTGCCATGGTTTAATAATTTGTTTAATCCTTACAATCATTTTAAGTTCTGAGTTGATATTAGAAGTGAATTTTGATACTTTTTTTTTGTTGACTTTTCCATTAGCAGATTATATTCTCTCGCCACTAGAGGGCTTTATCTCTGGTAGCAGTGACATTTTCTGTGTATACTCTTCTATTAGCAGGTTATATGCAGCTGCCACTAGGAGCTCCTATCCTGTCTGGCATTCTGGCACATCACACACATTGTTCCCCAGATTTTATCATCACAATGCTCCTTCCTCAGTGGGCTCTCCTTTTCCTCTCTCTCTCCCTGCTTAAAAAATAGATGAGCCTGTCATCCACTCTCTCCTCTAACCACTTGTGCTTCTAGCCCCAGTCTACCTACAGGGGTTAAATGCAGACCCTCTCCCACCATCTGTAAACACACCTAGGGAATTCTTTCTCTGCTGTAGCCCACAATGTGTTCCTCCTTAGAACCCTCTTTCTATTTCTATCAGTTCTGATACTGGCCCCCTCTACTGGACAGGACCACACAAAATGCTTGCCAATATGCAAATATGACTCCATCAAGGACGCATTGCAGAATATGAGGAGGATATTAATTCTCCACTTCCAGACTGTAGTGCCACAATATCACCACCTGGATAACACAAAAACCACAAATGCGCAGCTATCAGTAACACGGCACATCATAACCCCTACTACATGGGTCTATATGAGCAGTGAACAGGTTGGCTATCCCCTCCCTCCCCCTGGTAGTGATGTACCCCTAAACTACCCAGGTACCATGCCAAAAAAATCACGTTGCATTACACAATCGCAGGCCCTAACATATCTAAAATTGCAAGCTATACGGATCACATGGCTGCTCCTACTGATCTCAGGTAATATTCGTCCCAACCCAGGCCCGATGACCTACACTGCAACAGTTCATAAGAAGCAGAATGGACTAACAATAGCATTAATAAATATCTGCAGCCTGCTAGCAAAAATGGACACTCTCCACGTCTGGGTCCAGCAGCACCAGCCCGACATTCTTGCGCTAGTAGAGACCTGGCTATCGCCTAGGGTGCCAGACTCTGCTATACAACTCACTGGGTATGCTGCATTCAGACTAGACAGACTCGGTAAAAGAGGAGGTGGTTGTATTATATATGTTAAAGACCAGATTCAGGGCCAAATACTTAACCCATGTGATACCAAATGTGGGGCTCAACTGATGGCCATAAAAGTAATATTTATCAAGAACGGGAAAACCCTAACAATATTCTCGGCCTATATCCCTCCCAAGGAACAAGCGAATTATTTCAATTCTGTCATCAACTACCTTTCTGAAGGGGGACCAAACACAGAGCTGATAATGGTTGGAGACTTTAATATCAACTGGTCCTCTGCTGAAGCTGTATACTACAAGGACTCATTAGCCACTCTCAGCCTTGTGCAATTGGTAGACTCCCCCACTCGGTATAACAGAAGAACAGGCACGGGGTCAATAATTGACTGGGTGGTCACAAATCAGCCAGAAAGAATATCCTCCATCATGGTTCTCCCTGACTCCCTCAGTGACCACTCCCTGGTAATCTGTAAATGGCCAAATAAGGTCCCAAAGGCACCAGCCAGGGCTATTACTACTAGACTTCTGAAGAAAGGCAAGTTGGGAGCTCTAACAGCACACCTCAGCCTCCAAGATTGGAGCTTTATTGACAACAAAACAGATGTCAGCATTGCCTTGGAATGCTTTATAAGCAAATTCAATGAAGTGTGCAATGTCTAAGCCCCCTATGCCAAAAGAAGGATCCGTGACTATGACAGCCCCTGGATCACAGCACAGCTACTAGCCATCATAAAAAATAGAGATGATTTGTGGTACAAAGCAAGAAACTCTGGTACCCAGACAGACTACCAGAACTATAGAGCTGCATGGAATAAATACACCTCGCTATTCGCAAGGCCAAAAACACTCACTTTAAAAATGAGCTGACAAACAGAAAGGGTGACAGTAGACGGTTCTGGGAGAACATCAAGTCTCTAAACGGTAAACCTAATAAACCTCCCCCCACCTTCCTGAACATTGAGGGCCAACCTACGCAGGATCACAGTCGCATAGCAAATGTCTTCAACAAAGCTTTTACTGACCTCAGTGGAGTGTTGCCCCCTACCTTCCTTCAACACCGATCAGATACTTGCAACGAACAAAACCCAGAGACCCACTCAAACTCCCATCCATCTTTCTACTTTAGAGCTATCACCTTTATGGAAGCAAAAATGTACATCCTAAAAGCGCTAGGTAATTCTAGAACTAGCTCTGATCAACTTGACCTAAAACTAGTTAGGCTCACCCTGGACATAACTCTCAAACCCCTCACCAAAATCTTAAATCTCTCCTTGGTATCAGGCGAACTCCCATGGATCTGGAAGGTGTCGGTGGTTACCCCTGTTTACAAAGTGGTGACAGGGCCAACTCTACAAATTACCGCCCAATATCTATTCTTCCTCCACTCTCCAAGGTCCTGGAGCAAATCGTAAGCAACCAACTGACAGAATATCTAGACAAGTATAATTTACAATGTCAGCAACAACATGAATTTTGAAAACAACACAGTATCACGACCGCTCTAGTGGAGTTTACCAGCTTTATCCATGATGCGCTAGACAGAGGGCTCTTGGTGGGGGCAACATATATTGATCTCACCAAGGCCTTCGACACTGTCAATCACAATCTGCACCTGGATCAGCTCTCCCAATACTGGCCTCTCCCCTGCTACAGTAGCATGGTTCAGAAGCTACCTTTCTGGGAGGGTCCAAAAAGTGAAAATCCAGGACACCTTCTCCGACAACCTTAGTGTTAACACAGGCATTCCTCAAGGCTCTATCCTTGGCCCTCTACTGTTAAGCCTGTTCTTAAACAGCCTCCCTCCATCAGTAAACGACCAACTACTACTGTATGTAGATGACGTGGTCCTATACTCATGTAATTCTGACCCCTACATACTGGAAAAGCAAATTCAGGCTAATTTCACTGCGGCTGAGCACTGGTTCCTTCAATCAAAATTGCTCCTCAATTATAACAAAAATAAGACTATGTTATTCGCATCATCACATAACAAATACCGCACTCACCAACTTTGCATTCATAACAATCAGAACACTTCCCTGGAGATCGTTCAAATGTTTAAATACCTAGTATTGACACTAGACCGCACTCTCTCGTTTAACCAACACATAGACGCAGTCGCAAAGTCATCAAATGCAAAACTAGGATTACTGTACAGACAACAAAAAGGCCTGACTTCTGAGGCACTCAGAACTGCTGTAAATAGCTCAGTCCTCTCAGTGATAGACTATGGTCTAGCAGTATATGAGGCTGCCTCCCAAACTGCTTTGAAACATATCAAAACAACACTAAACAAAGCGTGTTGTTTAGTCCTAGGTGGATTCCATCTCACTCACACCTGTGAGTTGTACACTCAGACAAAATGGCTCGCTCTTGACAGTCGCCTCCAGTATCAAGTATGTATGCTCGCCAAAAAGTCTATGCTAGGACTTACCACCCTAGGCCTGCAAAGCCTCCTTAGCTGATCTAATTCTATCAGATGCACTAGGGGTACAAACAACTCATCCCTCTGTGTCCCTTTCCATAGAACCACACAAGGCCAACGGTCCTACGAATACCGGGCACCACTTTGGCTTAATGCGCTTGACTAGGCATCACAAAAGAGGACAAAATAGGCCCCTTTAGAGATAAACACTGAGTGACCCTCTTCACAAACAGGAACTGTGACTGTGAGACCTGAACTCCCCCACACTCTTCCCTCCTCTTTCCTGCTACCCTCATTCTAACCTGCACCCTTGCCTCTCCTCTCTTCTTGCTAACTAACACTCCCCTAGCAGGCTCCAGGTCCCTGCCTCAGCACTCCCCCCAAATGAGTCTAGCCGTCCTTTATGACTACACTTTTTAGCACTTAAGATGAAAGAACTGCTGCCCAGCAAGTTCTAGCCTCCTTGCATTTAGCATTAGTTAAATATTTCACAGACTATATCATCCTCTGTTCCCTACCTGATTCGCTCTATATCCTGTAGAATCTCAAGTTGTTCACCTAACAACCTGTCACCCTAGCCTGCTTTAAATGATGTGTCTGTATATTTTTACTTATGTACTCCCTGTTATTGTAATTATGTAACCTCTGTAACCTGATTTACTCATGTCTTTCTAGGCATGGAACCTCCTTGTATCTGCTTATATACTTGTAGCCATTGTAAATGATGTTATGCTCATGTATTACTATGACATGGAACCTCTGTAAAAGAGCCTTTGGCACAAAGGTACTTCCTGGAAATAAATAAATAAATTAAATAAAATGGTCCTGACACTCTTCAGCCGGATACTGTTTTGCCTGATCAGCCAGATGGACTTCCTGGGAGTTCTCAATCTTTTACTGCTTATTGTTCTTTGGACTCTCGTGTACACACCCCAGTGTACCAGATCGAGACGATATTACACAAAAAGTACATAAACGGATCCTGGACTTATCGCGTCAAGTGGTGAGGTTATGATAGCATGCAGAACGTTTGGGTCCCCTTTCATGACCTGACCCTGTCCTGTCAGAAACTGGTACAAGCCACACACAAGTCAGTTCCCACTGACCATAAAAGTTGCAGAAAAGTGTGAACTTTAATAATTGAAATCAGTGGTCATTTCTTGAACTCAGTGTGGTCATTCATTATTGTCTTCCTTATAGACTTATACTTCCATTATTATAGCTCGTTAACTGTTGCATTCAATGTTTTCAAGAATTAGTGTTTGCACTAACCATTTTTTCCTCTAGCTCCTTAGAAATGTTGTGGTTTGCAACCGTAGCCACTATTTAAACTGCATTTGAGTGCCGCCTGCTCCCCTTCCCTCTCTTCCCTTCCCCTTCCTCGCACTTTAGCACTTGCGGCATGACCAAACATCAAGTTGCGATTGTGTTCCCCCTTCCATGGCACTGCACTGACTGGTCACCAGTGTAGTCCAGATTCTTTTCTTCCTCCCCTGCAGTGGAGTATTGTGTTTTCAATCAAACAAAATGTATTTTCTTAAAAATTATCAAAGGTGTCAATCAGTGTTTAATTTCATGATTAAAAGTTTGCTAATTCTTATTGTTATTTAAATGCCATTGCCGTGCTCTTGCTTTTGTTCGAGTGGTACTCACATTTTCAGTCCCCAGGGTGATGTAGAGTACAGTTTTTGCATGGAGCTTAAAGATACTGTAGCTGCCGCCCCTTTAACTAGAACAGTTATGTGCAATTTGAGTCTATGGTAATTAATGTTATAAAATAGGTAAAAGATTTCAAGCAATCTGATTGGTTGTTAGCCATGCATTAGATGTGTCTAAAGCACAGCTAAAACTAGAACCCCCATTTAGAATGCACAGGCCCATTTGATAAGCGTAAGCCACTTCAGATGAAGTACTAGACAGCCTAATGTAACGGCTAGGGCACTGACGACTTGGCCTGGGGCCCGTGGCCTCACTACATCCCCCTAGCCGTGCATTAGAACTGTCTAATGCACACTCCATCGTGTTGTATTGCTTACTTATGCTAATTACATCCTGCAGGGGCTTGAAAACCCCATTTCCTGTGCTTGCTCAGTCTGAGTCTGTACCCCATGCTGAGCAGATGCTCCTGCCTACTTCTCTGAATAAACTAATTCTGTTTATTATTTTATGCATCCAACTCAGTCCATTTGGTACCAGAAAGGTGACTATTGCAGAAGATCCAGACAGGCAAGGCAGAATACAAGGAAGGTAAGGGTCCCATGGCAGACCAACACCAAAATGCCACATTCACTAAATAATGAACTGCAATCTTCACTCAGTTCACATATAGTATCAGACAGCAGTCAGAAACTGATAGCATTCAGCCATACTACAAAACATACAGACAGACAATGAATGCAAAACACAAGGCCATCTAGTCTGTCCAACACAGCACTGTTTTTCAAAAAAAAAAAAAATATTTGTAAGAAACCTTGATTCCAATTAAGTTGCAAAGTACTGTCAATACAAACTGGTTTTAACTTGTATATACAATAGGACTTTACATTTGAACTGATGAAGTGGTATTGCTGGACCATGAAATGTTAGTGTGCTGTATCATGTTTTCCAACTCAACCTTTATGTTGTGTTACTAAAAATAACTAAACCTTCCTTCCAGTGAGAGGATGGTTTCTCCTTAGAAAATGTGTTGGAGTAATCCTGTTCCTAATTGGTGGGTAACTCCCATGACCTGGGAAGGTATAAGGCTACAGAGACCAGTAAATAACTAGTCCCTGTGCCAGCCTGCCTGTCTACCAAAAAATTCAGTGAACTCTCATAGAATGGCCACTTTTAGAATCATTGCCATTTTTTTGACTCAGTTAGCGAATGAGCAACAGAGGAGGCAGCCCCCCATGCTACAGTACATTAAATAACCTGAACTGTTATCTCTTCCATCTAAACACCTTATAAAACATAAAATTAGCAATAGCACCATAGCACTAAAAAACTACTTTACTTTAGCTGCTGAGCCATAGGGTTGGACTGCGTGGTCACTCCTGCTCTCATGCTGGCGTGCTCGATGAAAACTGTGCTCCATACAGGTCAGCAATCAATATGTTTTACTAACACAGTAAATGACGTTGTCTATTCCTGATCGCCACTTTTCACTTGCAAACAGCGAGTGGAATGGCGGCTGCAGGGACAGGGGTTTTAAGACAGCGATAAAGAAAAGTATGAACCTCAAAAAAAGACTCTCAAACACAGCAGTGCCACCTACTGACATCTATACCAGTAGATGAAATGTGAAAAGTGAATTTCAATTCATTTGTATCCGTTTTTAATTTTTTTTTAATATTTTATTAAAAATCAATTATAACTCATTTTCTAAGTGCAATAATACCATCCAGGGTGTGCGGTATGGACTATTCCAGACCATCTCTGGGTTGCAAGGCACTCTTGACTATAGCATCTAGCCTCATTATGCCCCTGAGTTGTCTGCTATAACCCAATGCCGCACACCCTGTTGGGTATTATTATTGACTGTATAGTAATTTGTTTTATGTACCGTTCAACTCTAGAATTTCACAGTAGAACACAGATGAACTGTGCTGACAATCTAAAGGCTAATCAATGACATCAACTACAGTACACCATACAGTTCTAAAATGGTCTTTTTAACACCAGAGTGTAAAGGTGGAACACTAACTGACTTTGAGCAAGTATTTGAAAATCATCTCCACCAGAAACTACACACTTGCAGGCTAAACAAAGCAGACACATTTTAAACATAAATATGGCCATAAAATACAATTTAGCCATTATACTTCAAGTCAAAACATTAAGGGCAACAGTACATTGAAGGCAGTAGTATTATATGAGACAACTGCTGGGGTGTATACGAAGGAGTACTGACAGCAGAAGGAAGAAAAAATTACTCAGAATAATAATATTGTTTCTTCCAGTGGATCCCTCAGGATCCTTGACATATGCAGTCTGCCAACCGGGATCAGCTGGTCCCAAAGGAGGAGTTTTTGTAAATGAGAAAAATAAACTGCGAATGAGATTGCAGTAAGAGGTTGCTGCCTGCAGGTTGTACTGTCTGCTGTTCAGATTCTTTTTGAAGCTGATAAGGGGACAAAAGGTCCCCATTCCGAAATCCTACACCTATGAAAAAGAGCAAACTATGAACAAAAAGAAATACAGAAAAAGATCAAATCGCCCAAGGCGAACAATAAACATGATATAAACTGTGAAGCCTTGTACTCAAAAATATACTGCAGAAGAGACATTTGGCCAGAGGAAGGACTATAGAACCTCAGATAGAGAGGTTATGTGAGGAAGGGATGGGCAGGAGTGTCAAGGATGCTGAGGGACCCCCCCCCGGAAGAAACAATATTACTATGGTGAGTAATTATTTGTTCTCAAGCCAGGAACCCCTCAGAATCCTTGACATATGCAGATTACAAAGCAGTGCAGTTGTGAGGAAGGAACTGAACCTTTGTCAGGAGGTTGTGATGATAAAGGTACTTTTGCCTCATCACAGGCCGCTGCTTGCACCACACCCTCATGATCAGGATGTGTTTAAGGGTACTCAGTGTTGTTTCTATTGAGCTGGTACTTTCTGTTTATTTTATTTTCCACCCCTGGGATGGACATAGGATTTTGTAACAGTTTAAACATTGCCTTGTGGAGGGGTTTGTGAATTAGGAGGAGTAACTTTTAAGGGGAGGAAAACCCATCATATCTAGAAGTCTGGATCCTCTTCCTCTTATGAGGCTTCTTGACTAGAAAAGTTAAGGATGTCCACCATCTGTTGGACAAAATATTATGAGAGATGAAGTCCTCATGACCTGGTAATGGGGGGTCAAATTCTTGGTCAGGAGTCTCTCCCATGTCTATATAATCCTCCTGCTCTTCTACAAATTCATCATAATAAAAACCCCGTTCTGGGTCGGGGTTAGAAGGAGCAGGGGCAGATGGTCCTGGCTGGTCTGTCAACATGTCACCCATAGCCTGAAAAGTCTTATATAGTTGTCAAGCTTTTGGCAACTCCATAGGGGAAGGCATAATATTATTATTACTTTTATTTTCATTTTCGTTTGTCACTGATGTCTCACTTTGCCTTTCGGTGGGGGGGGGGGCAGCGGTATGGTTTTCTTTTTTGTTTCTTTTTGGTAGGCCCCAATTTGGGAACCTGCTCATGGCTTCTTTTAAGCTTGGCTTGATCAGCATTATTTTTTATCAGACTTATTTTCGCAGGGGTCACTGGAGGACCATTCTTTATTTCTATAATGAGTAAAAGTCCCTTTCTCAGAAGACTTAACAGATAAGGAGGGGGACTGAGAAGCCATAATTTCTCTTTTTTTTGTTACAAGCAAAATTTGATTGGACCTATTGCAAAAACAGCAGGGTCATGGCTAAAACAAGGGTCACAATAGAAAAATAATTAAACAGCTAACAGTAAAAATGTTTAGGTCCAGAAAAAGAGTGTCAGAAAACCAAAATAATGTTCCCAGAAGGGAGTAGAATTTTTTAAATTACTGCCCCAAGCACTGCAGAACTGCAGGAATGATTCTCAAAACCAGTTACCAGAAAAAATTAAAAATAAACAAATTCCCCCCTGAAAATGGGGGGGGGGGACTTTAAAAAAATTAGTTTAAAATGAGAAAAAAGTATTTACCACAGAAAAAGCAGTTTCTAGTCAGAGAATACATCCTGGAAAACATGATGTAGCTCCTGTGAGAGAAAAATTTAATTGGTCCTGAACAGTGCTGGGACTTCAAAAACACAAAAAATGGAAAATGAAGAAAAATAAACCCAAGTACAGCAAAAGTAAAAAAAAAAAAAACACATTTGAAACAGAAATACATTTCCTTCAATCAGAGAGAGAGAGAGAGAGAGAGAGAGAGAGTAACTCCAGGATCAACTATCCACTAGAGGCGGAGAAAAGAATCTGAACACCAGACAGCATAATCTACAGGCAGAAACCTCCTACTGCAATCTTATTGGCAGTTTATTTTTCTCATTTACATAAACTCCACCTCTGGGAACAGCTGAACCCAGCTGGCTGACTGCATACTGTATGTCAAGGATACTGAGGGATTCCTGGGGTGGGAAGGAAGTATTACTACCACACTATGGATCACTGGTGAGGTCCCACCTGGAGTACCTTGTCTAATTCTGGAGTACTTACCTAAGGAAAGATATGGACAGGAGAGAGACAGTGCAAAAAAAGGCGACCAAAATGATTCAGGGCCAGAAGGACAGATCTTATGAGGACTGGCTCAAGGCACTGAACATGTAGTTGCTGGAAACCAGACGAGAAAGGATATACAGTATATGATATTGAGCTTCAAGTCCCTGAAAGGAATGAACAAGGTAAATTGAGAGGAATTATTTGGCAAATGTAGTGGATCAAGAACATGGGGACATGAGTAGAAATTCATGGGGGAGATTAGGAAGGGAAGAGAGAATTTTTTAAAATAAGGGTGGGGGGGCCTGGCTTGGCAGCAGAGTGGAGCAGACACTTTCTCTTTGAGCTCCTGAGGATTAGAACCAAAATCCTATTTGAAACTCTTAAATTTTGTAATCCTGATCGCCTAACAAGAGCTCACCCTGTCATTGGTGTGTCAGATGAAAAAAATGGGCAAACAAAAACACACAACACCCTTGGCTGACTTTTTTAAGCCTAAGACGACGACCGCATGAGGAGGAGGGCTGCAGCAACCTGAAGAAGCCTGCAGTGGTGGTGGTTCTGGGACTGAGGAGGTTTCTTTAGGCACAGTTAACTCTACTCTTGCCCAATTGGTGAAAACTGTGAGGGATATGGACAAAAAATTGGATGTCCTCGCTGCCTGAGTAAGTGCTTTAGAGACATGGGTTGACGAATGTGAGCGAACGGTGCAGCGTGCTGAAGGAACCTCGCTTAAATCAATGGATGCCACCGCTAAACTCGTGAAGGAGAATTCTTTACTACGCCAGAGCTTGGAGAATGTAGAAAATCTTGTAAGAGAGCGCAATATCAGAGTCATTGGGCTGCCGGAGCAGTCCGAAGGTGAGGATCCCCTTTCCTTTGCTTTAACTATGTTGCCACAACTACTGGGTCTGTCAGAAGACAATCCCCCCATGGCCCTTGAAAAGGCATACTGTATCACCCCTAGGTGCACAGGGCCTACTGTTACTGGACCTCGTACCTTCCTAGTGGTATGCATGGCGGTGGGAGTTCGGGACAGGATCCTAGCTGCCACCAGACATAAATGACATTTACAGTATGGGGACGTGGATCTGTCTTTATTCCCTGATCTCTCGTATGCAACCAGGCAATGCAGGAAAGCTTTTGACCAGGTGCGAAGCACATTGCAGTCTCTGAAGATACCACATCAACTCCTCCTACCTGCCAAACTTAAAATACAATGGAAGGGACACACGTACCTCTTTAACGACCCATCGGAAGCATGCAGACTACGGGAGAAGATTGAAGCGGAGCTGGCAAAGAACGAAGACAACTCACCAGAGGACGGGGCTGTCTTAGGTGACTGAAAAAAGAAAAATTGAGGGATAGTGAGTACTGTGCAACGATTCCTACAGGGTGCCCATGGAACTCTAATTTAAGGCATTAACATTTGACTTTTGCAGTACTGATACTAGTTACCTAATTGTACACTAGACTCTCCTGATTTGGGTCTCATGAACATTTGCTTTTCAATGTTTACAACTATGTTTCTTTGTGGGTTTGATGCTGGTGAGGCTTCCTCAATGTACATATAGGATTTATGAATCTTTTATATATGGTTCAGCCTTGGGAACTAATCCTTTCTAGTTAAAAGAATACTAATAATGTGGGGTATTGTGGGCAGGTTGCCTAAATGTTAAAAATGGCATTATTTTACGTTTTATCTTTGCATTTATCCCTATCAAATGCTCTATGCTGCTTTAGGCTATAGTTATATACATGATTTTCCTACTAAAGCAATTTATGGTATTTCCCCAAATGTTGTAACTAAGGGGAGGATGTCTTGTAATACTTTAGTAAGTGGATGATTTTGGATAATTTAACTGTGTAATCCTCTGCGTAAACTGTTTGTAAGTTTTATGCTGAAACTTATAAATAAATAATTTTTAAAAATAAGGGTGGTGGAGTGATGGAACTATCTGCCAGCTTATGTGGTAGGCACCAAAATGATCAATGATCTCAGACATGGCTGAGACAGTCTAAAGGGCTTAGCGATTGCTCAGGGTGGTAGCAGTAGGGCAAGGGGATGGATAGCATGGGTTAGAACCCTATAGGGACAATAGGCTCTGGGTTTGTTATGGGTTTATGGGCAAACTGGATGTACTACCAATCTTTTTTTTTTTGCTGCTACTATGTTTCTATGTAATTGAACAGTCTAATGTGTGGGGAATGAAATAAAAACAATAATTGTGCAGCTGTAGAGTGACTGTGACTCATAAGCAGCACCGATGAGGCATGCAAAACAGACATTAATGTACAGAGTATTATTTACTTATTTATGTATGTATGTAAAGGGTTTGGCAAGGAAAGATGCACTGAGCTACAAACAGCATATTACCAGGTGTATCTTAGGGGGAGGGATACATGAGATAATTACAACAATAAATAACAAAAAGTAAAAACAAATAGCCAGCAATACAATTATAACCAATATGCAGCAATCCATAAAACAGAATAGCAGTATGTATTAAATAACATCAGCACCAAAATATCAGGACAGATGGTTGGAACAGAGCAGCAGAAAAGAGGAAATCAAGGACAAAGTGAAAGGGGTGGGGTTCCAAATAGCTGATGGGGGGGGCAGAAACTGGGCATAATTAGGGGGCACTGTGAGACATTATGTAGACTATTTAGAGAGAGGGGAGCAGACACAGGTAGCATGGAGTAGATGCAGGGCATGTTTCTTTAGGGTTCTAACAAAGCAGTCCAGTATGCCCCCCCTTTAAGAAAGGAAAAAAACATTAACTCTTGGGGGACCCCTGACAGCTCCATTAAAACACAAACATGGGGTTCACACCAATAATCCATATGATAATGTCTCCTCTTCTTTATTATGTTAACACACAAAAACAATATGCTGGGGTGATGTATGTGGTATCTGAAGGAGCCTGTTGAAGAGTTGTGTCTTTTCCCAGAACCAGCATTGGTGCACAGCTCTAAGCAGTTATATAGAAACATAGAAACACAGAATTTGATGGCAGATAAGGACTGCTTGGCCCACCCAGTCTGCCCATTTCCCTACCCAATGGATAAGCTGCAGATCCTAGTTAACCAGCAGCCTACTTCTTCCTACCCCACCCCCTAGAATTGCCTTATGACTGTCCCATGCATGCTTGAATTCCACCACTGTTTTTGACTCCACAACCTCCTCCAGAAGGCCGCTCCATACATCCACAACCTCTCTATGAAAAAATACTTCTAAATTACCTCTGAGCCGCCCCATCTTCAAATTGTGCCCTTGTTCTTGCACACTTCTTTTTGAAAGATGCTACCCTCTTGCACTTTGTTGATTCCCCTGAGGTACTTGAAAGTTTCTATCATGTTCCCCCTCTCCCTCCTTTCCTCGAGGCTATACATATTAAGTTCCTTAAGTCTCTATTCATATTTCATCTGGTGCAGACCCTGCACCATTTTAGTTGCCCTCCTCTGGACAGCTTCCATTCTGTCTATGTCTTTTCGGAGATTGGGTCTCCAGAACTGCACGCAGTACTCCAGATGGGGTCTCAACAGCTGTCTGTACAGAGGGATAATAACTACCTGGTTTCTACTGGTGATGCCTCTCCCTATGCATCCCAGTATCCCCCCAGCCCTCTTTGCTGCCCTCTCACATTGCTTGCCCACCTTTAGGTCATCTGATATGACTACCCCCAGGTCCCTTTTAATTTTTGTTGTTGTTAGTATCTCAACCCCCATTGTGTACTCTTCCTCTGGGCTTTTGTTTCCCAGATGCATTACCTTGCACTTCTTAGCATTGAATCTAAGCTGCCATACATTTGACCATTCCTCTAACCTTGCCAAGTCCCTTCTCATCCTTTCCACCCCACCTTGTACATCAACTCTGTTGCAGATCTTTGTGTCATCTGCAAAGAGACATACTTTTCCTTCCAGTCCCTCTGCAATGTCACTTATAAAGACATTGAAGAGGACAGGTCCTAATACTGAACCCTGTGGTACCCCACTAGTAACCCCCCTTTCTTCAGAGTGGACTCCATTTACTATTACTCTCTGTGTCCTATTCTCCATCCAATTCTTTACCCAGGCTGTCATCTTGGGACCCACTCCCAGGCTGGCTAACTTGTATATTAATCTTTGTGTGGGACTGTGTCAATGCCTTGTTAAAGTCTAGGTAGGCCACGCCCACAGCCCTCCCTGATCTACTACTTTGGTCACCCAGTCAAAGAAATCTATCAGATTTGTCTGGCATGATCTTCCCACTGTGAATCCATGCTGCCTTGGGTCCTGTGCCCCTCTGGCCTCTAGATACTCGACAATGCTTTCCTTCAGAAGTGATTCCATCATTTTCCCTACCACTGAGGTTAAACTAACAGGTCTGTAGTTTCCTGCTTCTGCCTTGCTCCCACTTTTGTGAAGGGGAATCACATCTGCCCTCCTTCAGTCCTCAGGTACCACCCCATCCTCCCATGATTTCTTAAAGAGGGTAGTCAGTGGTATCACTAGTTCTACCCTTAGTTCTTTTAGAATTCTGGGATGAATCCCATCAGGCCCCCATTGTAATGGTGTACTATGATGCCACATACGTAACATATGGAATTACAAATAAACAGAGAATTAGTTTAGAATTATAGGGCTAGATGAAGTAGCATATTGGTCATGAAATCTTACCTTAGCATATTGCTTCTGTGAATAGACATAATAAAGAAGAGGACATATTACTGTGTAGGTTATAGGTGTAAACCCCACACGTATATTCTGTTGGTCTTCCTTCTTTAAGAACCAGCAATAGGTAGAAGACTGAAGGAGAGGAGGTAGGAAGTTCTAGAGGGTAGGGAGTCTTCAAGAGAAAGACACTTACACTTGTTCAGCTGACAAGCAATGTCTAGGGGTATGGATGAAGAAAGGGCTATAATGTCCAAGTACTCAGGCAAGGTGCAAAGAGAGAGAGAGAGAGAGAGAGGATACTTGTAGCAGTCAGGGAGGGTGTTGAAACACAACTAGAAGATCAGTAGGACACAGTACATGAGATGAAAATTCTCCAGGGATGGCCAACCCTGAGTACAGTACATATCACAGTGCTATGAGTAAAGTGGACAGTTCAGGGCAAATCAACAGATTGGGTGATATGGGATATTGCAAGTGTGAACATAAGGGCTGAACTATAGGTAATGTCAGCATAGTCAAAGACAGGGAGGATCATTTTTTTGGACAGTCTCACATCTGAGAGCAGCTGGGAGGCTAGCTTTGTTACACTGGACAGCAACAAGTTTAGAAAACATTTTTGGGGGAAATGGGTCAGTGTGGATGGTGAAGTCTAGAGGCTAGTCCAGCCAGACCCCAATGTACTTAGAATACATGGCATGGTCCAAAGGAGAGCCATTACACATTTAATCAAAGATCAGAAAGTAAGGGTTGCCAGTAAAAGTTTAAATCCAAAGGCCATGAACAGTGTTTTTAGAATTTGTGGTCCACTGTTTTAATCAGAACCATCGCTGAATGGCATTCAGGCCTCAATGGAGAACAGATGCAATGGAAGAGATCGTTGGGGAACTATGGCGGAATAAGGGGGAGATACTGTAGGAGAGGCAAGAGTAGAGGAGACCAGGAAAAAAGAAGCACCTTGTGAAGGCTATCTGTACTATTCTTGTTTGCAGAGTCAAAGGTTTAAAGAGCCTTAAATGTGTCAGCAGGAAAGACAGAAGAGTGAGAAAAAGGGAATGTAGGTGGTATGGAGGAAAGGTAGGTGGGAAGGAAAGGTAAGGCTTAGAAGAAGGCTAAGTAAGGAGGGACTTGGCACTCCTAGTAACGTAGATGTTAAATGCAAAAACAAATTCAGGGGGAGTATAATGAGTTTCCCTTCACTAGTTGTTCCCATTGTAATGCTACTGACATGAATTTAAGTAAGAAAGTGGATTTTTCATTTGGCACCTTATCCCACAGACTCAGGATGCCTTACAGAAAGGTGCATAGAAGCACGCATACAGCAGTATACAGTTTCCCTAACTAAACTAAACCTAACTAGAACAAACGCCAGTACAACAGCTTACCCTGTAAGTCCTTTAAAAAAATGTTAGTTTTTACATCAGTTATTTTTTCTTTTATAGTGTGGATACTGCATGACTGATAATGTGCCTATATTTTTACAGTTCAAGGTTGCAGGGGAGAAGCAGCAAAAATGGTTAGAGAAAAGAACAAGTCTTTCTGTGGTTAATGGGATTTTTCACAGTGCTTTGGCAACATGGATACTGTGAAACGTATTGCGTTTCAGACTTCACCAGCAGAACAGAACAGAAACATGGGGCTTGAGGTGCAGTTTAATGAATCATGCCATATGCTATGATACATTCTAGAACAATTCTATAGCAATCCTAAATTTGAATATAAGGACAGAATCAGAAAGAAGTAAATATGTTCTACATTTATTTTCAAGTTTTGCTGATTCTCATTACTGATTCTACCATATGGAATCAGTGACTGTTAAAGCATTTAAAATGTTATGTTAACTAGTGCCAATGAATGACTTCTTAGTCACAACAGGCCAATATAAGTGAGTCTTCAAACACAAAGGCTAGACTCTGTGGAGCTAAGGATTATTCCTTGTGGCAAACAAGAATAAACTGATATGTCCCAGAAAACTATTTATCATTTTGGTGGAATCCTTCTGTTATTTTTCCCAGATAGTCTGAACATGAGGTAATTTTTGAATAGTTAGTTGTTCTCAGGCTCAAGTTTTTTCAATATTTTGATTGTTTAACAAATAGTTTAAGAACATTTTACAGAAGGAATGTTTGACTTATAAGATTATGGTCAGGGAAGTTTTATAACATATCAGTTCTGAGAAAAAGCAAGGATTGTATTATTACTAAATTAAGTTTATGATGTGTCATAATTGTCACTGAGGCTTAGTGGAACCACACCAGTCTCTGGGTAAGAATGTTGTTGGATCAGTTCCCAAACTGGGGACTTGAACTAATTCCAAGTGCGGTCACTATAGTACGGTATTATGGAGGTGCCATCCTTTGGATAAAATATTAACTATCAATGGGCATTTAAAATATACAGTAGGTTGTTTTATTTTTACTACTGATAGGTAGTAGCAATGGAAACTATGTTTAAGTACAATAATATGTTCATCAGTGTTACCACAGGGATGTGCCAGTGTATTATTGTTTCACACACAAGGCTAAGAGTATGTAGAGCTATGGGGAAGTTGCTTCCTATTTCAAAGAAAGGATTGGAATTGAAATAAGTCAAAAGGACAGTGAGAGGAAGGATGGAGACCTACAGAAAGCTTGTGGCTGAAATGAGGATCATTATAAGGCAAAAAGAGACTTCTAAAAGCATGCTACAATCATTGGGTAGTACAGAAAAGCGGTCTTGGAATTGGCAGATACTGTAAAATTAAAAGTGCATCATCAACTATGTGCTCATAGTTTTCAGGTGGGAATTCAACCCAATGGACATTGACTGGAAGGTAGAATATGCCCAAGGAAATTCAGAGAGGAATGTCTTGCCAGTCGTGATGGACTGGTTCCCTCTTCAACATGTCAGGCATAGAACAAGAGGGGAAGCAATTTTTGATCTGCTACTGAGTAGTAGGATGCCACTGTCAGAGCAGTAAAGGTTGGGGAGCTGTTGAGTAACAGTGACTGTAGTTAGATTGAATCTGTGGTGATAGGAGGAAGCTACTGCACCAAAAATAACACCCGGACATTAAACTTTAGGAGAGCTGATTTTGGCAAGCTCAGAGGAAATGGCTGTTGTCAATATATTGTATTTGTTATTGCTGTATTACTCCCAGCTGTATTCCCTTGGCCCAGTCATACCTGGCAAAAAGCTGCAGCTCAGTCTGCTTATCCTGCTTGCTACATTTTTAATAAATAAATAAATGGTTGTGGCTAACTTGATGAATTTACTACTGTGTGAGAGTGCACATGCCAAGTGAGAAACCTTGAAATAATAAATGACTTAGGCAGTAACTAGATACAAACCCATGGGCAACAAGGGTCCAGGGCTAGATATAGGCCTCTGTGGTTGTCCAAAGAACATCATGGAGAAAAAGAGGGTATATTGTAAGTGGAAGGTGTCTGGTGGCAGAGTGATGGAAGCAGAGTATGAATCATTAATGAAGACATCCTAGGGCCATGATTGCCAAGACTGGAAGATGGTATTGCACAATACATGTAGTGAATCTTTTCTGTCAAGAGGGAACAAAAAGTGGGATAACTGATCTTTGGGAATGGGCAGAAACTACTGAGCAAGGTAGGGGGAGTAACTGAGGCACTGAATAACTACTTTGTGTCAGTATCCAGCCAGGACACTAGGGCAGAGTCAGCTGGAGATGGAAGTTATTGAGAGGTGCACATCAAACAAAAGACAGTGCTGGTCATACCAAAATTAGTTGGTAAGTATTTGGAGGATGTGAGTCTGGGAAACTCAGGTCCTTATAGTATCAGCAGTTGTGTATGTGTGTGTGTGTGTGTGTGTGTGTGTGTGTGTGTGTGTGTGTGTGGGGGCTGAAGATCACCCTGGCCTGTTAGCCCAGCCACAAATTCTAAAGAGGTAGTCAGAGGAGTCTTATCCCTATGGCACTACAGAAGTACAGCTAGGGAGATTAAGGAAGGCTCAGACTTCTATATAGTAAGTTTAGGGTATTTTATTGATAACATGTAATAAATGTGCCACCTCTTTTCCACAAAAAGCCAGAGTTTCACGGTTAGAGGTTACTTCTTCAGGGCCCTTGGTGATCACAATGCTATTAGCTTACGTGCTCTCAAACCTTATGGGTTGGTATAATTCCTTAGATGTCCATCCCTTTTAAAAGGGCTTGCTCAGCCATATCAGTTCTTTCTTATTTCTCAGCTTGTGATATCTCCCACTGCTGCTTTATGCAGGCTCCTGATGGCCCACTCGCTACTCCACCCAGGTAGTAGTGTGGAGAAGTGAGTCGGCCACGAGGAGCCTGGATAAAGCAGCAGTGGGAGATATCCCAAGCTGAGAAATAAGAAAGGAGGAGTGGAGGTGCTGTGGTAGTCTTGCTGCTGTTTTTATTTAGAAAAGTGTGTGTGTGTGTGTGTGTGTGTGGAAAATCTTTTGAAACTACTATTGCTAACCACCCACTGAAATCATTCCCCAGTCACCAATCTCGATCTCTCTCTTTCTCATGTAGTAGGAATGAACTGGACCTCAGGTTAGGTGGAGGATCTGTCAGAACTCTGTTTTGCCATAAATTGACCTTGCAACCACATTACAGGGGTTAAATACCTACAGAGATACAACAAACTGCAGAGTTGAGGTCAGCAAGGAATTTAAAGGTTTAAAAATAAAACAGAACTTTACTGTGCATTGTGAAACTAAAAGTGTTGAGCCACAGTACTTCTGGTCTGTCTGCACACAAGGGTGACACAAAGTCAACATCAATTTAATTGGAGCAGAGGTGCTGAGGCAGTCTTACTGCCATTTTTACTTTGAACAATATGTGTGTGTGAAAATCTTTTAAAGATTTTGACTGCTAACTGCCCACTGAAATCATTCCCCAGTCACCAGTCTCATTGTTTGTCTCTGTAGTAGGGGCATACTGGGCCTCAGGTTAGGTGGACGATCAGCCAGAGATACATTTCGCAGTGTGCCACAAGTCAACTTTGCAGCCACATTACAGAGGTTAAATACCCACAAAGATACAACCAACTGCAGAGTTGAGGTCAGGAGAAAATTTAAAGGTTTAGAAAGAGACGTTGTTGTACATTGCAAAACCAGACATGTTGAGCACAGTACCTCTAGTCCATCTGCACATAAGGGTGATGTTCAGCGAGTTTCAGTGAGTGTGAGTGGAGGTGACATTCACAGAGGTAAGTGCATGTCCGTGCATGTCTGCTGTGTCAGCCAGGGCAGTAAGGGTGCAGGCCATGACTCTTACTACTAGCCACAGGCACACACATTCTCTGCTATCTGTTGGTGATACGTCCTTACAAGTCTTAAATAAAATGGACAATATGTTGATAACAGTACGTCTTACGGCCACTGGTGCCAATGCAGCAGCCACAATAAACATAGATATGTGACAATGTAAATCATGTAACACGCGCACAGAAATAAAATCACATGAAAATTCCTTCCCAATGATGTGTGTTAGAGTGTCTCCACACAGCTACTAAAGAACTTGATCAATTAAAAAAGTGTTTGTGATCTTGAAAATTTCATAGATAATAATTAGTGGTGGACGAAGTGGCTAAAATTCACTACGTGTAGTATTTTGCATGGAACCTGAATTTCGCATAATATTCTGCATAGCGAAGCAAAAAACTTTGCATCCAGAAGTAACGCAAAGTTCCCATTATTCTCTATGGACTCTGCGTTACTTCGCCTTGTTTTTTTGCTCTTTAAGGTGAATTTTGCAATGATTCATGAGATTTAAGATCACATAGGCTCTATATTGTTTTGCCCAGCCTCAGTTCAGCATAGTGCGTGTCGTGGAAAGCTGGAGACAGTGTGCTCTCAGAGCTCTGAGATTCAAACCATCGAAAAACCTTTAAAAACGCATTTTTGTCACAAAACTTTGGGTCAAAATTTAGTACATTGATTGTAGGAAACCCTTATGTGTGTATATCATCGAGCATTTATTTATTTTGTGTGAATATTTAATGTTATTTTAGTGCATTCCGTCTCTGTAGTGAAAGACAGTGTAGAAGTGTGCTTCAGGGGAGGGGCGGATCTGTGGTGTTGAAGGGAGAATAGTGAGAAAGGCAGTTTTTCCAACTTTTGTTGGCTGGTGTCTCATTATTTCTGTGTTCTGGTTCCCACAGTACAACTTTACTTAATTTTTTTATAGTGTTTTTCTGTTTGCTGGGCATTGTTTCAGTCGTTTTAAAAGACTGTCTGTACTGTAGTTTACTGAACAGTTAAAGTTTCTGTGGCTTTCCTTTAATGTGTGTGCATTGTGTAAATTGATAAGCATTTTATTGTGGTACCACAATAGCAGTACTCTGAATATCTCAGCCTGTCTGGAATTTTTTTTCCTGCTTCTGTCTGTGTAGCTAAAGCTGTACCCCCCCCCACCCCCCGCCTGCAAAACAAAGTATTGTTTTGTGACTTTTGGATTTCTGGAGACTGGTTCAGGTCTTGTGTTACTTGTGCTATATGCTGCTACATCTCTTGTGTTTTTTTGCTTCCCATCCCCCCAAAACAGCCAAAATAATATGTTACTGTTAATTGTCTGTGTAATCTTAAAAATGCCTGCAAAGAGACGTTTGTGCAAAGCTGTTTTGGGCAGTGACACTGCTGCCAATAAGACTCCTAGCAGTGGAAGTTGTGATGATGAGGCAGGTTCATCGGGGCTAGTAACAAGTCTAGCAGTGTTAGGAGTGGTAGTCATGGTCATGGTAGTACACAGCAGAAGGGAAAGATAGCAGTTGCTGCAAGTAAAGGGATTTCTCCAACTGTTTTTCACAGTGAAATCAGTCGCTTCAGTGCTGGTTGGAGATGCTGTTGTCCATGCTGACAGTAAAATTAGTGACAGCATGGTTGGTAACAGCATAAGTATTGCTACAAGTTCAACCCCAGGCAGACTTATGAGGTGGGAAAAATGTTGACTCTGCAGACTTGAGTGTAGTTGATGTTCCACTCCCCACAGTAGTTGATCATGATTCTGATTATGCTAATAACTCACAGTCTTGTGTTTCCACTGATCTTGAGGTTGGGCCATCTAAACATTCAGATGTTGATGAAAAAAGTGTAGATGATAGATAGTATTGAGGCTGAGGTTGGAATATCTCCACAGGAGGACAGCGTCCAAAGTGAATTTGTGGGTGATGATAATGATGAGGCTAGTGACCCCATTTGGGAACTGGACAAAAAGAAAGCGAAGGTGGTTGTTTGTAAACAGTCTGTTCATCAATCCCCCCCTCCTCAAAGTTCTGATGTAGCTGTGTCCGTTGCTGACCCTGAATTAATAGTCAAAAATTGTGATGTTCAGTCAAAGTCCAAGTGTGCACAACACCAGAATTGATGCAGTACACCCCCCATTTCATCGCCACCAAAACTGCCATTCCATATGCAACTCCAGAAGCGACATATGAAGAGTAGGGCATCAAAATCCCTAGTTTGGGATTTTTTCATACAAGATGGTAATGATGAAACAGTGGTAATCTGTCAGCTTTGCCAAGCGTGTGTGAAGTGTGGTAAAAAGGGTCACCTTCTGGGCACTGGGGGCCAGCATACTCATCTCAAGAGCAGGCACATGGAACTGTGGACCCAGCATCAGAGGGGAGCTAATGCTGTAGTGGGGCGTTCACCCTCAGCCACCTTAGTGAGCATGGCATCCCCTTTCTTTAGTGTAAGTAGCCCTGTCAGTAAAAGTGGTGAAATAACACTGGAGGATTAATACAGGCATGAGGAGGAGGAGGAGGAGGATTTTGAATGTTCAGGTGGTGGTCAGAGCAGCAGTGTTCCATGTAGTAATTCTAGTACATCAACCCCTATGCTTAAAACAGGTAAAATAACTGTATTTAGTGGCTTATCATCTAGGCACTCACCATCACACGTCAAAGGCACTCCATCCAGGGCAGTTCGCAGAGGAGAGCCATTTGACATGCCACGTGCAAAACACTGAACAATGCAGCCCATGTTGCACAGCCTTTTTGCCAGTAACAGTAAATATCCATCAAATCAAGCAGTTGCTCATGAACTCAATGCTGCAGTAGCGGAGATGCTGGCTATTGACCTTTTGCCGTTCTCCTTTGTGGAGAATGTGGGATTCCAGCGCTTTGCGGCATGCACCTGTCCTAAATGGACGATCCCATTCAGGACCTGCTTTTCTACCCATGCTGTCCCTGAGTTATGTTGAACCAAACCATCACAGTGAAGCTAATTTTTAGATTTTGTTTAGATTTTTATTAAAGAATCGGAATTATAAACCTTTGAGCTAGCAGCTCATTTACAACGGGCCCTCATCAAACAAAGGGAGGGAACAGTTACATGAGTTGGGGAATATCAAAGCTGCAAACAGGCATTGTCATATACATATTAATAACACATTAACAAACTGAATACAGGGGACTGAGTAGGAGAGACAGTGGCACACAGTATAACAGTCTTAATACAAGTACAGAAGACCAATCCAACACCGGCATTACAAATAAGTGCTAATAGAGGCACACTGCAAAACACAGTCAAAACACTGAGTTCACAATGTGCAGTTCAACACCGTCTGTACAAATAAGTCCTAACAGTTTAGTTAGGTACTCACAAATAGCAGTTAATAGGCCTTGTCGCAGGTTAAAGGATGCCAATCACAGAAATATCTTAGAGGAAGAGTAGTGGGCAATAGTTAAGAGAAAGGGGGACCATTTCAGCAGTTTCTTGCAAGGATATAGTCTATAGGATGCACAGGTAGGCTCAGGGGTTAGGTGGCGCAGAAGCATTGTACAGGTGGGATGATGGAATTCTGAAGTTTGGCTTTGAAGAGACTAATGCTGGTGAGGTTTGTGATGGCTTGGGGGAGCTCGTTTAGCTAGGCTGGTGTTCTGACTGCAAATGCACGACTCCCTAGTTCAGTTCTCCTGAAAGGCATCGCAAGTGCGTTGTTTGTCACACTTCTTGTAACATGTTTAGAGGATAACTGAGCTGCTATCATCTCTTTCTAAAAGAGAAAGTGAAAGTAAAACACTGACGTCCTGCCTATTTAACAGCCTCCCTGAATCATGTGACCTGCGGACCTGCAGAGACAGTCAGGCATGTGACCAGTGGCCTGTTTCTTACCAACTTCACCTTATCAAACTGGAACTTGAAGTGAACTCGAAGTGGACAACACGAAATAAGGTGAATTTTGACTTTTTAATGGAAATTTCATGTAGTGATGCGTGAATTTGAAGTGAACCACTTCGCGTTCACTACACAGGCAAATTAAAACTTTGTTGCATCTCTAATAATAATATCTTGGGGACAAATAGCCCTACTAGCATACCCAACAATAATATGGATCACAAAAGGAGTTCTAGAGATAAATGTTTTACAGTACATCATTGTATAGGGAAGATGGGGAACGGACCACTGTGCACCCTACAAAAGGTGCAAAAAGAGGAACAATGGCAGAAATCTTCTCAGTGATGAAATACACACAGAAAACAGGTTTACTTTGACAGAGAGAAGACAGTGCCTGAATGCCAGCACCCACCACAGGCCTGGAGTATCAAACTTCCAGCAACTTTCTTGTGCAGTATATCCCTTGTTCTTTACTCCTTCAGATCCCCAGAAATAATCTGAGATGGTGGGTAATTCAGTAGTGCAAAAAACTTCTTTATTGATCCACACTCGTGGCAAAGTTGAGTAAAAATCAGAACACACACATATACACACACACACACACACACACCCTGCCCCTCTTACAGAGACAGTCTGCTCACCACTCTGACAGTCAACTCCACCCCACCCCACCTCCTCAAGTGGATTGAGACAGTGGCGGCTCCTTGAGTGAGAGTTAAAATTTGCACACAGAATTATTTGGAAGGCTCCACCTGTGGTTCGATGGACAAGCAGCCAGCCACTCCCACTTCCTGAGCTATATAAGCAGTTCCCCTCAGCCTCCTTTTGAAACACTTTTTCTTTGCTGGTCGGAGGCTCTGTGCCAGGCTGGGGCCTACCCTGAGCACCCCCCCCTTGCTGCTTCTTTCTGCTGGACTCTGCGCTTTGTTCTTCTGCTTCTGGTTTGTATTTTCACCTCTGGCGGTGTGCTTCCTTTTATTTCCCCTCTGTTTGTTCTGTTTGTGTCGTGGTTTTGTTTTCTTTTGTTTTTTGGGGAGGGAGGGTTTGGTTTCTCAGCTCTTACCATTTGCTTGCTCCTGCCATTTGGCCTTTTTTTGCAGCCCTGCTCCTGCTTTACTTACTCCCATTGCTACTGTACTCAGTACTTGTGTTTTTACACAACCCAATGCTGTTTCCCATGCTACAGGACTACTTGCTCCCCATGCTATCAAGCCTGATTGCATTCACCTGATTCAAGCTCCCTCTGAACCTTGCTGTGCAGTTTTCATGTTTTCTCTGTTCGATTTATTTCCCCTGTGGTTCTAGCTGTTTTCACAGCATTGTGCTTTTCTCCTCCCATGCTTAAAGACTACAACCACTTATAGCTGCTGCTATTCCCTGTTTTGTACACTGCTGTTCTACTTTGAAGTCAGCTAAAACTCCTGCTGATGCTGTTAACTAGCTTTAATAACTGTATGTGGTTCTCAACCCTTCCATCACTTTCTTGTTTGTCCTACGGCGGGGACTGGGAAGTGTTTGGAGAATCATGGCCCCATGTGGCTAATTGTTCTGTTCTACATCCTGCCTTCACCGCAGTAAATCCTCAGAGTATTTGTCACCTTGATTTGGCTTTTTCAATGCCTGGCTGGCTTGCCCCACTATCATTCTGCCCCCATTTTCGTTCATGTCCCATCATTGCAACTATGTTTTGTAGAGCTATGTGTCATTTGACTATTCCTATTGCTTACTGACCTATGTGCAGGTCCGATTATTGTTATGCTCCCTGAACAACTATCTGCTTTACTGAACTATGTCCAGATCAACCCCTGATTATGCCATCATTGCTCACTGCTCCCTGCCATCTGCCCTCTGCCTTCTGCAAGGTCTCAGCACTCAATGCTTATTCAGCTCCTCAGCAGTCCCTGGGCAAGTCAGGCATAGTATTCTGGTGCAGGTTTCCCCTGCAGCTGACAGTCTCACTCTGCACCTAGAGTCCGCAGCTTGGGCATGCGAAGCTTGGGGTGGGGTCCTTCTCACCTGGCCGATAGCTGGGAATGTCCTTGCTCTGGGTGGACCTTTAATTGTCAACCGTACCGATGGCACCCCAAGTAGTAGAATTTATGACTCAGCCATGAAGGGAAATTACAGCAATTTCCTTTAGCTCCAGTGTTTCCAATATAACGGTTATCCATTGGCTTTAGTGGTTCCCTGGCAAGGCACCTTCACCGCATTCTCCCGATGACCACCTCTGGTTCACCTAGTTTGTTTTCTAGATCCGTAGGCTGGGTGACTGCCTCGGTAGTCCTTACTCACCTCCTCCCACCTTGGAGTGGCAGTTGCAAAGCTACTGTCTCGCAACCCTCCACAGTGTTCCTGTTAGAAGGATAGGGTTGAGTTTCCCTCTAAATTGGAATATTTTCCATTCTTATTCTTTGGGGCTTCCAAATTGCAGTAGCAGAGCCATCACCAATGAAATTAGGCAGAACTATTATTTTTCTACAACCTCCTAACCCCCCACCACTACCACTGAGTGCATGGAAAGCGCAAGGGACCCTTCACAAACAAAAAACTCATTTGTGTCTGTCTGTTTTGCATACACATACACACAGATACACTCACACACCAAGTCCCCCTCCCTCACAGCAACACAGACTGCCTTTGCATCAACACTGCCAGCTTCCCCAACAAGGCAAATAGCTCTCTCACCAACCCACCAGCATAGTTCCACACATAGCCGCACCAACAAAGTTATTCAGATCACCACACCCAGTGAACACAGCCAACTCACCCACCACACCAACACAAGCAGTCCAACCATGCTACCAGAATTTTAACTCCCCCAAATGAACACAGCCAGCTTCCCCACCCACATACGGCGACTCCACCCACCACAACCAGCCAACTCCCTCATCATACAAACAAAGCCACATATCCAGAGTCCACACCCTTCCAACAACACAGCCAGCTCCCTAACCACACACTGTAAAATCTCCACACCATTTGGCCAGCTCTTCTCCAAGCATACACCCAGCTCCCACCATCAGCATAATAATCCAGCAATCCTCCCCATCACACACACAAAAAAATCATGTCCATGTCCAAATCAATTATTTCACCAGCCACACTGAATCACCTTGCCTTTTATTACCCCTCCAATTGCATCATATTGGTGGCACTTCTACCTCTTCGTAGAACATTTCTGTTTCTTTAATTCTGTGTCACTTGCCTGTGTGATTGCACCTAGTGTGTAGGCAGCAGTCTCACCCAAAGTTTCTTGCCCATCAGATTCTGCCCAATGGGACCCTTCTTCCTGACAGAGTCAGCTTCCCACCCTACATACACAGCCAGCTCCCCTCGTCCCAACACCACAGGCTCTTCCTGCCAAGACACAGCCAGATCCCTAGTTCAGCAAGTTTTGAATTCTCAGCTATGCACAGCTCCCAACACATGACACAGCCAGCTCCCCACAAACGACACAGCCAGCTCCCCCACACACGACACATACAGCTCCCCCCATATGACACAGCCAGCTCCCTCCACACATGACACAGCCAGCTCCCCACATGCATGACACAGCCAGCTCTCCACACACGACACAGCCAGCTCCCACACACATGACACAGACAGCTCTTCCACACATGACACAGCCTGCTGCCCCACACACACAACATAGTCAAACCCCCTCACACATGACATAGCCAGACCCCACACACACAACACAGCCAGCTCCCCCCACACGACATAGCCAGCTCCCATCCCACACATGACACAGCCAGCTCCCCACATGCATGACACAGCCAGCTCCCCCCACACATGACACAGCCAACTGCCCCACCACAAGATAAAGTCAGCAGCCCCCTACATGACACAGCTAGCTCCCATCCCACACATGACACAGCCAGCTCCCTCCACACCACACAGCCAGCTCTCCCCACAAACCACACAGCCAGCTCCCCTCATGCACGACACAGCCAGCCCCCACACATGAGACAGTCAGCTCCCTTCCCACACATGACACAGCCAGCTCCCATCCCACACACGACACAGCCAGCTCCCATCCCACACACAACACAGCCAGCTCCCATCCCACACACAACACAGCCAGCTGCCCCCCACAACACAGCCAGCTATCCCCTGCCAAGACATAGCCACTGTCTAGTTCAACAAGCTTTGACATCCCAGCTATGCACAGCTCCCAACACACAACCAGCACCCTCCCACACACACACCCATGGCCAGCTTCCCAGCTACACACATGGCCTGCTAACCAACCCCCCCAATACAGCCAGCTTCACCCCACCACACACGGCCAGCTTCCCTACCACCACACATGGCCAGCTCCCCACCACCACACACAGTCAAGCTCCCCACCACCACCACACATGGCCAGCTCCCCACCACCACCACGGTCAGCTCCCCACACACAACCAGGGAGGTGGGTTGTGTCATGTATGTGGGGATACAGCTCTGTGGTGATGTGAGGTGAGAGCTAGCTGTGTCATGTGTGGGATGGGAGCTGGCTGTGTCATGTGGAAGGGGCAGCTGACTGTGTCTCTGACCCTCCCTCAGTAGCCGATGCTTTCAACAAGTTCTTTGTCTCTTGTGCCCTGCCTGATTCCCCTTCCCCACCTGGTACATCTCACCTCCGTCCTGACTCCCACCCCAGCCACTGGCCTTTTCTTTCCTCCCTTCTCGCCTCTTAAAGTTTACTTTGTGCTCATCCCTCTCAACCCCTCCAAATCTAGCTCTGACAGTCTCCACCCTAGTCTGCTACACATCTTTGCCCTGCTATAGTCACCACGTTGACGCATATACTTAACCTCTGTCTCTCCACAGCCTCTGTTCCCAATGCCTGGAAGTCAGCCAAAGTCCTCCCATTGCACAAGGGTGGCAATTCATCATCCCCTGGGAACTATCAGCCTATCTTGCTGCTCCCCTCCCTTGCCAAAGTCCAGGAATCCCTCATTCTGGCCAAAGTCAAACTCTCTGACTTCATCTCCTCAAATAGCTCCCTATCACCTGTACAATCCAGTTTTCAGAAACAACACTCAGCTATTAACTCTGCTGCATGTCACTGATTCCATCTTCACTGCTATGGACCAAAGCCATATCACTGCCGCTATCTTCATCGACTTGGCTAAAGCTTTCGATTCCATCTCCCACCCTGTCCTTCTTCATAAACTTATTTCTTTTGGCTGTGCTAAAACTGCTGTTGACTGGTTTTGTTCTTACCTCCATAATCATCAACAATCTGTCCAAATAGGTGATGCACTCTCCACCGCTGTCTCTATCCTCTCTGTGGTTCCTCAAGGCTCTATCCTTGGCCCCATCCTCTTCTCTCTTTTCATAAATGACCTTTGCTCTGCCTGTCATTCCTCTAACATACACACGTACGCAGATGACACTGTCATCTATGCTTCTGGCCCATCTCATGACACTGTCCTCCCTGATCTCCAAAATGACTTCAACAGTGTACAGTCCTGGTTCCAATCAAACCAGCTTAAGCTTAATGCTGAAAAGACAGTCACCATGTTTTTTTGTTCCAGACAGAAGCTGAACTCCCTCCCTGCCCCACCAGCGATCACCAGCCTGTATGGTTCTCCCCTTGAGAAAGTCCCCGTCTTCAGGTACCTGGGTGTTTGGTTGGACAGTTACCTTAACTTCTCTACCCACATTGATGCTATCTGCACCAAACCCACCGTCCTTTACCAACATAAAGCCAGCCTCCATCTCCCAGCTCGGAGTGAGTTAGTTCTCAAAACAATCTTGCCAGTCCTGGATTATGGTGACATAGTGTATGGCACTGCTCCATCATCCTCCCTCCCTCTCCAAACTTGACACCCTACTCAATGCCTTTGCCACCACCTCTCCTCCTCTCACCCATCATTGTCTCCTCTACGCTTCTCTCTCCCTCACTCCACTTTCCCACAGGAGATTGATCCGCTGTACCTCTCTTATCACTAAATATTTGTTTGGCTCCCTACCCCACTACCTGTCTTCTCGCCTTATGCCAGCCAAGCCCACAGCCGACTCCCCACACCACAGGGACTCATACATCTTCTCCATTCCCCATCCTTACACTACTGCCTGCCAGTCTGCCTTCTCATACCATCTCCCTCTACTCTGGAATAACCTACCCTCCAACCTTCACCTTGCCTCCCCTCTCTTGTCCCTCAAATGACTTCTCAGACAACGCCAATCTCCACGGTACCCCCCAATGCTCCTAATCTCACCCTACCCTTCTCTCTCCACTTTCCTCCAAATTCCCCCCCTCCCCTGCTTCATGCTCATAGGTCTTTCTCTGCCTGAGTTGACTACCCTCCTGATCTCAAGCTCTTTCATTGCCTGTCCCAGGTCCTTGCTCGGGGACCAAAATGTGTCAAAATATATAACTGCTTGTCACGCTTTGTTTTCCTACTTAATTATATTAGTGTTTACCTTGTATCCATTGTATCTAAAACATTTGTATCCATTGTACCTAAAACATTTGTATCAATTGTATCTAAAACATTTGTATCCATTGTATCTAAAACATTTGTATCCATTGCACCTAAAACATTTGTATCCATTGTACCTAAAACATTTGTATCCATTGTACCTAAAACTTACATGCCTCCTGTAAACTTTTATTTATTGATTGTATTGTAACATTGTTTATTTCTTTATGTACCTGTACCTGTACCCAGGTTGCACCTGGAAACGAGCCTCAGCTCAGTGTGCCTTTCCCAGTCACCAATTTTAAATAAATAAAAAACACACGGCCAGCTCCCCCACCACACACGGCCAGTTCCCCTTCCCCGACACAGCCAGTTCCCCCCTCCCCAACACAGCCAGCTACTCCCTCCCTGACACAACCAGCTCCCCCCGACACAGCCAGCTCCCCCCCCTCCCTGACACAGCCAATCCCCTCTCTCTGACACAGCCAGCTCCCCAAATTCTGACACAGCCAGCTGCCCTCTTCCCAACACAGCCGGTTCCCCCCTCCCCAGCTCCACTCCACCCCACAGTGAGCTCCTCACCAACTCATGGCCAGCTCACCAGCAACACAAATAGCCACTACTTTTGTTTAACCCCCGAGTGCAGCCTTTGTACCAAAAGATCAAAACAATGCAAAAATTTAAAGTGATCAGTGCACCAAGATCTACATGGAGCCAAAGGTAGATGGTACTGTGCCTCCCCCATCACAGGATCCTTGCTAACACTCACCTAGATGAAAAAAAACTTTGCAGGCATACAGATGGTTGTATTCCTTTTTTCTCAGATTTTTTTCTCTAATCAAAACAGTGTCAGCCCTTTTGCACTGGATTGCTGGGTTAGCTGCACTCATACTCAGGCCAGGAAACACAAATCTCCCCCAGTGGGGCGGGCAGTGTATAGTGAAATAAACACCTATCTTTTGGATGGCTAGCCTATAACTGCAGTGATTTTATCTGAGTGCAGCCAGCTTCCCTGTTCCAATAAGCCTGGTGCAAGGTGCTGTATTTCTTTCTTCAAAATAGCAAGTGTGGTCCGTGAACCGGAGTTGGCTCTTGTATGCTGAAAACTGGCTCAGCTGCACTTGTAGCTGGGTCAAATGCACAAATCACTCCAACTGGGGCCGGCTGTAATGAGCGGCTGGAGCGAATGCATTTTATCTGTAGATGGCTAAAAGTAGCAATTCTATTTATTTATCCTCTGTTGCTTACTTTAAGGGCCACAACTGCACTTTGCAGGGGCAAAGTATTTTTACGGCACTACTGTAAGCTGTTATACTTCTCACTCTAAATATTCATTTCTAGGTAAGAATTATTGTTTAGACATTCTGATCATGGCAGCTCAAATTAATTCCTACCCAGCTGAAACAACTGATAGCAGGAAGACAAAGGTTAAGTTTAACCCAGTGTGTGGACCAGAAGTTACGTGACCCAGGTATGAGTGCAGCTTCCCTGTGCAGTACTACCTTACAGTAGTTCTGGAAAATAGCCCCAAATACTTACTCTCTGTCAAGTCAGCAAAGTTGCAGTGCCTCCCAGGGTCTCTCTAGTTAAAGAAAAGGCAGGCAGCAAGTTCGGAGGGCGGTGGTATGAAGTTCAGCAAATCCTTGCAGTGGTAGAAAGTTTGATTAAGAGTTCTGCGGCATGGCAGTGTGTGTTTTAAGGCTCTTTGATCACTGAGATTCTGTGAACAAATGCGAGTTCCATTTCGAGCCATTGAGAGTTTTGAAAATCCACTCAGCCAATGGGATTCCGCAATTCCATCCGTGCATCTGCTAATGCGACAAACCAGTGTCCCTGGTTATGACAGGTCTTGACAGACACGGGAGAAAAGGACATCATCAGGAAATCTGTCAGTGAGTATGCTTCATCGCTAGTGATGGTATGGAAGAAAGGTGGAGACCTTAGAATCTGCACTGACTTTAGAAGGCGTAACACATGGACAATCAAGGATACTTATCTCTTGCCACACCAGGCAGATTGTTTTGCAGCCTTTGGTGGAAATGCATTCTTCAGCATGATGGATTTTACATCAGGTTTGTACAACATACCTCTGCATGAAGAAGAAAAGAAATACACATTTACCACTCCTATGGGATTGTATGAATGCAGCTGTCTGCCTCAAGGTTTGTGTAACAGCCCAGCTTCCTTCATGCAAATGATGTTAAGTATCTTTGGTGACCTGAATTTTGCCAGCATGTTATGTTACCTTGCGGACTTACTGGTATTTGCACCTACTGAAGAGGAAGCTTTGAGGCACTTGAGACTAGCATTCAGGCATCTCCTTTGCAGAACTGTCTAGTTCTTGGGACACATTATTGATGCCAGTGGGGTTGCAGTGGAACCGGAAGACTGAAGCCATTCTAAACATCAGGAAACAAGACCTGATGGAAGATGATGGCTGTACCTCATCAAATCATTTACTGGCATGATTTTCTATTATCACTTCATCCCTGACTGTTCAGCACTTACCAAGCCAGAATTTGGGCTCACAGGTAGTTAGAAGCATAGAGGTAAGGTCTCCAAGGAAAAGTTGGGACGAGGAACCTTTGGCAAGCTCAGTTCCCACGACTGGACTCAGGCATGTGACATTGCCTTTCAGGCACTGAGGGATGCCTGTGAAATGGTACTGTGTTGGCACATCCTGATTCTGATAGACCCTTCATCTTGTTTATTGAGGTGTCACTGGATTGTCTTGGAGCTTTACTCTCACAGATCTCTGAAGGAGAATTTAAAGCATTACCAATCACTTTTGCCAGTAAGTTTCTCAGATGGGTGCAGTCCAGGTATCCAGCACATAGTCTTGAGTTTCTTGCTCTTAAGTGGATAGTTTGTGAAAAATTCAGCCAATGGCTCAAAGGACATACATTCACTGTCTGGACTAATAATAATCCACTCACCTACATTATGACAAAACTGGAACTTGACGCTTGAGCAGCAGCACTGGGTTGCAAGACTGGTCTTATAATACGCAGGTTCGTCACAGGGTGCTCCTGTGAAGGGTTTAGGGCCCCAAGTTAATATATATAAAAATAGGAAGGAATCTGAAAGCTTCGTATTTATTTCTCTAAAGGTGTTCATGTCAGGCTGTTCTGATTGAGTTTTGGTTGTATTAGTTATTTGAATTCCCCCCCCCCCCGTAGTTTTAGATAGGGCTTCTAACTTTGAGGAATGGCAGCAGCAATCGAGACAGCAAAAGCCTTTTAAAGTTTTTCTAATATGGGTGTATGTGGTTTTTGAAGCGAGTGTCATTATCCAAATATAGATTGTTGTTCTCGTGCTGCCATTGATAGAAAAGACTATACGGCTATGCGCACTGTCCGTTTGGGTCGTGCTGTTGTTGATGAGACATTGAAGGCATGAAATGGACTTGGGACTGCTTTAGTAGTGCCGCTATTACGACCGATGCTATAGGTAAATCGGGAGAATTATTATAGGATTTGACAATATTGGGCTTAAAGAATAGGTATTCATATAGAATAGGTTAACAGGGAGGTGACAGCTGAACTTTGTTTTGGCCAAATTAAGCTGCCGCTCCTAAGATGTTTTGTGCGTTTTTAATAAAATTAATTTCTTCTTTTTCTATCAGAAGGGAAGCTGGGTGTACATTATTTGTTACCTCTTCCTAACCTGCGTTTATAGAGTGAGTTAGTCTTTTTATTTAGAAATAGCCAAGTTGATAAGTATGCTGTCGGGCTTAAATGTCAGCCATCGGGAAATGGGCTTGCTTTTGTTTTGCTTCGCAATAATGTTGAGAACCTTTTGGTTCTTTTTTCTGGTCCCCCTTTGCAAGAGATTTCTTACAGGGTGCTGTTTAGTATATGTGGTTCTTTTTTTTAATTTATTTTAAGCCCTATAATTAAGTTCTTTACACTTTTAAGGGCTGTGTAACAGTTTTGGGGCACTGTTTTCAATGCCCTAGCATGCTACAATTATGCCCTGTAAAAGATGTTATTTTGGGTAGATTTTAAAACATGGGAAAAACCTCCTGGTTCTTTAGCTTCACCCCGTTAGGCTTTTTATTTTGGTAAAGGCTTTAAAAGGATGCGGATGTCTTATTTAAATAGAAATGCCGCTGAGGTCCTGTACGGCAATTCGAGCGCTGGTGAAATTACTATGCGAGTGTGCACCACCGAGGTATTTTCTTTTCTAGCTCCCTTGCAATTGTACTTTTTTATCAAAATAACCACTGTTTGAGCACTCCTTACCTTCCGGAGGTGAGTTCTTTGGTTTGAGTTGGTCTAGTGTTGGGCATGGAGCGAGGGGTTTTCGGTGTCTCTTAGGCATTTTGGGAGCTTGGAGTTCTTTCTTTGGTGGCTGTAGCCTGCTCTTAAGAGCGGGCCAGCCATTCTCTGCATTCTTAAATACTGTTGTTAAAAGGGGTGGTACTCCCTGACTCCAGAAATAAAGGTTAAAATGCTTACAAAAGGTGTAAGTCACTTATAAACTTGAATGTATATTGTTCTATGGATTTAAAGGGGTATTACTTCATTAAATAAAATAAATGCATAATAAATAAAGATTTAAAGTATATAATTATATGCTGGGGTGGAGTTAAATAATCACATGACCCCTTCTGGGTATAAATTTAGACTGTGTGGGTTGGGAGACAGATTCTGTTTTGCTGTGGGCCTGGAGGTATGCTCTAGATGCTGCTGAAAAGTGCTCTGTGGAGTTATTTGATAAACTGTGTTATTTCATGCTCCGAATTTGAAGATTTAGAACTGCCAGAATATCCTGTTTGCTGTTTACTTCTGTTTACTGCCTCACATAGAAGACTTACAAATATCAGATGATGCCATTTGCTTTAATGTCTGCTGTCCGAATGGAAGGGTAAGATGGGAAAAGTACTGTGCCATGCTGGAATTATCCTGTTGTGACTGATGTCTGAAAAAGGAACTAATTAAAATTGGAAAAATTGCAAGGAGTGGTGAGACATTATTTTTCTTTTGACTGCCCACATGTACTGCGCCCTACCACAGTGTCAAACATATCCCTGGTCAGTTAAATGTGGTCGCTGATGCACTTAGCAAAGAGCCCTTTACAAAACCCATTGGTCAGAGGTTATAGCAAATACCACACATGATTTTGCTGATAGGGACAGAGGAGGTCAAGGAAGATGTTGTCCAGAATGTTTTCAGGTGGACCAGTCAGCCTCAGAAAATACCACAGCTAAAGAATGATGTACAGCAGCTTGACACCCTCCCAGGCCACGTGAGCACTCATGAAGTTTCTGTACTTTGCAAAGGCATGCAGGATGGGACACTGTTTCTGCATCTAGAGCAACTGCTTTGGCTCATCACATACAGAAATTGGCACCAGCTGGCCAAGAGACATTGCCCTCATTCACCCTTCAGGAATTGCGAGCTGTACAGAAACTGGACAGTGTCATTTCCAGTGTGATCTCATATCTTTACAGAGGGAGATGACAATCTAGATGAGAAAGACATGGATAATCCACCAAGGTAGTGAAGCTGTTTAAGCAATGGGATAAACTTGAGTCACGTGATGATATCTTGTACAGAGCCTCAAAGGACCCACTGACAAAGAAGATGTGTTTACACTACGTATTGCCTGAAGCACTTAAGGACAAGGTCTTGTCTGGAATACATGCTTTGACAAGTCATCAAGGTGAGGTTAGAGCACTGCATCTTTCCCAGCAAAGATTTTTCTGGCCTGACATGGAAAAAGGGATAAAGGAATATGTCCAGTGTTGTCAGGCGTATGTGATTGGGAAAAGACCAGAACCTGCAGTCAGAGCACCTTTAAAAAGCATCCCTACATCTTCTCTGATGGAGCTGGTATGTATGTAGTATGTATTGATTTCTGGTCAGCTGAAGACAACAGCAATAAATGTGTGGATGTTTTAGTGGTAATTGACCATTTCACAAAACTGGCACCTGCCTTTCCCAGCAGAGACCAAACAGCCAAGCAAGTTGGCAAGAAGTTATAGGATCAAGTCTTCTGTGTATATGGTTTCCCAGAAAGGATCCACTCAGATCAAGGTTCAGACTTTGAGAGTACCCTAATAGAAGAGCTGCTTGAATTGACTAGTATCGACAAATCCTATACTACAACTTATCACCCAATAGGAAATGGTGGAACTGAGAGGTACAATAGGACATTAGGTAATATGCTCCGATCCTTACCTCCTAGATTGAAACACCATGGCCACAGATGATACAGACCATGATTTTTCTTTACAATTGCACTATGCATGAGATGACAGCTTTTGTACCCTGTTACCACATGTTTGGCCAAGTCCCCAGACTACCAGTGGATGTACTGTTTCGAAATGCCCTGAAGGATGATACAGTAGTTGACAATGATGCTTATGCTGTGTCCCACGTTAAAGATTTGCAAGAAGTGATGGCTTTGGCCCAGCAGCGTACCACCACAGAACAGAAGCACCACGCTTCAGAGTATAACAAGAGGATCAGAGGTGGGTTCCTTAACACTGGAGATTGTGTTCTATTAGCCAACAAGGGTGAGAGAGTATGAAGCAAACTGGCAGGCAAATGGGAACCAACACTCAGAATCCACAAATACATGTCTACAAGATTCAGGACAACTCTGGCTAGATTAAAGTGGTGCATCAAAACTTGCAGCTGCCAGCAGCTTTTCTGCCATTCCCTATTCCAGATGAGGTCCTTCATTTCTATTCAGTAATGCAGAAGTTGAAAGAGATTGTGATTCCCAGTCTGTAAGTCGCTTTCCTACTCTGACTGAGGAGGACCCGGACACTTGTGCAAATTCTTGGATAACAGAAAATACAAATTACCAGAGCAACTGTTGCTCCCAACTTTCCAAAGCAGTGAACTTGGAATCCATTGCAGCCCTTGCATCTGCTGCTCCTGACACAGTACATGGTGAAGTTGCCTCTTCAGAGACTGCTGACACCAATATAATTCTTGACTCTGTTCCCTCTATTTCAGAGTCTGTTACCATCCTCACTATTGTTCAGCCTAATGTGAATACTGGTTGTGAACTTGTCAGAACCAGACCAAGTAGAGTTCCAAAAACAGTAACCAGACTAATCGAGACTATTACCCAAAAAGCTATTACTTTGAACTCCAAACCCTGCTTTAATAAGTGGGTCAAATCAGTATCCAGCATTTATTTTTCAATTTAAAGTTTATTACAAGTTTTGCAATACAGAGCATGGAGCCACCTTATACATGAATAAAACAGTATATACAATGTGAGAATGCAAGATCTATCCTTCCCTCACCCAATACTCCCCCCCCCACCAGTAACCCAACACAGGGTTGTAGTTTTATACGTCATCAAGTTGAGAGTGAGGTATCATTATCAACAGGCTATAAAGAATAAAGGACTTGCAGGGTTCCCCGTATCTTGTAGAACCTTTTGAGATTATTGTGAAGGCTAGCTATAGCCCTCTCTGTTCTAAGGTTTGCCAGGCGCTCCTGAAGCCACTTGGTACAAGTTATTTCTATAGTGTCTTTCCAATGTCTCAGGACTACTTTTTTAACAGACATCAAAATCAAGGCTATATGGTATTTTCGATTCAAAACTGGAATTGCTGAGAAGTTCCCCAACAGACATACTTTTGCTGAAAATAAATCAGTCAAACCCAAAAGGGTTCCACCATTTGTCTAATAAGGGCCCATAAAGGGGCCACTTTTGGGCAAGACCAGAAAATGTGAAGCAAGTTACCCTCGTCCTGTTTGCACCGAGTGCAAGTAGAGGAGATTGCAATTCCCAGCTTGGTCATTTTTTTGTGGGAGTAATAAAGATTATGTAAAACTTGGAATTGCATAAGCTGAAGAAGCCTATCTTGAGTAACAAATTTGTGACAACCTTGCCGTAGGGTGGGCCAGCTAATGTTCTTGTCTTGGAAAAGGGAGGACCAGTAAGCCATTGGGCCAAAGCTATCTGGACATTTCCAGCTATATAAAATGCCATAGATTTTGGAGTCTGCTTGTGGAAAGCCTGCCAGGGGGCTTAATTCTACCTGAAAGGGTAAAGTCCAGGGCTGTGATGGCGTAGGCCCAAATACCTTTATTAGAAAATGGTGCAGTTGGAAGGCTTTGAAAATATTAGACCTTGGGATGTTGACCTTGCTCATAATCTCCAGAGAGGAAAGCCAAGTCCCACTTTCCTTAATCAAATATGTGAGTGGGAAATTTCCTAACTGCGGGAGCCATCCAGATCAGAGAGACTTGCCATCTATTTTGATGTTATGATTACTCCTCAAGGTTTGAGACAGGTCTTGGATGTGATTATATTTTAGAAAAGAGCAGAGCTGGGAGTGAATCCTAATAGAGACTGCTATGGGTGAAGCCTTTAATTGAGGAGGGAGAGAACAAGGCTTTGTGTATATCAGTGCAGAAGGGGAGAGACCCTGTGTTTTTATTAAGGCTAATTCTATTTTGAGCCAAATTGGTAAGAAAGGAAGAGAGGTCTGGGGGTCTTCAGGCTATATCCATCTGAGATATTTATTGGCATGACTAGCCCAATAATAAAGACCTATATGTGGCAAGCGTAACCCTCCTTTAACCTTAGGGGCACCTAGCTTATGAAATGCCATCCTTTTTTTTTTACCGACCCAGATAAAGTCTCTAATGAGACCGTGGACTTTTTGAACCATACCAGGAGGAGCCAGATATGTAGGAGATTAAGTGGATAAAAGAGAAGAGGAAAGACATTCATTTAAATTAGATTAATTTTACCCCATAGTGATATCGGCAGAAGGGACCATCTTTTCAGGTCTTGATTGATCAGATGCACTAGGAAGTCGAGGTTTAGTTTCAGTAGACTACTCGGGTTCCTTGCAAGCTCTATTCCAAGATATCTCAAGGAATCTGATTTCCAGGAGAGCCCCAGATCAGTGATAGAGTGCTTCAGAACTTTGTTGTTAAGGGGAAATCCTACTGTCTTTTCAATATTTAGCTTATAATTGGATATTTTACTGAATTCTTTAATGATATCTAGCATTAGTGGGATGGAGTTGGCTGGTTGGGACAGCTGAAGCAGAAGATCATCAACATAGGCCGAGACTTTAACTACTTGACCCTGGATAGATATACCTTGAACCTCTTGACAGTCAATCAATCTATGTTTCAGAGGTTCTAAGTACATATTAAAAAGAAGTAGTGACAGGGGACATCCTTGCCTCGTACCCGATTGTAACAGGAAGAGTTCAGATGTTACTCCATTACTCGTTAACCAGGCAACCGGGGCTCTATAAAGGACATGTATCCATTTCTGGAACTCAGGGGGAAGCAGTATCTAACATTTTAAGGGTTAAGATGTGTGATCCTGTGTAATCTTGTATTATTCTCTGTTTACACATTAGTGAAACTATCTCTTGAATCTTGCATTACCATACCATTGTTACTAAAGTGGTAATGTTGCTATGGAATGTATGTTTAAAGAGACAATGTACTGTATATATGGTGTATTCAGCATCATACAGTACTATTATATGTGGATCTAGAGGCTTGATCAACTTCATAGTCCTCTAACACCCCTGCTGGGTAGCTTTATGCTGATGTTAATGATGTATATCTTTATGTAGCTTGTGCTCAAGTGTGTCCCGTTTGTATCCACAGTACATGCATGACCAAACCTTACCAAGTTTTTATTTATTTATTTAGTTTTTGTTTACTGGGTAAGAGCACTAGCCATAGCAATGACTATTTTCAGGCACGACCCGGTAGGGTACAGCACAACACTACAGGCAAACATTACAATATAGATTTGACACTGTTGACAATATATTACAAAACAAATCATAGATTACAGACAAGAATAGATTCATTAACAGTGTAGGGAAAAAGGTATTGAGAAAAATTAGTTCATTATCAAGGCTAGATCACAATAGTTGATTTGAAAAAAAAATAAAGAAACAATTGGAAGTAATTATATCACATTGGGATTGCCATAGATATTTAAGGGAGAGATAAGAATAAGGGAGGTAGAAGTAGGAGGTCAGAAAGGGTAGACGATGAGTCAAGGAGGAGTGTAAGGGCAAAAACAGGTAGAGGAAAAAGTGCATTAGTGTTGGGTAGGGCAAACAAAGTAGGAATGCAAGACTAGGCGCTAGAAGGGACCGAAAGACTAGGGTGGTTTGAAACAGTTGCACTTTCTAGAAGTGCTGAGGTGGTTGTGCAACCCAGTCTTAAAAGACATGTGGGATGTGTATAGACATAGGGAAAGTGGGAGGGTGTTCCAGGATAGGGGGCATGACAGACGAAAGCACTAGCACCTTTGGAGGTGTTATGTCTGGGGATGAAGACAGGAGCTTTGGCAACAGACCGCAGCCCATAACAAGGTGTCAGGTTTTGAGAGAGGTCAGCTAGGGGTTTGGATATTTGTTGTCTGATAATGTTGTCAATGATAGAGCCATATGTGTAAAGTCTTAACTCAGGGGGAGGAAGCCAACCCAGGTCTGAATAGAGAAGACAGTAGTGTTTCATCCGATGAGAGGAGGATGCATATCGACATATGTTATTATATATGATATACCACTTTTGAAGGCTAGTTTTACATGCAGAGGTATATGTGGCGACACCGTGAATAAGTGAGGGCAAGAGTATGCCACGGACAATGGCAAGCCTAACTGAGGGCGTGTGCGCATAGCTAGTTCGGTAGGCAACCCCTAGTCTAGAGTTGACCATCTTGCAGGTCTGTTGGATGTGGAGGTCAACATTTAGCGATGGGTCTAGTTTGATGCCCAGGTATTTAAAGGAATTTACCACTTCAACTGTTGAACCATTTATGGAGGAGATGTTCAAATTGGGGCGGGTGAGTTTGAGTTTGGAATTTGATCTAAAGAGCATAGCCTGGGTTTTTGACTCATTCAGTACAAGCTTGTGACTGGATAGCCACTGCTGGATTAGATGAAAATCAAGAGAGAGTTGCCAATTTATATCATCAATGCTCTTTGCACTAGTGTATAGCACAATATAATCTGCATATAACAGGGAGGCTGTCCTATGGCGGTTAGTGGTGATGTTATTTATGAAGATGGAAAAAGGCAGAGGCCGAAGAAAGGAACCTTGTGGTACCCCAATGTTTATAGTGGTCACATCCGAGAGGGTAGAGTTGAATTTCACAGTTTGAGTCCTATCAGACAGGTAGCTTCCAAACCATCGTACAATATTAGCAGAGAATCCTAGTGATCTAAGGGAGGTTAGGAGGATGGAGTGATCAACAAGGTCAAACACCTTGGTCATGTCGATGAATATAGCCCCTGTAAGAAGGCCAGCATCCATAACCATTAGCATATCAGATGTAAATTTGAGAAGGGCAGTAGTAGTGCTATGGCCCTTACGAAAACCGTGCTGAGCAGGGGTAAGTAGTTCCTGTTTCTGGAGGAAATCAATGGTTTGGGTGTCAACCAGTTTCTCCAGAATTTTACTGAGGACTGCAAGAATGACTATGGGCCTATAGTTAGAGGGATCTTTGCAATCTCCTTTTTTGAAAACAGGGGTAACCCATGCTGCCTTCCATATATCCGGGATGTAGCTCTGGCACAAGAAGTTGTAAGCCCTAGCTGGCAAGAGAAAGGAGGAAGAGGAGAGGAGGAGGAGGAGACCATGGCACTTTGCAGAATTGTCTGTGACTTTATTTTTTTTATGTATTTTCAGAAAATTAACCAGCTGTTTGAAGCTCCTCTGTGTCTCCTTGTAATTGTGTGCTGGGGTCTGGGATCTGAAGGGAGACAAGGTTCAGATGGGGTAGAAGGCATTCGCCATTTAAAATCACAACGCCGAGACTTTACCATCAAATACCTCCCTACCCATCTAGAGTCATAATTAACCTGAGCAAGACAAGCCCCGATTACAGAGACATGCAAACATCATCCCAATCCATAAAAAAAGGGACAACTGATCAGGTTGAGAACTATCGACCAATCAGCCTGACATCCACCTGTAGCAAAATTATGGAGCCAGTATTTAAGGAAAGGATAGAAGAGCACATGGCCAAAGATGCTATTAGTGATAACACGCAACATGGCTTCAGAAAGGGCCAATCACATACGATCAACCTAATTAGTTTCTATGACAGGGTGAGCAGATCATTGGATGACGGCAAACTAGCTGATGTGGTACTGTTGGATTTTAGTAAAGCTTTCGATACTGTACCACATACTGGAATAATGAACACACCTGGAACATTAAGATTAATACAAGGATTATAAACTGGATACAATCAAACCTTGACAATGGTGATCAACTGATATACATTGAATAAACTGGAAATTACAAGTAGAGTGCTGCAGGGTTCGGTTTTGGTGCCCATTCTTTTTCATCTTTATGCATCAGACATGAATGATGTTATGAACAGTTGGTTCATCAAACTAGTGTATTCCCTAGCACAAGGTGTGTCTCAGCCAGATGTGAAGGTATCATAAAGCTCAGCATGTTAAACCTTTGAGCAGATGGATGCTAGGCTGATAATGTTCTTTTTCATGTCTGGTGTGCACCGCAGTGCCTCCATCCAGGACGTCTCTGCTTGTATGAAGGGTATGATGGTGCTGTTCCTTGGAACTTAACAGTACTTTGATTTAATGATAATTACAGCACTTTAGGGCTCTGAATAAACATAAACCACATAGTAAATGCAATGTCATAACTCTCTGGGATAAGCCTCATGGAACAAGGGGACATAAGCAACAGTAATGTGGATTGCTATAGATTAGGCCTTCACAGTACCCCCACCAACTGGTGCACCAGCTAACACTCTTTAACCCCAGTCTAGGAAAGGCAACAGCTGCAATGTCAGTTGGTGCCCAGTATGAAATACACTTCAGTGGATACCTGGTTTTCAGCCCAGGTTATTTGCAATCCACAGGAAAAAGGCACAATGCAACCAAATCTGCACCCTTTTCTCGGTCTTCTACTGCAACCCTGGTCTCCCTTTCTGCAGCCTTTGGGGACTGTCTAAAAAAAAACATAGTTATGGGAAGGTATCCAGAGCTTCAAAGTTCAACTGGCTCCTACGAGAAAGCCTAAGGTAAATGCCCTTGAATGGAATGGTGTTTACTCTAGGAAGGTAGATAGGGGCTGGATTACTGATGTAACCTATTTGGACTTCAAGAAGGCCTATGTACTGCTTGGAAGACTCCAGGAAAGAGCAAAGTATGGAGTGCACAAATTTTAAAGGGGCTGGACAGTCAACTGGCTGACAACTAGGAAGCAGAGACAGAGGCTGTGGATGATCACCATTTAGAGTGGAGGGATGTGCTGAGTGGAGTACCCCAGGAGTTGGTGCTGGGTCCATTGCTCCTTAATAGATTTATTAATGACCTGAAAAGGGTGACAGCAGTAGGCTGCTAAAGTTTACTGATAATACCAAATTGGCAAGAAGAGTGGATAAATCAGAGAAATGGGATGCATTTCAGGGGGACTGGTACACATTAGGGGCATGGGCTGAGACATGGGTGTTTTGATTTAATGTGGGAAGGTGCAAAATACTACACCTAGGGATGAGAAATCTGGGTTACACAAGCACCGTGTGTAGTGCACACTGGACAGCACATTTGAGGAAAATGATCTAGGGAAAGCTGTGGAAAGAAAGCTGAAGGCAGGCAATGTGTTGCTACTGTCATGAAAGCACATTCTGGGATACATAGGGATAAGGGGCAGATACAGTTGTATCCAAAGACTTGGTCAGATATTTCCAAGTATTTCTAAACAGATTATCTCTGGTGGCCCATTACTGGTACTGCAGGTAAGCAGGGAATGTCTCTAGCGATATAGAAATTTCAGAAAATGTCTGCCCATGTCTTTGACTGCAACTGTAAAAACAGTAACACAGTAACATAGTAGAGAGTCAGGCAAATGAAGGCATAAGCCCATGTGAATTGCCTGTTGGTATTCACCATTTCCTATACCCAGCTAATGAATATAGTCCCATTTGGTGATCTAATCTAGATTTTAAGATGTCAAACCATTCTAGCCCCTTACCACTCTGTGTGTACCATCCCCTCCTATGCTCTACTTTGAATATACCTGCAATTTGGTATGCATTTTTTAATCAACCCTTGTTTTGTCTCCCTCAACTTGAGTTCTATTGTATTTAAGAGTTCACCATGTCTGCTGGCTGTATAACTTAGAATCATGCTTTCTGTTTGTCATCTCCTTTCCAAGGAGAACAAATCAAGTCCTTTTCGCTTTTCCTCATACGAGAGATTTTCCGTACCCTTGATCATTTTTGTATAGGGTGTCTGCACCTTCTATAGCCTGTCCACCTCTCCTTTTCTGTTTGGACTCCAAAACTGCAAACTACATTCCAGGTGTGGTCTGATCAGTGACCTGTACAGAAGCATCATGGCTTACCTTTTCCTGCTGGTTATGTTGCACTATGCAACTTTTAATCTAGTTTGTTCCAGAATTGTATTTAATTCAAGGTGAATGCAATATTTTGGAAATGTAGCCAATTAAAACTGATTCCAACATGAGTGTGACCTCTGACCCCCCCCCCCCAATCGATGTTGGGATTATTTTTCTAGAATGATTTAACCTTTTAAACTTGGGGACCAACTTTTGGGACAGAGGAGGTTACATGTATTGGCTGCCTGCTATCACCAGCGCCCCAGTGGGAGAACATGTTATGTCTGATGTCACAAGGAAGCATGGACTTGTGGAGTTGGGATGTTTGGTGGCAGCAGAATCAAAGGGAGCTCCATTTTTGAGGTTTGTTTGATTTGCACCTGTAAACCAAACTTCCTCTATGCTACACACTAAGTCATGTGAGCATTCAGAACTAAAGATGTGAGTCTAATCTAGCAAATGGTAAGCAGTATTACCAACTGTCATTGTACATATTTAAAGTGTTGCGACTTGGTGAATTAATTGTTCTGGATTTTGAGTTAGAACTGGTGCTCCTGTTCGTGCCCACTTGTTGAATACTGTAATCTTACTGGTATACATTTTTAATAAATTGCAGGACCACCTCCCCCCTTGAAAAACTGGCAGGAGCACCAGCGAAATGCTGGGAGCAACAGTATGGTGGCCAGGCTTTCAAGATTATGAAAATACATAATTGAAAAGCAATGAATATTAATGTTTCAAGTGTGGTTCACTGGTTGATTGAAGGCCTCTTCATCTGCTCTGAGTTTTATTGTCCTTTGTGTTCAGTCTTGGCGGACCTTTCACAGAAGAGTATACATCTTTGTGTTTGTCCACTTCTAGGATCCCCACCCCCTGTTTTTGGATTGAACTTAAACTGCCAAACCTTGGACCACCTCTCAAGCCTTTGCACATCCCTCTGCATCTCCCTAATTCCCTCCTCACTGTCTGCCCTATCAAAGAGCTTAGTGTTGCCTGTGAAGAGACACATCTTGCCCTGGATTCCTGATTCCTACTCCTCTGTTGCTGATGAACACATTATAAAGGAAAGGGCCAAGGGCTGATCCCTGTGACGTTCCACTGGTGACCTCCTTCTCTTCTGATTTGATTTCAGTAAGGCCTTCAACAGTGTTCCACATAGAAGACTCATAGAGAAGCTGGGCAGCCTGGGAGTAGGACCAAAGGTGGTAAACTGGGTAAGGGAATTGTTTAGTTGACAGGAGACAGAGGGTGGCAGTAAATGGAGTTCACTCTGAGGAAGGAAGGATGACCAGTGGGATGCCACAAGGATCGGTACTGGGACTAGTCCTCTTTAATGTCTTTATTGGTGATATTGCAGAAGGGCTAAAGGGGAAAGTATGCCTTTTTGCAGATGACACTAACATCTGCAATAGGGTACACACTCTGGGGTGTGTGGAAAAAATGATTAGAGATCTAAGAAAGCTAGACAAGTGGTCAAGGGTGTGGCAGCTGAGTTTCAATCCGAAGAAGTGCAAAATCATGCACTTGGGACCAGAAACCCGGGGGTGGAGTACAAAATGGGAAGTGCAGTATTAATGACCACCAAGCAGGAAAGAGACTTGGGGGTAATCATATCTGATTACCGAAAGGTGGCCAGACAGTGTGATGAAGCAGTGGGGAGAGCTAGTGGGATGCTAGGGTGCATAGGGAGGGGTATCACCAGAAGAAAGAGAGGTGGCATTACCGCTGTATAGATCACTGGTGAGACCTCTTCTAGAGTACTGTGTCCAGTTCTGGAGACCACATCTCTGGAAGGACATAGACAGAGTTGAGGTGATCCAGAGGAGGGCAACTAAAATGGTGCAGGGTCTGCATCAAAAGCCTAATGAAGAGAGACTAAAGGACCTCAATATGTATACCCTGGTGGAAAGAAGAGAGAGGGGGATATGACAGGAACCCTTAAATACCTAAAGGGTATAAATAAGATTCAAGAGGGAATCATCTTTCAGAAAGAAAGATGCTCAAGAACAAGGGGACATGCCATAAAGCTGTGGGGGGAGGGGGTAGAGTCAGGGGAGATGTGAGGAAGTACTTCTTCACAGAAAGAGTGGGGGATGCCTGGAACAGCCTCCCAGCGGAGGTGGTTGGCCAAAAACAGTAACAAGATTCAAGAAGTCATTGTATAGGCATAAAGGAACCTTAGTGGAAAGGAAAAGGGGAAGGGGGTTAAAGCTTGAGATCAAGAGGGTCTGAAGAGTTACAGTAGGTAGGGAAAAATGGCAGACTGGGTGGGCCAAGCAGTCCTTATCTGCTGTCAATATTTCTATGACTCTGTTGACCACAACCTTCTGCTCCCTCCCTCCCTTCCAATCAATTTCTCACCCATCTAAGTGTATCCTTTGCTGCACCCAGATCCTCTAGCTTCTTCAGCAACCTTCTCACAGTCAAAAGCCTTGCTGAGATTGAAGTAGAGTTGATCTACAGCACGATTCTTATCCACTAACTTTGCCATCCAGTCAAAGAATACAGTCAGATTGGTGTTAAAAGACCTCCCTGCCACAAGCCTACATTGTTTACTATTCTGGAGTCTTTTGTTCCCCAGGTACCCTACGAGGTTCTCCTTGACTAATGTCTCCATCAGCTTACCCAGAACAGAGATAAGATTGACAGGTCTGTAGTTTCCCAGTTTCTCCTTGTCCCCCCACCACCCAGTGAAGTGGGACTACAACAGTTACCCTCAGTGTTTTGTAACTACTGCCACTGAATCGACCTACAGTACCAGGGGTTCAGCTAGTTAAGATGTCAGTTCCTTGAGCACCCTTGGATGCATCCCAACTGGTCCCAGGGTCTTATACTGCTGCCTCAACTCCAGGATAAAATGTATAACATAAAAATGCTCTCTGGCATTATACAGAAAACAAAATAATGAATACAGCTGCTTTAATGTCACTGTCTGGCAGGGGCCTGCTGTCTTCCCTTGGGGAGACAGAGCAGAAGGAATTGTTACAGATGGTTGTGTTATGCTCATCCTCCTCTATTAGCCTACCTCTCTCTGATAGTCTAACAAATCCTCCTCCCTTCTCTCTTTTTTCACTAATGTATATGAAGAACTGCTTTCCCTGCCCTTGACCCCCTCTGCAGTATACACCTCTGTGTCTGCTTTTGCTTCCCTGATTGTCTTCTCGGTTTCAATTGTTCTCATTGGGTACTCTCCCCGTTCGTCCATGCACTGGTTCTCTTGTGCCTGGAGAAGGCCTTCTTCTTTTCTGTTACTGCTCTCTTAACCATGTTAGAGAACCATATTAGTCTCTTATACTTGTTTCATTTGGTTACTGTTCCCATGCATGGCATTGTTGCCTCAAGAATGGCTCCCTTAATTTTAATAGTCCCCATATTTTCTCCAATCCCCTGATATTGTCCACTCCGACTAACTTGTCCTGGACCAGCTCTCTCAACCGACTGAAGTCTGCTCTTCTGAAATCTAAGACTACAGCCTTTGGTGAGACCTTACCGGTCCCAAAGGAAAGCTTGAACCATATAGAGTTATGGTGACTGGACCCTAGTGACTCCCCTGTCTGCATTCCTCTTACCACTTCTGAATAGCTGAGCACCACATCGAGAATAGTAGCCTTCCTAATGGGTTCCTCAACCAGTTGCACCAGCAGACAGTTCTGGAATGTATGTGTACGTCCTGACATCAGGTGCTCCTAGCAGCTAGAAGCCCCATTCAATATCTAACAGTTTCAGATCTATCACAACCCCCCCTCCCATGCCACCCGCTTTCTGTTTCTGCTTCTAGCTCTCTCTTCTCCCTATCCTGGTGGTCTATAGATCATCACACAGGAGTGTGGTGTGCATACTTATGGAACATATACAAACAGGGATGAGAAAGAAGCAAGTGCCTCAGCTGGGACTTGAACCCAGGCACCCGGAATACCATTCCAATTGTGCTAAGCAGCAGTGCCACTGAGACAACTGGAACCTGGGCTGTCCCCAAGCACATCACTTTTTCCTCAAATGAACAACCCAGTGGCAACACAAATATTTACTTCTAACAGTCACATAGGAGTGTGGTGTGCATATTTATGGAACACATAAAAACAGAGGTGAGAAAGTAGTAAGTACCTCAGCTGGGACTTGAACCCAGGCCGCCTGGAATACCGTTCTGACTGCACTAACCAGCTGTGCCACTGAGACAACTGGAACCTGGGCTGTCTCAGTGGTGCAGCTGGTTAATGCAATTGGAACGGTACTCCGAGTGGCCTGGGTTCAAGTCCCAGCTGAGGCACTTACTTCTTTCTCAACTCTGTTTGTATGTGTTCCATAAATATAAACACTGCACTCCTGTGTGATTGTTACAAGTAAATATTTGTGTTGCCACTGTGTTGTGCATTTGAGAAAAAGTAATGTGCTTAGGGACAGCCCAGGTTCCAGTTGTCTCAGTGGTGCAGCTGGTTAGCACAATCGTAACGGTATTACAGGGTGCCTGGGTTCAAGTTGCAGCTGAGGCCCTTACTTCTTTCTCACCTTGGTCTATAGGTCATCCCCGCCCATTGTCTTTTGCCTGAGGCTGCCATGAGCTGAACCCATAGTGATTCTGTTTCCTCATTACCTTTCCTGATGTATCTATCCTCCACTGCCTCAATGCCTACCCTGATATATAGGGCTACACGTGCTCTTTCAGTTTTTCCTCTATTCCATCTAAACATGGTATAGCCTGGAACATTCAGATACCAGCTTTTATTCTCTGTGGTCCATATTTCTGTAATAGCTACAAGATCCATGTAGATGTCTGCCACCATTGCCTGGATCTGACTCGTGCTATTTACATAGAAACATAGAAACATAGAATTTGACGGCAGATAAGGACCTCTTGGCCCACCCAGTCTGCCCATTTCCCTGCCTACTGGATAAGCTGCAGATCCTAGTTAACCAGCAGCCTACTTCTTCCTACCCCAACCCCCTAGAATTGCCTTATGACTGTCCCATGCATGCTTGAATTCCACCACTGTTTTGAATCACGACCTCCTCCGGAAGGCCATTCCATGCATCCACAACCTCTCTGAAAAAATACTTCCTTAAATTACCTCTGAGCCGCCCTCTATCTTCAAATTGTACCCCTTGTTCTTGCACACCTCTTTTTTTGAAAGATGCTACCCTCTTGGACTTTGTTGATTCCCTTGAGGTACTTGAAAGTTTCTATCATGTCCCCCCTCTCCCTCCTTTCCTCGAGGCTATACATATTAAGCTCCTTAAGTCTTTCTTCATATGTCTTCCGGTGCAGACCCTGCACCATTTTAGTTGCCCTCCTCTGGACAGCTTCCATCCTGTCTATGTCTTTGCGGAGACTGGGTCTCCAGAACTGCACGCAGTACTCAGATGGGGTCTGACCAGCTGTCTGTACAGAGGATAACAACTTCCTGTTTTCTACTGGTGATGCCTCTCCCTATGCATTCCAGTATCCCCCCAGCCCTCCTTGCTGCCCTCTCACATTGCTTGCCCACCTTTAGGTCATCTGATATGACTACTCCCAGGTCCCTTTCCATTTTTGTTGTTGTTAGTATCTCACCCCCCATTGTGTACTTTTCCCCTGGGTTTTTGTTTCCCAGGTGCATCACCTTGCACTTCTTAGCATTGAATCTAAGCTGCCATACATATTTCCCAGACTACTGGCATTAAGGCAGACACCTTTCTATCTTGCTCCTGATTCCCTCTTGCTTTTTACTGGCCCCTCTCTCTTATTCTTCCTGAGACTCCTTAATTTCCTATTTTTCTTGTTGACTGTAGGCTTTGTAAGCCCGCCTTCCTTGGTCCCTTCCCCAACCCTAGTTTGAACTTCATCCTTACTGTTACCCACCCTGCTGCTAACTCCCCAGTTCAGGAGGAACACTTGCTAGGTCACCCAACCTCACTCCCTCCTTAGTGGTTCCCCTGTCCTCAGTCTGCCCCACAGCCAGTTTAACTGTCTAATGCAGACATCAGACTTTAGCTAAGTCATGGGTAATTATCCAGAAGTAATGTCTGCTTCATCGCATATTGCTAATTATATGCATTTTATTGTTTCTTATCATTCAAGGGTCATTTAAAATTTTTTTTTATCCAAAATCAAAATATTTCTGCTGCTTGACAGAATTGGTTGCATATTCTAAACTCCCCACACAGGGTAACCCATGCAACAAATGACTTTTTTCAATTAAAAAGTCCCTGATCTATCTAGAAACGTAAAAATGCTGTCTGACATTATACAGAAAACAAAATAATAAATCAAAGTCTTTCAAGGAACCCTAGATTTGTAAATAAGAAACATGATCTACCAGGGATTATATGGTTCCTAATGGACTAAGAATGCATTATAACACAGAAGTAAGCAGCCTTTACAGTGATTTATGAATAGCATGATATATTTTGATGAAAACATGATTTTCGCCAGCAATAGTTACAAAAGGGTCCTTGAGTGTACTTTTTTCCTTGACTTACTGTTTTCTTTACTTAAAGAGAGGCTGACACACACTGAAACTGTTATATACAATGAAAAGCCAATCCAAATTAAGAATACTCATGGAGACTATTGGCATTTTTACAAGGATATGTGTTAGATTGTTCCTTGCTTATATGCCAGCATTATTCCCTGATGAAAACTTGTAACTGAGACTGATGTTAAACTTACTGTTCCTAATAAAATGTTTTTTTTTTTTTTATGAACACTTTCTAAAAGTTAAGCTCTTTTCATGTTCATATTTAGTTTTGAGCCAATCAACCTAAATATTAAGATTTTTCTTGGCTAAAGAATTTTTCAGTCTCAGTTCCTCTTTCTCAGATCAAAGCTGATTTTAGCAAAATACAGGATGTTACACTGACTGCAGTGTACTACCATGGTTATATACGTGTGGATAACTCAGTAACTGATGCATGGTACTACTGTAAGAAACACTGATGAAATCTAGTTTAATAAATAGAAAGCGAGACTCTCATCATTTTGTTGGCTATTCTCAAGTAATTTTATTTAGGCTATGCTGTTCTGAGGACCAAAATGGCACTATGCACAAGAATTTGGCAAGAAAAACTTAAACTTGATATCTAATGGAAGGAACCAAAAAAGAGAAGTGGGGCCAGATATTCAAAGAGTTAGAGCCGAGCTAACTGCACTCTGTGCCCAAAGGTAGCATAGCGTGACAGGCCCCATATTCAAAAGCACAGGTAGCATTGCTCAAACTTGTTAGTATATGAGATGTAATGAACATGCGCCGTGTATACAAACAGGGGTTGTGGCATGCACAGAGTGTGCACTGGCACATTGGAAGGTTTTCAGAAGCACTAACAGGCTATGATTCACAAGGGAAATTGGGCCAGGGGTTGACAGTGAGGGCATAGGAAAAGGCATTTAAAAGTGACAAATCCAGCCAAGAGGAGGGGAATAAGGAAGTGTTTCATAACAGGATGAAGAAAGTAAGCAGGATGGTGAGGACAGCTAAGGCGGATGTCTTGTTGAGAATAGCAGAAGGAAGGAGGAAGGGAGAAAAAAAACATTTTGTTTCATACAAGAAAAGCAAAAAACATATCACTGGAATTTTTAGATTAATGAAAGGAAACAAGTAGTAAGAGAATAAAGGAAAAGTTAATATCCTGAACAAATATTTCTCTTCAGTGTTTGCAGTACAAGAGAAGGGGCCATTGCATAACTGTGCCATCAGGGCAAAGGTGAGGGGGGGGGTGTCAGTGAGGATCCAGTCATGGCGACTAGGGTATTAGAGGTTTTAAGCACATTGAATGTGGATAAGTCTAAGGGCCCAGATGGGCTGCATCCCAATGTGCTAAAAGAGATGGGGCAGTTCCTAGCACAGCCACTACCTGAGCTCTTTAACAGCTCACTGGAGGCAGGGACAGTACCCATGGACTGGAGGACAGTAAATGCAGTTGCTTGCACAAGACCAGGAGCAAGTGTGAACTGGGGAAATACAGACCTGTCCATTTAACGTCTATAGTGGGTAAGCTGCTTGAGTCCATACTAAGGGAGAGGCTGATAAGTTTCCTGGGGGCAAATGGACTTCAGTACAAAAGACATCATGGTTTCACAGGAGGGCAGTCATGTCAGGCAAACCTGATCAATTTCTTCATTTTCGAACATACGAACGTATGAAATTTGCCAGCAGATAAAGGCCTAGTGGTCTATCATGTCTGCTCGAATGTGCATCTAGCACCCCTTATTCTGCAGCTGCCCTCCCTCCCACCCTCCTCCTTGCCCTGTGCCAGACCCTTTGAAGCAGCCTACTGTTTTACTGGATACCACTTCTGCCGGTAAAGCATTCCACCCAGCTACCACCCTCTTCGTAAAAATGTGTCTCCTCATCTCCCTCCTGAATCTCCCTCCCTCCAGTCTCATATCATGGCCCCAGGTGTGCCTCCCCTCCCTTACTTTGAACAACCCCTCCATATCTGTCTTGTTTATTCCTTTCATGTACTTGAAGGTTTCAATCATATCCCCCGGACCCTCCTCTCCTCCAGCGAGTACATGTTCATCTCCCTCAGCCTCCTCTTGTATGGTAAGTCCCCCAGCCCCTGGAACATCTTTGCTGCCCGGAAATGCATCCCTTCCAGTAACTTAATGTCCCTCTTCAGATATGGGTGCCAGTACTGCATGCAGTACTCCAGGTGCGGTCTAACTAAAGATCTATACAGTGGCAGAATCACCTTCCCCTTCCTTGAGGATAAACCCCTTGCAATGCAACCCAGCATTTTGTTGGCCTTTGCAGCTGCCTTTCTACATTGTGCTGAGTTGTTCATTGACCCTGTAATAAGCATCCCCAGATCCTTCTCCTCCTCTGTCTCAGCTAGCTGCACCCCCAGCTGGTAACTCCTCCTTGGGTTTTTCACCCCAAAGTGCAGCACCTTGCACTTTTTGGCATTGAACCCCTGTTGCCAGGTGTCTGACAAGGTTTCAAGCTTTGTCAGATCATCCTGCAACCTCTGTCATCCCCCTAGGTTGTCCACCACTGCTCCCATCTTGGTGTCATCAGCAAACAGACTGATCTTGCTCTTGATGCTCAATGATATATCTGCAATGAATATCCCAAACAACACTAGTCCCAGCACTGAGCCTTATGGAACACCGCTCGTCATTACCCTTGTGAACTCCCCACTCACCACAACCCTCTGTTGCCTTCCCTGAAGCCAGTTCTGTACCCATCTCACCAGCTTTGCACCTGCCCCTGTGCCTCTAACTTACTTCCCAGCCTCCCATGCGGCATCGAGTCGAATGCCTTACTGAAGTCCAGGTACAGGACATCTACTGCTTGGCCCCGTCCAATTGCATAGTTGCCCAGTCATAGAACTCCACCAGGTTGGTTTGGCAGGATCTGCCACTTACAAAGCCATGCTGTCTGCTGTCCTGTAGCCCTTTTGCCTCCAGGAGGGATACCAGCCCCTCCTTCAGGATAGTCTCCATCAGCTTACCCATGATTGATGTGAGGCTCGCCGGTCTGTAGTCCTGAGGTACACACCCTTAGTGTAGTGAGGCACTGAATAGGTCTGCCAAAGGTCCCACCAGGATCTCTGCCAGCTTCTTCAGTACCCTGGGATGGATGCCATCTGGGCCTGGTGCCTTGTCCACCCTTAGTGCCATCAAACCCTCCAGAACCCTGCCCTCCATGATTTCCCCATCCATCACCCCCTCGGTTCCTGCCCTCTCTCCCCCCCTTTGGGTATCACCCTTCTTCTCCTTGGTAAATGCTGAGCAGTAGTAATCATTTAGCACTTCTGCCTTATCACCCCCTGCTTCCACCCTGCCTCCTAATCCTTACTATATGGTCCTTACAGCTCCTTTTCTCTCTGATGCACTTGAAGAAGTCCTTTTCCCCCTTCTTAATGCCCTGCACTAGTCTGAGCTCATTAGACACCTTGGCTGCCCTTACTGCCATTGTCACCTCCTTCGATTCCTTCAGGTAATCTTCCCTGTCCTCCCCCCTCCCTGTTTTTTTGTACCTTCTAAAGGCAGCTCTTTTCCTCCTTACCTTTTCCATGACCTCCTTGCTCACCCAGATAGGTTTCTTTGCCCTAGCCTTCTTGCTCTGGGCCTTGCTGCAGGTTCTGTTGCCTCTACTATCCCCAGCTTTATGAGCTCCAACCTCTGGTTAGTGCCCATACTGCGAACATACGAACATACGAAATTTGCCAGCAGATAAAGGCCTGGGGTCTATTAAGTCTGCCTGGAATGTACAGCACCCTTATTCTGCAGCTGCCCTCCTTCCACCCTTCCCTTCATTAACCCTCCCTTGTCCTGTCCCATCCTCATTTGAAGCAGTCCACTGCTCTACTGCCATACCTTCAGGAGGTAACGCATTCACCCAGCCACCACCCTCTCTGTAAAAGTGTCTCCTCATCCCTCCTGAACCTTCGCTCCAGTCTCATATCATGGCCCTGGTGTCCCTCCCTCCCTTACTTTGAACAGCCCCTCTGTACTTGTCTTGTTTATTCCTTTCATGTATTTAAAGGTTTCAATCATGTTACCCTGTCTCCTCTCCTCCAGCGAGTACATGTTCAACTCCTTCAACCTCCTCTCGTATGGTAAGTCCCCAGCCCCTTGATCATCTTTGTGCGCTCTGCGATGCACCCCCCTCAGTAACCAATGTCCCTCTTCAGATCACGGACGCCAGTACTGAGCTGATACTCAGGTGTGGTCTAACTAATGACCTATACAGTGGCAGAATCACCTCCTCCTCCCTAGGATATACCCTTACAATACAACCCAGCATTTGTTGGCCTTTGCAGCTGCCTTCCTACATTGTGCCGAGTTGTTCATTGACCCTGTAATGAGCACACCCAGATCCTTCTCCTCCTCTGTCTGGGCTAGCTGCACTCCCCCTAGCTGGTAACTCCTCCTTGGGTTCTTCATCCCAAATGCAGCACCTTATTTTGGCATTAAAGCCCAGTTGCCAGGTGTCTGACCAGGTTTCAAGCTTTGCCAGATCATCCTGCAACCCCTGCCATCCCCCTAGGTCATCCACCACTGTGCCTACCTTGGTATCATCAGCAAACAGACTGATCTTGCTCTTAATGTCCCATGATATGTCTGCAATGAATATCCCAAACAACACTGGTCCCAACACGAGCCCTGTGGAACACCATCATCACTGCCCTTGGATGTGAGGCTCCCACCCACCACCACCCTCTGTTGCCTTCCCTGCAGCCAGTTTCCTACCCATCTCACCAGCTTTGCACCCACCCCTGTGCCTACTAACTTCCTTCCCAGCCTTCCATGTGGCACTGGGTCGAATGCCTTACTGAAGTCCAGATACAGGACATCCACTGCATAGCCCTGTCCAGTTGCCTAGTTACCCAGTCATAAAACTCGACCAGGTTGGTTTGGCAGGATCTGCCACGTATAAGCCATGCTGTCTGCTGTCCTGTAGTCCTTTGGCCTCTAGGAGGGCCACCAGCCTCTCCTTCAGGATGGTCTCCATTAGCTTACCCACTATGGATGTGAGGCTCACTGGTCTGTAGTTTCCCGGTTCTTCCTTGGGGCCACTCTTGTGCAGGGGCACCACATGAGCCATCCTCCAGTCCTGAGGTACACACCCCGAATGTAGTGAGGCATTAAATAGGTCTGCCAAAGGTCCTGCAAGGACCTCTGCCAGCTCCTTCAGTACCCTGGTGTGGATGCCATCTGGGCCTGGTGCCTTGTCCACCCTCAGTGCCTTCAAACCCTCTCGAACTCTGCTCTCTATGATTTCCCCATCTGTCACCACTTCCCACCCTGCTTCTGCCATTTCTCCCACCTTGGGTGTCACCCCCTCTTCTCTTTAGTAAATACTGAGCAGAAGTACTCATTTAGTGCTTCCGCCTTATCGCACCCTGCTTCCACCCAACCCCCCTCCTTCCTAATCCTTACTATGTGGTCCTTACAGCTCCTTTTCTCCCTGATGTACTTAAAGAAGTCCTTCTCCCCCTTCTTAATGTCTTGTGCCAGCCTGAGTTTTGTAGATGCTTTGGCTCCCCTTACGCCTTGTCACCTCCTTCGATTCTGTCAAAGTACTCCTCCTGTCCTCCCCTCCTGTTTTTCTTGTACTTCCTAAAGGGGCTCTTTCCTCCTTACCTTTTCCATGACCTCCTTGCTCAACCAGATCGGTTTCTTAGCCCTAGCCTTCTTGCTCTGGGCTTTGCAGCAGGTTTGGTTGCCTCCACTATCCCCAGCTTTATGAGCTCCCACCTCTGGTTAGTGTCCATACTAGATTGAATTCTGGCCAGGTACCCTTTTACCACTTCCCCCATCCTCCCAAAGTCGGCCCTCCTGAAGTCCAGCACTATTGTGCCAGATTCCACTCCTTCCTTGCCCATATCCAATGTGAACCATACTGAGTGGTGGTCACTCCCCGCCAGCAGTTTTTCCACCCTCAGTTCCCTCACAAACTCTCTATTTGCCAGCACGAGGTCAAGGGTATTCCCTAACTTGATTGGTTCGCTGACCATTTGCATCAGGAAGCTGACCTGGAAGGCATCCAGCAGTAGCTGCTCCCTTCTATTCCTGGTTGCTGGGGTACTCCAATCCACTCCAGGCATGTTGAAGTCCCCCACGATCACCACACTACCCTTCTCACAGGTCCTTCTGATTTGTCCTGCTAGTTCCCTAACTCTTCTGTCTGAGAGGGCAGCCTGTGCACCACTCCCATCCTAAGAGTCCTATTCTTTGAATCCTGGATTTGCATCCATAGTGACTCTGTAATACCCTCCTCCCCTTCTTCCCATACACATTTCAGTCCTTCCCTCACATATAGTGCCACCCCCCCCTTTACCAGTCACGCTGCCAGTACGAAATATCCTGTACCCTGGTATCGACAGGTCCCAGTCATTGTATTGGGTGGCCCATGTTTTGGTGATGGCCGCCATGTCCACCACCCCCCTCTACCATGAGAGTCTGTAGCTCTTCAGCTTTCTTCCCAAGGATCCTAGCATTCAGGGTGATCACCTTCCACCCCTTACCCTTCCCCTCTCCCCTCTCCCCTCCTTCCCTCCGTTACTAGCATCTCCACTAGTACTTGCCCTTTGTTACTGTTAGGGGTGGTAAGCTCATATGGCTTCCCAATCTGCAGTGTCTGCATGTCCCTTGTCCACTTGCCATCCCCTGCTTCTAGTTTAAATTCCCACTACTGTACCTCCATGTACTCCTCCATCCTCTGTTTCAAAAGTTTAGGTGATGAGGACAATGGACAAGGGCAGACAGTAGACAGACTTCAGTAAACCCTTCGACTCCATCTCACATGGACATGTAGTAAAGAAGATACATCACCTGGTGCTGGGGGACAAGCTTACAAGATGGCTGGGAGCTGGCTAAGTGTCAGAACCCAGAGGATGGTAATTAATGGAGATTTCTCTAACAACAGGGTGGTCACTAGTAGTATGCCTTAGGGATAGGTCCTGGGACCAGTTATCTTCAACATCTTCACCTGCAACCTTGGGGTAGTGACACAGGGCAAGATTGCCTCTTTACAGATGGTACCCTTTCTAACAAATCATGGGAGGAGGGCATGGCACCTGGGGACTGGAGGAGGGCGGATGTGATTCCCCTTCACAAAAGTGGGAGCAAGACAGAGGCAGGAAACTACAGACCTGTTAGTTTGACTTCAGTGGTAGGGAAAATGATAGAATCAGTTCTGAAAGAAAGAACAGTTGAGTACCTAGAGGCCAGTGGGGCAGAGGACCCAAGGCAGCATGGATTCACAGCGGGAAGGTCATGTCAGATGAATCTAATAGATTTTTTTGACTGGGTGACCAAAGTAGTAGACCAGGGAGAGGCTGTGGACATGGCCTACCTAGACTTTAGCAAGGCAGTTGACACAGTCCCACACAAAAGATTAATAAACAAGTTAGCCATCCTGGGAGTGGGTGCCAGGGTGGTAGCCTGGATAGAAAACTGGCTGGACAACAGGACACAGAGGGCAATAGTAAATGGAGTCCACTCCGAAGAAAGGGGGTTACTAGCGGGGTACCAAAGGGTTCAGTACTGGGGCTGGCCCTCTTTAATGCCTTTATAAGTGACATTACAGAGGGACTGGAAGGAAAAGTATGCCTCTTTGCAGATGACACAAGATCTGCAACAGGGTTAATACACGGGGGTGGAAAGGATGAAAAGGGACTTGGCAAGGTTGAAGGAATGGTTAAAGTATGGCAGCTTAGATTCAATGCAAAGAAGTGCAAAGTAATGGCACCTGAGAAACAAAAACCCAAGGGAAGAGTACACAATGGGGGATGGTACTAACAACAACAAAAATGGAAAGGGACCTGGGGGTAGTCATATCAGATGACCTAAAGGTTGGCAGGCAATGTGAGAAGGCGCTAAGGAGGACTTGGGGGGGATACTGGGGTGCATAGGGAGAGGCATCACCAGTAGAAAACAAGTTGTCATCCCTCTGTACAGACAGTTGGTGAGATCCCATCTGGAGTACTACCTGCAGTTCTGGAGAACCCATCTCTGCAAGGACATAGACAGGCTGGAGGCAGTCCAGAGGAGGGCAACTAAAATGGTGCAGGGTCTGCACCAGAAACCATACAAAGAGAGACTAAAGAAGCTTAACATGTATGCCCTCAAGGAAAGGAGGGAGAGTGGGGACATGATAGAAACTTTCAAGTACCTCAAGGGAATCAAAAAAGTCCAAGAGGGTAGCATCTTTCAGAAAAAGAGATGTGCAAGAACAAGGGGGCACAATTTGAAGATAGAGGGGGGACGGCTCAGGGGCAACGTGAGGAAGTATTTTTTCACAGAGTGGGCAGTGGATGCGTGGAACAGCCTCCCTGAGGAGGTTGTGGGGTCAAAAACAATGAGGTAATTTAAGGATGCATGGGACAGACCTAAGGCAGTTATAGTGGGGGGGGGTAGGAGGAAATAGGTGGTTGGTTAACTAGCATCTGCAGCTTATTCAATAGGTAGGTAAATGGGCAGACCGGGTGGACCAAGCGGTCCTTATCTGCCATCAAACTCTATGTTTCTGTGTACCAATATCAGTGGCTGGGTGGATGGTGAGGAGGAGTCAACATTATGAAAGCAGATCTGAATAGACTGAAGAGGTGTTCAAAAGTATGGCAGTTAAAATTTAATGCCAAGCAGTGCAGAAATTCAAAAGCTGAGAACAGAATGGGGTAGGTAGTAGTGAAAAGCACAACAGAGGAGATACGTGGGCAATCATTTCAGACAGTCTAAGGACAAGAGCACAGTGCAACAGAGCAGTGGTAAAGCCAAATATGATGTTGGAGTGCAGGGAGGGGATCAGCACCTGGAGAAGAGAGGTGTTTCTGCCTCTGTATAGGCCACTGGTTTGTTCTCACATGGAATACTGTGCAGTTTTGGAGATTGCCATTGAAGAAGGGCAGGGACAGAGTGGAGGCAGAGTAAAGGACATAACACAAATAATCCAGGGACAGCAGGGAAGGACTTATGAGGAGACACTAAAAGACCTAAATGTACTCACTGGAGTTCAGAAGGGAGAGAGGAGACATGATTGAGACATACAAATATTTCCATAGGGTAAATAAGTGGATAGCGGGGGATTGTCCAAACTGAGTGGAAATACAAACACCAGAAGCAACAGCATAAAACTGGTGAGGTGCAAATTTAAGAGGTATATCAGAAAGTATTTTTTCATGGAAAGGGTTTTGGAAGGGTAGTATAGGCTGCTTAAAGTGGTGGTCTGTGCAAAAACAATGAGGGATTTAAACCCAGGTGGGACAAATATATGGGCTTGATAAATACAGTGCACCCTCTATTATCCGCCACCCTCCTTATCCACCGGTCTGACTTCCTGTACCATTCTCTCTCTCCATGGAAATTCCCTCTATTATTGACCACCCTCTCTATCTTTTATTTTTATTTATTTATTCATTCTCGGATTACAATACCTCTGAGCACAGACAGCTCATTTACAAAGGTTCCATGTCAGTGGGGAGAGGAGACAAAACATACAAAGGAGGAAAAGTACAATGTTTCCAAAAACAGTAAAATAAAGTAAGCAAATATATACATCTATATGCAGTTTTAGCGTTCTAATAGGAGGAAAGCGTAGCTGAAAAGGGGAAGGATAAAAATGGGAGAGAGAAAGAAAGGTAGGAAGTGGCAGCCATAGGCCTTGTCAAGCTGGTGTGGGGGTAGATGCAGGGGTAAGAAAGGTGGGAGGTGGTAGCCATAGGCTTTGTCAAGCTGGTGTGGGAGGGTGGGGCAAGGGGTGAGGGTGCAGGGGTAAGAAATGTAGGAAGTGGCAGCCATAGACCTTGTCAAGCTGGTGTGGGAAGGGTAGGGGCGGGACAAGACCAGGGCCAGATTCACAAATTTTTACTAGGTGCAAACACAGTTTTCCCAGGGCAAATGGGGTTTTGTCCGGGCTTGGTTTTCACATTGCCCAGTTTACACCTGGGCAGAGGTGTGAGGGAACCTGCAGTACTACTCACAAAGTTAATGGTCTTTGTAAGGGCCATTTGTGAAGGCCCTCACATGGAAATGTTACCGCCGACAAAAACCTGGTGGTAATCTGTGCAACCCTAGTGTTTGGCAAAGCTACTGCACCCCCCCCCCCCCGGTTCTCTGATCGCCATATGCTATAAAATTTATCTATAGTGTAGTGGTCCTTCCCTGATCCCTGATCACCAACCCTAGGTGGAAAAAAAAATTTCCACAGTGTAGTGGTCCTTCCCCGGTCCCCAATCACTGACCCTATGTGCAAAAATAATTTACCTTAGTGTAGTGGTCCCTTCCTGGTCCCTGATCCGACCCTATGTGCAAAAATAATTTTCCACATTGTAGTGTGCCCTCCCCGGTCACACAGCACCATCCCCAAATACAGAAAACCCAAGTCCATGGTAGTCTAGGGTCCCTCCCCCTACCCCCACCCCATCCAGTGTGACCCATAATCACACTTTCCACCAATCTAATCGTGGTTCCATGCCTTCTTAATCCTTGAAACAGTGATTGCTATTATGAGTCAATATATCGTAAAAGCAAATCGATGATACATGCCAGCAGACAAACATCAAACAACTAGACTAAGTGTCTATGCAGGGTTGTGCCCCCCCACACCCCACCTCACATGAGGCTTCGTACCCTGTACCCCCTGCTTAAAAATTAACTCCAGGGGGGGTGCATGTCGGGAAGGGGGTGACACTCTGGATTTAAAAAAAAAATGGCAGCAACAGTCAGCGTCAAAATCCCCTTCCCAGTCCCCAGCCCCAAACCCAGCCAGAGCTAGCCATTCTCACCACCACACCACATGACGAGCTCAGCCGCAGCAGGCACACTATCCCCTTATAAACCCTCTTCCCTATCCATCCTCTTCCCCTTGCAATTCTCCCCTTCCAGTCACCCTCCCCTACAGTCGCCTTCACATAGGGTCGCTATCCTTGCAGGGTAGCCCATGAGGATAGTGCTGTTTATGAGTCGCTGTTTTGATGGTCGCTTATATTCAGTTGACATCCTCACTGGATACCCCCAATCAGTGATCAGCACAGCCCTCCTCACACCAATGCAGCTGGCTGACGACTGAGCCCTCATGGAGAGCGTACTGAATACAAAAGTCAGTGAGCCTTACTGTATTCAGAATGCGCTCCATGAGGGCTCTGTAATGGGCCAGATGCAGTGGTGTGAGGAGGGCTGTGGTGGTTGCTGATCACCGATTAGGATGGGGGAAGCGGTTGGTGGGTCACACTGGATGGATTGGGGAGTGGGGGTTTTCGTATTTGGGGATGGTGATTGGTGACAGGGGAGGGCACCACGACACTATGGAAAATTATTTTTGCACATAGGAATGGTGATCAGGGACTGGAGAGGGACTACTACACTATGGAAAAGTATTATTGCACATAGGAGCAGCAACTGGGGACCAAGGAGGGACCACTACACTATGGAAAATTATTTTTGCACATAGGGTCGGTGATCAGAGACCAGGGAGCTACCACTACACTATAGAAAATTATTTTTGCACATACTGTAGGGTCAGCGATCAAGGACCGGGGTGGGACCACTGCACTATAGAAAAGATTTACAGTATATAGGCACTGCAATCAGAGAACTGGGGGGGACTAGAACACCAGGGAATGTAGCTGTGTGGGGTATGGGCTGGTGGTGGGGGCCACACTTAGCCACCTGTGGGCCATGCAAATGGGCCCATAATGGGCATGCTAATGGCCAATAGCGCCTTGCATGCCCAACGGGCTCATTTGCATGGCTACTTTAGTGAATAGTGAGTTAGCTCTTCTGTTGTTGCTGGCCCATTCTCGTGGCTGACTGTGGAGGTGACACTACTGGGGTTCCTGGTGATTTTCCTGGGTTAGCGCTGCCCCTACCAGCCCCTATTTGCAGTCAGAGTGCAGATCACTATCCAACTTTGAATAGAAGGATTGCCCACCAGTTCAACAGTGGGCAGCAGATCAAACATTTGCGCAGCACTTTTCCTTTTTTAGTGAATCCCGTGGCCTGATCCCAGATCCATTCTGTGGTGGAGTTTGGGGCAGCCTCCCCTACCAGATGGGGTTAAGCTCTAGGGGAACTTTAGAGGTAAGGGTAAGTCCTGGGGATGCCAGGGTGATGGAGGGGGCTGACCAGAGAGGTAGGGACAAAAATAGCAGGAGCTACAAAATAAACACAATAGCATTATAAACATACATTACTGAGAATTATGAATAACACTTTCGGTAAAGTTTACAGCATTCAGTAATGCCATCATCAATTTGGCTTCTGCCGTCTGTGGTCAGTTATATAAAGTACTGCAAAAAGTCTAAATTACCTGTGCAATATTTTCATCATCAGAGTAAATATTACCATTGTTGTTCTTTATTTGTAAAATATTGTTTCGTTGACCTTGATTTTGTAAAAAAAAAAAAAAAAATTTCCCTGACTTATCTTGTTATAGTAAAATTTATGTTTTACTTTCATGGCATTCTGTTCTATTTCTTATTAAGCATTGATTCCTGCATTAACAGTATTCCTCTCTCCTATATGTTTGTGAAAAATCTTTTACGGCAAACTTATTCTTGATATCTTTTAATTCTGTTTTAATCGATTCCATTTTACAGTATTTCTTCTTTCTCGTTTTAACTTTATTTCAAAAGAAATAATATAGCCTCTGATAGTTGCTTTAAAAGCATCCCACAATCAATGTACAGGGGCGATATCTGTTTTATTTAGTTCCCAAAAGCATATCAATTTGTGATGCCAACTTATTAATAAAAGTATGATATAATAATAAAGCATTAAATTTCCAAGAGTATTCTCTTTCGCTTTAAAGTTGGTATACAGGAAAAAATTAACATAGAAACATATAACCTAGAAACATAGATATTGACAGCAGATAAGGACTGCTTGGCCCACCTAGTCTACCCATTTTTCCTACCAACTGTAAGGCAGCAGATCCTACTTGATCTCTAACATTACCCCCCTCCCCACTTTCCCTGCCTCTAAGGTTCCCTTATACCTATCCCATGCATTCTTGAAACCTGTTACCATGTTTGCCCCCACTACCTTCACTGGGAGGCTGTTCCAGGCATCTACCACTCTTTTTTTTTAAATTATTCTTTTTATTGTTCATATTTTAACTTATATACAGATAGGTCTACAGTTATTGCCTTATACAGTACATCGATAACTGGCACATTGTCGTCAACAGCTCTAAGGATTCAAATGCATTCCCAGTCCAATATTCAGCATTTCCCATATATTTTTCATATATTTTTCATTGCTCTCTCATAAGTATTACCCTTACATCTCTGGTCCCCACACAGCAATCCCACATATATTGCACCAAATATGCAAGTTCTAATTGCTCTTTAAGGTCTTCAAAACTTCCCCTGCTACTACTACTAGAACACTCCAGTCACTTTTTGGGTTCCAGATATTGCATGGTGTTGGGAGAGGGGAGGGGGTGCACCAGGAAGGGCCCCCACAGAGAGGGGGGATCATCCCTCCACGGTCAAACTCATGAACCACCCTTAGGGAGGAAAAAAAAAAAAGGGCTAGGGCACAAAAGTGGGATCGATCAACATATAGTATAGTTGCCAACGTACCCATTTTACAGTAAAATGTTCTCCTCGCTCATTTACACTATATGTAATCTTTTCCATGTCGTGAATTTGTCGAGTGGTGTCCCACCAGTCACGAATGGTTGGGGGATGCACTGACAGCCATAGTTTAGTTATTACTTTTTTGGCTGCTGTGATAAGCAGTGTAAGCAGATATCTTGTATTCGGGCCTCTATAGGGTTTAGGGAACATAAGGAACAAGTAAACCTCTGGCATTAACTGAAAATGTGGGTCAATAAGCTGCTGCAACTGCTCTTCCAGTTGTTTAAAAAAGCTAGAGAGCACCGGGCATGTCCAGAAGATATGTGTCAGACTGGCCTCCTGCTCTCCACACCTTCACCAGCATTCTGCTGACCTATCCTGTGAATAGTGCTTAGTTACTCTAGGCGATCTAAAATATCTTATCAAAACTTTCCAGGCGAATTCTCGCCAATGATGCGAGCTTGTGACCTTAGAGGAATAATTACATGCCAGCCGCCAGTCTGCCATAGTCAGTTGGCAACCAGACTCCACCTGCCATTGCATGCGGACATTTTCAGTGGCTCTCTCCCCCTGAGAGTCTAAAGAGTGGTAGTATGTGGATATTAAGTGTTCCCTCTTCCCCGAGTCGTTCAAAGAGATCTGACATTTAATTAATGCTGAATAGTTTTCTGGGTCTCGCGAGCTTAAAGGTAAGCTCTCTATATAATGTCGAAGTTGTAGGTAACGAAAAAAATCTCTACGTGGCAGGTGAAACTTTGTCTGAATTTCTGCAAATGACCAGGTAACTCCTTGAGTCATTATTTGAGGTAAGTATCGCTGAGCCGAAGCCGTCCCTCGCCAAATCCAAGTCTGAGTATTGGGAGAACTCCGGAAGAGCCTGTTCGGGCATAGGAGGGGCAGGCTAGATGACAATTTATGTGATTTTTTAATTACATTCCAATTTTTAAATTGCGCTGTCAACCAGGGGTTCGTGGTTGAGGAGACCCCCTCTCTCAAGTCTGGACTATATATTGCCCGGAAGTAGGGAATATCACTTATCAATGCTTTCTCTATGTCCAACCAATGTGGGCTTGAACTTCTGTTTTGTCTTGCCATTATGTACATCATAGTTATTGCTTGTTGGTGATGTTTTAGGTCTGGAAGCACAAGACCTCCATCAGTCCGGGAAAGTGCCAACACCCTAAGGTTCACCCGGGGTTTCCGCCCCGCCCAGATGAAGTTCCGAATTAGGCGATTAATCTCTTTAAAGAACCTTTGGGGTACAAAAAGGGGGATATTTTGAAACAGATATAGTGCTCTAGGGAGGATTATCATCTTAATTAGTTCTATTCGTTTCAATAAACTCAGTGGAATTACCGACCAGGTCTGTAAGTCCTGCTTCAGTTGTGTCATAAAGGGGATAATTATACTTGTAGTAATGTACTCCCTCCGGAGATATCTACGCCTAAATATTTTAACCCGTCAGGTTCCATCTACCGGAAGGGCGTCCAGTGTTGCTTGTGTGGGGTATAATTGAATGTAAGCAATTCAGTTTTAGATGAGTTTAATTTATATCGGACAAACTTCCATATTCGTCTAAGACCTGGCATACCGTTGAAATAGTCTGCTCTGGATCTTGTAGATATAGGAGGATGTTGTCCGCATAAAGGGCGATTCGGTGTTCAGTTCCCCCCAGAGAGACTCCTCTAATGTTGGGGTGCTCCCTGATGCTCTGTGCCAAAGGTTCTATGGCTACTGCAAATAATAGCGGGGACAACGAACAACCCTGACGGGTGCCTCGTTTTAATGGAAAATATTTAGAGTGGTGCCCATTGACTCTTACACAGGCCTGGGGTGAGGAATATATATTTTGCAGGACCTGAATGAGGCCTGGGGGAAAACCAAATCTATGTAGGGTGGAGTATAGGAGCGGCCATGCCACTCTGTCAAAGGCCTTCTCTGCGTCAAGACCAATGAGCACCGCTGGGGAATCTGTGTTGCTCATCTGGTTGACCAGATAAAGAGAGCGCCTGATATTATCAGTAGTAGTGCGGGCTCTCACGAAACCAGTTTGATCTTTATGTATTAGTGTAGGGAGTACTTGATCCATTGGTGAGCTAAAATGCTCATGAATATTTTATAGTCCTGATTTAATACTGATATCGGTCTATACGATGCACAGTCCTGTGGGTTCTTCCCTGGTTTGGGGATCACCGATATGGTTGCATAAGACCAAGAAACTGGGGGTGGGTCACCCTGAAGTACTGAATTAAAGACACGCAGCAGTGTGGGGAGGATTGATTGCCTAGCAGTCTTATAGAATTCTGCTCCGTATCCATCGGGACCTGGGGCTTTTGAGATTTAGAATTGGTAATAATTTGTATTATTTCAGTGGCAGTTATAGGCTGCATAAGGGCCTCTTTACTTTGGTCATTTAGGGTAGGCAGAGTAAGTGCCCCAATGTATGTTGCAATACTCTCTGGGGATGGGACTGCCTCTGGAGTGTACAATCTCTTATAGTAGGTCCGAAATGCTTCTGCTACATCGTGTGTTTTAGAGAGGGGCTGTCCCCCTACTGGGTGTCTAACATTACCAATTGTTGCTGCTTTTCTTCTTCTACGTGCTTGGTATGCGAGCAAGCATGTTGCTCGCGGCCCAACCTCATAATACCTTTGCCTCAGGAAAGCTAGGGCAATTTCGGTTTGTTGTATTGCAAGTTTATTTAGCTCTTGCTTGGTGTGCTGTATCTGAGGGAGGAGGGAGCTGTCTCCCTGCTTATGTGCTAGTTGTAGGAAATGGAGAGTTTCTTCAAGTTCGGCTCTGCGCTCTTTGCGCTGCCATTTTTTCTGCACTGAATACTTAATTATATGCCCCCTTAGGACCGCTTTTATTGTGTCCCAGTGGACCGAGAGGCTTGTGTCTGGGGTAGGGTTATCGGTCATGATCTCTGAAATCTTGTCAGGGATAAACTCCCTAAATTCTTTTGTGCGTAGGTAGAATGGGTTTAACCTCCATTGAGTGCTTTTAGGTTGGTCACCTAAATCCGATAATGTACTCATGGGGGCATGATCCGAGATAGCTATATCCCCGATCTGAGCGTTACTTACCATCTGCAGGTTTTCCACTTGCGTCAAGGCAAGATCTATCCGGGAGTACGTGTGATGTACCGAGGAGTAGTATGAGTAATTTTTTGTATGTGGATGCAACTGCCTCCAGATATCACACCACCCAATTTCTGTGACAAATCTTTTAAAGAAGCTTTGGGTCCCAGATGGTCTCTGTGGCTTCCCTTTTGTGGAGTCTAAACTTAGATTCACAAGCATATTAAAATCACCAGCCATTAATAAAACACCTTTGGTAAAGCTCACCACTCTGTCCAGCAAAGGTTTCAGCTCTTGATTGTGATGCCGGAGGAGATATCAGTTCAGCAACATGACCTCCTTATCGTTAAGCCTCCTGAGTGAGAACCAGGCAGCCTTCAGGGTCTGACCAGGTTCACTCCGGTTGGTATGGAGTGTGGGAAGGAATGATAATGGCAACCCCCTTCTTCTTCCACCTTTATATGAGGCACTCAACACCTGTCCCCTACTTAATTTAGCGAGCTTGGCATGCTCCAGTGGACTCATATGAGTCTCCTGTAGAAAAATTATATCCGATTTAGTTCTTTTAAGGTACGCCAATGTTTTGGATCTTTTTATTGGGGAGGTCAACCCATTTACATTTAGAGAGAGCAGTTTTAGTTTTGATGCATGCGACATATCGGAGGGTGAGGAAACCGGGCCCCGGGCACCCCCATCCCCCCGCTGGGTGCATCCGAAACCAAAATTTTTCATAAGACTAGTGACCAGAGTGGACTTGAGGACCTAGTAGAGAAACATATATACAAAAACACATAACTATTTCTAAAGACATATAACACCAAATACAAACATAGCTTACAGGCCAACATGGCCACAGTAACAGTGTGAAACTTTTTGGTACTTCCACCGATTCAGGTTGTACCTGGATCGATGGTAGGATCCAAGAGTCCTACCTGTGAGGTCCTCTTTTTGTCTGAGGACCGTGGGCAACTAGTACCCAAAGGGGTAAGGGTAGTTGGGTTTGGTGACTTTAGTCACAAGGAACAAGCTATAGGCTCCCCAAAGAATATTCATGTAAAAGGACCCTCTTCCTAGTGGAGGAAGTCGGGGGCCGCCACGACCCATAAATGCTGCATAGCGGCCACCAACCCCCCCCACCGGAATTCCAGTGGTTCAGACCGAGGCATCCTAAGTTGTCATAGCAATCACAGGTCCCCCCCTATTACCAAATGTTCTTGGAGCCCCGTTTACTCTGTGGGATCAATGTTCAAAGCTTTCCTGGGGGTAATATTAATGCCTTCCAGGGCTAGCAGTTCCACTTCTAAGTGGGGGATCCAGTCCTCCGAGTATTACCTATTAGGTAGGCAGGGACACGGTGGGTCCCATACACCACCATACCCCTATCCCAGCCACAACCCCGTAGTCGTAAGTACGCTTTATTTGATAATTGCTTCTCCCTCTACCACCTGGATGGGAGGGTAGCCCCTCAGGGGACAGAGCAGACCGTAATATTGCCATGCCTCCATATTGAAATGAAGTCATTTAGCCTGCATATCAGCTTCGTCTCACTATCCTCCAGTTGGGGCACCAATCTCCAAGTCCCATCCACCTGATTGCGGGGGACCACCCTATTTATCTGTTGTCCTCCCCCCCATCCACCCCACCCACCAGGCATCCCCCATTATTTGGTAATGATGCCTAGGACTGGGGGCCCCGACCACAGCCACTCACGCGATCCCTCTTCCCCGCACCCCAGCCACATCTGGGAAGGTCTAGGGAAGCGGGTCAACCCGGGTTTAGTGGCGAATACTGTCCCCCAGTCCAAAACTCAGCCCGGGCATATCCTTACCTGCCACCACCACTCCCCAGCAGGCAAGAATTCACGGTCCCCAGGCCATGACTCATTTACTCTCAGTATACCCTTTCCCCTTCCCCCTCCCACCACCCGTTCCAAAAACCTGAGTCCCTAGGTCCATAGGCCTTATCTTCACTGTAGCAGTACTGTATGAAGTCTGCCTGGTCCAACACTGGCTGAGGTGGATCGGGCCCCCCTTCCGGACATAGTCACAGACTTGCAGGCACCGACCCTCCACCCCGTCCGCCCGTGGGGCCGCTTCAGATCAGCTGGCAGACCCAGAGCCGGGGAGTGCAACCCTCTCGTCTACTGCTATGTCCGGGCGGTTGACGGGCATCGGATCACAGTAGGCTTCCGTCTATCCACCCGGCCCCCACCCCCGACCCTCTCAATACATCATATTGGTTCTGCTGGTCCCCCGAGAACAACCAAAGACAGAGGGATGGGGAGAATAAGGAAATAAGAAGGGAGAAGGGAAGAGGTGACCTCCAGCAAGGGGGAGAGAAAAAAAAAAAAGGGAGGGACAAAGTGTAACATTAAATGAACTTGCTAGTCTGAGGGGCCATCAGCCCAGGCACTCGAGAGGAAAGTTCCATTCATAGACCGACCAAGTCCTCAGGTTAGTGCGGCATCCTTCCCTTGATCAGGGTCTGAAAGTTCCTGTGAGTCAGCTCTCAGTGCCTTAACAACCGTCTGCATTACTTCAGCTCCCTGTTTTCTCTCCTCGCCTCTCTTTGTTCCACTGACCAGACTTTTTGTGCCAGTCTTGCTGCGAGTGGGGTTCTGCTGTTGATATTCTGCCCTTGAACCTCTATCTTCCTGGACTGTAACTCTGTCTTCGCCTCCATGGCAGACTCAAAAACCTTCGGGCCTTCCTTAAAATAGATCAGCAGTTTCGCCGGGTATAAGGAGCGGAATCACACCCCTGCACCTTTAAGTGCTTTCATAACCGGAAAAAACATCTTCCGACAAGACATCACTTCTGGTGCGAAGTCGTTTTCAAAGAAAAGCCTGCTGTTCCCAAACAAGACCTTTCCCTGCTTCCATGCAGTATGCAGCACTGTTTCCTTTTCCTGATATCGGAGGAACTTAATGAGTATGGATCTTGGTCTGGCACCAGCTGGTGGTTTTGGGCCCAGGGAACGATGGACACACTCTATTTCCAGCGTGATATCGCTGGGTAAGGTGAGGGTTTCTCTCAACAATTTTTGCATGTATGGGATAAACTCTGCCAGTTCAGTGCCCTCCGGGAGCCCCGATAGGCGTATATTGTTCCGTCGACTTCTGCACTCTGCATCCTCCACTCGTTGTTGTAAGGCCGAGACCTGGGAGTACAGTTGGGAGAGGGCCCTCTCGGCTTCATCCACCCTCTGGTCCATCTTTGTAAGCTGTTCTTCGGCATCCTTCTGCCGTTTCTCCAGTTTTTTCAGGTCGGTCCTCAGCCCTGTCACCGTAGATCTCATCTCTTTTCTAAAGTCTCAGATCTCAGCAAGCATCTGGGCCATCTGCCGTTGCAATATTGAGTTGGGGACCTGATTGGACTGAGTTGCACCGCGGCGGGAGGTCGAGGAGGCCCTCGAGTCCCCACTGTCTGAATCCTCCGGTTGCAATCTAACGGAATCCGCGTGTATTGGAAACTCTGTTTTTTCGGTTCCTTTCCTTTTCGGCATTATCCCCCTCTTATTCACTCTAGCTATCTTAGTTTTGCTTTTCTCTTCTGTAGTTTTGAGGGTTTTTTATTCACTTCTAAGGGGAGCCTCGCTCTTCGGGTTGTTCACATCCTCATGACGTCACCGGAAGTCCAGGCATCTACCACTCTTTCAGTGAAGAAGTACTTCCTCACATCTCCCCTGAGTACCCCCCCCCCCAGCTTCATAGAATTCATTTTGTACAATGAGTACCAGCCTTGCAGCACCTTACAAAATCCAGCTACCCTGGCCTCCATCTCATGACAGTGTAGGGACGGAGACAGCATGAAGAATCGTTGCTGCACTCCCCCACACACACACACACACACACTCAGTGGAGGGGGATGAGGAAACAGTAAATGCCCCTGTGTCTATAAACCCACACTTTCCCAATAGAAGTATATTTTCTGTGGCTGGGGGCAAAGGTTTGTAGTGCTCTGTAAATACCGTCCCCCACTATAGGGAGACAGGACAGGTTTCAGCATTTTGTAGTTTTTGGGAGCTAACAGGTCCAAATCTGTCTGTCCCCAGAATCAGGGTCAAAGGAAACAGCCATAGGTCCAGGTTTGGCTGAGCACGATGTATCTCCTCAATCAACCTCCTTTTCATACCACAAGCCCCTCCAGGTTTCCACTCCCTTTGCCTGGCACCCCCCCCACCAGCTCAGTTCCAGATCTGTCTATGAAGAGTAAGTGCCCTTTCAGCCACTTTCTATCATCGATATAGAAATCCACTTTGTTTGTACTGATACTACATTATTAACTAAATTTATTGAGATCATGAAATAGTTCAATCTAGGCAACATTCCAAATTTCTTAGAATAATATGTGTATTCATTTAATGTTGGATTTTGTATCCTCCAGATGTCCACTAATGAGTTGTTTTTACAAAACTGATTTATTAAATATGAATTTCTTCTAGCATCCCTTTTAGGAGTCAATGACTTACATAACCCATTAAAGAATTTAAATCCTTGTCTATAAGCAGTATAGCATGGTTAAAAACACTGAGCTGCAAACCTGGAGAACTGGGTTTGAGTCCCAGAGCTACCACTTCTATACTGAGTGACTATGAGCAAGTCACGTAACTTCCCTGTACTCCCATGAGGCACTTGGAAACAGGCCTCAACTTTGAGTGTCTTTCATGCCCCTAAACTGTAAAATAAAATAAAGCAATATAGTATTACCCCTAATTGAACTAGAGCCTGGGTTAAGTCAACTAAACAAATCAGTGAATGCCAAGAAAGGGGCATACAGTGAACCCAAAATTATATTTTTCTGATTTAAAGAGCTCTTAATATTATATGTCCCTCTTTATCCCCATAAGTTGGATGACTAATAAAGTTAACACCCTTTTTTCAACAATCAGCATAACCTCATACTGTTATTTTTATTACCATTAGAATAGGAAATGCTGCCAGTCCATCCATACTTAATTTTTTTTTTTTTTTTAGTTGTTTAACCAGGAGTAGCATACTAAGCTGAAAGCTTTCTCACAGGAGCAACCAGAGAGCACAGGGAAGTTAAGTGACTTGCTCAGGGTCACACAGTATGCAAGTGGAAGCTGTGGGATTCAAACCCAGGTCTGGTCTGCTGGATGTCACCAAATGTGCAGCTCAGAGCCTTAAACCACTGCACTATACTGCTGCCCTTACTTTTTACTTATAACATCTTCCAATAAATGAGTTTCTTGTAACATTAATATTTGAATGGCTTTTTTTCTTAGCCCTCAGTAATACTTTGTTACATTTCGAGAGTGAGTTCAGTCCATTTATGTTCCATAACGCGAAAAGTATGCTACTATATTTACTGAAATATGACATAAGTGCGTAACATCTCAGTACATGACTCCACCTAAGATATTAATGGTAACTTCCAACACAGATCGACCCTTCTGACCCATCACTACCCAACTCCTCATCCTCCTCCAGCCAAGCTCCACATTGAACCGTCCATCCTCATTATAATCCAAAGGCCCAAAGACAATGAAAAATATAAGTACAAAAGTAAATATATAAAGAAAAATACACTTATAACTACAAGAAAAAAAACAGAAAATTAAACGTTTGGCCCTCTGTATCTTTGAACCATGCCTAACTCTGGCTAGATATTATTTATGCAACTGGTGCATGCTACCTTGATGCTCCATCTAACCTTCAGATTTAGTGGAGAGAAACATTTCATCTCAGGTTATACGAACTTTAAACATGATCTACAATTTAGGAAGTATCTTAAATATATACATAAACCCTTAAATCTTTGATTTTAACAACAGCTGACCCTCCTTCCGCCCCCTTAAACAGTAGCCAAAACCATTTTCATTGATTTATCTCATGGAAACTCTGAAGCCAGACAGTTTATTAATTATCCAAACGACAACAGAAAACAAACAAACAACAACAACATTTGTGGAAGTCTTATACAGAAATCTTGTTCTGCTTCTTCTCTGGTCTTATAAATTAATGTCTGCCCATGAATCACTACTTTCAATTCAGGTGGCATAATCATCATGGCCCAATGTCCAGCTTCCCAAATCTTTTTCCTCAAAAAGTTAGACCTTCCTTTCTTCCAATACCTCAAATGGTAGATTCTGATAGACAGAAACAACTGTACCCCCTCAAAGCCACCTTTTTTTAAAAATGTTTTATAGAGCTTGAATAATTAGGTATTTATCTTGGAACCTCATAAATTTCAAAAATATGTGTCTTGGAGGTACATTTTGACCTTCTCACTGCCATGCCACCTAATGAATTATATCAATTTCCAAATCAGATTTCATAGCCCCTTCTTCCAGAATGGCTTTAAAGACCTCTGAAGCAATTTCCCTTAATGGCAGTATGACAGTGTCTGATCCCAATATACTGAGACTCATACAGTACTAATCGAATATTCTTCCTCCTTGAGTGAGTTTTGAAATCCATTATTTTTGTATACATCTCAGATTCTTTTAATTCAGATTGCTTTCCTGTTCTTGTCAGTATCACATTTTCACCTTCCAGTTGCCCACTTCTCGCTGCTGCTTCGGTTACTCTGGTGGTATTCTCTCAGCTATTTTTTGGACTTCTTCCACTTTTGATTTGACTTTATCTAACTCTATTGTCATCATTTCTAAATTAAACAATATTTTCTTTATTTCACCCATTTCTTTCAACAGTTTTTGTTTTGCCCAACTGGAAGGAACATCTGAATCATCACTGTGTTGAGAATTAGGTCTCGATTTAGTCACTGATACTGAATCAGAATCTGAGAAGGGAGCACTTGTATGGGCACCTAAAGTTTTTACTAATGGAGAAATTGACTGTGCTTGCTTGAGTAATGGAACATTTTGGCAATTTGCCTCTTGGTCCTTTTCATTTCCTTGGGGGCCATCTATAGCTGTGGGTTGTTTCTTGACCTCTGAACTGACTTCGCGTACAGCCTCAGATGTAGCAGATATTTCCTTTTTTCCCAGTTTCTTTCTCAGCACTGATAACATCACTCATTGATGATACATTATTTTGTTTTGACTGTTCTGGTTTCTTCACCTCAGAGACTTTCATTATCATCTGTGTTTGCTCTCTCATCCAGGAGTCCATTGAAAACTGTATACAGGCCACACCAGTTACTTCAATTAATTTTGTGTTCTTAATAGTAATTGGTTGGACTGCTTGAACATCTATTGCCCCTTGGACTGCTTGGACAACAGGCAGCAGACTTAACACTGGAGGAAGACAAGTTAAACCAGACTTAATAATATTCACATTGGCTTCCTGAGAAACAGAATTAATTTTCAGATTTTGCTTTATCATTGTTGTACTTGCATTAACCCTACCTCAGGCAAATTTCTGCTCAGGCTCTTCATAATCCATGTTATGACTTTTTCCACTTAATCCTATTTGCAGAATTCACTGTATTCATTGAAAGCTTTTATTTTTCTTTGTAGCACTCTTTTTCTGACCTTCTAAGCAACCGTTAAGTGGATGTGGTGCTGCAGTTCTGCGGATAATTCTCTGTTCAGACACTGAACCAAGATGATGGACTGCAAAAAAATCTATTGTTAAGTTAAAAAAAAACGATCCTTTAATCTACTTTTTAAATTTTGAAGCCGTACTTCTTGCTTTGATCAGTTCAAATTATAACATAAACTCTTGTATTTTTAAAACTCATAATCCAATGTTCAGTCTCAACTGACACAACCCCACATTTATGGTTACGGGCAGTTTATACTTTAGCAGCTAGTGTACTTGGTGAGAGCTTGGTGACAGTTATGATCTCAAAACTAAGTACACTTTGTTGAAACACTGTAAAAGCAACCCTTTACTCTGATCTCCTGCTTTCAAACCTTCATAATCTCATTTACCCAAAGTTTACTGTGTAGACTTTTTATTATGAATGTCTGCAGTAAACAACTAAGAAAATGAAAAGATGTTACTTGTAATCAGCAGAGAACAGATATATAAAATTTAGCCCCCAAGAATGACTTGTCAGGTTCTTAGCTTGTCAGTTAACCAGTTTGTCAAGTTTAAAGAAGTTCACATCAGTTTCTCAGAGTGGCTTCTCCCAGCAACATTTCAGATCCCAAGAATAGGTCACAGAGGCTCCCCCAGTGGCTTTGTTGATGTTTTTTTTTGCTTTTTTCCCCCGATTCCTTTTCCCTCCAGTCACGGATCCAGGAGCCTCTCTCAGGCATCCAACCTTTGTCCTGTCCTGCCTGAAGTACCCCCAACCGAATCTTCCTCTCCTCAGCCCCCGTCTCACAGCTGGCACCCCCAGCTCAACCCCTCCAGGGTGGGGCTGCCCCTCCTGCCTTGGGCGCTCTTCAATTTGTAGACTCCAGCTGCAGATGTGGGCCTCTGGGTGGAGCGTCTGCGAAGGCCTGATGAGTTGGACCCGGTCTTGGACATGGGGATTGGTGCCATCACCTACCCCTGGAACCGGGGTTTTTCCTATGTTCTGTTTCACCCGCCCCTATTCCTGCGTGCGCACCCCCCCAACACTATGGTGCACAGCAACCCTGCCAGCATCAGGCACGCTATTACATGCAGCCCCCCAGTCTCCACCAGGGGCCGCCAGAGCGCCGAGCTCCCCAATGCCATCCTCTGAGACAGGAGAGCAGCCCAGTGGGCGCTCAAGCCAGTCCCTCCCCTGCCGAGCCCCAGCACCCAAGCTCACTCCCAAACTTGGGTCACCGGCGTGGCTCGAGGTGTGGTGTCCAGCGCCTCAACCCTCAGCACCACTGGGCCGGCTGCTTTGTCGATGTTGATGGCTGTTCAGAACAACTTTTGACAATACTGTACATCACAACGGCTTCAGATAAACCTCACACTCAAGGCTTTTCACAATGACATCTTGCCGCAGCTTTACTCAAGCTGCGTACTCATTGGCAGATCTTGTTAATTTCAGATAGTAGCACACCAGGCTTCTTCATATTTTACCACTTCTAGATGACTCACAGCAACTTTATAACGGCTGTACACATCGACTTCTCAAAACGGCTCTTCAATTTTAACTTAATTTTACCACAACTTTATGCATCAGTTTGTGTATATTTTTTGGTGAGAGCACGCCTTATTTCTCATTAGTTTTTGCTGTTTCTCATCGGCACATAATAGCTTCAACAGCAACTTCTCAACAGCAGCATTATTTGCCATACAGTGACATTCACAGGAGCATTTTCATGAGGAGCTCTCTGCACCAGCAAACACAACCAGGTACATACTACAACCAGAAGTCATCATCACTACCACTCCCAATGGAGCCATGTAACATGCAGTGTTATGCACAGATGTGTATTATACAGTATGTATGTTGCTCACACTTTTTTCTCCCCACCTCAGACTTGTACCATTGACCAACTTGTGGGCCCAGTAGAAAATGTCCTTATTCAGTCCACTGACATCTCTCTGGAAGTCTAATGGTCCCCCCTTCCCTCACCCCAATGTAAAATCTTCCCTGGTAGTCTAGTGGATCCCCCCTTACTCCAGTTCCTCTCTTTTATCTTCTGATGCACTCGTTCATCTCAATTTTCCATCCCCCACTGACATCAAAGGGTCCAGCTGCACTTTTGCAATGCCCCTACTGCCTGCATGTAACAGTAATACAGGCACGGGGCATCACAAAAGTGCAACATTCTCAGCAGATGGTAAAATGCTTCTGAACATGGTACTGCATAACATTAGCATGGTGACCTCACTCCCTTCCATGCACAAGCACACTTTGAAATGTGATGCTGTAGAAAGGAATAATGACCTATTTTGCTATAGCTTGATAGTCACAACCAAGGGACTGCACAACATTGGAGGCATGGTTTTGCACCAGTCCCTCATGACTGATAATTTGGCACAATAATGTTCTATTACCCAATACCTTGCTAATAACTGCTCTACACACTGCTTTTTTTTTTTTTGTCTTTGGTAACCGGGTAAGGCCCACTAGGCTCAAGTATCTATTTTCAGGGGCGACCTGGGAGCACTGGGCGGTTAAATGACTTGCTCAGAGTCACACTGTATGCAAGTGGAGGTTATGAGAATCAAACTCAGGTCTGGTCTGCTGGATGTACCAGGCTCATTCACACCTTGTTCCTCTAACCTCTAGGCTATACTGCCAGCTCACACTGTGCTTGCAAATACAGGGGTTAGTACAGTATGTAGACTTTAAGATAGTAATCACTTTCTGTACTCTGTATATATTGCTGTCTGAGTTCTTTATGAACTTGTATTAAATGGAACTTGTATCGAACACTTAGGAATATAATCATTATCTTTAATTTGTGTCAACTCCTTTTAATTGTGAGTGTTTTACCTAATGTGGGCTATCCTGGTGTGCACAATTTTTTAATTTCTAAAATAAATAAATTGTATTCATGAATAGAAACACAGAAACATAGAAAGTGACTGTAGAAGGAGACTATGCAGTCCATCTAGTCTGCCCATAGGCCTACCCCCCTCCCTTAACTGCTAGTCAGTATGGTGGTGCCTTTGTACCTGTCCCAAGCGTTCTTGAAACCTACCACTGTTTCTGCCCCCACCACTACTTGAGGAAGGCTGTTCCATGCATCCACCATCCTCTCTGGAAAGAAAAATGTGTGTGTGTGTGTGTGTGACCTCTGAATTTGCCCCCCCCCCATGGATGACTTCCTTTTTTCTGCTGGTGATCCCCTGCCTATGCAGCCCAATATGCCATTTGCCCGTAGTGCTGCTTTCTCACACTGTTTGGGCATCTTTAGGTCATCCGTTATAATTATTCCCAGATCCCTTTCCTGTTTGGAACATTCCAGTTGTACTCCTCCCGGGGTAGCACCCATGTAGAGCACTGATTATCGAGTGCTACACTTTTGAACGACTGAATAATAGTGCTCTACAAGAGAGCGAGTGGTGCAATACATTGCTATATCCTGTATAGCGAGTATAGCAAGGAGCTGTACTCACTACTACAGGATATAGGATCCTGCATGGCCAATTCCTGCCGAGCTGCTCTCATAGCACAGTGGTGTACACCACCACTTGCGATGCGAGCAGACCCGGGTTCAGCTATGGGTAGAATCATTTTGTTTGCCACAGAATCCAGTAACTTGCCCCGTGGTCCGCACCACTCTTGGAGTTGATTATTTAAGTTTGGGGGTGTGTGGGGGCACAGTCCCCCACATAAAAATGTGTTTTTTGTGTGCTTTATTAAAGTATTGTAGTGACCATCGCTATTTGCGACGGTCGGTACAATATCCATCGCCCTTTTGACTATGGGCTCATATTTGCTCGCTTTATGTGATAGGCGGTATTTCAGACTCACCTTTATCACATAAAACCCCTCCCGGGTAGTAGTCCTTTCCTGGGCTGGCCCTTTCTAGATGTTGCTGTCTGAGAATTTTATCTTATGCTAATGTTTTAAATAAATAAACCTAAGAGGCCCAGGTGACAAAGTCTTAACCTACAAACGGTTTATATGAATTAGTATTGAAGTATGTTAAGGTCAGTATAAATACTGTATCTATTGACCTGAGTGACACATATTGACTGAGGAGAAGTAAAGTCAATAGTTATCTTAAGGGTTAATAATTTCTAGAGATGACAAAAGAAAAAAAATAAACAAACAGAAGGTAATGGACCTAATAGAGAAATATATTAACACATTTTTAAACCGTATTCAACACAATTCCTTTCTTTAAAAGTGGATGGTATTTTCTATTCAGTTTTATGACTTTTGTGAATAATAATGTTATTCAAGAAATAATGACATTTTGAAAGTTTAGAAATAAATTATCATTGAGTAGTCTTGTTTTGCTGATGCCCACTAATATTTACAGTAAGTACATCTTTGGATTTTGACTTTCATTTGATCTTTTGTCCTGTTGCTGTCAAAATATTGATTTTCCTTATAACTGTTGTCTTACTGAAATCTGCTGAAATAATTGCAGAGAATTTGGCCCTTTTGCCAAACTTTCAATCTTTGTAAACCGGCAAAATTACTGTTGTTCAGCAGCAACATTACCGTGGCATTATACAGTAGCTGGGCTGTCAGAGACTGTGGAATGGAATGACTACTTGGGCTAGGAGGACAAATATGCAACAGGCCACTGTACTTTTCCAAAAGTAACTTTTAACTGTACATGCAGCCAAGGGAAAATATTTTGCATTATACCAGAAGACTGATGATCAGTGACTGAAAGATTGTAAATGTAGGAATGCAAGGTTCAGCCATGAGCTGCTATAGTGTTGGTGACTAAAAAGCAAACCACTTTACACTGCCTCTCTGGCACAGTGCAAAAGAAGTGACCTTATAGGAGAACTATAGCCAAAATTTGCAGAACCATATGTTGTGCTGAGTGTTTTGATTTGTGAGCGAGAGTGTGTGTGTGTGTGTGTATACTAGTTTTATGGCCCCGGGATCTCCATGTTTAATTTTTTTTTTATTTCTGTTCTTTTTCCTACAATATCTCCCATTCTGTGTGACAGTGATGCTTTCAGGACCATGGATTCAGTGAGTGATAGGGGCTGAAGCAGCAATCTGCCGTTAGGAGCCCAGGGCCCAATATATAAAAGTTTGTGTGGGCACTAATGGGTCTTTGCCCATGCAAACCAGGGTTTACACTAGATCCCCATATTCAAAAGGGGTTTTTGCACAGGCAAAGAGGGTTAGCACTTGCACAAAACATAATGTACGCGTGTGGGCAAGGGAAGGGGCATAGTCATGAATGTGCTTGCTACCCCATATTCAGTGGCTTAGCGCTGCACAAAAAGGCTTAGCATGGTCCTTTTGTGAAGCCCAAATACCACTAAAGAAAGCCACTACTTAACTCCAGGCAACTCTAGCAACTGCTGGAGGTAATGCAGCCACCAAGCAGGTTGACCGCTGAGGGGGAACAACCACCACCCTTCTGGTCCCTAGCACTCCCTGTCGATTGCTGGCCTGTTATGTAGAAAATAATGTTCCTGGTGGTAGTGGTGTCCCCTCTCCCTCTGATCCCCAGCCCCACCATATATAATATCATCCCTGGTGGCATCGGTGCCCCTGTTGATAGCTAGCCCCACTGTAAACAGTTTTATCCTTGGTGGTAGTGGTTCCCCGATCTCAGCCTGGCAGTACAAAAACCTCCCTGGCATCCAGTGGTTTCCCCTGTGGCACCAGGCATACCCCCCACTCACAGTAGCATATCTGCAGTGCCTTGAGGCATCTGGCGACCAGCACAGCCCTCCTCACACCTCCTTAGCTGGCTGGCCACATGTACAGGCAGGAGCCACCTCTTATTTATAGGGCAGGGCATGTCACCCTATCCTATGAATAAGAGGTGTACTCCTTCTGTACATATGGTGGCCAGCTGAGGAGGTGTGAGGAGGGCTGTGCCAGTTGCTGTATGCTCCTGTGGCACTGCAACTAATGCTATGGTGAGTGTGTGTGGGGGGGGGAGGGTATGCCTGGTGCCATGGGAGGGAGCCACTGGATGCCAGGGATTTTTTTTTTGTACTGCTGGGCTGGTGATTGGAGTGGGAGGGGAACACCACCACCATCAGGGATAAAACTATTTACCGTGGGGCTAGTGATTGGAGGGAGGGGGGGACAACACTGCCACCAGGAATGATACTATATACAGTGGTGCCAGTGATCAGAGGGGGGAACACCACCACCACCAGGAATGATACTATATATGGTAGTGCTGGTGATTGGGGGAGGGCACCACTAACCCCAGGGATTAAACTATTTTATGGTAGTGCTAGTGATTGGGGGGAGGAGGACACCACTGCCAAGGGATGATACTACATATGGTGGGGCCGGTGATTGGAGGGCACTACCACCAGGGATGATACTATATATGGTGTGACTGGTGATTGGGGGGGAGGAAACTACTACCACCAGGGATGATACAATATATGGCAGGGCTAGTGACTGGAGGGAGGAAGGACTGCCACCACCACTACGAAGGATCATACTATATATGGTGCTGCTGGTGAGCATAGGGAGGGGGGACCACTACGACCAGGGAAGATACTATACATGGCAAGGCTAGTGATCAGAGGGGGGGAGATTACCACAAGGGATAATACTGTATATGGTGGGGTTGGTGATCGGAGGGAGGGTGGAACAATAGCATGAGGGATGATAATATGTACGACAGGGCTAGCGATCAGAAAGGGGGACACCACTACAACCAGGCAATACTATATATGACAGGGATGATGACTGGGGGGGACCACTAGCACCAAGGATATGTACATGTCTGGGACCGGGCAATTGGGGGTCGGCACCACACTAAACTGCCTTGTTACCCATGCAAATGAGCCCATAATGGGCATGCAAATGGCCCTTTAGTGCCTTGCATGCCCAATGGTGTCATTTTCATGTGTCCCTTTGAATATTGCAACTAGTACTCCAGCGCCATCCATTCTGGCACTGCACTTTGGGAGCCCTGTTGGGGCAGCACAACATGGCTTAGCACTGGGCTGACATGGCCCAATATTCAATCAAATAGCGCCGGCGTGCTATTTTTTTTTTTTTTTTATAATTCATTTCATTCTTTATTTTTTGAGTTTGAAACTCTACAGGCAGCATGTCACTGTATAAATAATATATAGTCAGTATCTTCAGGAAATTTCTTGTACAGGCAATGGTAGCAATAAAAATAAAAATGACAGTGTGCTATTCAACTGAATATAGCATCTTTGGGCACCAAGGCAAGCACAAGGTGCAGTGCACATTTTTGCACTCCACTTTGCACATATTTGAATATCAGGCTCCTATTGTTCTGTTCTCAAATAAATAACTCTTCCTAATCCAATCTTTTTGTTTTCTAGGTATGCGTCTAGGTCTAGCTAACAGGAGTAAATGTTCATTTTATCAAACTACACACAGCAATAAAATGCACACAAATCACCACAGGTCATCAGTGCTGTAATTGTTAAAGCAACTTGCTGTTTCCTTACAGAAAAGCTCATTCAATTATCCCCCAGGTGTTTGCTAAACTGCAAATGTAGCCTTTAGTGTTCACTGGATAAACTCACAGCTGTACTGCTATAAACTTGACTCCAAACTAGTACTTGCTGAATCTAGGGTTATAAAGGTATCACTGTCACATGAGACAGATCAGTTAGGAGGCATTGTAGGAAAAAGAAGAGCAGCAAAAAATCAAACACCAGGATCCCCAGTGTTCATAAAATTAGTACAGAGAAAGTAGGCAAATTCAGGAAAAAAATAAATAAAATCTCCTCACAGCAAACAAAGGGAAAAACACACTAGGACTACACCCTCAAATCAAAACTGTCTGCATAACATGTTTTTGCAAATGTTGCCTGCAGTTCTCCTTTAAGGAGATTTCATGCCCATGCAGTCCAGGGTATCTCAGAGGTAAGACTGCTACCTGGGATGTACTATGACTAATTTACAGAGGCTGTAGTATAATTAGTGTGCCTGTGCTCTGAGCTGAATCTTGCAGGATACTGATAGACCTGGTCATGGGCAGCGGGTCAGCTAATTAGGCAAGAACTACCTGAAGGAGGCAGCAAGCTAAACCAGTCAAGGGCTCTCAAATGCTATGTGTGTCTGAGAATGATCTCTTTACAGCTTGTTTTGGATAGTTTTGTGATGCCTACACCATCGTGGGAGCTAAAGGGGCAAGACCCTGTAACTCATTGCACTTAACTCTGTGCAGGTTATGTTTATGAATCCTGCTAGTCTGGTACTGTTCCTAAATCTGTATGTTCATATGTCCATATGAAACAATAGAGCCTGGCAGTATAGCCTACAAGTTAGAGTAATGAGCTGTGAATGAGTTTGATACATCTAGTAGACCTGGGTTGATTTCCACAACCTCCACTTGCATACTGTATGACCCTTAACAAGTCAATTAATCTCTCAGTACTCCTGAATCACCCCTAAAAACAGGAATTTGCCTAGTCGGCATTAACCAGTTACCAAAGAATAAAAAATTCCAGGGCTACATAAACATTTGTACCTGAGCAGTCAAAATCAAAGCTTAATTACACTTACACAATCCTTTTAGAAATCATATTTATTTTACATATGATCACAAGATGTAATTACACTGTTATATCCTATTACTTTGACTTTCCAGTGGAAGTTTGATAATGGTTCTAATTTAGGAGAGACGCCACGTATTTAAAAACCACAAAGACTTCTGGTGTCAACAGCCTGATGAGCCACTAGAAACTGCGTACCGCCAGCCCCCGTGATTAAAACTCCACAAAATGGGTCGTTTCATCTTTCATATTCCCTATAATGGCTTCAGGCAGTGAGATAGGAAACTGATGCAGATAGGAGACTGATGGACAAAGTAGACTTAATGAAGGTGGATAGCAGGGGATTCAGTCCTAATGGCAGTGTGCATAGTAGGAGTCCCTCCCCAGCTAACCCTATAGGCCCTGATGGAGACACAGACGCCAAGGTTGAATGTCTGATCCATTCTCAGCTTGAAACTCTGCTGGCCCAAATTTGGAGCTTCTATAGTGAAAACCAATAAGAATTTAAGAGTCTGAATTCAAAACTGAATACAGTAGAGAAACGTGCGAGAGAGGTGGAGGCTCGGGTAAGCAGAGTGGAAGATGGTGCCCTGCAACTCCATACAGCCACTGAATTTCTGCTGGACCAGACTGCTGAGTTGAGAGAGAAATGTCAGGCCCTGGAAATGAAGTCCTGTGGGATAATGTTAGTGTAGATCTCATTGAAGATTTGGAGACAGGATGGAAGACAGCATTTCTGGAGGATCTGTTGAAAAATGTACTGGCACTCTGTTCCACCTTCAACTTTAGAACTGAGCACACCCACAAAGACTTAACTCCAAAACTAACAGACTCTAATGTAAGACCTTACTCAAGTTATAAAGACAAAGAAGATATTCTAAACATAGCACGGTGTCATCAGGATGTCTCTTACAATGGATCTTAGCTGTTTTTGATCAGTTCTACTCCCCCCAACATTTTAAGAAGACTGAGGTATTGAGAACTTTAAAAGTTCACCAGATTCATTTTCCAACTCTCTACCCAGCAACATTGAGGGTGTTTTGGGAGTCAGGGACAATGTTGTATACTACACTGGAGAAGGCACTTCAGGTGGTCACAAATAAAGGTTGATTGGTACAGCAAAGACAGAAAGAGCAGCCTACTCCACTTCTCCTTGAGCACAGACCAAGTATTCAGGCACTCCAACTGTGGGGCTGAAGCGCTGGGGACAAGCTATCTTCCATGTTAAGTGTCGGGACCTGAATTTGAATTAAATTCTTTTGCATTACAACCTACCGGAGTTTCTGAATTATTTCTGTCACCTGGAGTGCCTGACTACTTGGGTTGTGCTTTTGAACTATGAGGGTGTGCCCCCTCATGTTAGGCACTTGAAGAGTCTTTCCAGAGATGCACCTACTGACTGTGTTTCACTTCCTCTCAGTCAGATTTTCGCACTGGCCAGCTACACCACTATAAGCTGTAGGCAAGAAGGCAGCTGTCACCACTATGTAGGATATCCTACAATCCTTTGGAGCAGAGTAAATAACAGGATCCCAGCAGCCCTCATTGTCTCCATGAAGGACTTGTAGCGAGATAGTTCCATTTTCTCATAATTGGCTCACTGCCCTAGTAGGCTTGTTTCTGGCCTTGAAATTCTCAGACTGCATCCTGCCAGACCACAGCACAACTGGGAATTTCTACAGTTAGAGTTTACTGTAAGCTCTTCTTATTAATGGGTTTTGGAAATGTTAGCTGGACAGAGTTTATCTTGGAATGTGTTAAATTACTTTGTCATTCCTCTTAGTGGAAAGAAATGGCCGCCCTCTTGGGGGGTGCTTAGAGGGGAGGCTGTTGTGGGACCTTTCCCTTGGGGTCATGGGAGATCATGGCAGTAGGGGGACCCTCAGGGGTTCCTCTTTTGAGGAGGGTGCCTTGCAGTCTTCCTTGCCTCCTGTGGACCTGAAGAATCCAACTACCACAGACTAGGGTACACACATTATAGCTATGTGACAGACCATGGAAATGGTGTGACCTAATTAATGTTTGACCTGATGCTCCTATAAGGGGCTCTCCCACCACAGCTAATCCATTAGATACAGTTCTGGACACTTGAGGGGGGCCCACTATTCCTTTGTGTCACCAATATTTGTTATTAATGCTGGGGAGGATATGAACATATAGCAGTTTCTCTCTGCCCCCACCTCAGAGAGGGGTTTCATGGACACATTTTTGCTAGCAGTCTAACTGGGGCTGCCCACGGCGATGTCATCATGTCGACATCCCCCTATATAGACGTGGGCAGCCCCACACACTCCTGTTTTTTTCCTACTGTTGACCATCACACATTGGACTCCATGGTGCACCGTTGCTTCAGTTGACTGCCTTTTTTCTCAGATTTTCCGAATTTTGTTTTTTCTCACCCTAGTTTTTATTGCTTTATTTCCTAAAGTTATTCCCCCTTTTCTTTTTGTTTATGCCCAGTTCCGACAACCTCTTCTGCAGCTGCAGACAGAAGATCTATAATAAGGACTTTCATGAGGCCGGCATCCACTGCCTCAGTGCCAGCCATGATGTCCAGGCCTGCGAGACCTGCCACAGCTTCAACCAGGCTACCTGTCATCATCAAAAGGAGCTTAAATCTTTCCTCATGGAACAGAAGGTCACCACCTTGGAGAAGGAGCTTCAGGATCAGGGCTTCTCTGCTTCCCCATCCCTGTGTTCAGGCTCCCACTCTGTCAAAGCCTGGGACAAGTCATTGGGTAAGCATCGCCGTGGGGAGAAGGACTGGTCCTCCTAGGAGCATTCTCAGTCGGCGTGCCCAGCACTCAGCTTCAACCACTTTGGGGTTGTTAACCAGACTGGCAATGACCCCCGCTGCCACCCACACCCTCTCACCTCCAGGGTCAGCCTTGGCAGCCTTGTCTACCAACACTCCTCAGCCTGGTGGTGCTTTATCATTGGTTAGCTTTTCTCTTTTCCGATGATTATTCCCACTACCTCCCTCACCCTATCTGCGACAGGGGGGACTTTGGCACTGCAGCCCGTCGGCGTTGCCGATGCTGGCCCTTCATCACCGGGGCTTTCTTCTCTACCTCTGCTGATGCATCAGCCCCTGATGAATGCTCCTCCACCTCTTCAGAGGCTGCAGTCAGGGCGCAGTGCTGGCCTGCTGGTGACCAACGATGGTCATGCGTCATCAGGCACTAGACCCCTGTTGACGATGCCTCTGACCATTCCAGTGAGATTGGGGCTGCAGGCCCCATAGCTGGCCCCTCAGCCTGCCCCCACCCCATTGTTAGAACAACCCTTCCTCCCGATGCCGGGGCCTCAGTACCCCTCGTTGATGCCATAGGGAGTCATGACAGTGACCATCGATGTCCAGGCTCTCTTTTCTTCTGTCCTGGACCTGGTGCAAAAGCTTGTCCCACCTCAGGGCCTTTTGCTGGAGGGCCCTCCTCAGCCTTCAGCACTGTTACATCACACATTGTCAAAATCTGCCCCCTCTCACTTGTAAGTGTCATTGATACCACCTTCTGAGCCAGGTGACAATGAGGACTATCACTCTGATTTCCTTCAGCTGGATGAGGAGGATAAGGATGCTGGGGCCTGGACTCCCTCTAGCATTTCCACGGTCTCCTCAGCAGGGGAGGATTCCTCCAATTATGTTCTGAGGTCCACCTGGATGACCCCTCATTCATCGTTGTGAGGTGGCAACTACAGGCCGCCATGGGGTTCGATGCCACAAAGCAGGACATTACCAGGAAGAACCTGGCCCCTGATTTGGGCCTGGCTGAGTCTCCTATTATTGTCCCTCCTATGATTGATGCATATGAGGATACCACCATAGCAGCTTGGTATAGCCCAAACCTGATCTCCCCTGTGCCTAGGAAGGCAGACAAACTATACCAGGCCCCCTCTAGGAAGCTCTTTTTTGCCGGGGCCCCCTCAGGCAGATTCGGTGGTTATAAACACAGTCCAAGACTGGTTTAAGAGGCCCCAGCACCTTAGCTCTCTCCCTCTGGACAAGGAGTCCAGGAATCTGGACCTCATGGGCAAGAGGGTATTTGCCTCTTTCACTCTGGTGATAAGGATCCTTAATTATGTGGGCCACATGCTCAAGTACCAAAATGATATCTGGGAGGCAGCAATCAAATCGATCATTTTGTCCCTCCTTCCCTGAGGGTCCCCAGATGCAGGAGCTACTTAAGGCCCTCCAGTCTGGTGCTGATGTGGGTAGGCATCTTTCAAGGTCTGCCTATGACCTCTTAGATGCTTCAGCCAGGACTTCCATGGTGGGGATTTGCTTGAAGAGGTACTCCCAGCTCAGGGTTTTTGGCTTCCCAACAGATGTCAAACAGTCCATCCTAAACACTCCCTTCAGGGGCTACAAGCTCTTTGGAGGAGATGTACAGGACATTTTTAATGGCCTGCAGGCCTTAGGCAGAACCCTGCGGTCTATTCACTCCCTCTACCACACCCACCAGTAGAGTGGGCAGAGGGTGCCCTTTCAACGTGCCACCCATAGACCTAGGTCTGGTGCCAAGCAGCCCAGTAAAGGCAAAGCTTCCACTGCTCTCCCTACCCCCTCCTCCACCACAGGAAAGTTCTCAAGGGGTAGAGAAGCAGGCCCAGCCATGAGCTCAGCATCAGCCTGACTCCTGGCCCAATCCCCTCCATCTGGTTCCCCAGGATACAGTGGTGCAGGGTCGTTTCTCCCTTCATCTGGATGGATGGTGGGAGATCATGTTCAATGCCTAGGTGCTAGAGCTTATAGAACAAGGGCATGCTGTATAGTTTGTGGAGATGCCCCCAGAGCTCCCTCCAAAACCTTTGTCTTACCTCCCAGCTCACGTTCCCACATTGCTGGAGGAGCTCCAGATGCTGTTGTGGAAAAGGGCCATAGAACCTCTTCCCACAAATCAGTGCAACACAGGGTTCTATGCCCACTTCTCTCTCATCCCCAAGTCTACAGGGGACTTAAGACTCATCCTGAACTTGAGAAACTTGAACTACTATATCCAGTACAGTACAAGAAGTTCAGAATGCTCACCCTCTCTGGCCTGTTGCCCTTGCTCCATTAGGATACTGGATCTGTTCCCTGAATATGCAGGATGCGTACCTGCACATCAAGGTCTGCCTTCCCCCCAGGAAGTACCTAAGGTTCCTGTTTCAATGGGAGCACTACTAGTTCACAATCCTCCCTTTCAGCTTATCTTCGGCATCTTGGGTTTTCATCAAAGGCCTAGCTCTGGTGGCAGTGTCCCTCAGGAGGGAGGGCCTTTATGTCTTTACCTATCTGGACAACTGATTGCTCAAATCCCAGTCCAAAGAGACACTGTCCTTCACCCTGGCACGTACCGTTCAGTTGTTCAGCTAGCTGGAGTCACAGTCAATCTGTTCAAGTCAGTATTGACTCTAGGCCAGCAGCTCCAGTACATAGGAGCCATACTGGACACTGCCAAGGGCTCCACCTTTCCGCCCCCAGACAGGGTGGAGTGCTTGATAGCACAGGCCCAGGAGATGCATCTCATCCGGTAGGTCACAGCCAGGACATACCTCAGACTTCTGGGTCTGATGGCTGCTGCCATTGCCACAGTTCCCTTGGCAAGCCTACACCTGCACATCCCTCAAAGGACTTTGAGGGTACAGTGGGATCAGCAGACCAATGATCTGAAGCAGATGGTCTTCGTTTCTTCCCTGGTCAAAAAGGTTCTCTTGTGGTGGATGGAACCCAGCCATTTGCTAAAAGGGGTTCCTTTCCTCATACCCACTCCTCAGCAGGTCCTCACCTCAGATACCTCAGGGATGGGATGGGGTGCTCATCTAACTCCCTACCAGACTCAGGGGTGTGGACTCCACTCGAGGCTCAACTCCACATCAATGTCCTCAAGATGAGAGCTGTCCTCTATGGCCTGCAGGCTTTCCAGTCTCATTTGCCTCCAAGTCCCCTACTAGTGCAGATGGACAAAATCAGTGTAGTACACTACATCAGTAAGCAAGGGGGTACCCATTGTTACCCTCTGTGCCGAGAGACAATGAGAGTTTGGTATTGGGCCCTAGAACACAGCCTAGAGCTGTCAGCCATCTATGTTCCAGGTGCCCAAAATGTCCTGGTAGACAAACTAAGCCAGTTGCAGTCCAGAATGCACATGTGGGAGCTACTTATCTTAGTAGTAGAAGACCTTTTTGCATCCCCACTCAATGCAAAACTGCCACTTTTCTGCTTGCTCAATCCAGAGCCTGGAGTTTTCTGGTGAAACGCATTGTCCCTGTTTTGGAAGGGGAGGTTCTTTTATGTCTTCTCTCCCTTTGCTCTAATTCAGAGAGTGCTAATCAAGCTCCAGATGGAGGGTGCCACCCTGATTCTGGTGGCTTCCCTTTGGCCTCGCAGATTTGGTTTCCACTGTTGCAACAGTTAGCAGTGGAGCCCCTGGTACCCCTCCCCCTGAGCCTGGGCTTACTGTCATGGGAATGGGGGACCCTTCTTCATCCGAATCTCTGGTCTCTTCACCTGCTTGCATGGCTCCTGAGGATGTAACCATCACCAGGTCTGGTGTCTCAACTAAAGTGGCTGATGTCCTGGTGGCCACGAGGAAGCCATCCACCAAGGTGACTTATTCCATGACATGGAAGTGCTTTTCTTTGTGAGCGCCTTTCCGTCAGCTGGATCCCTTCACCTGCCTGGTGAACCAGATTCTAGAGTACTTGGTGTCTTTGTCTGATGCGGGACTGAAATACTCCTCACTGAAGATGCACTTGTCTGCCATAGCAGCCTTCCATGTGCCATTTAGGGTTGTACAGTGTCACAGTTGGTTGTGGCCAGTATCTTTCTGAGAGGCAACCTGCACTTGAAGCCTCCCATCTGTAACCCTGTCCCAGCATGGGACCTGAACTTTGTTTTAGAAAAATTTACTTTGGCTCCTTTTGGGCCTGCCATGACTTGCAAGTTATGCCTTCTGTCATGGAAAGTGTTATTTTTAGTTGCTATTACTTTAGCTTGGAGGACTTCCAAGCTACAGGCACTCATGCATGAGCAGCCTTATTTGATTTTTTACAAAGATAGGGTGTCTTTGTGTATTAACCCTAAGTTCTTGCCGAAGGTGGTGTCTGAGTTTACCCTGAATCAAGCAATCCACCTGCCTATTACCCAGAGCATGCCAATCCAGGGGAAGCATTGCTCCATACTTGGGATGTACACAGAATTCTTAGATTCTTAGATATTATTTTTACTGCATGAGGGACTGCAGGAAGTTCTCACAGTTATTTGTTTCACTCGCCACTGGGAAAGAGGGCATACTGGTTTCTAAACAGTGTCTATCCAAATGGTTGGCCAACTGTATTATTTTCTGTTATAGGAAGTATGAAAAGGAACTTCCCGGGTCTGTCAAAGATAAAGTTACCAACAGTCCCTATTTTCCCAGGACAGTCCCTATTTTAGGCAGCATGTCCCAGTGTCCTCACAAGTTTTGCAAAATGTCACTTTTGTCCTGGTTTTTGCTTACATGTCCCAGTTTTGTCCCTTTTTTTTTGCTGACTGCTAATCCGTGACCGACAGTTATTTCAGCACCACTGTGGCGCTGCTCGGACTAGACAGCAGTTTGCAACTTCAACCCTTGAGCCTGTGTTGCACCACAAGCACATCAGTGGGAGCACAGTAAAGCATGTTCCTTCCTGTTAGATTAGACTGGGTAGTAGTGCAAACAAGCGCATGTGGACATCTGCCTGCCAGTAGCTGAGAGGGACTCCAGACAGAGAAGAAACCGGCAGCAGTGAACTAAGGTACCCGAACCTGATCAGCTGTATTGAAGTGTACCAATCTGGTGTGGTGGTGGCAGTCACTGAAGTGAAGTTTGCTCAGCAAATGAGGTGAGTGTAAGTGGATTGGATGGGACTGTCAGGAGGAGCAATACATGCAACTCGAATGTCTGATCACAATTTAATGCAGGTTTGCTTCTAATGAACTTTCTGTACATCATGATTTGGAACTTGCTGCTACAGAATGATGTATTGTTTTAATCTGGATGTTTGTTACTGTGGGACGGCATGGCCAGAGCAAGCAGCAAAATTTAACTGATTGTGTGCAGTGTTGTCTGCTCTGCGGTGGTGCCCGTGGGAGTGAGACAGTAGTGGGGGTCACGGTCAGGATGGACTGCTGTCCAAGTTTTAGGCCTTGGAAAGTTGGTAGCTTTAGTCAAAGGCCATGCCACCAGAGGCATGGACACTTCTCTTGCCTGTTTCAGGGGGTTTCCATGGCTGAGATCTGTGCTGCTGCCACCTGGAGTACTGTCCACACTTTTACTAGGCACTACAGTCTGGACATCGCCTCTAGAAGGTGGGCAAATTTTGGCCTAGCTGTTTTACAAGACCTCCTCTCTCAAGTCCCTGTTTTCCAACCACCCAATCTGGTCTCCTTTTCTATACTGCTTGAGACTCACTCCAAAGGTGTGACCTGCTGCAAGAGATGCCCTGGAAGAAGATAGAAGAGTTACATAAGAACTTAGCATAACAGTGGATCTTCGAGAGAATCTCTTGCAGCAGGTCATGCCATCCCTCCCTCCTTCCCCTTTCTCTCTGTGTTCCTGTTTTCTCCTTTTCCAGGGTGGTGTACCTTCTTTCCTACATGCTTCTTTTGGTGGGTCTGTCTGACTTTCCCTCAGTCCCCTCGAGAGCGATTCCTTGACGGATGGTCTTTGATGGTGAACTAAGAAGGGCATGGGGCTACCCACGGCTATATGGGGGATGCCGATGTGATGACATCACTGTGCGTGGCCCCATTTAGACTGCTAGCAAAAATGTGTCCGAGTGGTCTTGGTGCTTGATGGCTATAGGTCCTTAGGTATGACCTGCTGCAAGAGATTCTCTTGAAGATCTACTGTTAAGATAAGTTCTTAAGTAACTGTTCTTTATGGATATTTACTGACACTGAATACTGTGCTGGGCTAGAGGCTATACCACTGTTGGGTGAACCATCCCAGCTGTCTAGGGGCATCATGGGATGTTACGGTCACCTGCGAGGGTCCCCACATCAGGAAACACAAAGCCCACTGGGGTTAACGCAAGGAAGTGCAAGATCATGCACAAAGGGAAGAGAAACACTGAAGCCACCTATAGGTTGGGAGGGGAGTTGCTGGCAGTCACAAGGGAAGAAAGAAGCTAGGGCATCATCATCACCGATGACCTGAAATCATCCAAGCAGTCCACTAAAGCAGTAGGTAAGGCTAGGGGGATGTTGGGGTGTATTAGTAGGGGTATCCCAAGTCGGAAGAGGGAGGTAATAATCCCTCTTTACAAGACATTGGTCAGGCCCCATCTGGAGTACTGCATGCAGTACTGGAGGCCACACCTTCACAAGGACATTAACCAAATTGAGGCATTCCAGAGAAGGGCAACCAAAATGGTGCAGGGACTGCATCAGAAAACATATGAGGACAGATTAACGGAGCTCAATATGTATACTCTAGAGCAAAGCAGGGAGAGAGGTGATATGATTGAAACATTCAAACACCTTAAGGGCATTAACAAGGTTGAAAGAGTTTAACATGTTTCAATATAAGAAAAATAGCAGGACAAGAGCACACAGCATGAGATTAGAGGGATGCCATTTAAGGGGTAATGTAAGGAAGTTCTTTTTCACAGAAAGGGTGGTGGATGCATGGAATGGCCTATCTTGGGAAGTGGTGGATATGAATACAGTGCAGGGTTTCAAACAGTCATAGGATAGGCATAAGGGAGCAATACAGATGAGTATGAATAGATAGGCCATTGACAGAGCAAAGGCCGATGGCACATTCATAAGGTAGAAAAAGAAATGGGCAGACTGGATGGGCCTTGCGGTCCGTATCTGCCATCAACTTCCATGTTTCTATGTACTTAATTGATCTCCTGAGCACTGAGATAACTTCCAAGGATCCGCTGGAACACAGCAGGATTGACAAGGCTGTGGATAGAGGGCTTAGCACAACTTGGAGGCTTACACACAAATGTCCAAATATGGGGGTTATTTTAAACAAAACAGGGTCCTTTATTTATCACTGAAGCTCACTTGATGATGGCAATTCCAGCAGCTGGCAGTTTGTTTTACACTACTTCAATATGGTCAGTCTTCTCATTGCTTCTGAGCTGGTGTCAACCTTGGTGGGGTACTTTAACTTCAATACTGCATGGGTCCGAGGGTACCACAGACTCACAGAGTCCCTCACTCCTGCAGCTTGGGTGAGAACCCCAAAGGCTTCTTCTAGCCCATTTGCAACATTTGGTAGCTGTTTGTGAATTCACAGACTCATTGACTGGCACAGAAGTGGCAAAAACTTGATTTTGTGACATGATCTAGGGGTCCACTCTGTCCTCCACAGAGCATATCCTTCACACATTTTCTTTATTTTCTAAGACCATGACAACCTCTGCCCACCTGAGCATAGCTGAGGTGCCGTGCATCTTCTAAATATGAGTAATCTGGCCCACACTGACTTTTTCTGAGGTAAATTCCTGTTGGCTGGCAGGAATTCTGCATCATGTCAGATTATATCCCTCTCTTGAGCAGGGGGGGCACTGCGGAGTGCCAAACACAGTCACTTCACACTCAATAAATGTTAAGCATCACCTCAGATCCTTTACCCACAGAACTTTCTGGCTTCACCTTCCTCACAGACAGACCTCTGAGATTTGACTCTCTCTATAATATTAACTCTCATTCCTTCTTTGATGAACTCATTCTCCTGGGGGACTTCAACATAAATCGTCTCTCCCCTACTGAAGATCAACCACTCAAAGGACTGAGTCCCTTAATTTGTCCCAGATTATCTCTGAACCCACACAACTCAATTTCCATTCTTCAAGCAACTCCCTGTTGGACTCGATTCTGGCCTCCCACCCCCACTGCATTGTGGAGGGAGGTATATCGCTGAATTTCTTCAGCAACTACTGCAGCATGATGTACTGCATAAAGAAAATCTAGTGTCCCCCCCAGCTCTGAAATATATCTGGTCCAGGAGACTCCGGTCACTTAACATAAATGCTCTCTTGAGAGAACTGGCCACTACAGACTTGTCTGCTAACCCACTGACCACTGACATTGATGTGGCCCTTTCCTTTTTTCATACCAGTTTCTCTGAAGTCTGGGACCTGCATGCCGCCTTCAGAAAATCAACAGTCAGATGCTCCCATCTCCCTTCAATTTTCACCCAAATCATTGACCTTTCAAAGTACCATGATCTTACCTGAGCATGCTATAAATGATCCCACTTCTTTCCTGATCTCTTCTGCTACAGGACCCTGAGAAACTAGGTACACAAAGGCTATCTGGGCTGCAAAATCCCTTTGTTTCAAAGCAATCCTCCAGAACAACCTTAACTCCCCTGCTAAACTCTGGAAGGTAATCCACTGCCTTTTTGTCCCCCCCCCCCCACTTAGTCTGCTCCTACAGTCCTCATGGGTAATGGTTCACCCATGTCTGATCCTTCCTCTGTTGCTACTCATGTCATTGAGTTTTTCAAAATATGCACTTTCCCACTCCAGCTCCCGACTCCCCTTCTTTCCCTCCCATTCTCCCTACTCTCACCTTCAAACCTCCTAATGTTTCTATTTTCCTCCTGTCATTATTCAAGAAGCCCTGCTTGCCCTTTCATCTCTCAACCTGTCAAAGTATAGCCCCGATGAGCTCGTTCCCAAACTCCTACAATTATGAGCTCCTGCAATTGCTGCTCCACTTAGCCACCTGCTCAATTTCTCTTTTTCCCTCTGCTCCCTGCTCCATTCCTCAGACCTGAAAAGATATCAAAAGTCCCTCCACTTCATAAAGGGGATGATCTGGCCTCTCCAGGAAACTTCAGTCCTAGCTCCCTTCTCCCCTGCCTTGCTAAGCTTCAAGACAGGTTAATCTACTCTAGACTCCTAGATTACCTTATCTGTTCCAGTTTCATCTCCTCATTCCAGTCTGGGTTCTGGAAGCACCATTCCATGGTCTATACTGTGCTGTGAGTCACTGAAATCGACCACTCAGGGATGGATCAGGGGCATATCACAGCTGACACTTTTATTGATCTGGCTAAAGCTTTCAAGTCAGTGTACCAACCACGTTTCCTGGATAAGCTGAGTTCTACTGGTCTCTAAGATCCCGCTGTTGGCTGAATCTGTTTCTATCTAATGGGAGGTCAATAGTCAGCACAGGTTGGAAGCACCTTAACATCAACCCTTCCCATCAAGGCTGGGGTCCCACAGGGCTCCATATTAGGTCCTCTCCTGTTTTCCATTTTTCTGAATGATCTCCCATCTGCCTGTGTCAAGTCACATATACACATGTATGCCGATAGCACAGTCATCTTTACCTCTGGTCCCTCCACTGCTTCTGTGAAAGACCTGCTTCAGCAGGATTTTCACAGTGTCTTGGGCTGGTTTCACATCAACCATCTCTGGGTCAACACTAAAAAAAATGGTGTCCTTGACCTTTGGGACCAGCCAAAAAATTGGCCAGGCTTCTGAGACTTTCGGTTTTCCTCAAACTGGATGGCTCCCCTCTGGAAATGGTGCAAGTCTTCAAGTACCTTGGTGTGTGACAAGACAGCAAAGTTGACTTCTCAACCCACATTGATGCCATCCATGCGAAAGTTCTTCCTAAGTTGGGTACCCTGTACCATAATAAAGACTGCCTTCCTCTGCTTGTCCGCCATAAGCTGGTCACCAAAATGGTGCTCCCAGTCTTTGAGTATGCCAATGTGGTCTACGGTACTGCCCTTCCACTTCCTTAATCAGACTGGACACCCTCTGCAATGCCTTTTGTCACTTTGCAACTAACTACCCTCCTCCTCCTACTCATCACTGCTTCCTCTACTATTCTCTTGCCATTATACCCTTACCATTACATCACCAGTTACACCGTTCCTCCTTCATATTCAAATACTGGTTTGGTTCCCTTCCTTTCTACCTCTCATCACACCTCTCCCCAGTTACCTTTGCTCCTTGCCCACTCTGTTCCAGGGACCACCAAAACTTCTCCATTCCTCATCCCTGTTCTTCTACTGAGCAATCCACCTTCTCCTATCGCTGTCCTACTCGCTGGAAATTACTCGCCTCATCCCTTCATCATTCCACCACCTCAAGCTCCTTCAGACACCAGCTGAAACTCCTCCCATCCCCAATCTGCTGCTGCTTCCCCTAAGAATCCTTCCCTGTTTACACTGGCACCACAGGCCCTTGGTCATTTCCATGTTTGCACTTCAGCCTAAAGCACTGCATTGCTTGTTGCTGATCATACTCTGGGGCAAATGTTTGTTGTATCTTGTTTGTGTACTTGCCATATTACTTGTATGTTAACTTGCACTTTAATCTACTCCAAGATATAGCTGTGAAATATTATACCATGTATTGTGCATGCACTTTAATTCTGTATCTTGTAATGCTCTGTATTTTGTTTTGTTGCTCCTTCCATTTCCCTTTTTCCCTAGCACCTGGAAATGAGTTTTGGCTCAGTGTGCCTTTTCTGGTTACCAATTTTCAAATCAATCAATAATTAAATAGCTAAACAGACCCCATTTCAACCAGCTACAACTTATTTAGATCCTCAGAGTAGAATAGCACTGGCCACAGGCTCTTATTTAGGCACTCACATACTGCTGGTGAGCCTTTAACTGCCCCCAATATAGATTCAAACACTATCTGCTGTCTTTTGGGGAAAATCACAGATCTTCCATCCAGGGTATTGCTCCTGGGAGGGATTATAATCTGATTTCTGACAGTAGGGATTCCACCAGTCCCAAACCCCTTGAGACTAAGCTGCTGAGAAAGCAGGGAAGTCCTTCTTGTAACAAGTAGGCTGGGTGGATGCCTGGAAAGTTTTAAACCCATATGTGAGTGGTTATTTGCATTTTTCTGCACCACATCAAATCAATTCTCGTACAGACTTCTGTCATGTCACTACAGAGCATCGACACCTACTGTCTAGCTGTGAAACGTTGCCCATTCTACTTTCTGATCGTACTCCTCCAGTCTTGAAATTATGGTGTGAAGTTTCCCGAGGAGAGGCTCTCTGGCATTTTAAAGATTTGTTGCTGAGACGCCCTACCTTTAAAGCAATGATTCAAGAACAAATTGCACTAACAATTGAGGTGAATGTGCAGGGAGGGTTGCCGTAGGCTAGGACAGTTTATGGGATACCATAAAAATTGTGTTACAAGGTAACATCATTAAGTTTGATTCTCATCATAAGAAAATGCGACAGCTTTGTTAGATTCACTCCATCAGCAACTGAAGGCTCTCCAGAACCAACATGCACAAGAGGATCATTTTCCTGCCCCTTTACTTTTGGCCATTACACAAAGAATACAGGGCATATTAGACGTTAAAGAGGACTTGGCCATGCATTATCTCAAGCAGAGGTACTATGAGGGAGGGGCATGAGGAGCCCGCACTCTAGCATATTGTATTCGCTAAAAGGTGGGCAAATGACAGTTACGCTGGAGCTATAATATTTTGTTGTGCTTATTGATTATCTGATTATTATTTATTGTTTTAGCTGTATTATGTTTTATCAAACTGTTAGTTTGTGTGAGGTGTTCACAGCCCCTGGAATTGGGCACACTATAAATAAAATTGCCTTGTCTTGGCTTGCCCAGTTGCTTGCCCAGAATCGGGGAACATGGTTACTGACCCTAAGCATATTTTGACAGCCTTCAGCGTCTACTGTTAACAACTCTACATATCTGACCCACAGTCAAAAGCTCAGAGTCTTAAGTCACATTTGGAGCTGCTAGAGCTACCCAGATTGACAGAAAAGCATACTGAGTTGCTATTAGCCCAAGTGAGTCATGAGGAACTGTAGCCAGTGATTAAAATATAAAAGATGGAAAAGGGCCAGGCCCAGACAGGTACACTGTGGAATTTTTAAAACCCTTTGGGGAACTGTTGCCCCCCCCCCCATTGAGAACCTGTAAGGAAGTGATGGAAGGAGGTAGGATTCCCCCTACATGGCATATGGCCACGATTTCTGCAATCTGTAAGCCAGGAAGAGATACTAGGTATTGTGCTTCCGATAGACTAATCTCTGTATAGCACATGGATTATAAATTGCCTATAGCCATTCTGGCTAAACACCTTGATGAACTGCTACCCTTAGTTATTAACAGTGACCAAACAGGTTTTATGACATCTAGGTAGATGCAGGACAATATTAAAAGGTGCTGCAAGAGTCAGCCCAGTGGCATGGAGGGTTGAGGTACTAGACACCACACCTTGCGTCAAAGCCGGTGACCCGGGTTCAGTTACACACTCAGGTCGGCAGGCGGGAGGAGGATAGAGCATCCAAGGGACTGCTATCCTCCTCCGGGGAGGGGGAGGAGGGATATCCATGGTGGTGCTGGTTCCTGGCGGTGGCTGGGGGTAGAGCTGCTCATGGATTACTGGAAACGGTGGCACAGGTGGACATCGGATGTGTGGTGTGTAGGAGCATGTGCTGCAGTGTTCTTAGTGTCCCTGCACAATTGTGCCACAGGGGTGAAACTAAGGGGTAAAATCCTTGCTGAATCCTCCGGTGCTCGTGACAGTCTGCCGTGGCGCTGCACTGGATGCTCCAGGAGCTCCCTCTGGCCCTGACCCCTTGGTCTTCTGCACCATCGTGATGTGGTCTATAGAGAGGGAGATGGAAGGAGGTTGAATGCTCGGGCAAGGCACCTGATGCAGGAGCCACTAGCAGATCGGATTGGGGAACCATCATGACCAGCCCAGCAGAGGAGGTAGACAAGAAAAGAAATCAACAAGAAAAAAACAGGATGCTGCACCTTCTTCAAGTTGGACCAGCATAACATTCTGTGGTGATTTGCATATGCAGCCCATGATGCTTTGCATTGTGGGGGCATGTGTGATTTTGTACCTTCTTCACCATGCCACCCAGTCAAAAACACTTTTTTTGTTATTTAGTTTAGATGCAGAGAAGGCACTCGAATGTGTGGCATGGCCCTTTCTGAGTACAACCTTGGGGGAAATAGGTTTTCCCAAATAGTTTTTGGAAGCTATAGAACATGCATGTGACAGTCCGACAGCTTATGTAAGGTAGGGAAGAGTGACTATCTATGGCTTGCATTTAAGGACTGCATTCTCTGGAGTATGAGGGCCGGGGAGTAAAAGGGGGCTGGTGCAGTGGTGGGATGGTGGGAGGGCTTGTTTTTGTTCCATACCGTATTGTGCTTTTATGTGTGTGTATTCATGTCTTTTGTATTGTTTTTGAAAATTTCTAATAAAGTACATTCAATTTAAAAAGAAAAAAACAGGATGCCTGAGTTCTGCCACAGTCAGACGGATGCATACGTAGTTGGAACATGTATGTGTATCTGTGTTCGCCCCTTTTGTAAATCCCAGCAAAAATGTAAAGTAGTGGTTTATATCTGTAAATAGAATCATTTTCAGGTTGTTTTACTTCAATAAAATGTTCATTTATTTTGCATTATATAGAGAATAATGGATTGGTAGGTAGTTATAACGAGCATTTTACACCCTCCTAAGGGGTGGGATGCCACATAAGACATCCCACCCCGTGGGGGGAGGGTGTAAAATCTGAGTTTTACACACCTATCCATCGTTTATTTTGCATAATTGCTGAGGCTCATTCTTTCGCCACAGCAATTATGCAAAATAAGTGCATTTCTGTACGGAGTCGAGCTGCGGACCGTTGGGGTTTTAAACTGAAGCAGCTTTTTTTTTCCCCTAACTTCCGTCCAATTAGGTAATTGTTTTTTTTTTGTACCCAGTAGTAGTTTTTGTTAAAAAAAAATAAAAGAACTTATCGCCGACTTCTGTCAGGGAACTTTCCAGTGCTGAAGAGTGGTAACAGATGGCGCAGAGAACAGGAAGTCTGTGGTAGACACATGTGCCGAAGTAGGGAAACCGGGCACGTCTTTGACATTATAACTGGTTGGTTATAATGACAGAATTATAACCCGGTTTCCCTATGGGAAAAAATGGTAACTAGTTATTATAATAAGGTTACTCTACTTTCCTTATAAGGCATTAAGTTACAGCATTATATCTGGTATTACAGTAAAATATCATGGTTGAAAGGTACAGCAAACCCTATTTGAACCTTTTCATCATTCCTTATATCTTCATATAGTGCCCAGAATGCCTAATTCCCAAAACCATATAATGAGGCTGGGATGTAGCAGTTAAACACATTTGGGATTATGTTTATATTTAGAGCAAGCAGTCTGAGCTGTGCCTGAACAGCAGAATGTTACATGACTAAAATTGTAATTTGTTTTTATTTGTACAGTGTTACTTAAATCAATCCTTCAGAACTGGGGTATTTGTTTGCTCCCCTAATCCACCGGCACACCACTCTTTCAGATTCCTCAAGCTCCCACTGCCAGGGACTTGCCTCTCGCTGTCAACTGTTTGTCACTACCTAGCTCCTCTGATGTTCCAACTGCTAGAAGCCCTGGTATATCCCTGCCAAGGGTCTTCCCTCATTGCCATCAGGGAAGGGGCAGAAGCAGACTTAGAATGGCAGGTGGGGGATGAAGGTGGTATGCTGAAGAGTCAGGTGGCATGGAGGGAGCAGAGAAGCCCTCATCCAGCATGCTTAGGTGGGGAGTTACTTTTTTCCATTTTTCTCCCTTGTCACTCCATGTATAGGAGTATGCATTCTACAGTGCCCTGGTGTGAGCACAGTGACAGGGTCGTGCATCTCTTATAGCACGCCTCCATTTAGTTATCATCAGAAGCCGTTCCTGAGCTGTGCACGACTCTATTCAAGCTGATGAGCTAATTCATTCCCTGCCAGCCTCTGCACCTGACATCCTGTGCTTAGGGCACACATACAGGTTGCTAGCAAATTGTTTGCATTATAAGCAGAAAAACGATAGCTGGAATGTCAGATCATTTATCAAAATATCAGAAAGTCTGGGAACCATTATACGTTTTAATCTCCCTTCTAGAGACGTGAGACCCTTTCAGTGATTGGTAGGTGGCCCAGTGTATCTTAAATGGCGTCTTTATAGTCCATGTTTTCTGAATATAGTTTTAAGTATGTCCTTCCTCTTGGTTTTCTACATGTAAGGTAAGGAAGAGTGACTATCTATGGGTTGCATTTAAGGACTGCATTCTCTGGAGTATGAGGATTGGGGAGTAAAAGGGGGCTGGTGCAGTGGTGGGATGGTGGGAGGGCTTGTTTTTGTTCCATACTGTATTGTGCTTTTATGTTTGTGTATTCATGTCTTTTGTATTGTTTTTGAAAATTCCTAATAAAGTACAATCAATTAAAACAAAAAACAGGATGCCTGAGTTCTGCCACAGTCAGATGGATGCAGACGCAGTTGGAACATGTATGTGTGTCTGTGTTCACCCCTTTTGAAAATTCCAGCAAAAATGCAAAGTAGTGGTTTATATCTGTAATTAGAATCATTTTCAGGTTGCTTTACTTCAATAAAATGTTCATTTCTTTTGCATTATATAGAGAATAATGGATGGGTAGGTACTTATAATGAGGATTTTTCACCCCAAGGGGTGGGATGCCACATAAACCCAGAGAGCAAAGCTTGAGCGGTTCATTAAGGCATCCCACCCCGAGGGTGTGTGTAAAATCCGAGTTTTGCACACCTACCCATCCTTTATTTTGTATAATTTCTGGGGGTCATTTTTTTGCCACAGCAATTATACAAAATAAGTGGATTTCTGTACGGAGTCGAGCTGCAGACTGTTAGGGTTTTAGTGCGGTCCATAACGGCTGACTCGCAAACCGAAGCAGTTTTTTTTATCCTAACTTGCGTCCAATTAGGTAGTCATTGTTTTCTGTGCCCAGTAGTATTTTTTGTTAAAAAGACAAGAAAGGTGGGGGATGAAGGTGGTATGCTGAAGAGTCAGGTGGCATAGAGGGAGCAGAGAAGCCCTCATCCAGCATGCTTAGGTGGGGAGTTCCTTTTTTCCATTTTTCTCCCTTGTCTCTCCATGTATAGGAGTGTGCATTCTATAGTGTCCTGGTGTGAGCACAGTGACAAGGTCGTGCATCTTTTATAGCACACCTCCATTTAGTTACCACCAGAAGCCGTTCCTGAGCTGTACATAACGCCATTCAAGCTGATGAGCTACTTCTTTACCTGCCAGCCTCTGCTCCTGACATCCTGTGCTTAGGGCACAAATACAGGTTGCTAGCATATCAGTGTGCCCCCCTGCTTGTGCCATGGAACCTGCCCTGGAACTTTTTTTTAATTACTATTGATGCACCCTGTCATGCCAATCTGACCTCCTTCTGCCAGTTCTGCCAGCCAGCCTCAGCCCCATCACCCACCTTCCCTTGGCCTTACTCCCTTATCTCCTTCTTCCATAGTAAACCCCCCATGGAAGGGTCATTGGAAAGAACCACTAATCCAATCCCCTCCTTCGAAGTTCAAAGTTTCATGGAGGAGGGTGCTGAGGTGATGGTACAGGGCCTGGGAGTCACCAGCTTTATCCTTCCAGGTTAGGGTGTATTCAAGTTTTCTGGTCCTCCCTTGTACTCAGACTGCCAGTAATTGGGGTGTGCATGTGTATGCTTACCAAGCCATGCTAGTGGCAACACCAGCCACTCTCCCTCCCCCACTAGACATGCTGTACCCTGCTGCTCCCCCTTTTGTTATCCAGGTGGCACTTGAGGAGCAGCGTCTGACAGTATCACACCCAGGAGAAGGAGAACATTACAGTGGGGGACAACATCTACTGGGATGCTCAATCCTTCTCCTTCCGGCAGGCCCCTAATGGCTTAGGTTCATTCTTGAACCTGGGTCACAAGTGTCACTGCTGTCACTAGTCATAGTGCTACCACTGTGTTGACAGGCCAGCTCAGGAATGTTCTTTAAAAGGAAAGAAGAAATAGCATTTTTTTTTCATTTTTTTTTTATTTTAGTCTTTGGTAACTGGGTAGGTGCACTGATCCAGGGGACCATTTTCAGGCACGACCCAGGCTGCAACATGCGGCACAAAGTAAAAATATACAGAGGAAATAACAGTAAAAAAGAATACATTCAGCATCTGACAAATTCAGCATTGGCAGGGATTCAGCATTTAGAAATATCTGGATTCAGTTATCTGTTCATGCTTTACCTGGTTAATATGCTTTAGTTTGTCAATAATCTGGTTTATTACTGGTTCTCGTCCTTTCCCCTTTACATCAGTGTTGCTGGATGTTTGAGCTTTCACAGTGTTCTTTACCATTGGCTGGGTGTACCTGCATAAAAGATTGAAAACATACCACTAAACTACTGTGCACATTGTCTCCAACTAGAGTTGTCAGTTACAGATCAGTGTAAGGTTCAACAGTGAAAGTTAACCTCATTCTGCCCTTGCTGAGTTTCACTAAGCTGCATAACTAAATGGAACATGACACATTATGGGTTCTAGCCCCACACCAGGAACTTAGGCTAAATCCCAATACTGACACTGTAGTGCAACATGAGGTGGGTGCTGCACTCTTTAAGTGCTGTTTTTCGGATGAAGCATTAAACTGAGGTTCTGTCTTCCTGTTCTGGTGGTTGCTCAGGTGGACATTAAAGAGCCCATGGCACTTTTCAAAAAGAGCAGGGCAATTTCCCTGATGTGCTGTCCATATTTCCTCCCAGTCACTAAAAATACCACCAACAGCTCAACATGTCAGTTTATATCTATATCCCCTTCCCCCCGGATGAGGCTGAAAATAGGCAGACTTGACTAGTCCTCCTTTCCCTGTAAAAAAAAACAAATAAAATAAAATCAGTGTTTTTTTTTATATGAGAATTATTCTACCTTCTAACAGGGGTAGGTTAACCTGTTTAGACTCGGAGCCTTCTGCATAAGTGGGCTGAACTTTTTTCCAAAATTGCTTTGCTTTTTCAGGTTGTACAGCTTAATGAACACAAAAAAATTAAACATTAAAATGATATGATTCTTAATACTTACAGTAAGAACCTCCCCCCCACACACACACACTTTCTGGGGGTTGGGGGGTTGGTATTTTTATGGAGCTGCACAAAATATCATTACATTGTTTGAGGACAGGGTACTCTATATCCTTACATTGTTTGAGGACAGGGTACTCTATACCCTAAACGTGGACAAAATGAATTCACATCAGACTGTTTTCATATCCTGTACATACAAGCAGCATGATTATTTCAAGTAAAAAAAAAACTGTATTTGATTGGAATGATGCTTGAAAAGACATACAAAAAGATTAGATAAACTTTTTTTTTTCCCTGTTAAATCCAGACCCAGTTTATTTTCTTGCTTGTGACATACAGGACATAATGGCGCAGTCAACAATGGATCTAATTGGATCTCACTCACCCATTTGTCTGAACAATCTTTTGTTATTTTATCCGATACAAGCAAAGGCAAATCATAGGAGCGAACATTTCATATCATTCCTTGGTCATGTCAACTGTTTCCAATGTTTCTGCTTATGCCGGATTACCATATAATTACCACATTACTGTATTGGTGGATTCTGCGGTTACATTGCATTAGTTGACAGATTTCAGGTTGATGTTGTATGCCTTTTGGGAACAATTGCTGTGTACTGTGCATGCATGTTAGTAAAAAATACAGGGCATTCCTTGCTCTAATTAATTTGATTTAGCATTTATCTATGTTGTACAGTAATGGTATCTAAATACACTATGCGAGTTCCACTGTTGACTGTGAACATTTTTGTTTCTGCACTAGTCTATAAAAAAACAAGTTTCAGTTTGTTTATTTGGGAGTGAGGAAAGCACAGCCATTTGAGCCAAGGGTCATTTACAGATAGGTCCCACAAAGTGCATTATAGAAATCCATATAGCCATCAAGTTCCAGTAATAACAGTGCGGCTAGAAAGTACACACAATTAATCAATGAGAGATGACAGGATGTGCATTGTGATAGGATAACAGCACACCTCAAGTGTTATCCTACCACAAAGCATGTCCTGGAGCGCATATTGTGAAAATATTTACTTTGACTTGAAAAAGTCTCACCAGAAAATGCGTACTGAGCTACAATAGCTCGTTTCCAGATGTGTCCTGGGGGAGGGGGGAGAAGGGGATACAATTAGCATACAAGACGAAATATACAATGAGCTAAAACTAAAACAAAAATTCATACAAAATGCAAACTTGAAACTCCATCTGGGGGGCCCAAATGTTGTTTAATTTTACAGGCAATGCAGAGCAAACAAACAGATAGCAACCATCCTCTTTGCTCTGAGACAAGGGGCTATTGAAATGGGGTCAGAGGGCATCACCACAGCCAATCAGACCACAGACGCTTGTAGTTGAGTCAAAAAGGCTCATGGGCTCTAAAAGGACTTGATTCATTCACCTTCAAGTATGGCATACAATCAGATGTTGCTAGACAGACACATAGCCCTCCTCAAGTGACTGACAGAGGAACTAGACAATTGGAGGTTTAGAATCTCAAGAAGACTGAGAGTGAGTTCTGCAGCAGTGGTCAGTCTGTGCCAGCCTGTGTTAGACGCAATAAGAGTTTGCATGAGAGAGAGTTGAGAGGCAGACTCACCATCTGCATTAATCTGCCACATCTGTAGATATATCTTTGGAGGAAAAATTGGGGGGCATTCACAGCCAAGAAGGGGAAGACTGGTGAACACAGAGAGTGAGAGAAATATAGTAAGAGTAAACAAAAAAAATCTATGCTCTTCAGTACAGCCAAGAAATTTTTGCTGACAGACCACAGTGTCTGTAACCTGCAGATTTGCCATAACCTGCCTAGGGATCAGCCAGGTGACTTGGCTGAAGTTTTGGGAAGTCGTATTATGTAGCACTGATCTGGGTGCAAGTTCTCCTTAGTGCAATACTGTAGCAGACAAAGAGTAACCAACCAACTGGGCGACTGCAGATCTGTGCAGAGAAGCCAGAGCCAAACTGCAAGAGCAATGGTGATCTGAAACAGCAAGAACTGCATTTTTGTGACTGCAGCCAGAGGGCTGTCTCATCTTGGAGGCCTGCTTGGTCAAGGAGTTTTGCTTAACCAAACAAGGTATTAGTCGTGCAACATGTATATTGTAGAAAATTATAGACAAGGGGCCTGGTTCCAGAAGGGTGGTGCAGGTTGCTGCCGAATACAACCTGTGCCACCTGCAACTGCGACAATGACCCTGTACCCTATTCTAGAAGGGGCAGGGTCTCTGCAGCAAAGTCCTGTGAATTGTGACATGCGGCAAGTTACGCTGCACAGAGGGCATACCTGGCCAGCATGTTGTAACTCGCTGCTGCCAGTTGCAAGTGCACCCCCCACCTGTGCCCCAACCCCCGGGTCGCCCACTGCCAATGTGGCACGTCACCAACCCTGGTAGTCCAGTGCCCCCCTAACCGTACAGTAGTATAATATAAAAGCATTTCCGATTCCCTGGTAGGCTAGTGCCCCCCACGAACGGTACATTCTCATAATACAAATAATTCCCAATTCCCTGGTAGTCTAGTGGCCCCCCACCCAGCCGTGCCAGCCCACCCAGCACCCCCCCACCTGTCCCCAGCCGGTGGCTGGCACAGCCCACCTCTCACCTCCATGGCCAGCCACCGACTGAGTGCTGTGTTAGTGCTACTGCACAGACATGCTCAGAAATTAATTTCTGAGTGCATCAGTGCAGTAGCGCGATCTACTGCACTCAGTCAGCAGCTGGCCGTGGAAGTGAGAGGTGTGCTGTGCCAGTCACCAGCTGGGGGACGGGTGGGGGTGCTGGGTGGCTGGCATGGCTGGGTGGGGGGGCCACTAGACTATCATGGAATCGGGAATTATTTATACTATGGGAATGTACAGTTCGGGGGGGCACTAGACTACTAGGGAATTGGGAATTATTTATTTGTTTTTATTTATCATTTTTCCCAGGAGGCCTCCGTCCTGTCTCTGCCCTGGTCACGGCCCCCCAGAGACTTCCACCAACCATCAAGCCACAACTCCCAGTTACCCCCGGCTTGCCCCCCAGAGGGCGGGGCCACGGCACCAGTTCCCCTAATTCTGGCACCGTGGAACTAGTATCTGGTTGGGAGTGTGGCGGCGGTGGCTAATTGAAGCCTCAGGGAGGGCTTCATGTAGACAGAGGCTCTCCCCTCCATTTTCTTTAGTATTCCTCTGAGGCAGGGACGTGCAATGACATCCAGCATCCACCCTGCCTCCATTGAGTGTGAGCGCCGGTGTTGTGGGATCCCTGGCCTCTGCTAGGGGTCTGTCAAATGCCGGACACTTCCCCACCCTCCCCCCAGAGAAGGAGAGCTGTCCATAGGATGCTCAATCCTTATCCCCCTGGCCGGCCCTCCAGCAACCCAGGTCAGTTCCTGAACCCGGTTGCTGGCGCCATAGTGAAATCCAACCTGCTTGGCCGGGCCAGCAGGAATCGAGGAATTATTTATATTATGGAAATGTACAGTTATGGGGGAGCACTGGACTACCAGGGAATTGGGAATGAATTTATATTATGGAAATGTACAGTTGTGGGGGGCACTAGACTACCAGGGAATCAGGAATTAATTTATATTATGCAAATGTACAGTTTGGGAAGGGGGGCACTAGACTGCCAGGGCTGGATTAGTGCCGCATATGCAGGGGGCGATTTGCGGTTCGGGGCATGGGTGGGAGGATGGCAGCGCCACCCTGTGGGGCTTCTGCCAACAGCTGTTTCGGGGGGCTGGGGGTATGGATAGCCCTGTGGGACCCTGCTGGGGTGTGCTGGGCATGGAGGGGGAGGGAAACTGTGCACTATTCACTGGACAGCTGACGGATCTACAGGACCCTTGGGGGCATCTGTAAGTTATACCAGCTAAATGCTGGTATAACTTACATTGTCGGATCGCCACCGGGGGTTCTTGTACAATCCCGATGTGTGCCTTTGTGGCTGACTTTCTAGAATGGGGTGCAACTGCTGCTGTAAACCCCCTAGTGCCATGTCGCAGGGGGTGTATGCAGTGTAACAGCTGTTTGGCGCAACTGGCCTACGACATGTCACAGATCACTTTGTAGAACTGCGCATGTCGCAACTGCTGGTGTGAGTTGCTACATACGCCATTCTGCTTGGTGCAACTGCTTTTATGCCTGGCGTAACCCTTCTAGAATTGGGCCCAAGGACTTTATTTTCAACTTGTACAAATTGCCTTAAGTACCCATCCAGAGTACAGTGGGGTACATTTTTTTGGTCAACTGTCCCCAGATGCAAATAAGAAAACTTTAATTGAATTTAGTATTCTTTTACCTGCAGTAACATGTGCAGCATCACTGTCAATGGGCCTGCACTGATTCAACATCTAGGTACCTAATAACATTACAAGGAGCTTGCTACGGGGCTAGAGATTTGAAACTGGTATTGGTTTGGGATCGGGGATAGAGGCCTATATAGTGCAGGAAAGTGTGAGAAGGTGAAGGGTGAGGGTGGGCTTTTTATTACCATTACTGGGGGGGGGAGCAATTATAGCTTATTGCCAATTTTTTGAATTGCCTGATTTAACCCTTTCCACCCATCAATCCTTAAACCCTGTTCCTCAATAAAAATAAATTTTTTGCTTGCATTTTACTACTGTGTCCATTACATTTATAATGAGTTTGAATTGCATCTGTGATTTATCTGGTATTGCACTGTATGGTGTTAGATGGGTTGAACCTGTGAGCCACAATGGGATACTTTTGTTTCCTCGGAGGCAATACTATACTTGTCATCTAGCCCACTATAACTTCCCCATCTGAAGACACCTTGCATCTTATTTTAAACTTTAGCTCTTAACCTCAGCAGGAGTATAATGGTGCAGGCCACAAAACCTTCCTTAAACCCATAAGGCAGAGGTATTACTGTGATGGGCAGATATAGATATTGACTGAGGGCTTAACAAAACTTTCAAATGATTAATTTTAGACATTCGGTCTTCGTACACATGCACTGTAAACAGGAATTTTTTTTGTGGTGAAATATTTTCTGGACAAATGTACATGAGCCAGTAAAACTCTTAAATGCTTTGTATTAGACTATGTGACAGGGTAGAAAACTAGGTAGCTTCTTGGGCAACACCCAGTGATAGAATGCTCTGGTTTAGATTAAATAAATGTCAGCTTTTACTTCAGAAAAAAAAATACACTTCAGTTTTACACAAAGTTCTTACAGTTCCGTTTCTGACTCAAGCAAGCCTTCCCGGCTTCAGGTGTTGCTAGTTAACACCTCCCCCCCCTTCCAGGGATAGCCAACAACTTGAGTTGGCAGTGCAGAGTGGTCTTAAAGAGACAGTTTTAAAGCAAAGAGAGTTTGATTCAAATCCCCTCCTGGCTCCTTTACGAACACCTCTGTTGCCTGTGGTTGCGGAATTGTGCTGGGGTTTACATGTTGGGTGTATGACAGACATACACTCCCTCTCAGACTCTCTTCACAAAATTAGTTTAAATATAAATGCTATCTACAGAAAAGAGTGACAGCAATGGGTGCAAATACTGCACCTGCACCTGCATATGCAAAGTCTTTCTTGGACAGAGGGAGAGTGAATCAAGCAATAAACCATGACAGGGCATGGATTATGCTGGAATTTACCCATGCCTAGTATGGTTTGGTCACGAGGTTGCAGGCAAAGTGACCAAATTCACACAAGAATTGGGTAAATCCCAGCATAACCCACACCCTGGAGTGATTTATTACGAATAACCAATATCCTCTTTGTGTTTTCTGACAAAAAAAATGGAAAAGAGTGTTTTAGATAAAATCATTTTTATCTATTTTTTTGCTGCATGAGAAGAAATAGTGCTGGGTTGCTAGGGCTCCCATTTTCAAGTATATGCACAAGTCTGTTTTCCCATTCCCAGCCCTGATACTTTTCCTGGGGTCGGGAAACCTTTAAGTGTGTGCCCCATATTGCCAGTTCACTGTGCCCCAGCTCTATTTTTCTTGTAGAAGCCAGGACAGCATTCTGAACTTGATCCACACTGCAATCCGAACTACTGAGCAGTGGCTCTGATTTTTAACATTGTGCACATGCACGGTTTTCCGCTCCTGGGTCAGGGAAGTAATGTCGTCCTACAACAGCCTCCTCTCCTGTTAAAATGGTGGATGGAATGAGGAGCTACTGGTCACAGCAAGGGAGATGGGAGGGAGTGACTCTTAAAGCTGGTGCCATTATTGGAACGGAGGTTGCAGGGAGCAAGGTGACACAGGACCCAGCGATCATGCTAGAGAGGTGGCAAGGAGGAACCATCACAGGAAGTGATTAGGACTGAGTGTCAAGGTATTCTGCTTTTATAGTTGAATATCTGGCCTTTTTTTGTGCCACTTGTTCAGGAGGCTGGCGTAGGTTTATGTAGGCAGGGTTTTCAGCTTTGTGCATTGTGGAGCGCTTGAACAAGAAAGGGGTGTGAATTTAGGCTAACGATTGCTGCAGTACTGTAATTAGGCAGGTAATAAATAATGGACACTTGATCTGTCCCAGAATTAATCAGTCAAACCAGCTGCTGGGTACCCAGAGTGGAATTTAGGTGCAGGCCTGAAGCGTTGCCACAGGTAGGACGGGGTTGCAGCTGATTAGGGCCCTTGATGGAAAGGAGGGTGTTATTAAACAGATGAAAACACTGGCAGAGAATAAAGTATTTGTAATTCCAGGCCAGATGGCCTGTAAAAACAGTTAGAAACCAATGAAAACTGATAAAACAAATCAGATGACACAGAAGCATTTATTTGGTTGTTGCAGGAGCTACCCTGATTGTACTCACTGCACCTCACAGATAGATGGAATGGCTGGCGACACCATGGCCGGCTGACTTCTCAGGATTCTGGTGGGGACTGGGGCCAACACGACTCACCTTCTCTTTCATGGCCTTTCCCTGTAGGTGGCTGCAACCTGTGATTTGATTCTCCACAGGGGCTGACTCCCCAAGGCTGGTCTCTTGCCGAGCAGTAGCTGGATCTGGTGCAGGAACAGTCTCTTAGGTCTGAAGCTGGCAAGGGCCCAGTAGTTGAAGTTGACTTATGAACAGATTGGCAACATCTTTTAACATGCAGCTTGCAGGCTGACTTAAGAAGCAAAGAGGAAAAACTGGCAACAGGTCTTCTTTCTTCCCAACTGGGGTAAGAGACAAACACCACATTTACTGGCTTCAACTGGCACTGGAGTCCTTAGACCGATAAATCGTCTCACAATTTTGTCAAATTCCCTCTCTTCATGCAAAACATTTGCTCCGGTGTCAAAGTCTCTGAACTCAGTCAGGGCAACAGGACTTATGCTTTCAGTTCTGCATTTCAGCAGTTTGAGGCCTTGCCAGGTGGCACAGCGAGTCGAAGAATCACCACAATGGTTTCAACTCACACAGAAGTTTCTTCCTTCTTAATGGCTCAAGCTGAACTCCCAGTTCAACTGCTGCAAGAGTCTCTTTCTCTCTGCTTTTGGGCAGTCCGAGTTTCTTTCAGCTCCTGCAGGGAGACAAACAGGCCTTTACCCTGCAGTTTCTCTCAGCCTGCATAGCAGCTTCTTCTCAGGGGCTCAAGCTGAACACAACTGTTCCCTTCCACTTGAGAGCTTGAGCTGGACTCACTCGTTCATACACAGTTCCAACGGAAGGACCAGGATCTCTGTATTCCGGTTGGCTGCCTGCACTGTCAGTCACAATCCGAGAGCTCTCATTTGCTAATTTAGGCACCAACAAGGAAAGTTCACAGTTTCACCAACAAGGCACTGTAATAAGGATCCCTTGAGGACCCCTTGGTTCCAACTAGTCCAAACATGGAGTCCAGGACCAAAGATGGTGGCTCCCATTGTGGAGGAACATACAGGCAAAGTAAACAACTCATTTATTTAGTAACAGCAAGGATTTAGAAAGAAACATTTACAGCACTTTAAAGGGCTCCATCAGCGCTACTGAGTGACTGCTAAATGGAGTGAATCAGGGTTACACCTGTCTGGTCGTAGGCCTTGATTTACTCAAACCCAGCCCAGGCTATAATACACTATACACAGGCTGAGTCTCTTAAAGAGATAGCATGGCGGCATGGATCTGCAGACTCACGCTGGATAACATCAGAACATTACTGTACTTGGATTTGCTTTCTCTTACTGGATGACTGCCAGGCAGTGGGCATTACTGGAGCCCATGGAGATACCCAGGGTAAGTCCCCCGAATCTGGGGGGGGGTACATATATCTCTTCGTGAAGGTGGACCTGCACATTGTGGAGATGAGAAGCTACTGTGTGTGTTTATGTTTGACTCCTGTGAGTGCTGCAACTCATTTAAGGACAGCAATTTGTAGTGCTCTGCATTATCTGTTTTTGGAAGATGTATAGCCTTGAACTTGGGATCTAAGAGAGTTGCAAGTATGTAATGTTTTGATTTGCTCATTGCAACTAATTTCTCATTGTTTTGGAAGGGCTTAGACATTCTCTTTACAAGATTTCCATGACACTGCCAACATCTTGTCACGGCTTCAGACCTGGCTCTTTCTATCAGTGAAGTCAGAACACTGAGATGATGTGTGATCAGCATCATAGGTGGAGTAACCTGATTCAGAGTTGCACATTCTGAAGACGTGTCCCTTGTAACTGTCTCAAAAGAAGCTAGGATGCAGTACACTATTTCCATTAACTTCCACTGCAGCACAGAAAGCATACCACCATCACTGATAATTAACTTGAGCTATACTGGTATACAGCTTGCTTCTGTTCCAAGAAGCACTGCAGCATATAGAGTTGAATTCCACAGAGCGGAAACATTTTGACTCAGCTTTTGATGGGACAACTTGTGTTTCTTTTGCATTTCCAATAACATCCATACAGCCTTGGTAGAATGGGAAAAGTGAGTCACAATTTTACTTTTTTGCAAACAGCAATGATACCATCAACTTGTGTGTCATTGCTCAGGAATCCTCTGACAATTAAATGTAAGCAATGTGCAAAGCAAGAAGCATGCATGAACCCTCCCATACTGTGCTGCTTTCAAGATTTTGGCTCCATTGTCACTTGGTATAAAGTCATATTTTATACCATGGGAATAAATCTAGTCATTAAGGAGTTCATTTAGTTCTTGCAAGATGTTTGCATGTATATGACTTTGCCCAAACTTCTTTATATGCAACAGTACCGTCTTTTGGGGGTGCCTGTTTTTTAAGAAGCACAAGAAAAACTGACCCAATGAGCATTAAAGGACATGTAATCTGTATTGTGACTGCTGACGCACATATCTGCTGTCACATGAATAGCCCCACCCTCTGCATTTTTAAGTGCAAGCATCGCTGTCACTTTTAATACCTGACAAACGTTTGGTATTTCAGCTAAGTACCTTTGATGAGGAACATTGTAACCAGGCTCTGCAAGTTTCACAACCTCACTAAAATCCTCATGATCTACTAAAGAATATAAGAGAAGGGGTTCAGCTAATATTTCCCCAATTTTATGATTAAGATGACTCTTTGAAGGACTTTCGTTAAAAATATTCTTCCTCTAAAATGTTTGAAATAGTGCTAGCTGCTTATAGCATGTCTCTGCTGGTTTATTAGACACTGTGCTTCCTTTATAAGATGGACATTGGGGTGGTAGACTTATATATTCAGTACAATCACTGGATGTGCAACTGATGCTAATGCTGTTGGGGGTAATGGTGATTCTAGAGCTGGCGCTGGTTCAGTCTGCATCAAGTTCACAAAATTTACTATCCATTTCCACATCATAATCCATCTCATCTGTGATCGGAGAGGTGGAGGACACGGTTTTTGGCTGATCAAGCAATATACTGAATGTTTTTTCAGATGGTGGTTAAGAGATGTTGTGCTGAGACGTGAAGCAACTTTACCACAGCTTACACTTTGTTTGCAAAGGGTATAAATTGCTGTGCATGGACCCTTTTTACTGACAGAGAAATAATTCCACTCTGCAGAAGTGACAGACTTTGTTCAAGTACTAGAAAGATAACTAAAAACTGTTTAGGCCCGATTCTCAAAGCTCCTGGACCAGCACAAGGGGCATGCACCACAGGGAATGGTGCAAAGTGCCCCTTGTGCCAAAAGATGCACACAGAGTGATTCTCAAATGCAGCCTTAGGCAACCGCAGACTGCCTACACCAAAAGGGGCTTGTGCCATCCTTGTGGCACAAAACAGGCTGCAGCATGGCGTTACGAGGCATGCAGCAGATGCAAACTGCTAGTTCCCCTAAATTGGGATTCTCAGAACTCTCCCAGAGGGCAATTTCCTAAGTACTATTTGACCAGCCAGGGCTGGTCTAAGGGTACTTAGAAATGTGACCTCCAGGAGAGCTGAGCAATTTGGGTAATGTGCCGCAGTTCCCCTCCCCAGCCCCAGTCCCTCTGTTAATAAAATAGGACCCTGGTGGTCTAGCGGACCCCTGCCTGATCCCCATATCAGTATAATATTTGTACCCAGGTGGTCTAGTGGACCCCCCGCCTGATTCCATAATCAGTATAATAGTTTTCCCCGGTGGTCTAGTGGACCCCCACCTGATCCCCATATCAGTATACTATTTGTACCCCGGTGGTCTAGCAGATCCTCCATCCGATCCTTGTATCAGTATAATATTTGTGCCCTGGTGGCCCCTTGCCCGATCCCCATATCAGTCCAATATTGGTCCTGGTGGTCTAGTGGCCCCCCACCCGTGCATGCAGTGCTGCACCAACCCTCTCCCCTGTCCCATTCATGAGCTGGTGACTGGCACAGCTCTTCTTTCCTCACCATGGCCAGCCACCGACTGAACAGCAAGGAGTGCGTACTGTATACAGTATGCACTCATTGATTGACAGCTCTGTCAGTCAATGAGCATGTACTGTATACAGCATGCACTCACTGATTGACAGCTCTGTCAGTCAAGGAGCATGTACTGTATACAGCATGCACTCACTGATTGACGCTCTGTCAGTCAATGACCATGTACTGTATACAGTATGCACTCACTGACTGACAGCTCTGTCTGTCAATGACCATGTACTGTATGCAGCATGCACTCACTGACTGACAGCTCTGTCAGTCAATGACCATGTACTGTATGCAGCATGCACTCACTGACTGACAGCTCTGTCAGTCAATGACCATGTACTGTACGCAGCATGAACTCACTGACTGACAGCTCTGTCAGTCAATGACCATGTGCTGTACGCAGCATGCACTCACTGACTGACAGCTCTGTCAGTCAATGGCCATGTACTGTACGCAGCATGCACTCACTGACTGACAGCTCTGTCAGTCAATGACCATGTACTGTACGCAGCATGCACTCACTGACTATGGCCATGTACTGTACGCAGCATGCACTCACTGACTGACAGCTCTGTCAGTCAATGACCATGTACTGTACGCAGCATGCACTCACTGACTGACAGCTCTGTCAGTCAATGACCATGTACTGTACGCAACATGCACTCACTGACTGACAGCTCTGTCAGTCAATGACCATGTACTGTACACAGCATGCACTCACTGACTGACAGCTCTGTCAGTCAAGGAGCATGTACTGTACACAGCATGCACTCACTGATTGACAGCTCTGTCAATCAATGACCATGTACTGTATATAGTATGCACTCATTGACAGCTCTCTCAATCAATGACCACGTACTGTATACAGTATGCACTCATTGATTGACAGCTCTGTCAATCAATGACCACGTACTGTATACAGTATGCACTCATTGATTGACAGCTCTGTCAATCAATGACCATGTACTGTATATAGTATGCACTCATTGACAGCTCTCTCAATCAATGACCATGTACTGTATATAGTATGCACTCATTGACAGCTCTGTCAATCAATGACCATGTACTGTATACAGTATGCACTCATTGATTGACAGCTCTGTCAGTCAAGGAGCATGTACTGTACACAGCATGCACTCACTGATTGACAGCTCTGTCAATCAATGACCATGTACTGTATATAGTATGCACTCATTGACAGCTCTCTCAATCAATGACCACGTACTGTATACAGTATGCACTCATTGATTGACAGCTCTGTCAATCAATGACCATGTACTGTATATAGTATGCACTCATTGACAGCTCTCTCAATCAATGACCACGTACTGTATACAGTATGCACTCATTGATTGACAGCTCCGTCAATCAATGACCATGTACTGTATATAGTATGCACTCATTGACAGCTCTCTCAATCAATGACCACGTGACTGTATATAGATATGCACTCATTACTGACAGCTCTGTCAATCAATGACCATGTACTGTATATAGTATGCACTCATTGACAGCTCTCTCAATCAATGACCACGTACTGTATACAGTATGCACTCATTGATTGACAGCTCTGTCAATCAATGACCATGTACTGTATGCAGTACATGCTCCTTGCTGTTTAGTCAGCAACTGGATGCAGTTGGGAGAGGAGGGCTGTGCTAGTCACTGACTCATGAATGGCATGGGGGAAGCAGGGTGGTGGGGCACTGCCTGCTGGGATGGGGGTCCACTAGACCACCAGGGAACCAATATTGGACTGAGATGGGGATGGGGATTGGGGGGGCTGCTAGACCACTGGGAAAAACTATTATACTGATTACGGAATTGGTTTGGGTCCACTAGACCACCAGTGCACAAATAATGTAATGATACGGGGATCAGGTGGTGGATTTTCTGGTCCACCAGGGAAACAATAATATACTGATAACGGGATTGGGTAGGGGACCGCTAGACCACCAGGGTACCAATATCTTACAAATACAGGGATCAGGTGGGGGTCAGCTAGACCACCAGGGTAGATATATTCTACTGAAAATGGGATGTGGGGGGGCTGCTAGACCACCAGGGAATGGTTATGGTAATACTATGGGGATTAGGGCTAGAGGGGTTGCTAGATCACCAGGGACCTCCTAGAGTGGTGCATGGTTTTCCCTTAGCTTGCAGCAAACCCTCTGAATGTGCTGCCTGTTTGACACACAGCCACGGTTACCACAAGCTGAGGGACTTTGCTGCTGGAACCCTTCCCAATAGAGAACGGGGTGTAGGGTCCCTGGTGCACTGGACTTTGATGCAAGCTGCCTTTTGTCACAGTGTGCATCAATCTAACAGCCTTTTGAGAATCAAGCCCTTTGTGTTTTGTCACCTGTCTGAGCAGAACCCAGGCCATCTTTGGTGCTAGAACAGTGGGCACCTGAGGGTTTTCAATTTTTACCTGATGTAGAAGTGGTGGATTCACTGGATTTGTCCTTCTCATTGCCACCATTTATGGATTTATATGCAACTGCACTACCTGATTCTTTGTCAGCAGACTCGCTCATTTGGCTTGGTTGAGTGGCTGATGATATGTCGCCAGTCGCAACAGTGTCAGACTCAGGCAAAGAGCTACTGCCTGAGTCAGGGACTTCAACAGCATGAGAAGTGTACCTTATAGTGCCTCTCCATGTGACACCAGCAGCTGCACAAGTTTTTTTGAAAGGTTCCCCTTTACCATGGTTCATTGTTGCTCTTTTGCTATTTGTTATATTTTTTATCATCTGAAACCTTTTAGTTATTTTTGCTACCACCAGGATTACTGCTACCACCAACACCTGATCCACCACCACCAGATGCTTCATATGTGTTGTCAGTCATAATAGCACCAGATATTGTAATGTGTACAGAACTGCTCCTTTACAAAATGATGTGGGTCGCTGCAATTCACAAATTTGGTTTTGGCTTTATGACAGTCTGATGCAGTTGAAGCTAACTGAAGATGCAACTGCCAAGTTGGATCCCAGGTTCATGGCTTACAGAATGGGTATAGGCATATGCAACAGGGCAAGGCAGAATTTCACGAATTGTAATTCCGAATAAAAAATTGTTTCACTACTGAAATTGTCTTTTTATTTGTATATTATATTTCAATATTTCTTTCATATATTTTACAGTTTCACGCAAGATACAATACACTGAGTGCTGGGAAGAACACTGTCACACACTGGATGCAGCGCAGTCAAAGGCCACACAAGAAGATGTTGGCCAGTATGACACATAGCAGTCACAGAAGACATGGATATTTTTCTTAAACGAGTAAAGGATTTTTCTCTTCTCCCCGAGTCCTATCAGTAAATATTTCTTGGATTTATTTAAAGATGCCATACTAATGAGTGCTGGGCTGTGCAGTCACACATTGGGTACAATGTAGTCAAAGGGTACACAGCAGGTTGATGGAGAGTGTGCTACGTACGAGTCACAGATCCTTGGGGTCAGCCATGCAAAAATGTGGCCGACCAGCAATTTTTACTGGCCTAGTATTTTTAAAGATGTGGCAAACTACTGCTGGACTTGTCCACAGTGCCAGTGGATGGGAAAGTTTGGAGCCAAAGCCAAGGTAGCTTTGATTCCCCTGCCAGAAGATGTGCCCTTGTCCTCCATTGGGGCTGAGGTGGCTGATGAACTGCTAGGATATTTAAACAGATGGGATTTCCCCCAGGGGATTCGATTGGACCATGGAACCGACTTCATGTCTGATATGATGGTTAGTCTTTAGAAGAAGTGTGGGGTAAGGCAGCACAGGGCCTTGCCATACCATCCCCAGAATAATGATCTGGTTGAGTGATTCAATGAGTCTTTTAACACAATGTCATGGGCATTTGCTGACCAGCATGCCAGAGAGAGAGAAAATTGGACAAGTACAACACTCATCTCTTATTTGAATATATGGAAATGCCTCGGGATTCCACTGGGTTCTTACCCTTGGGCTTCTGTTTTGCCCTAGGGTAAGGATTCCTTGATTTTGTAGGGGATGAATGGGAGGGTGAGCTTGCTTCTTTAGAGGAATTTGTTGTACAGTATGTCCTTATTAACAAACTCAAAGTTAGTAGTGATGGTGAAACTTCCAGCGTTTGATAGTGGTCTTCAGCAGCAGTGGGCTGACAAGTGGTTGATGGTGGGAGAAAGAACTGAGGCATGCTGGGGATGCCCACGTTATTTAAGTGCCAATGAGGTACATTGATGTTAGTGGTCCTAGACAGCTAAAAATTTCTTGGTGGTCCTGAAACTGACAGCTTATATTTCCATGACGTGATTCAATGGAGGGAGATATCCTTGAAGAAGATCATGTGAATACAAAAAAATTAGAGGTTGTTTGTGTCCTTTGTGTGTTTGTCAAAGTTCTGCTGTTCTTTAAATGCTCCTTCCCTTCTCAAGGTCCACTCCCCCAGAGAATCCCCTCACAGTCATTGGCTATAGCCTAACACCCATGAGTGTGCTATCTTTCTGTCCTTGTCCTAATCCTGGGTATATCCAGTGACTCTGCTTACTGTGGAAGAGCCGTAGCACACACACACCCAGTTTGACAAGATATGGCCATTAGCTCTCGGCAGGAAAATGTGGGCTCTTTTTCACTTTTGCCCATGTCAGCACTCTCTCCCAGACCTACTGTACAACATGCTGGATTTACTCAATTCTTTATCTCTTAAATGAAAAGAACACTTGCGAGATAATTCCAGCTAGCTATTTGCAAGCTGTAGCCACCCTAGCTGGAGAATTCAGCTTCCCCAGTTACATACTGAAATACATTACTCCAGCCCTGCTGATTGTATAGGCACACTAACACTCACAATCTCCTTTACCACCTATCCTATTATTCCAGATGTCTCCCCCCCACATAGTTACAACTAGGATTGTTACCATAATCAGTTTGATGGTTAGGATGTTGCATTTCTAACCCTCTGAGTACTACCCTTGCAATCAGAATTTAGATCACCCTGTGGTAGCTTTGTATTGTGCTGCTACATCCCACTCAAACTGGGAACCTACAGCTCTGGAGACACTGTGTCCTGCACATTGGTGTGACTCAATAACTCCTGCTGACTAAGCAGTTTGGGCTTGTCAACAAGACGGAACTACATTTGTCTCCCCCCCCCCCAGAAAAAGCATTTATGTTCTGTTACTTGCTCAGTCTGAGCTTGGAATCATTACTAAACAAAAAGTGAGTATGTGAGCTGAGGTGTGTAAACAGCAAAATATAAAAGGTGGAAATGATAAATTGTATTTAGGCAGAGCAGAATAGTTCAATGGCCTACACAGTCAGTATAGCGTAATGCTTGTGTAACTGTGTTACTTAGATTTTTGGCCGTTTGTACACTCTATTCCAGAGGAATTACCACCTGTAAAGTTTAAAGGCAAAGACACCGAAGAGAAGTTCCACCCAGAGGTGCCGCAGGACTGATTCCTTTGGCTAAAGGTACCTTAGGAAGGATCCCAGGAAAGAGGTGTGCTGCTGGAGGAGGAGGAGGAGGAGAAGGGGAGGATGGTGGGGCAAAGAAAAAGTGCTTCAGAAGGAGGCTGAGAGTAACTGTTTATATAGGTCAGGAAGTGGAAGTGGCTGGCTGCTTATCCATTGAACCACAGGCCCAGCTTTTCAATTCAATGGCCTATGCAGCCAGTACAGTGTTATGCTTGTGCAGCTATGTTACTTAGGTTTTTGGCCATTCACACTCTCTATTCCAGAGGAATTACCACCCTGTAGGGGTACTAAAGGCAAGGAACCTTCAAAGAGGGTTCCACCCCTAGAGGTGCCACGGGATGATTCTCTTGGCTAAAGGTACCTTAGGAAGGATCCCCAAAAAGAAATGTAGTAGTACGAAGCATGTTAGCAATCAGTAGCTGTGAGACATAATAGTAGATAAGGCATCAGGCAGCTTGATAATGTAGTGAGATGCGTAGGTTAGCAATGGCATGAGTACAATGGGTTGCGCTGGAGATTGCTGGGGCCTCCTAAGGAGAAAGGGAACAGCAAGTAGGGACACCATCTACCTCCATCCAACAGTGGAACCTACCTAAAGGAACTAGGGAACACTAACTATGGCTAACTAACGGTTATGACCTGAGGCACGGAGGAGAGAAAAAACCCTTGAGGAGGAAATCCCTGGGAATCCAAGGCCTAGGTCGCCATTCCTCCAGGCTTGGGATGTTTATTTTGTGACTGCTTTGCAGCTGCAATTTAGAAACCCAATAAAAGGGGGTAGAAAATATTCCAATTTAGAAGAAAGCTCTCGCTTGATCCCTCTAACAGAAATGCCATGGAAGGTTGCGAGAGTGCTCTCCAACATCATGGGCAACCAAGGTGGAGGAGGAGAGCAACAACTACTGAGTCACTCACCTGGCCTACATGCCCTAAAAACAAACCAGGTGAACCAGAGGCAGTCATAGGGAGAATGCGGTGAAGGTGCCTTGCTAGTAAGAATACTATAGCCAAAGGAGATTGCTGTAACCACCCTTCACAGCTAGTCTTAAATTCTACACCAGGAGCTGCTGTTGAGACTCAAACAGCTAAAGCCAGGCCTGGAGCAAGGACATTCCCAGCTATGGGCCAGCTGGGAAGGACCCCGTCGCAAGTCAAGCATGCTCAAGATGCAGATTTGAAATGCAGTGCAAGACCATTAGCTGCAGGGAGGCCCTGCACCAGAATGGTATAGCTGGCATGCCCCAAAACTGGAGAGAAACTGAATGAGTGTAGAGTACTGGGACCTCATGTAGGTCAGATGGTAGTAGTGAGGTTGAGCATTAAGCAAATAGTTGTGTAAGCAAAGAGTGGACCTACATGTAGGTCAGTAAGGCAGAGTAGCAATATTCAGACCTACATGTAGGTCTGCAAAACAGAGTAGCAATAGTTGGACTTGCACATAGGTCAGAGGAGCAGCAATGTGAATAATGGGGCAAGCCAGGCAGGCATTCAAGAAAGCCAATGAAGGTGACAAATGCTTTGAGGATTTTTGACAGCGGAGTCAGGATTTGGAAATTAAAGTAAGTACCACACAGGGTCACGACTCCCCTAACACCTCCAAGTCCCCGCCGTAGGAAAAATAAGAAATTGATGGAAGGTGCTGAGACCCACATGCAGAGATTGAAACTAGTTTACAGCATCAGCAGTAGCTTAGCTGACCTCAGAGTATAATAGCAGTGTACATACATAGATAGCAGCATTTGTGTTGAATAACTATGAGTTGTAAAATTCGGTAAACATAGAATGGAGGGAGGCACAAGGCTCTGAAGGCAGCTATCAACAGGTACTGCAGTGAAACTACAGCAATGAGGTAGGTAGCATGAGTTGAGAAAGCATGATCGAGCTGCATAGCTAGGGTTCAGAGTGAGCCTGAATCAGGTGAAAACAATTAAGTGTGTAGCAGGGAGAGTAGCTATGTGGTTTTAGTTAAAAAAACACAGATAATGATTGTAGTAGCATTATGAGTAACAGAGAGCAAGGAGCATGAGCTCTGGATTAACAATAAGCTAGGAGCTTAGAAATAAAGCCTCCAAAAGACAAAACCAAAGACACACAAACACAGAAAAACAGGGAACAAACAACAGAAAGAAGCACACAGCTGGAGGCAAATACAAACCAGATGCAGGAGAACAAACACAGAAGTCCAACAGAGACAAGCAGAAGCAGCAAGGTGGAGGGGTAGGCCCCAGCCAGTCGTAGAGGACAGACCAACAAAGAAAAAGTGCTTGAGAAGGAGGCTGAGAGGAATTGCTTATATAGGTCAGGAAGTCAGAGTGGCTGTCTGCTTGTCCATTGAACCACAGGCCCAGCCTTCCAATAAAGAGGAATGTGGAACATTTAGCTAAAATGTCCTATATATATATATAACCCCCCCAAAAAATGAATAACTACTGAACTAATTAGCAGTGATGTACAAATTATAACACAGATTACATACAAACTTAGAAAGTAATGGTACAAGGATACCAGGAGTCCATCTAGTCTGCAATTTAGAGTTTTCAAGACCTATTGCAGGTCCCATGATCTAGCTTTCCCTTTCAAATTTTACCTTTTTCTGATCCTGCAGTTCCCACTTGAGCCCTTGCTCTATCTCACCCCTTGTTGAAAGCAGCTATGGTCCTTGCATTTACCACCAGTTTCTAGGTTCTACCACTCTTTCAGTGAAATGATGCTTTCTCAGGTCTCTTCTGAAGCTCATGTCATTGTAGCTTCCATTCATGCCTCCTGGTGGTTGAGGTGGTGACCCTCTGGAAAAGTTCTGTGTATGGCACCTTATTAATGCCTCTCAAGAACTTGAATGTCTCAGATATATCCCCTATCTCCCTTCCTGTGTCCAGCAAGAACAAGTTTAGCTCTTCCAGGCGTTTCTCATCTGAGAGTCCTTGGAGGTCCTGTATCATCTTAGTCACTCTTCTCTGCATGATCTCCAGCCTATCTCTATCCTTTTTTAAGGTGTGGACTCCAAAACTGGACACAGTACTCCAAGTGGGGCCTCACCATGGACCTGTGCGGTGGGAGGATCACCTCCCTGTTCCTGCCATTGAAAGCCCTCTCTATGCACCCCAGCATTCTCTTAGCCTTGCTGTCAACTTTGTTGCATTGGCTTGATTGCTTAAGGGTGTAGCATGTGAAAACACCAAGGTCCCTTTCTTCCTGTGAGGTGCTGAGTTTGACCCCATTGAGCCAGTAATCTGTCCTGGGTATTCCTTTACCCAGATGCAACAACTTGCACTTCTTAGCATTGAACTTCAACTGCCAGGTGTTAGAGTCTAGACCAACTTTCTAGCCTTTGTAAGTCCTTCTGAAGTTCCCTAATCACCTCCAGCCTGTCGACCTTACTAGCCAATTTTGTGTCATCCGTGAAGAGTTCTAGCTTACCCTGAATGCCTACTCCTATGTCGCTGATCAACATATTAAACAAGACCAGGTCCAAGACCAATCCTTGGGGTACACCACTAGTAACTTTGCCCTCAAGCAACCTCACCTCATTGACTACCACCCTTTGCCTTCTATCTCCAAGCCAGTTCCTCACTCACCTGACTACATTTTCAGCAGTGCCAAGGTCTTCCAACTTCTTCAGCAGGCAACTGTGTGGCACCGAGTCGAAAGCCTTACTGAAATCAATGAATGGAATCACCAATGAATGGATTTGGTAACTTAAGAAGTTTTGTACCAGTGTATGCTTTTTAATTAGCATATTAGGATTCAATAATAAGGAAAAACTATCTTTACATACAGAAGCTCTATATTGTTATTTTATTATGCTTTGATTAGAATACCAAGATGGGAATAAATCACCATGGTTTCAAATATATTTATAGATACTACTAGCAGTGCAGATTACAAAAGTAAGATGAAAAAAGTGTTGTCTGACAAGGTGGATTGTTCATTAATTCTATCAATGTTTTAAATAATGTAAGCATATGCCGAGGACGTATTCAATGCAGAATATACTGAATATATGTTGTTTCACATACATAGACCATTTTCTGAATTAATATGGTAGATGAAGTATATGAACATATGACACATTTTAATATCGAGTTGTTTATTATATAATGTTTAGGTTGTCTTGAAGAGGTGGCATAGAAGTTACAAAAGTTTGACAGCACTAGCCATTGTCTAAACAATGATAACAATAAATATTAAAAAAAAAACTGATACATTGCTGCAGTGAGTGGGTATGTTTATGCATTTTCCTAGACTGAAAATATGCCATTTATTTTTGTGAATGAGGGGTGGGATTATGACTTGCAAGTGGCAAAGCCATGAGTAAGAAAATCCTGCTGGATCACAAATGGAAAACAATTGTATATTGTCAGTATACCCATTGCTTGTTCAAGTTATGCAACTAATTAATAAGCAGGCATATAAAATTATCTAATATAGAGGATAATGTTTGGTCATCGATGGTTAACCGGTTTGTTAACCATCAAGAGGTTGCCAGGGTGACCATGTAAACCTTGAGAGCTTTGCTCTCGAGGTTTAAGTTGCCATTGCAACCTCGGGATGGGTTAAAAAAACGGTTAACCATCGATGTACCATGCATTGTATTTTATAGTGTATGGTACCATTTATGTTTTTTAAAAAAGAAAGCAGTTCCTTACTGCCATTCTTTTAATGTTATCGCCACTCTGCTCTCACCGCTGTGGCCATTTCACAGACGTCCAATCCAGTTGAGCGCATGCCCAGACTGTTCTCAGTTGTCAACCCATCGATGTGACGTACTATTGATGGGTTAACAACATCGTGACGCTGCATTGATGGTAAAACATTGTTATAAAATGGTAGATTTCTACTTTATAACAATGTTCTGCCATTCATTATAGATTATTTATTATCAGATATGCCTTGTTGTGTTCTTAGGGAAAATTTATTTTTGTTTTGTATTGCATGTTGTTTACTCTTCCCCCCCCCAACAAACACATACTCATGAGTACACACAATTTTTTTTATAGTACAGGAGACACACATGAGATCCACAGTGAGGTTATGAAGTGAAAGGAACATAGCAATTATTGCTCAGTACAGGAGAGAGAAAGGTTTTTATTGCTTTACAGTCCAGACTGCAGTTTAGTAGGAGCAACACCATGGGTAAAAGACAAAGATATTGGCTGCCATTTGTGCCAGTCTTGATATGTGTGTGGCTGTGTTAGAAATCCATGTGATTCTGAGTGGTAATAGAAGCAGCTGTTAAGAAGTGTGTGGAGTTCAGTGGAGCTGAACTAGTTTATTTTTAAAGGAACACTGCCAAACTGCTTGATTCATACTATTAGTAGTTGAAAACCATATTTTTATGATTGCTTACCTTCTCTAAAATTCAGTTATGTTTCTGGTAGTTTAAGCTGTCTCTTTTCTTAATAAAATTTAATTGCATGCTAATGCTGTAAATGTACTAAACCTTGTTTTGTTTCAAATCCTTGATCTATTTGTATTGCTGACTTCTTGAACATTAGGAACACCCCCAAACAGAGCAGTCACTCATAATACAAAAGCCTCCTCTCCACCTACTGCATCTTGAGTTGCTAGACTGTGCTGGGGGTGTTTCCAGTCCAAGTCCAGGAAAGATGCAGTGAGTGTTGATTAAAGAATGTAAACAAACACATTTTGGGGTGGTAACACCAGTATAGCAGGCATTCTGTTTTTCATATTTAATAAGAAAGAATGAATAAAAATCAAACTACCTGCTATATCAACATATTCTACAGAATGTGACAATTATAAAATGTGTGTGTTTGTTTTTTAAATTAGGGACACTTTGAGGCCTAAGGGGGGGGTTGACAGTGACCCTTTAAATTGAGGGGAAAAAAATTCTGTTCATGGGGTTGTTTTTTCTCACAACCGCTGTGAGCACTGTATGTATAGTCATGAGACTCAGCTTATTAATTTATGTTAATTTTTCTTTTGCAAGTGAGGAAAAAACAAAGGACAGTATGACTTGCTATAACCAGTTAAGTAAATGCATAGTGGAAAAGAATTTGTGGGGAAAAATGTTAGTGTATTTTTACCATTAGTGGGCAAATACATAAAAAACAGAGATGTAAGTACTTTCTTGGAAGTGCTACCTGTCCAGGACAAGGGGGATGATGGGAGCCTCCACACCAGGAACTTCAATGTGTGGTTGAAGAAATGGTGCAGAGAAGAGGGATTCAGTTTCAATGGGGACTGGGACTCTACCTGGAGGGATAGAAGCCTGTACTGGGGCGATGGCCTACATCCTTCCAGGAGGGGAACTGTAATCTTCAGTAAACAGTTTAAATGCTACATTGGTAAGCATTTAAACTAGCCGGGGGGGGGGGAGACTAGGGCAGGAAGACATAGACTGTCTACCCCCACATGCTTACAGGGTCAGCAGTGGGAATCCCAAGTGTGAGAAATCCGAAAAGGAACAAATTCAAATAGAAATCTAGGAGGAAGTGGGAGGGGGAGAGATGAAAAGAAATAGTGGAGGAAATGGGGAGGGCAGATGGGGGGGCAGTAAAATCTGGAGGGCCATGTGTGCAAATGCTCAAAGTCTGGGCAACAAGACTACAGACCTAAAGGTCACCATTGCAGTAGCAGACCTGGACACAGTCGTAATTACAGAGACCTGGTGCAATGATAACCAGTACTGAGATGTAGCCATACCAGGGTATGCTCAATTCAGGAGGGGAAGGGTAGGAAAAAAGGGAGGAGGTATGGCTCTTCATGTGAGGAAAAATATCAAAGACATGGAAATACAAGGGGAGCAGAGAGAAGTGGAGGTACTCTGGGTCACCCTGGAGACAAGGGAGGTGGCCGCTATTTGAACAGGGGTGATCAAAAGACCTCCGGCACAGGGGGAGGAGGTGGATAAGGAGATGATGGAAGAAATCCAATGGATGGCTAACAAGGGAAAGATATTGATAGTAGGGGACTTCAATATGCCAGATGTGGATTGAAGCCTCCCAGCTGCAGTAACAGGTAGAAGTAGGGAGATCCTAGACTCTCTGCAGGGGGCATTCCTCAGACAACCAGTTAAAGAACCCACTCGTGGGGGGGCATACTGGACCTGGTACTGTCAAACAGAGACAGTGTCACTGATGTCATAGTTGGGAGCCACCTGGGGACAAATGATCACTGTATGGTGTGGTTCAATATCAGAACTGGGCCGGAAACAAACCAGACTGAAACAAGGGTGCTGGACTTCAGGAGAGCTGATTTCAAGAAAATGGGAGAGTGCCTTGGGGAAGCCCTAACAAAGGTGGGGAAAATGAGAGGAGTAGAGGAACAGTGGGCAAACAATAAGGAGGGCCATTGAGAAGGCAACAAACCTCTGTTTCAGGTAGGTTACAAAGAGAAAGAGAAAAAAAGAGGCTGCTATGGTTCTTCAAGGAAGTAACAGAGAAATTGAAGGCAAAGACGCTAGCTTTCAAAAGGTACAAGTCAACACAGAAGGATGAGAACAAGGAAGGTTATCAGGAGAAACAAAGGGAGGCAGTGAAAGCAGTTAGAAGCACAAAGGCACAAATGGAGGAGAAGACTGCCAAGTCAATAAAAAAAATGGATAAAACATTCTTTAGGTGTATAAGTGAAAAGAGGAAGAACAAGGAAGGGAGAGTAAGACTAAAAGAGGAATGAAGGGATTGTGTAGAAGAGGATCAGAAGAAAGCAAACATATTGAACAAGTACTTTTGTTAGGTATTTATGAAGGAAGGGGTAGATGATGGGCCACATATAGGAGAAAAGGGCATTGAAGGAAGGGAGGTGGACATTAGCCCTTTTACAGAGGAGACAGTCCTCAAGGAACTAGAGCAACAAAAGTGGATAAGGCAATGGGGCCAGATGGGGTTCACCCCAGGATACTGAGGGAACTTAAGGAGGAGCTGATTGCATCTCTGATGGCCCTTTTCAACCTATTACTGGATATGGAGGGAAGTTTCGGGGGGCTGGAAGAGGGCGAATTTGGTTCCACTTCACTAAAGTGGGAATAGGGAGGAGGCACGAAATGACAGACCTGTAAGCCTAACCTCAGTGGTGTGCAAAGTTGTGGAAATACTACTAAAAGAAAGGATTGGGGAATACCTTAGGACCAGTGGATTGCAGGATCCGAGGCATCATGGATTCACAGGGGGGGAGATCTTGCCAAACAAACCTAATTGAGTTCTTCAACTGGGTGACCAGGGAAGTGAATCAGGAAGGAGCAGTGGATGTGGCCTATCTGGATTACGGTAAGGCCTTCAACACCGTACCATACAGAAGACTGGTAAACAAGCTGGGCAGCATGGGAGTGGGTCCAAAGATAGTAAAATTGGTACAAAGTTAGCTAAGTAACAGGAGTCAGAGGGCGGTGGTAAATGGGGTTCACTCTGAAGAAGTCGCAGTAACCAGTGGGGTGCCACAGGGGTCAGTTCTGGGACCAGTCCTCTTCAATGTCTTTATCAGTGACATTGCAGGAGGGCTGGAAGGGAAAGTATGTCTGTTTATGGATGACACAAAAATCTGTGACAGAGTGGACACACCTTGGGGAACCTAAAAAAGCCGGAAGACTTGTTAAGGGTTTGGCAACTAGGCTTCAATGCCAAAAAGTGTAAAAATATGCAGATGGGGCACAGGAACCCAAAGGCAATGTACCAGTTTGGGGGGGGAGTGGTGACAACCACAAAACAGGAAGAGGAAGGTAGCAAAGCAGTGTGATAAGGCAGTGGGAAAAGCTAGTAGAATGCTGGCATGCATATGGAGGGGTATCACCAGCAGAAAGAAGGAGGTAGTGTTACCCCTGTATAGACCGATGGTGAGGCCCCACCTGGAGTACTATGTCCAGTTCTGGAGGCCCCATCTCTGGAAGGACATAGACTGGGTGGAAGCAGTGCAGAGGAGGGCAACCAAAATGGTGCATGGCCTGCATTAGAAGCCCTACAAGGAATGACTCAAGGAATTAAATGTTTACTCTCTAGAGGATAGGAGGGAAAGGGGAGACATGACAGAAAAGTTCAGATAGCTCAGATGTATTAATAAGGTACAGGAGGGTGGCATTTTACATAGAAAAAGATGCTCAAGGACAAGGAGGCATGATATGAACCTGGAAGTGGGGATGCTCAGAGGGGATGTGAGGAATTACTTCTTCACAGAAAGGGTGGTGGATATCTGGAACAGACTCCCAGCAGAGATGGTGGGTACCATTAATGGTAGCAGGATTCAAGCATGCATGGGATAGACACAAGGGGACCTTAGTAATAGGGCTGGGGGGATAAGGCCAGAGATCATGTAGGGTCTGCGGTAACACAGTAGGTAGGGAATTTTAAGGCAGACTAGATGGGCCAAGAGGTCCTTTTCTGCCGACAGCTTCTATGTTTCAATGTAGGTAAACAAAATGGTGGGGATTCTTTAAAAACAAAAAAAAATTCATGACTGGCTGTTAGAAAAAGTGGACTGAGATTGAAGAGTGGTTAGTTGTGCTGTCAATCTGCTTTACACTGCCAATCGCAAAACAAATGGTTCTGTTGTACCAAAGTAAAAAGAAACATTTTATATAGAAACATAGAACTGAGGCATGTCCAGTCGGCTCTGTTGTTACCTAACTCACAATGTCAGCCTGCTGCTCTGTGTATGCATTGTGACACCCCTTACTGGAAGTGTTGTTGATGTACTACATAAATTCAAAGGTCCTACTTATGCTGCACTACCAGGTCCTCAAGAAGTATATATAATGATCATTCACAAATCTGGACTGTCATGTACGGTATGGGCTGCACGCCCATTGGCTGTAGCTCTGCACCAATGGGCGTGCAGCCCTACCGGACAGTCAGTCGGCGGGCGGGCGGGCGGCAGGCGGGTGGATGCCGTCGCCCGCCGCCGCGGGGGAGCGGGTGGAGGCCGTGGGGTGGGGTGGGGGGGACACTGGACACCAGGGAGATGTTTGGGGGTTGTGCTGTGACATTCTGCCCGCGATCGGGCTTACGGTCCACTGGACCACCAGGGAGTTATTAGGGTTGGAGAGGGTTACATTCTGCCAGCGATCGGGCACTAGAGTCCTTACAGGTTCTGCCCAGCGATCGGGCACTAGAGGTCATACAGAGTTCTGCCGTGGATCGGGCTGTGGAGATGTGTGTGGGGGCGACATGTACGTGTTCTGCCCGCGATCGGGCTGTGGGAGATGTGTGTGGGGGCGACATGTACGTGTTCTGCCCGTGATCGAGCTATGGGAGATGTGTGGGGGGCGACATGTACGTGTTCTGCCAGCGATCGGGCTGTGGGAGATGTGTGTGTGTGGGGGTGACATGTACGTGTTCTGCCCGCGATCGGGCTATGGGAGATGTGTGTGGGGGTGTCATGTAACTGAGATGCCTTGATCGGGCTGCATTGTGCGTCGGTCCCGGCGGCTGCTGCCTGGCAGGGTGGCCAGGAGCAAGTCCGGGATCGGCGCACCTACATGCAAATGGGGCTATAAATAGATGCAAATGGCCCCCTGTGCCTTGTATAAATTTAAGCCCCATTTGCATGTCACCTTTTGAATATCGGAAATTTGCGCGGCGCAATGGTACTACGCCACCACAGGTTTAATGCTCAACTCTGGCAACTTGCGGTGGCGCAGAGTTCCACTGCGCTATGCGTGCGTTGTGGAGCTGGGTGATATTCAAAGGAGTTGCTCAACAGCGCAACTCCTTTGAATATCACCCCGGCCACACCCCTGCGCAACTATTTTGAGCGGCGCAGGGGCTTGCGCCTCAGACTGGCGCAGTTTGAATATCTGGGCCTCTGAGTACAACTTAATAACCATGTCCCAGAATGAAACAGTGTCAGGCTTTCATTCTGAAGGATCTACCAGTGAGAATATTTGCTTTATAAAAATGGGTTGCTGAAATCCTGTTTCTTGATTGGTCATAGAAACATAGACTTTGATGGCAAATAAGGACCCTTGGCCCACCTAGTCTGCCCATTTCCCTACCTACAGGATAAGCTGCAGATCCTAGTTAACCAACAGCCTATTTCTTCCTACCCTCCAGAAGAATTACCTTATGTCTGTCCCATGCATTCTTGAATTCTCCCACAGTTTTAGACCCCACAACCTCTTCAGGAAGGTGGTTCCATGCATCCACCACCCTCTTTGTGAAAAAATACTTTCTCACATTGCCCCTGAGCCATCCCCCCTCTATCTTCAAATTGTGTCCCCTTGTTCTTGCATATCTCTTTTTCTGAAAAATGCTACCCTCTTGGACTTTGTTGGTTCCACTGAGGTATTTAAAAGTTTCTATCATGTCTTCCCTCTCCCTGCTTTCCTCAAGGGTATACATATTAAGCTCCTTTAGTCTCTCCTCACATGGCTTCTCTTGCAGACTCTGCACCATTTTAGTTGCCCTCCTCTGGACTGCCTCCTACTGTCTATGTCCTTGCAGAGATGGGGTCTCCAGAACTGGACGCAGTACTCCAGCTGGGGTCTCACCAACTGTCTGTACAGAGGGATAACAACTTCCTGTTTTCTGCTGGTGATGCCTCTCCCTATACATCCCAGTATCCCCCCAGCCCTCCCTACTGCCTTCTCACATTGCTTGATAACCTAAAGGTCATCTGATATGATTACCCCCAGGTCCCTTTCCATTTTTGTTGTTGTTACTACCTCCCCCCCTCCCCATTGTGTACTCTTCCCCTGGGTTTTTGTTTCCCAGGTGCATTATTTGGCACTTCTTTGCACTGAATCCAAGCTGCCATACTTCTGACCATTCCTCCAACTTTGCCAAGTCTCTTCTCATCCTTTCCACCCTCCTTGTGTATCAACCCTGTTGCAAATCTTTGTGTCATCTGCAAAGAGGCATACTTTTCCTTCCAGTCCCTCTGCAATGTCACTTATAAAGACATTAAAAAGGACGGGTCCCAGTACTGAACCCTGTGGGTGCTTAAAGAGCAACAGCCACCTACTAAGAACTACTTTATAGCCATCAGGTTTACTCACCCCAAATATATCTGTACACCTGTAGAATTTTTTTTAATTTATAATTTTTTGATATCCATTTGGTTTTTCAAAATACCATTGTAACATTAATGTTAACAGTTTAAATGAGCTTCTAACCAGAAATGATTTTGACATTGCCACTGGCAATCTGTTCCCCTGGTTTGAGCCAGACGTTGAAAGTCTCCCTGATGCTTTACTGGCCACCCAGCTGCCCACCTGCCTGCCTGGTTGCCCCCTTTCTTGCCTGGCCGATCGGTACTCGGTTCACCAAGCATAGTCTGTCAAGTTGCCAACTCATTTTGGTCACAGCAATTATGGTGTCACAACAAGGGCGACAATGAAAGTGGCGATCTTGATTTAAGATCACCTCTCACTCATATCGCCCTTTGTGCCCACTCGGTTTCTACCCCCTCTGGGGCATACCCACCCTAGAGGAGGTTATATTTATTTTGAGAGGGGTGTGGCGGGTGAAGCCTCCCCCAAAAGCGACCATTTCCTGGGCGGGCGCTTTGGTTCTGTAACTCCTTGGAGATGAACTGGCCGGCGCTGTAATGCCAAGCAGCATTTTGCCTGTGCTGTAATCAGTGTTGGCAAAATGTATGTTGCTGCAGCATGGGTGAACCGTTCACCAAGTCACACTGTTTTAAACAGTGGTTTCACATTTAACAGCTTTACATGAAACTGTTCTGTGGCACCACTCCATCAGTCACTGATCACAGGTGCTGATCATTTTCACTGCCTTTAGCCATGGCAGCAGGCAGCAATGATGCAACGTCATGCTCGCTCTCTCCTCAGTGGCAAATATCTACACAGGAAAGGCACTCTTTATCTTACACTCTAGCAAGTTCATGTCTCCGAAGTTCTTACTCACACAGGCACATTTCTCACACTTTAACACTAACAAGTGAATCTTTCTCTCTCTAAACGTGGGATGCTGTAAATAAATGTAAACCATAACCAATCAATCAAACACAGCAACGCAACACAATGGACACTGTAATAACGGCACCATAAATATGCTAAAGAAGGAACTATTTTTGCATTTTTGCACTTTATTAAAAAATGCAATGTTTCCCTTTCTTTATTTAAGCTTTTTTTTTGTTAAATTTCAATTTTTTAAAAAAATACAACGTTTCCCTTTCTTTATTTATGCTTTTTTTTTTTGTAAAATTTTAATTTTTTATAGCGGGACCCATTTTACAAGCACAATAGGACAAGCTAATTCAGAGATTGTCATGGGGTAAACACAATTCAAGTGGTGAAGGCCCTCGACGTAAGCACCTTGGGACTCACTACACACCTGATCGAATGTTTATCCTGTGACAACCACTTCCCCATTCTGTCTTATTGCTTATTTGTCATCCACACTGAGAGAAAATATCATGATATTCTCCCTGTTGGCTCATGACAAGCAAAAATATCAGAATTATTTGGTGCAGTTTCTTTCACATATAAATGCTTATTAAGCAATGATGAATGAGCATTCTATGAAGGACCCACCCCATAGTAGTGTTAAGGATAACTGCATGCAAATCAGCATGTCTAGCTGCAGGCTGTCTAGAGTTTAATAATACTAATGCTGCTAGAAACAGGGCTCAGTCAATCTACCAAATCTGACAGCAGCAGCAGACTTGTTTGTCCTTTCTGAGGCTTAGTGGTGTGCAGTCACTGTTTCAGTCGCAAACCTGGTCAGCCTAGCCCCTTCCAATACTATTACTCAGTGTTTTACAACTTGACTTCCACTGCAGAATATCAAATGTTTTGTGTGTGTTTTGAAAGAACAAAAAAGTCGTAACAGAATGATTTGCCAAAGTGGAGGTACTGAGTAACTGTACAGTGTGCCTTGATCCTATTAAACATTCAAACAAATAAATATTTTTCCACAAGGCAGATTTGATATGAAGCAAGGAAGACTAAATGTAAAATGCAGGGGAAAAAAATAGACAGGACCACATTCAAAACATGGAGTTCCACAGCCTGTGAGCTCTAGGCAGAATGGAAGCAAAATGCAACAAGAAATAAAATGCTTGGAGTGCCATCTTGTGGAAATTCTACTACATGCACACAGTTCACACAGTTTTTGTTCTTGTGTTATCCCTCATATTCACCTTCCTTTCTACACTTCAGCCGCTCTACTGTGTAGTTTCTAGCACTGACGTATTGCAATCAGGAGAAAGCCCCAACTTATAACCATAGCTAGTTTTAGGCACCAGCGAACTCTGAGGCTGGAGGTCCCCTACTAACGGGGGCTCCCAACCAGATCCAGAGTACCACTTTAATTTTTTTATTATTGTTATTATTCATATTTAAAGTAAAACAGCACTAAAGGGCATCACTGGGCTCTGTGAAACTTCTTATGAGGTGTTATTACATCATGAAAATACTGTCTAAGGTATGTCCCAGTCAATCAGGGGCTGATGAACAAGCATGGACTGAATAGGCAGTTGGGCCCCAAAAACTAACATTGCTATCACACCCTAATAAACACAAATATATAACTGGTTGCATTGAAAATAAAATGTGCATTTTGGAGGAAGTAAAAGAGTGTCAGTTTGGGTTGGGTAAGAGTCCCCCTTACTCATCTTGCTGTGGGTCCCAGAAACTCTAAAGCCAGTCTTGCTATAGTAGCAGGCAGCAGCAAGGATGCAACTGCTACAAGTTTCATGACAGCTGTGCTCTGCTAATCAGTTCAGCAATATCAGCTACTGTAGTTTTGTGAGCTGTAGAAAACTCCTCCCTCCCCCTCTTGACAGCGACATCTGATAAGTAACTCAGGTCTGGAAACTAACTCACACTCATACTGTGATATGGAATTTGAATCAGTTGACAGTTACAGGTCAGGCAAGGTTTTGAGTACAAAGAGTGACTGCTTTTACTATTAAAAGACTTATTAACCAGCCTACAAAAAACACGTAATGAGAAAAGATCGCTATACCATACAAATTGAGCAAACAAAATTTCACAAGATCAATAAGAGATTGAGCAAAACTTGTATTAAAGGACATCTAAACAGCTATTTTGGGTCAGGCGCCTTTAACAAAGCCCTCTTGTACAATTGTAATCCAAGTTGAAGAGTTTTGCACAATATCAATACTTACTTTAAATCCCTGGATTTTTATGGTTTCACATGTTTTAAATTTTTCCTGATATTAAGAAAGTCATGCCCTGTTCATATACTACAATGGCCATGAACATACAACATGATTATGTCATAAAAGCAAGACAGCTCCATGTGTACTAGTAAATTGGGTCTGGTATGATTTCCTGACTTGTGTTTGCCCGACTAATAGTTTCCCACTGATGTTTCCCCGACTGCTTTAATCCCGCCTGCATACTTGCCCCTGATACTGTTGGCCATCACATAGCGTAAATACATTGGATAGGCTAGTACATCAGTACATTTTCATCACGTACACTCTAAAAAAAAAAGTTTTGTTCCTGCTGATCCAACTTCCAAATAGGGAAAACAACCAGCTGCTGCAAATTTCCAGTCACATTTGCAAATGATTTGTTTTGTTTTTACTGAACGGTAAACCCGATATTGTTATATGGAGAAACGGCAATGTTGTTGTCAGCCGATGTCGGGAAAAACGTGATCGGGCAATAATATGTCAGCAAACATGACCAGTCGGGCAACTGACGTCGGTCTGTTAAATGTCGTGAAACCACATTATGGGCAACCGTATGGATCCCAGTAAATCTTTACGGAGCCTTATAATTATGGTCATGATTGGCCCTATAGGTTTACTTTATCATGTTCCTCGCTATTTAACTTGTTAAACACACTCTGGCCAGAGCTGATAGGGCTGCATAAGAGGAATTTGGGATAAAAATATTGAAAATAACCAAAGCTATGAGCCTTCATTAGCAAAATGTAACGTAGGCTCATAGATTTGTTGTTTTGTAATATTTGTACACCATATTTTCAACATAGCCTTGTTATGACCCTGCCTGGTGAGGAAGGGCATAGCAAATGTTCAACTCATGCCCGAAAGGTGATTTCATGCAGGGACTGCTAAATCAACTTTTGGGAGGCAAACACACATTTTGGGCCGGAGTTGAAAAATGACAGCTGTCACATTCATGCCGTGCTGTAAAGAAATGGCTATGTTGTAAATCTGAGGTAAAAATATTGAAAATTGCCAAAGTTATGAGCCTGCATTTGCAAAATTCAATGTAGGCTCATAACTTTATTGTTTTTTTTTTAATATTTTTACACCACACTGTCAACATAGCCTTCTTATGACCCCAACTCATGAACAAGGGAAGAGAAAACTTTCAACTCCTGCCTGAAAGGTGATTTCACACAGGGACCACAAAATCACCTTTCTGGATGTGAAAACACATTTTGGACAGGATTTGAAAAAAAGACAGCTGTCGCATTCATGAGGTACCGTAAAGATATGGCTATGTTGTAAATTGGGGTGGGGGTAAAAATATTGAAAATTATAGAAGTTATGAGCCTGCATTCACAAAGTTCAATGCAGGCTCATAACTTTGTTGTTTTTTAATGTTTTTACACCAAATTTTCAATAAAGCCCAGCCCAGTGGTACTGAGGGTTGAGAAGCTGGATGCCACATCTCCTATCATACTGGCACCCTGGGTTTGGGAGTGAACTTGGGTCATCAGGGTCGGCTTGGGGGAGGGAGGGAGCAGGACTGAGCAGCTGCTAGGCAAGCTCTCTTCTCCAAGGGAGCAATCCTGTGGCTCCCAGCATTGTAGTGGCACCCAGTGGCACTGGGTGCCTCTATAGCCAGGTGCACTTTGAAAGGGCATGGAGGAGGCAGATGCCTACATAGGTCGCACAGTACCATGCGACTTGACATGCTGGCATCATTGCACATCCTCCTCCCAGGGTACCATATGGACCCCCCCAGAATGTGTAGCATGAAGCCCCCATTGGCCCACACTCTCTCTCCTGGCCCAAACAGAGCCTGGTGAAGGGTGGGGGCTCAAGGGTGATGTGGTCTTCCCTCCATCCTCCCCCTGGGGGGCCCCCCTCTGTGTGGGGTAAGTACAGTCCTCCCCATCCCATCACCGTGGCAGAGGCCAGATCAGAGGGAGCTTGAGGGGCCAGCATAACAGGCTGAAAGGGGGTCAAGCGTTCCCCCATCGTGCCAAGGAGCATAAAAGAAAGTTGAAAAAAAAAATTCAATATAGCCTTCTTATGACCCCACCTCTTGAACAAGGGCAGATAACATTTTCTTTCAGCTCCTGCTCGAAAGGTGATTTTGCACAGGGACCTCAAAATCACCTTTCAGGACAGATCTGCCTAATAAGAGTTCAATTGTTCATGAGGTAGGGTCCCAAAAAAGGTATGTTGAAAATTTTGTGGGTGCTGAGAGGGAGGATTGGGTGGGGGATATATGTATTTTAAAATAGTCCAGTGCAACTGCCTATAGAGGCAGTGAGCAGAGTGCTTCACAGATGCAGAGGTGACTGTGTTGAAGTTCCAATATGTTTTTTGGTCGGAAGGAATGAGGGAGTCCTTTTCTCATAGGAAGAGGTCTGCAGGGTTACGCCCATTACAGCCCTAAAAACCACAAGTTAAAGATTGATAAACACCATAAAGTAAACATATGATCGTGTCTTGAAAATGGCTGTGTATAATATCCCAGAGGATTGATGTACATTTGAACCTGCAGTTTTCACTTTTCAATTTTTCTCAAATTGTGATTGAGAATTGGGCCCTTAAGGCTTGACATTTGAACAGTTAACACCATGCTAGCAGGCTTTGCACCACATTACCTGCTTTGTGTGCTGAACAGAGTGTTAGTGAGGCAGCTGCCATATTCCTAGACCTTGTGTAGCCAAAATCTGCTGGCACCTGAGCACTAATCGACACCAGGCACACATATCTTCATCAATGACATCACTTGCAGTGGGCGGAAGGATTATTTTACCACAAATGCACAAAGTAAATCTATTTTTCTACATATAAACATGCTTTTCCCAATAGTCAAAAGTAAAAAGAAAAGGGGTCAATTTTATAAGCGCAATAAGGCACTCAGGGGTGTGTGTTAACCATATTTTATGGCATGACTAGAAGCTGAAGTCACTCAGCCGTTGGCCTCATGCCTTACTATGCCTTACACACACACGCATATAAATCTACACATGGTATATGTAAAATTCAATCCCTGGGTCACTAAGTCCTTATCTCAAATTCTACTGAGAGTGCAGGTAGGCAGCTGCCTTTGCAGTTGATGTTAATGATGCTCTGTGGTTGGCTGTCAGGAGCACATGAAAACCAGGCAGCCTTTGGCCTCCATCTCACCAGAAATAAGTGTCTCACTTCCTTGATGTAACTGTGAATCAATCAATCAATCAAATCTTTATTTATTCAGGCGAGCATCAAGCCAGACAGCCTTTAACCAACCAGCCTCCCTCCCTCCCTAGGAATGAGTGCTTCATTTCCCTGATGTATCTATCAATCAGTCAACCAATCAAAACTTTATTTATAAAGCACCCCTTCCCGGGGGCTTGAAGCACTGTACAATACACACTTAACATATATCAAATCAATAATATAACACATTACAGAGCATAAACATACATCAGTTTCAGATTATAATGTTACTAAAATTAATGACAGTTTCTAACTTTAATATCTCATATTATACCAAGCTAAATGCTTGCTCAAATAGGAATGTCCTGAGCCCTCTCTTAAAGGCTTCCACTGGGGCCTCTCTAAGATAGACTGGAAATGAATTCCACAGGACAGGCGTGGCCACAGAAAAAGACCAATCTCCTGACAGCTGCAGCATCATCCTGGGAACCTAAGAGGCCAACCTCGGAGGAACGAAGAGGGCGAGCCTGGCAGTGAGGAACCAGGTGGTGTTGCAGATAGTCAGGTCACTGATGTGAGAATGCCAGGAAACCTTTTCCACCCTCCTCCCTCCCTCCCTCTTCCCCAGAAATGAGTGTCTCACTGCCTTAATTTACTAGACTCCATACTAGTTGCACAGCAGGACACCCAAGTCTGCACATGAGCCCTGGTCACTCTGTGTATAACAACCATGCACAGTCCAGAGGTTTAAGACATTTGTAAATACAGATGCTCAGCTCTGCAGTCCTCAAGACTGCCAACTCTTGCATCCTGGGTGAGAGGACAACAAGTCAAAGGTGAGCAGTTCAGGCACCCTAAGGATGCAAGAGGCAACATTTGAGTACATAGATACCTCAATGTCTGTAGTAATATTTTATAAATCACAACAATAGTTTTAAAAAACATAAAAAGAAATAAGATTAATAAAATTAAAAGTCTCCCTTTTGAAAATCTGGAAAAAAATCCATATTTTTAAAAATGTGTTTGTGAGGACTAGTGCTGTGCCAATTGTTTTTCATGCAGAAAATATTTATACACAGTTGCTGTTCTTATGCTTGCATAATTAAGGGAAGGCTGTACAAAACTTTCGTGATTTTTAATACCATTTCTTAATGCTCCAACCTTAAGAAAATCATCATATTACTCTCCTGTGCCTCTTCCAGCTACCCTTACCATCCCCATCCTGACCATACAATATACACATGATCCTCCTGTGTCCCCCTAGCTGAAACCTACCACCCCCCATAATGAGCTCCATCCCCACAGAAGACTTGTCACATTGCTGTGACTCCCCTGCTTATCCTAGCCACCCAATTATTTTCTAATCTCACCGCTGCTTGCCCAGTAGCCCCTGTAAGGATCCCTGCCCCTCCCCCATAATGAGCTCCATCCTGCCACCCCCATAATGAGCTCCATCCCTACAGAAGTCATGTCACCTTCCTGCAACTCCCCTGCTGATCCCAGCCACCCCAACCTTGCCCACCCAATTATCCTCTAATCTCACCGCTGATTACCCAGTAGCCCCTGTAAGGATCCCCACCCCTCCCATCCCATGAAAGGAAGGTGGGATGTGGAAGGGTGATGTTGATAACATCTGCATTTACTTAACCAACGTGATGAAATGCAAGCTCTTCTCAAAATATTTCTGTATTTTGTGAACTTCCCAAAAGTAAAATATAGCAACATTTTCATCTCCATGTCATGCAACGTATGTATAAATGTGTGCAGCATAAAGTGGCAGGCTAGATTTTAGATTTGTCTGCAGTGATTTTGCAGATAAATCTTAGATTTGCTCAGTAATTTCCTTTGTTGAACCCTATTATAGGCTAAACTATGGTAAGCATGTCTTTGTGTATAGGGTCCTAAAGTATGTAATTCATTGCATCCAAATTTTCATCCATGTACTGCTCTTCTTCTTTTATCTATGTTTTTTACTCAAGTAAGATCTCCACAAATATATTGTTTATCGACATAACGAAAGTTTGGGAATGTGTAATTGTTATTTTCTTTTGTACATTGCATCATTAATGTTTTTTGCATATTGTATATATTTGTAAGCTTTGTTATCTATACAGGACACCACTGATAGTGAGCCTTGACTCAATATTTTTTCCCTGAAGAAACTTACAGTGTTTTACTACTGCTGCTATATCGCTATCTCTTGTAAGAACGTTTTCTAGTTTTAAGGAGTCTCGGAAAGCAAGTAACTCTTGGTGCAGATTGACTTGAATCAGTGCTGATAATGTATAATATTAATAATGAACAGTGCCACAATAAATGGTACAGGATGGTGAGCAGTAGTAGTAGATTTTATGTGCTTATGGCACCCTTCCCTGGAGGCTCAGGGTGCCAGTACAGTAAAACAGAGGTAACAGCAAATTATAAAATAAATACAATCCTAAATAACTAAAACCAATAAATAACATCTCATTAAACAATAATTAAAATGTCCAACAACCAGCTAAAATGTACTGCATAATATCTCAGACAGTCACACTACAAAGCCAATAGGGACTCTCATTCCCTATATGCCTGTGCAAATAAGTACGTATTAAGCCCCATTTAAAAGGCCTCCACCGAAAAGGCTTCCCTCGGGGCCCTCAGGAATGAGTTCCAAAGAAACATGCAACCTCAAAGGACCAGTCCCCTGAGGTTTAAGCCTAGCCCTGGGAACACCCAGAAGACCTTACTCGGTGGAGCAGAGTGCGTGCCTAGGTATGTAATGGTGCAGGAGATAACACAGGTAGCCCAGGTCCAGCCCATGTATGGCCTTATAAGTAACCCAACTTTATATCAATACATCACTTAACCATCAGCCAGTGTGGTTCAGATAGTGTTGGGAAGATATGACTTGACTTGGAAAGGCTGGCCAACAACCTAGCACCTGCATTCTGCACCAACTGCAGGCACTGCAGCCTACTTTCACTGACCCCAAAGTATAGAGTGTTACACAAATCCAACTGTGAGATCACAAAAAATGCACCAGTGAGGGCAAGTCCTCTGGGGGGGATAAGGGATTGAATCTGGCTGAAGTTCCTCAGAAAGTCAAAGCCATTCTTGGACTACTGCCAACAACTGAGCCTCTAATGTCAGTCCCTCATCCAGAATGACACCCAGATTCTTCACCTCCACAGCAGCCAAAAGCCTAGAGGTACCAAGCCATAGCATCATCTCCCTCTCAGCAGCTACAGCTCCCCCCATCCAACCCAGCTCAGTCACCAGTACTTCAGTTTTGTCTGGGTTGACTGAGCCAGTTCAATGACATCCAAGGCTGGATCTCAGCCAAGTGCTGATTTACCACATCCACCATGCCATGTGTTTCGAGTGTAAAAGACTGACAGAGCTGAGAATCATCTGCATAGCAATGGAACCCAGCGCCATACTGTTTAATGATCCTGCCCAGGGGCAGCATGTACACTGCAAACAACATGTGCAAGAGGTCGACCCCTAGGGTACACCACAATGCAGGTCCATTGGAAGCAAGGAAAAACTTCCCATCACTACCCTCCATGTTCTGCCCATGAGGTAGGACTCAGACCTGCAGATGACTTTGCCAGTGAGTCCTACATACTATGGACAAAGAAATGCATCACTCATGGACCAATGTGATGCATTGTTGTATATCATAACCATCACTTTCATAGAGAAAAGTTTGCAGCCACAAAAAACAAACAGATAAAAAATGGGTATCAAGGCTGATCCAGCCTCTTTGTCAGTGGGAATACTGGGATGCTACTCTCTCCCAACCTTAAATCTCATTCACTTAATTGTCTAATTAATTATTTTACTGGTTTGTACCATGTCCTTGGCTATACTGATAATCACTAATTCATGGATTCAGAGCTTATGAGAGGAGCATCCAATGCATTTAAATTTGTTCTCCCTCTAACATAACCATCACCTGGGTCCATGAATGCTATGTTTCTTTGTCCATGGTACATCATTATCAATCAATCAATCAACATTTATTTATAAAATAGCGCCATTCCAAAATCATAGCACTAGTACATAGCCATAAAATCCATGGAAACAACTCCCCATGTAAAAACAGCTGTAGCAGATCAAATAAAATCAGGGAATGCCAGAATAAATAAGGGAGTTTTTAAAGCAGATTTAAAACTCTCCACCGTCAGGCACTGTTGAATCCGATAAGGCAGAGAATTCAACAGGTACGGGGCAACAAATTCAAATGCACGGGCCCCAGATGACTTTAAACGGACCCTGGGAATCTCTAGCAATCCCTCGTTGGTGGAGCGAAGTGGCCAGGAGGAGCAGTAGGGATGAAGAAGATCTTGCAGATAACTCGGTCCCTGTCTATGTAGGGCCTTATAGGTCAGTAAACCGACCTTAAAGGTGATCCGCCACTGAATAGGCAGCCAGTGCAGATCGCGCAGCACCGGTGTGATGTGACAGCTACAAGGTAATCCAGTCAACAGCCTAGCTGCTGCTATTATAAGAGAGCACCAGGATATACTGTGAGAGCTGATATCATTCACTGAACAAGAGTCATAGAAACATCAAATCTGACGGCAGATAAGGACCGCTTGGCCCATCTAGTCTGTCCATTTTCCCTACCTTTTTCATATACTGGCAATAAGATAGAGCCAGACAGAGGTACGGGTGCTCTAAGACCACACAAAATGGCAAACAAAACAGTCTTGGCACACCTTTATAAGGACAAAGAAAAACTCTCCACACCTAACAAGTAAAATATAACTTACTTTTAATTGAAAATATCAAAAAGAGTGACAGCAGACATAAAGTACATACAATGCAGACCCAGAAAAACTCCTCACGCACGTTTTACCTGAACACAGGCTTTGTCAAAGGTAATAACCACCTAGTAGCTTCAATAGCACCTATCTATAGTCATGTGACGTATTATTTGAAACATTAGTGCCACATTTATCATATAATTAACCCATTTACACAAAAAAAACACCAAGTGGTAACACATACAAAAAGAAATATAGACTACAATAAAGTGTTCAGAGCCACATTTCATTTTACTATTCATTTAAATATATAGCTTATAAACTTAATTGACTATATTACTATATTCTCACTGACTCACAGACACAAACATGTGGTCTACATTAGCCAATAATTCATTTCATACATTTTATTTTATAATATGATCCTAGATCTCACTAAATAGTAAAATACCCATATCATACACTTTATTATGAACTACTTATTATGGCAAAGAAAGAACATAGCAACAATACTCTACAGAAAGGGGGGGTTTGGGGCGTGTTGTTATAGGGCATACTTCTGGATAGAATTTGTGGGAAAGGGATAGTGGGGTATATATAGAAATAAATGGAAAGCATGCTTAAACAAAGCAGGCATTGAGACACTTCCACATTACAAAATGAACAGATAATTAATAACAGTATATAACTGTCAGAACTCCAAATATAGGAGACACAGGGCCAAAAAAGAACACAGAACCCTCTATATGAACTCATTAAAGATTTCAGCTCCCTTTTACTTACCTTAACTTATTTTCCTCAAAATGGTTTTAATTCCACCCGGTCATTAAGACCCATATTATCATATGCTCCCATCATATAGATCCAATAATTTTTTCTTTGGCTTAGAAGGTTCTCAATATTATCTCCCCTTTGGCCCAGTGTTACTTTCTCAATACCTATACATTTAACTTCATGTCCCTCTATATAATTCACATCTTTCACATGTTGAGCCCAAGCATATTGTAAATTTCCATTTTTAATAGCATTCAAATCTTCCCCCCACTCGTTCCTTCCAGTTCCTCTTAGTTTTCCCCACATAGTACCTCCCACATGTACAAAAAAACAAATATGCAACATTTTTGGTATCACAGTTTACAAACCCTTTTATATCATACATCCTATTATCATAAGGATTTCTAAACATGCTACTCTCATGTATATTTGAACAAAATTTGCACCTCCCACATCTTCTACACCCATTGGATAAGGCAGTTAACCAATTTCTAGGCTTCTCCACTTCTTTTACTGATGAAACCAAAATATCCCTAAGATTTTTTGCCCTCCTATATGCCATCCTCGGCCTAGTCAATACTGTATCTTTAAGTCTATTGTCTACTCCTAAGACATGCCAATGCCGGTAAATATTATTCTTAACCTGATTGGACCTAATATTGTAGGTGGTGACAAAATTAATTCCATCACCTTTACTACTGGTTTCTTCTACGTTATTCTTCTCTTTCAGAAGACTCTCCCTAGTTTTAAGGTCACATTCCCTCCTGGCCTTATTAATAGTACCAATAGAATACCCTCTGCTCTTTAATCTGTCCCCCTGTATATCCAATTCTCTATTCTGATCCACCTCTTGACTACAGTTTCTTTTGACTCTATATATCTGGCTTTTAGGGACATAGCAACAATACTCTACAGAAAAAAAGGGGGGTTGTTATAGGGATTGCTTCCCTTTCCCACAAATTCTAGCCAGAAGTATCCACTATAACAAAACCCCCCAACCCCCCCTTCTGTAGAGTATTGTTGCTATGTTCTTTCTTTGCCATAATCTTGCTGTGAGTAGTTCATAATAAAGTATATACTATGGATATTTTACTATTTAGTGAGATCTAGGATCTTATTATAAAATAAAAAGTATGAAATGAATTCTTGGCCAATGTAGACCACATGTTTGTGTCTGTGAGTCAGTGAGAATATAGTAATATAGCCAGTTAAGTTTATAAGCTATATATTTAAATGAATAGTAAAATGAAATGAGACTCTGGACACTTTATTGTGGTCTATATTTCTTTTCTTATGTGTTACCACTTGGTATTTTTTTTGTGTAAATGGGGTAATTATATGATAAATGTGGCACTAATGTTTTAAATGATGAGTCACATGACTATAGATAGTTGCTATTTAAGCTACCTAACACTAGGTGGTTGTTACCTTTGACAAAGCCTGTGTTCAGATGAAACGTGCATAAGGAGTTTTTCTGGGTCTGCATTGTATGTACTTTATGTCTGCCATCGCTGTTTTTGATATTTCCAAGTAAAAATGATGTTGTATTCCTACTAGGTCAGACAGTGACCATTTTCCCTTAGTACTAAGCCTTGGATAATTAGCACAAGAACCCATGATAGCAATATAGAAATTAGAAATAATGTTAAAATTAGGTGGAATCAACACAGCTATTATGAGATAAGCCCTTTGCTACAGAGATTTTTTTCAAATAAAGAATATGTCAACTGGAATCTACTTAAATGGACTAAACAGATGATGCAATGTTTTAAGGAGATAAGGGAACTGCTTTCGACTATTGTCAAACAGCGGCCAGAGGGGGGTCACAATTGGTTTGACAGGGATTGCCATCTGGCTAAAAAAACACTTAAACCAACAAATCAGAAGGGTTAGAGCCTCTCAAAATAATGAACAGTTTAGATTATTAAATCAGACTAGAGCAACATATAAAAAGTTATTAAAGGAAAAGCAATGAAAATGTCAATATGCCCAGTGTAACAAGATGCTAAATGCAATAGATCATAAGGACCAATGTGCATATTGGCAGCTGGTGGCACAAGGAACAAATAACTTTAAATTTGGCATAGCTACATATATTCCCCTGGACATTTTGCAAAAATACTATTCAGACTTTTTTTGATACAAATCAAGACAATGATTTTCCAGACTTAGGAACTGTCATACCATATGTCACCTTCTGCAATCAGCAGGAAGTATATGTAGTGATTACCTCTATGAAGAAGCATAAAGCCCCAGGTCCAGATCAGATTCCATCAGAAGTTTTTCTGGACTCCCCTCTTTTTATGGGCGGCTATACTAATGTTATTTTTCAATTGTTTAGTTCGGCAACTGAAATTCCCTATCTCTTGGAAGGGAGCTATTATAATTTCAATACATAAAAAAGGAGATAAATCTGACCCAAAAATGTATCATCCAATTTCACTATTAGATAGTAGCTGTAAGATTTTCTCCAAAATAGTTTTAGCAAAATTAATGGAGGACATTAATGTATTGGGGGGACTGTCGGAATTCCAAGCAGGTTTCCAAGCTAATTTTAGTACAGTAGATAATTACTATGTCCTGTCCCATTTTTATGAAAAATATGTCAATCTGCGCAAGCAGAAAGTGTATCTAGCATTTATTGATTTTAGCTCTGCTTTTGATTTTGTGACGTGCAGTGTATTATGTAAAACAATGAGGGAGTGGGGTATTTCTAAGGAACAAATTGCAATTAATACTTAACTCTATGATAATACTTGGGCTCAGGTTAAAACAGGAACAACTGGACAACTCTCTGCAACGTTTCCCACTAACTGTGAGGTCAGACAAGGATGTGTCCTAGCCCCGCTTTGTTTTACATTTATATTAATAATTTATTAAAAATGTTGGATGACTCACTGACAGATTCTCCTAAGATTTTGCACAAAACATGTCCAGTTCTGGCATATGCTGACAATCTTGTTTTGTTATCCCTTACTCAGAAGGAGCTACAAAGTAAATTAGACATTTTAGATGATTATGCGGGTAGACATAAATTAAGTATTAATGAGAACAAAAGCCAAATCGTGATACTAGGATCTAATAAAATTACCAAAATATGGAGAATAGGAAACAAAAAACTTAACACGGTAAAATCCTATCCTTATCTGGGTTTGCTTTATACATATGATGGTAAATGGATTAGGCATATGGATTCTGTTATCCCCAAGCTAAAACAAGCAGCTAATTCTCTTAAATCATTTAATTGTAAGTATGGCGGTAACACCATTAAACCACTGATTACAGCATTAAAGGCTAAATATTATGCACAGGCCTTATATCAGTCTGAAATCTGGGGACATGTCAGTCCTGACAAGTTAGAAATTCCTCTTAATAAACTTTTGAGGCACACTTTAGGTTTGAATAATTCCATTCCCGCAGCATTAGTTAGAGCAGAGGTAGGACTAGTTAGATTATCTGCCTTTGCACAGACAAGAATGATAAACTATTGGCTAAAATTGCTGGCATTATATCCAAACAGACTGCAAGTCCTGGTATTAAAAGAAAAAGAAGTATGGACTGAAATGGGATGTAAAAAATAAAAATGTCTGACTGGTCTGTATTCGATTCTGGAGGAATCTGGACTATCTTTTTTAAGAGGATATGTTGAAAAAAAATTGTAATAAGTCTCAAATATAAATCTTATGTAACACGAAAAATTATATCTCAAGCTAAGAAGCTAGATCTGGATATTATCACAAATCATAAGATTGTTCCCTGGCTAAGACAGTACAATGTTCATTTTTGTTATAGGGAATATCTAGATGTACTGATCAATATTAAACAGAGACAGTTATTTACCAAGTTTAGAATGGAGCTGTTTCTTAGCAAGGTTTTGAGTGCTAGATATAACAAGGATACAGAATATGGCTCTGTCTTCTGTGCCTGTACTGGTATGACAGTGGAGGACCTCTTCCATGTTACTTTTGTATGCAAATAGTATAATGTGGCTAGAGTGAATTGGTTAAAACCTCTGCTACATGGAATAGTAACTTCGAATCAAACTCTCTTATTACACATATTATTTACCACAAGTGATGAATATATAATATATAACTTGGTAAGGTATTTGGAAGCAGTAACAAAAATTAGAATGACGTACGTAAAATCCAGTTAACTGCTAAACTAGTGAAATGAGAAACTGCTTTCTTGTACTTGAAATATTGATGTAAATATGAATATTTTTAGGTATACTTTGCACTAATTTTTTTTATTATGGATGAAAGACCAAGAAATAATGCACCGTCTTATAATACCTGTATTTATTGTTTTCTTACTGTATGTATGATGTTATAGTGGTATGCGATTTTGTACTTTATTGTAATGGTCCTTTGATCGAACAAATAAATTTGTCTATCTATCTATCTATCAAGTAAAGATAAGTTATATTTTACTTGTTACGTGTGTCGAGTTTTTCTTTGTCCTTATAATGGTGTGCCAAGACTGTTTTGTTTAGCTTTTTCATGTGCTGCAGATCTTAAATGATCTGCAGCTTACCCTCTCTTTCCTATTGGTAGAGTTTCTTTATATCTGTCCTATGCATTTTTGAATTCCCCTACCATTTTTGCCCCACAGCCTCTGCCAGGAGGCTGTTCCATGGACCCACTACCTTTCCATGAAAGAGCCTCTCATGTTACTTCCTGAATTTACCCTCTATTTTCATATCGTGGCCCCTTGTTCTGGAACATCTTTTTTTTTTTGAAAGATGCTACCTTCTTGCACCTTATTTACACCCTTGAGGTATTTGAAAGTCTCTATCATAACCCCCTCTCTCTCCTCTCCTCCAGGTAATACATATTGAGATCCTCCAGTCTCCCTTTATATGACTTTTGGAGCAGCCCCAGCACCATTTTTGTCACCCTTCTCTGAACTGCTTCTACTCTGTCTATGTCCTTCTGGAGATGCAGCCTCAGAACTGGACCTAGTATTCTAGATGAGGTCTCACCAATGTTCTATACAGTGGCATCACCACCTCCTTCCTTCTGTTGGAGATACCTCTCCTTATACATCCCAGCATTCCACTGGCTCTCCTCACAGAAACCTTCAGATCATCAGATATGATTACTCCCAGGTCCCTTTCCTGCTTGGTGGCCATCAGTACCTCCCCCCCATCATGTACTCCTCCACATTTCTGTGGCCCAAGTGCACGGTCTTGCACTTCTTTGCATGGAATCTTAGCTGCCACACCCTTGAGCACTCCTCAAGCTTGCTTAGGTCCCTTCTCATTTTCTCTAACCCTCCTGGAGTGTCAACCCTGTTGCAGATCTTTGTGTCATTAGCAAAGAAACACACCTTCCCTTCCAGCCCCTCTGGAATTTGCTTATAAAGACATTAAAGAGGACTGGTCCAAGTACTGCTCCCTGTGATTCTTACATACTACCTGAATCTGTCCAATAAAAGTTCATGGTCCACAATGTCAAATGCTGAGGTGAGATCAAGAAGGACAAGAACTGACCACTCTCCTCTGTCTGTTGCCCTGAGCAGATCATTATGCACCCTATCTATTGTGGTCTCTATACTGTGCTTTGACCTAAAACCAGAGTGGAGTGGCTCATAGATGTCAACGGTCATGAGGTGTGCCTCAAATTGCAGTGCAACCAACTACTCAATAACCTTGCCTAAAACAGTCAGGTTAGAGACAGGTTGGTAATTTGCCAAGATGTCTGGGTCTAGCTATGGCTTTTCAAGAGGGGATTCACTAGTGCATTTTTCAATGCAGATGGGAACATCCCTTCTGACAAGAAACACCGGATAGTCTCTGCAAACACCAGGTCCAGCTTCCCGACACATTTCACTACTAGTTGAATTGGACCTAGATCCAGTTCGAATTGTTGGTCACGACTCCAAGATCACCTCTCCAACATCATTCATTGTCACTGGCAGAAACTGTTCCCAGGACCACTGACTGCCAATGGGTCACACTGGCTCAACGCTGTTGAGTCATAACAGCCCATTTGATGAAATCCCAGCCTGAATAGAGAACACTTTGTCTGAAAAGAACCAAGCAAACTCCTTGCACTTAGCACTTGTACCAGCTTTCATGGACTCTGAACAGGCTGGATGAAAAAAACAGTCCACTGTCCTAAAAAGCTAAGCTGGTTGGTGTTGGTTCCTTCCGGCTGCAATCTCCCTAGACAGGAACTCTGCATTCTTATTGGAGACTGCCTTTTGATATTCACCATAGTGAATATTCAAAGACAGTTTGTCCTCCTGGGCCCCTGATCTCCTCCCAACAATGCTTCAACCTCCACCACCTTGCTTTCATCTCCTTCAGCTTGCCATTGAACCATGGCGAGCCAAGGCATTAAATGAATAGGCATACATGAACTGGCACTACGAGGTCAAAGTCTGAACCAATAGCCCTATTGTAAGTTGCCACTACCTCTTACAAACCCTCAGTGCATGCTGCCAACATACCCAAGGTGTCCAGCATTGCCATAAGTACATCTGGCCTAAGCCCTCATAAAGGGCTGTACTTTACCATCTCCACAGGGGGTGCAGTACAGAGGGGTGCCCAGAAATTGAACCTGATGGTGCAATAATCCAACCAGCTAATCAGATCAGTCTTGAGGTTTTCCATTTCAAACCCCAGAGAGAACACCAAAGCTAAGACTTCCCCCGTGTTGGTGAGTCACAGCAACAACTGCATTTACTAGGCCCAGAGATTTCATTCTCTGGAGAAAATCTTGTCCAAAACACGAGAGTTCGTCATTGGCCAAGACACTGACGTCATCCAGAATTATCCACCTTGGCGACTCCAATACCCTGTCAATGACAAAGTCCATTATTTCCTGCAGAAAATCTTCTTTATGTTCTGGAGGCCAGTAAACGAGGAGGATCCTGCAACCAGCACCTGGACCCACACAAAGAACCACACATTCGTACAAAGAGTTGTCCCCCACTGGGTGCACCACCAGGTTCAACCCAGATCTAAAAGAGATGCTCCCCCCACCCCCCGCAATCCTTTTTTGGGCAGTGCAGCACAGAAAATCCAGCTGGGACAGCTGTCTCAAAAATTGGACCTGCATCATCATCAAGCCAGGTTTCCATGAAATAAACTAGCTCAACCCAGGAATGAGATATAAAATCAGCTATTAAAGTGGTCTTATGCCTCGTTGATCTGGTGTTGCATAGCACTGCATGAGGAGGAGAAGTAGCGGTGGCCAACCTATCAGCTCCCTGTCCACTCAGTCTTGTGGAATCCCTGGGAAGGGACACAGAATGGCATTCGCAGACTGTAATTTGCATACTGTTTTGTACTTGTTTTTTTTTTTTTTTTTAATTTTCTCTTTCCTCCTACTACAGCCCCTCTTCGGAGACACCTATGGGCTTATCAGCCTCGCTCACCTACCTGGAGCCGGTGCAGTCCATGCCCCATGGAGCTGTGGCTATACCCCCAGGGCGGAGTACAGGCGGGACACCCTTCCACCCCGACGTTCCGCTAATCTTTGTCGGCATGCTGTCTCCGGGCAGGTAGGGGCATTGAAGGTCGGGCCCTGGTGTCCGTCCTGCCAGGAGGCTGCAGGGTTTTCTAATTGTTTCTCGACGTGCAGGTCCTGATGGCGATCAAAGGCGCCCGGCGCCGACGCCTGGCACGCTCCCCTCTGTTGGAGCATCGGCTTGCTGTACCTCAGGTCTCCACCTGGGGTCAGACAAGCACCGAGCTCAGGTACCCCTCCCCGGAGGGACGAGGCAGTCCTTGGGGCGCTCAAGTCCTCCCTCCCGCCGCCCTCCAGCCCCGGGCTCGCTCCCCAACCCGGGTCACATGCTGCATGGAACGAATCATCAGCTACTGGCGAGCCAGCTGTTTTGTACTTGTAATGTTGTGTTTTTGTCAGTATTACATTTTTAGTAACTAATGACTGGGATATAAAATGAAAGTGCCAATTGTACTAAGAGGCACAAAGATGTCCTAAGCAGGAGCCTGCTGGAAATGAGACATGTAAATAAATTGTTTGTAAAGCATTTTGGGATGCAATGCATGAACAGTACTACAATAATACAAGTTCAGTATTATTTTTGGCCCAGGTACTACCACTAGCATGCATAAAGAAAGGTAATGTATCTTCCTAAAGTCCACACCTTCAGCATTGAGAAAGCGGGGCAATCTAGCAATAACAAAAAGTAGTCTCAGCTACTGCCTACATCTTAGAATCCAGGGTTAAGTTCTGAAACAAAACAAAACAAAACAAAAAAACAAACCACTATCCCATCACAAGGCACATCACATAAAAATGAACATTTCTGGTTGTTCCAGCTGCCTAATAGTAGATGCAGTACATTTACATAGTTACATAGATGCTGACAGCAGATGAGGGCCTATGGCCCACCTAGTCTTCCCATTTGCGCATGCATCTGTGCTAATTCAGGCTTCTCTAGAACTAGATTGTCCCCTTCCCCAGACTGCAAGGATTCCCTTATGCCTATTATATGTATTCTTAAATCCTGCAATCATTTCTGCCCCCACTGCCTCCTCTAGCAGGGCGTTCCATTTGTCCCCCACCTTCTCGGTGAAGAAATACTTCCTCATGTTCCCTCTGAACTGCTCTCCCTCCAGTTTCATCCCACATCCCCTAGCCCTAGAGCATCTTTTTCTCTGAAAAATTGTGTTTTCCTGCACCTTGTTCCTCCCTGTGAGATATTTATGTTTCAATCATATTCTCCCCCCTCTCTCTCTCTCTCCTCTCTTCCTGGGAGTACATATTTAGGTGTTTCAGCCTGTCCTCATAGGTTTTATGATATAATCCTTGCACCATCTTGGTTGTTCTCCTCTCCTTCGAACTGCCTCCACCCTGTCTATGTCCTTATGTAGGTAAGGTCTCCAGAACTAGACACCGTACTCGAGGTGCGGTCTCACTAATGTTCTGTATAGTGGAATTATGACCTCCTTTTTCCTGCCGGTGATATCCCTGCCCATGCATCCCAACATCCTGTTTGCTTTTCCTGCTACCTCATCGCACTGACTCCCTACCTTGAGGTCATCAGAGATGATAACCCCTAGGTTCTTTTCCTGCTTGGAGCATTCCATATCCTCCCCATCTCATTGATATGCTCTCCCTGGGTTTTTGTGCCCCATGTGCATTATTTTGCATTTCTTTGTGTTAAATGTCAACTGCCACTCCCTTGACCAGTTCTCAAGCTTCTGAAGATCTCTCCTCATTATGTCCATACCCTCCTGCATGTTCACCCTGTTGCATAGCTTTGTGTCATCAGTGAACAGGCAAATTCTCCCTTCTAGGTCATCTGTAATGTCACTGATAAAGATGTTGAAGAGGACTGGACCCGGCACTGATCCATGTGGCACCCCACTGGTCTCCTTTCCCTCTGTGGAGTGACAGCCATTTACCACCACCCTCTGTGTCCTGCTATCCAGCCAGTTCCCCACCTACCACACAACCATCCTACCTACTCCCATGTTCCCCAACTTTTGTAACAGTCTTCTGTGTGGCACAGTGTCAGAGGCCTTGCTGAAGTCCAGGTAGGCCACATCTGCTGCCCTCCTGATCCACCTTCCTTGTCAACCAGCCAAAGAATTCAATGAGGTTAGTCTGGCACAACCTCCCTCCCGCCAATAAAACCATGTTGTCTTGGGTCCTGTAGACCACTGGCAAACCAAGTGTTCCACTATTCTTTCCTTCAGTAGTGTTTCCAAGAGCTTCTCCACTACTGAGGTCAGGTTGACCGGTCTGTACTTTCCTGCCTCCTCTCTGTTTCCACTTTTGTATAGGAGGACTACATCTGTTGTCCTCCAGTCTTTGGGTTCCTCTCTTGTTTCCAGTCACTGGCTAAGCAGGATTGCCAGAAGTCCAGCCACCTCTCTTAACTCCCTCAGCACCCTGGGGTGTACCCCATCAGGCCCCATAGCTTTATTAACCCTTAATCCTTCTAGTTCCTTTAGGACCCTTTCCCCTGGAAAAGGACTTGTATCCATTTCTGTACCCTTCCTACCCTTTCTGCTCCCTTCTGGCCCATTACCTGCCCCCTCCTCTGTAAAGAATGAATGGAAGTATCTATTCAGTATGTCTGCTTTGCAGTTGTCATCCCCCACTCTACTCTGATCCTCCCTTTTCAGCCAGGTAGCCTGTGATGACGGCGATGGTGATTGAGCACTTTCAAAAAGGGTGACTCAATCGTGGCGCCTGTGTACAGGGCTACCTGGTGGGGGGGGCCACTGGATGGGGGGGTAGGCGAACATAGCAATAGGATAGCGCATGTATACACATGTGTGGGCGGGTGGGAGGGACCACCCTGCAAGGGATGGAGCTTAAAAGGGAGGAGGTTTGTGGGGTGTAGTGCAGTGGTGGAATAACGAGCTGGCAGTGTGGTATGGTGGGTTGGTGGCAGGCTGCAGCTGGGAGGGTGCGGGTTCAGTTCTGGGCACTCGTGTTTTTTTGTGTTGGGTAGTTTTTTTTTTTTAGTTTTTGCACACACCCCTGACATGCACCCTCCCTGGAGTTGAGAATCCTTTAGTGGGGGGGGGTGCAGGGGATGAAGCCCCTGCATAAAGTAAAATAACCTACCTCTCAGGTGCCCTTTTGCTGTTCACCATGAGTATACATCGCCAAAATTTATTTTCAGTGATGTTCGCTCGCCCAAATGGTGATCGCTATTCTGCGATCGCCGTCATCACATGGAACCTTCAGCCTCACTGTCCCTCCCTTTGCCTTCCTTTTTTCACTGACGCACCTGTAAAAGGTTTTGTCTCCTCTAACTACTGATTTTGCAATGCGTTCCTCTGTTTTTGCTTTGGCCTCTCTTACTGCCCTCCCTGCCTCCCTTTGTTTCTTCTGGTACCTTCCCTGTCCCCTTCTGCCTGTGTCTTTTTATACTGTTGGAATGCGATTTTTTTGGCTTTCACTTTCCCATCTACCTCCTTGGAGTACCATAATGGTCTCCTCTTCGTTTACCCCCTTGCTGACCTGTTTTACACATAATTATGTTGTCCTTGTTATCCCCGATTTGAATACTGCCCACTGTTCCTCCATGCCTAATTTCCTCCCTATTCCAGCTAGTGCCTCTTCCAAGCATTTTCCCATGGTTCCAAAATCTGCCCTTCTAAAGTCCAGGATCTGTGTTTTTGTGTGGCTGGGTTCTGCCTCTTCACTTATGTCAGATCACACTGAGTGGTGGTCACTGTTCCCCAGGTGCTCCCCTACTGTGACCCTGTCACACTGTTCCCCAGGTGCTCCCCTACTGTGATCCCTGTCACACTGTTCCCCAGGTGCTCCCCTACTGTGATCCCTGTCACACTGTTCCCGTTTGTGAGCACCAGGTCCAGCATTGCTGTCTGCCATGTGGGTTCCATGACCAGTTGTTTAAGGAAGGCTTCCTGTAGGAAGTCCAGGGTAAACCTGCTCTTGGTTGATACTGCTGCTGGGAGGCTCCAGTCTATGTTTGGAATACTGAAGTCACCAACCAGCACTACCTCCCCCTTGTGCACCATCCTTTGGATAGCCAGCATCATCTCCCTATCCCTCCCCTCACCCCTGGATTGATGGTCTGTAAATTACCCCTGTGTGGATGGCTGACCCTGTTCTTGTTTCCAGCTTAAGCCACCGTTTCCCCCACTTGCTCCCCCTGAATCTCTGTATCTTTATGTTATCTTTCACATAAATCACCACTCATCCCCCTTCCTGCCTGCCCTGCCCCCTTGAATAGACTGTAGCTTGGTATGGCCCTCTCCCAGCCATGGTTATTGTTACACCAGGTCTCCATGATGGCCACAATTTGAACTCCTCTTTGTAATGCTGAAATATGTGTGTGTGTGTGTGTGTGTGTGGGGGGGGTAATTTAAATACAGATAAAAAAGTACAAATTATACAGTAGATTGCATAGATGATACAAGAAGGCAGATACATTCCAATATGTACAGTTTCTGTAAACATATATAGAGTGAAGAGCCTCAGTCCCAGCACCAAGCATCACGATATGTACATCAACATATGTGTGTGGGGGTGTGGGTGGGAAGGGGGTCATCTGACTGGGAAAGAACTGAATTTTTAGTCCTGGAGTAATGAGACCAGCTGCGGGTGTCTGATGAATTCCAACAATAGTAAACCAACACCCAGAAATGCAGTGTCAGAACAAAAAATAACCCCCAGTACACTAACGATTCTTTCTTTTGCCACAAAAGGAATCCATAAAGATGGGCACATTCTATTTCAATGGCTGTCTAGAAACAGATACTTTTGGACTCCCTTTAAAATATTGTAATGTATGGCAAAAGGTAAGTGCCCTTTAAATTATTGCAAACTAATTTAAACTGAAAAGAAATAAGAATATTTACTGTAGGATGCAAAAAGTATAAAAGAAGGCATATGCTTTCCAATCTGTGTGGTTTCTGTAAACATAGATACAATCAGATGCCTGATGCCCAGCACAAAGCATCATGGTAGGGCTTGCATTAGCATTGGAAAAGTGGGGGTCAGGTTGACCCACTGCTTCAAATGTTGGAGGCCAGACCAGAGAATCATGGGGTCAGAAATGTGCTGTAGTGGCTCTCTAAAACATTACCCAATTCTTTTTCTGCTAACAAAATCCATGAATACCTTTCCATATACAGGGTCAAATCTAAAGCACTGCTTTCATTTTTGTGCTTCAAAATCCTTAAAATTCCCATTTGGGGACTTCTGTAGTGGGTTAATGCAAGCAAGCCCTGTCATGGGTATGCAAACCTGTGTGCGGGGGTTGGGGGTAATCTGACAAGGACATAACCATTTGTTTCCCCAGTAAAATCCATAAGAATAAGAAGAGTGAAGAGTCAGGAGATCAGTTGCTGGCGTTTGACCTATCTAGGTACAATACTCTACATTTGGCACTGTAGGCATATGCCACTATTTTCCCATTTTCAGTTTAAAAACAAGAGTGAAATCTCACAATAGCAAGCCAGCACCTTACTCCAGCATCACAATGCAAAACCACTCTTACATCACTGACTCCTACATTACACCATTAAACAGATCCCATAGCACCGAGCAGTTAGCATTTATTTTGCTGTCTGGCAGTAGATACATTTTGACCTCTTCTTTTAGTTTTCACTGTTAGTGCAAATAGGCTATGTAATTTCAATGCTGACAAGAATGAGGAACAACATGTAAGATGCACAAATAATGCAGGAAGGCAGATAGTTCCCAATTTGTGCTGTTTCTGTAAACATACATTAAATAAAAAGCCTGAAAAGTCAGCACAACGTGCCATGGGTAAGCAAATCAGTGTGTGTTGGTGAGTCTGCATGATCTGCCTGACTGTTGGTTGGGTGACCATTGACTTAAGTTTGTGATGAGGATTATTAGTATTTTAAATCTGTAATGTGTGTGGTATAATATATGTATTTTGTATATTTATTTTATTTTAATGTGATTATTTGTATTGTTTATTTATTGTTAGGCAGCCAGAGCCTCTGGGATTGGGCACCATAGAAATAAAATTTGCCCTGCATTGCCTACACTGACTAGCAAATGATTCAACTGGTGCAATATTCTGTTTGACATGTCACCACTTGGCCCTCACACACACGAAGCATAACAGTAATCTTTAAAATCTGCACACAACTGTACGCATGTTGACAACAGATGGAAACTATCATTTGCCGCCCAAAAACCCTCTCTTAATTTTAACCAGGCATTAGGTTGGATAAATTAGGAGACACTGCTCTAATTCTTTTATATACCATTGTATAGTAGTTATCTGTCTGTCAGTCCATCTATTTAGGATTTGTGGCTGCCATACCTCATATTTTGATTTTAGGGAAAAAAGAACATGCATGTTTGGTTAGTGGAAAAGTGTTGTAATCATTGAAGCATGCAAAACTAAGAAACATTGTACATGCAACTTTCATGAAAATAATGGTGTATAGAACATGCTGAAAATGAAATTGCTTTTTCAAATTTGTACCTATGTTGCATATTCATGCTGTATATCGAACATTGATCTACTAGGTTTAATAAATATCAGGAACTTAAGAAATTAAAATACTTCAGTCATGGCCGCAGGTCTCATGTATTATCTGTTGATGAGCAAAGATTGCAGGGTTTCTGATGAATGGAATCACAACTTTAATTGTTGTCACCAGACAGATATATAGATTAATGTAACCCCCCTGTTACCCAGGGTTACTAGATCCCAGTAAGACCTAGTGGCAGGCAGGGACAGGCAGCTAGTGAAATTCCAGTTTAATGGATTTCACCAAGTCTTGCTCTGTTTTCAGTCTCTGTTGAGCTGGAGCCATGACATCATTTAGAACTGTTGCAGCTGCATAAGCCACACTGCAATGTTGCAGCTAGGGAAGTTAGGCTAGAATGTTGGGGAATTTGAAATCAGTTCAGTAGTAGTTCAGTAGTGGGCTCAGAAGAGGGAAGAAGTGTGCTGCTGCTGCTGCAGGCCCTCAGAGCCCTTAGCTCTGCCAAAGAGCTAAATTTTTTTGTTAGAGGTGTGTGTTCTCACCTGAAGAGGAACACAAGAAGAGCCAAGTGAAGTGGTAAAGACCACTCCAGGGGTTCAGGGCCCCATCCCTGCGGGGATGGGGGAAGGATTCAGCCTACTTGCAGGGGCAATCCCCTGGTCCGGCTAGGGGAAGAAGAAGCTGCCTAATTTTAGGTTCGTGCTGAGGCACCAGAAGTTTGGATGAGATTTCTTTGAAGAGAAAAAGCCTGTGGGGCATCTGCAACTAAGGAGTGAGTCTGCTCTGATAAAGGGCCAATGTGTTTTCACCTGAGACAAGATGAAGTTAAGTGACTGTTACTGTGGGGTCAGGAAAAGACAGCCAAGTACAGTTAAAAGTTATGGGAATTGGACTGCCTAACTCTGTGGGGGTCTAGAGAAATGGACACAGACACTCTTTAAGTATGTTTCAAGTTCAGCACAAGTGGGATGGACGAACAGTAGATTAAATGTGACATACATTTATGGAGAATCTACACAGTAAAGTGTTTTCAAGGATGAGATGTTAAAGTCCAGAGAAATGGCCGGGTATGAATTATGGGAGCGAGAGGTGGGAGTCCCCCATCAGTAGTAACCAAATTCACCTCTACGAGTTTGCTTTGGGACACCTGTTGCTTCCTCTCAGGTACTTGGCCAGTGTCTGAGGAAAGTACCCAGATGTGGGACTGACGAAGAAGATTCCCTATGGAGCCAGAAGTGCTCAGAGGTGGTTTAGGGAGCCACTGAGAAATGTTCCATGCTATATGGAAAGTGTTCAAGGGCTGGCATGAGAGCCGAGCTATGGAACAAAGGTAGTCCAGAGGGCTGGCAAGGGAGCCGAGCCAGGGAAACTGAAAAAGAGTTGAGTTAGGGCCGAATGCCCAGAGTGTTTTGAAACCTGAGGGTTTCAGTGTAAAGAGGATGTGTTCTGATCTCTATAAATCTGCATTACCAGGAGTGTTGCCCCGTGGGGGTCCATCTATGCTTTGTTATTCTGTTGGATGTGAAAAAAAGCGACACTTTAGAATCCCAGCTTCTGGTATTGGACATTGCAGTTATTGGTTCCTGTGTCCGGAGTTATTTGGTGGCCCCTGTGCAGAGTAACCAAACCTAATCACCATGTCGAGTGACACCTTTCTCCCCAAGTTTCAAATTATAAAAATGGAGGCAGCGCGTCATAGGATCCAGGCCCCTCAACCTGTTCACTAGCTACACAGGCAGGGGTAGTAGCCCTCTCAGTTTTAACGCTGACTGGGGGTTACATAAACATTGTAGATGATGACTTGCTGTCCCCATGCATTAACTGCAACACACTAGTCAACACAATGCAGTGAAGTTTCATAAATAGAGCAATGAGGTTTGAACCTCACCACAGCCACTGGATTGCAGTTCATCCTTCAGCAAGTCACATAACTCACTTGTGCTTCAGTCTGCTCAGATAAAAATGTGTGTAGAATTGCCCCCCTGAATACAAAATGTTGCAACTTAGTTGAGATATCCTGATTCTATTAATTTTAAAATTAAAAAGAATCAAGAGACTGAATAAAAAATACAATTACACTGCATAAAATAAAAAATGGTTGTCCCATCTTATCAATTTACTCTGGAGTCAAAGTATGCAGTAATTTCTTTAAATTATTTGCTTGTGTACTGTATTATATATTTCCAAACATATTATTCTACAGAATAAAAAAGACAATGAATATGTTATGATTGCATGTTAAGTTTCTGCCTTTGATGACCCAAAATCTGTATATGAAGCAAACAAAAAAAAAAATATTTCATTGTCAGCATAATTTACCACTGAGGGGTGAACAAGTGAACATTCTTCAGGATAAAAGCATTTCAGAAGCAGTCTGCTTAGAATGCCGGGAGGTAAATAAAAACATGACAACTGTTGTCTCTGTCTATACACAATGGTTTTAGTCTGCAGCAACTATTCCTTTTAAATAGGTATGGAATACACAAAGCAATTAGAATGGATTAGGAAATGTATGGCTTTCTTCTGGCTACACAGTCTATGAATCATCTCTCTATTTTTAATAAGATCATACAACACTGCTGGGATGTTCTTTCTCAAAAGTGTTATGAATATCCCAAAAGGGCACACATTATAAATTGCTTTAATAAATCCATATAAAAAATGCTTATTTGTTAGACTTTAGTTGCTATAAAATGTTTAATTTGATTTCCACTTTCATATGCCAAAACAGATTAAGCATGAAAACAGCTGATCAAGCATTAACTGTCTTAATAAATTCAAATAAAATGCTAGGTTAGACTTTTTTGTAGTTAATATGCCTGACACACACTTAACATAGTTGATATTACATCTCCTACCAGTGATTGCTTTTATGTACTGTATTTTCACCATTCCCTCTTCAAAAAAGCCTTGAGTTTTCACACCACTCGGTACACGTTGACACCACTGCTGTGTGGGTCAATCAGAAAGTTTGCAGCCTGACGGAGAAAGAAATGCACTATGAAACTAGTATTATTTTATATTATAACATAGTCTCCTTTCAGTTCAATATACTTAGTCCAGCATCGTTCTAGCATTGTTATCCCCTCATGGTAGAATGTTATATCTTGGTACCCCCGAAACCTCTTCACAGCAGCTATCACCTCTTCATCATCAGCAAATCTCTTTCCACAGAGTTCAGCCTTCAGTTTTGGGAACAGGTGAAAGCCTGATGGAGCAAGATCTGGTGAGTAGGGTGGGTGAGGAAGCAGTTCGTATCCACATTCTATTGCAGTAGCCACTGCAACCTGTGTTGTGTGGGGTGGAGCATTGTCTTGCAGGAACAAAACAGCTTGCCTCAATTTTCCATGGCATTTGGCTTTGATGGCTTCTCTCAGTTTGTGTGGTTGTTCAGTATCATACTCACCAGTTATTATCTTTCCTTTTACAAGATAATCAATCTTGATCACACCTTCAGAGTCCCAGAAGACCGAGGCCATGATTCTGTCACTTGAATCAGCTTGCTTGAACTTCTTTGGCATTGAAGATACATGATGTTTCCATTGTTTGCTTTGCTGTTTAGACTCCAGGTCAAAATGGTGAACCCAGGTTTCATCCATTGTTACAATATGACTGATAACATTTGCTGGATCCCTCTTGTATTGTGCAAGAAGTTGGCTTGAAATGTCCCTTCTGGCTCACTTCTGATTGGATGTCAACATTCTTGGCACCTATGTTGCTGGCACTTTGCTTATGCCCAGGTTTTCAGTCAGGATTGATTGTACCACACCCAAACTGATGTCCAATGTGCTGGCTACAAGCTGTACAGTTATTTGTCTTTCATCACCATTTGATGGACTGTGTCAATGTTCTCCTCAGTGGTCCCCTCCTTGGTAACCTCCAGTCGGCGCTAAAACTGAGAGGGTGCCCTGACCTGGGATAAACTTCAGAACTTCTTCTGCTACTCTTAAATTCAGCAGCCTATTTCTTGACAGTTGAATATGATGGGGTGTCTGCCCAAGTGTGTTGACCATATCCTCATGGATTTGCATTGGAGTCATTCCTTTGATATGGAGGTACTTGTTGATTGCTCTGATCTCAGATTTCTCCATTCTCAAATGATCATCACCTATCAAACTTTGCCCAACATGTTACTAGAAAAGAAAGCATTTAATCATCACACCAGTAGGTCATGTTCTATTCATATCAGTGTAACTATACATTGAAAGTAATACTAGGTTCATAGTACATTTCTTTCTGTGTCAGGCCACACACTTTTTGATTGACCCTCATACCACAACTCCTTCCTTACAACCCCAATAGCAAACATGTACACAGCTGCAAAGCAAAAGTATAGACCCTCAACCCTTTCCAAATGAGAACCTTTCCCACTTTTTAGCTAATGACTTTTATTTTACAATAGTGTTAGTATACAGTGAGACTGCCAAACTGTGCATAGAATATTATTAGGATAACTAGAAGCACATAATTTCATTGGTATGCACACCACTGTTAAAGCAAAACTGACTACACAGTCTTTAAACAAGCTTTGTGCTGTCATTAACTATGTGGTTTGTTTAATGAGATTTGTTTTTGTTGAGGAGTGTAGTAAACATACATTAATTAGAATGGATGGCAGAATTAGGGCTACATTTTCTATAACTGGCAGTTACTGAGATTCTACATCCAGTATAAGAGTGATATCAACAACTGTTGTAATGAGAGCCACATCACTAGGCACAAAATACATAGTTTCACATATAGTGGTATAATTATCACTTAACTTATTCACTGACTATATAACAGGTGTTTATTGCAAGCTGATCATTAGAGAAAAATTAATTTATAGTAATACCCCACAAACTACTACAACCTATCCCTTACTAGATTACCCACAGCAGATGCATGCACACAGTAGTTTATCCCCATTTAAGACACACCCACGATAAGTTAACCACATTTAAGACATGCCCACAATAGTTTCTCCACCTTTAAAATGCACCATCATAGTTTAGATACATCTAGTCCACAGAAAAAGGGAAACAATGCAACAATGACACTGTCCACTTCAACTGCCATAGAGTTTTTAAAATCTTGGTTTCAAAACTCACAGCCATATAATAGTAGTAACATTCAGTTAGTCTAAGTAAACTCAGATTAACCAGTTTATGCAGTTGATTAAATGCTTGGGGTTCAGTCTTGAGCATTCAGTCATTGACATCTGTCAGTTATGCCCTTTATAAACTCTGGCTAATGGAAAGCTTTCACTTAATCATTATGAACATTAAGAGCTCTGCACAGAATAACAACGGATATATTATGAAACATCAAAATTCAGAATCCCAAACGCTGGTTTCTTTATCGTTTGTTTGTGTGTTATCTTTATGCTTTACAGTGGTTATTTACTGTTTGTGGTTGGTGGATGTAACAAACTTTAATAAAACTAAAATTGTAAAAATAATCCCGAATGCTACAACACTGAATTTGGGAGATTTAATTCCCTAATGCTGCAACCTTCACAAATGTAATACAGGGGGTCCCCCCCCACACCCCACGTAACTTAAATAACCAGCACAGAGGGGCAGTGGACCTCTGAGCGGAACAACATTTAGCAACACTAGTGGAGACCAGCAACAGAACCCTGGTCTACCAGATGATGCTGGTTGAGCTGCTACTGCTTTAGACCTCCACACCATGAGAGCAGCTCGGCCAGCTTCTGCATTTCCTTGTTATTTGTAATGCCTGGCCAGGGGTAGGATAGTGGGTCGTCACATCCACTATCATACCCTGTCAGCATTACTTCTTCCTGTCGAGCTCCTGAATGTGTCGGGTGACTGAACTTGGTCTCATCAGTTTCGGATTGTGATTTTCAGTCCCTTACATGGCTACCATAACAACAACCATACAACATCCAATATAGTCAACATCAATAAATACAGCCATTGAAAACAAAATTACTGAAAGTTACTACCACTCTAGAAGAAAGAACAGAGCAGTGGGTAATGTTGTGCAAGCCCACTCCTGCTTGCCAAATGGTACTGTACAGGTATTACCAGTCCTGTGATTAACATCAATAAACTAGAAACAAAAACAGAGAAAATGGCCATAGATCAAGGCTTAGCAACTCATCCAGTCTGCCCTGTCTAATTTTGGGACAGTGCTGTTGTCAATCCTCCCTACTTCCCCCTCAATCTGTCCCTTTACACACTATTCCCACATGCCTGTCCCATCCCCTGTCGAACCCTACCATTGTTCCACTCCTGATGACCTCCTCCAAAACTTGTTCCAGTTTGTCACCCCTCTTTTTGGAAAAAAGTACTTCCTGACATCCTACTTAAACCTCCTACCAACCAGTTTCAGGGAGTTACCCCAGTACCGGGGAACCACTCACTGTGAACGGCTCACCGCAGTTCACCTTGTTTATTCTGCAGAAGTACTTCAACATGTCAATCATTTTGCCTCTCTTTCTTAGGTCCTCCTGCATGTACATGTTTAGCGCCTCCAAACGCCTCTCACAGGACCTGCACTGTTGCCCCTTGTATCATTTTTATGTTTCATCTCTGCACCACCTCCAACCTGTTCATGTCCTTTCTCAAGGGTGTACAGTGGCCCTGAAGTGCAAAACACAAGCAAAAAGGTATGCACATCAAGCCAATGAATAAACTGCAAGGAACGTAAACTGAAGCAATAAAGCATCCACAAACTAAACATTCTAAAGTAAAATAACACAAATGAAGGCACAAAGAAAAAAGAAAATCAAACAATATGTAGCAAGAAAAACAGTAACACTGCAACACAAAAATGTAAACCACAAATCAAAAATAGTAAAACAAAAACATAGCACACAAAAAGTCAGTAGGCAACCCCCATCAGAAAGACATGCAAAAAAACATTGCAAATGGAAGTCCAGCCCCCCACAACACACATGACCTTACCCATGTACCTTTACTCAGACAGTGGGGAAGGGGGCCTGTTGCTGTTTGCTCCTGCCTTGAGCTCTGTAGTTACAGGTAAATCTTATATGTCTGATTCTCCATAACATGAGGTTTTCTGAAGCTCACTGGGTAATGCTAGCTGGTGGCTAAATCTCCCAGGATGGGGGTTTTCTCTTGCCAACAAACTGTGACTAAATTTTCTGGGATGGGGTGTCACTTGCCACTAACCGGTGTCTCACTCTCACATGATGGGGATTTGTAACCAACTGGCAGTTCACTCTCCCAGGATGGGGTTGGGGGGTCTCTTGCCACCAACCGGGGGCTCATTTTTCCTGCATTGTGAGGAGGTACTTCTTTTGGCACCATTTGATAGGTGAATATCTCAGGACTCTGTAGGGATTCATTTGTTGCCCAGTCAGCAGCTTGAGGGCATAGCAGACCAGTTATGTGTACATCTGATTGGCATCTTCTGGGATCCAGGGCGGTTCTGCTAGATTTAATTTTCTGCATGAACAGCAGATTAGATTCCGGGGATGCCTGGTAGTGCATGGCAATGAGGTAGATGAAGGTGTTGCTTTCTTACAGAACAGTAAATGAGACTCCCGATGTCATGCAAAATTTGTTCCCTCAGTCTGGTTCCTGATGCGCTTAATGCACATACGATGGATTAACTCGGACCCAATTTTGCGTGGGGTTCTACAAAGCAGTTCCTGCTGACCACGTGCCTCAACATACGTGTGTTTGTAATGGGCTTCTCTTCCTATTTGTTTGTATTTTACTGCTCTCTGTAATAATTTTATATTATTTTCTCGGTTTGCTGTCCTGCACCTCACAGCCTACTGTTAACCCTTCCCTGCCCTCTGGCCTCCCACTCGCTGAATGAGACCTGTGGTATCCAGGGTCTTACACCAAGTTGTAATGTAAATGGAGCTGATAGAAGTTTGCTTTTAGTAAGTCTCATTCATGTGGCTGTCCAGATGGGGAGGAGGGTGCAGTAGGTATAGGAGCCTGGTCCAGGAATCATAATGTTTATCCAGGTGGGAAAAGAGGGTGCACTGAAGGTTTGAATAGGATCTCCTCCTCAAGTCACATGGGTGGACTGTGTGGGAGAGGAATATACAGGTAGATATGGTGCCACCATTCAGGAATCCTAGGTGCAGTGCGGACGAGATATGTGGGTGCAGGTTAGTATATGACCTCCTTCCAAAAGTCATATGGGTGGACCATGAGGGACAGGGAGTTGCAGGTGGTTATAGGACCCCTGACCAGGATTTCTACATGTGGTGTAGGTTGGAGATGACCATGCAGGTGGGTGTGGAACCCTAATCCAGTGGTCCTGAGGTTGGTGAATGTTGGAGTAGTGGATGGTGAAGGTTGGTGTGTTTTTATGTTTTTTTTTCTGGTGGGGGCTAAGGGCTGGTCCATGCGGGAAAGGAAGATGCAGGTGGGTGTGGTCATGGAGGCATAGTCCAGGATTCATAAGGTTGGACTGTGTGGGAGAAGACAGCTGATCCATGTGGAAAATGATTTTGCAGTTGTGTGAAGTTCTGTTGCAAGAGTCTCAAGGGAGGTCCAGGTACAAGAAGTAGTTCTGGTGGTAAAAAAAGAAAATGGAAAAAAAAGATAGTATTTTTTTTTTAATACTGTCCCCTTTCTGGTGGTCCTAGTGATGGTCTCTGTGGGACTGGAGGTTGAAGATTACATGTGCATGTTGTACTCTGCTGTGGTTATCCTAGGGTGGGTATTGGGCACTCTCTGGGAGTTATAGGGGTGCTCCAGGTGGGAGAAGAGGGTGCAGATTCGTAAAGTCTCCCTCCCTGAAAAAATTGAATGAATGGTCCCTGTGAGATAGGAAGTTGCATGTTGTTATGGTGCCCCAGTCTGGGAGTCCTATGTGTTATGTGGGTGTGAGATGGTGCACCCTTTGTAGAAACAGCTGTGCCAATGGCAGTCTCTAGAAGTGGGCAGATGTTAGGTGTTGCAACCACAGGTGACTGAGGTACCATCTGGGGGAGTAGGTGGGGGTGGTGGATGGTTCTAAGTTGGCACGGTTCTTTAGCACTGGTGACTGGACTGGCAATTAGGTAGTGGGGGCTCCATGTGGAAGAAGGAGCCTGGTCATGTGGTCCTTGGGTATTGTTATTGGTCCCTCTCCTGAAGTCATAGGTTTGGTCTGGGTTATAGTGGAGGGTGCAGCTAGGTGTGGTACCCCAGTGTGGCGGTCATAGGGGTGGTTCATGTGGGAGCGGAGGTTGCAGGTTGTTGGGGTATCCTGGTTTGGTGGTTCTAGTACTGGTCCAGGTGAAAATAAGAGTGTGCAACTGGGTGTCAGACCCTGGTTGAGATGCCCTTGGATGGATATTGGACACCCTCCACTACCAATAGTCCTCCTAGGTTCCATCAAGGTTGTAACAGGGTTTTGGATCCTGGTCAGAAAGTCCTAGGTATAGCCCGTGTGGGAGTGGAGGATGCAGTTGGGTGTCAGATTCCTAGTTCAAATAAATCCCATCCCTGTTAGTCTGGCCCACCGATCAACAGTCAGTTCATCGTGAGTCTGAACATCCTCCCTGTCCTTGCCCCCTCAAGACCCTTCACCCATTCCTACCAAAGGTAGCTCACTCACATCATGTGGCACATGGCAGAGACATTATTTTCTTTCAGTTTATTTCAGCAGACACCGTTTTTAGTGCCTGCTCTAAGGCTCTTTTATTTTTATTTTTGCCATCACTGAATTCAGGTCTCCTCCTTTCAGACACCTTGACATCTGAACACTCTTTATCAAGCTTTTCTGGTGGCTATGCAGATTTATCATTTTCTTTTTCCATGACAGTTTTTACATTATTTGCTGCTATACATGAGGGGATGTGTGCTTTCCACCATGCTGGGACCACACTGAGAGCACTTTTTATTATTTTTAGGTGACACAGAGGCAGACTGAGAAGGCACATGTCTTTTTAAACTTTTAACCCTTTTAAGTGAGGTTTTTGGGCAAAAACTATGACAACATACAATTTATAGTTGTGTTGTGGACCTAAACACTTTAAACAAAGCTTGTGACAGTCTGCCCTTCCCAGGAGTTGAAAACAATTTGTACAATTTTTTTCATTATCCACAAGGTCCCTCTAACATACCAGTTAGAGAAAACCCTGAAATAATCAAAATGATTCTCAAAAAAAATGCAGTGCAAGAGCCCAATAAGAGAAAAATTACTCTTGTACGGAAGAAACTGCGCCAAAGGTCAAATTGTGGTTCCTGTAACAGGAACCAATTAAAGTGAAAGGGTATAGACAGAAATGGAAAGTGAAAATGCTCTGTTCGCTGTAAACAGACAGCTAAATATAGTAAACCACTAAAATTAGCCAAAGGGAATGTGGCTTAGTGGTCAAAGTAGCCAAAAACAGTATCAGTAGCCAAGTAGGGTATTCTTTGGTTCCTGGGAATCAAATGGGAACTGGAGAACCTGTAATTTACAAAAAAAAACTAGCTTATTGCAGAGTAATATTAAAAAAAACAGACTAAAATACACAACTACAAAACAAAAACCAAAGTCGAGAACCAGTCATTACCGGAGTTCAATATAGGGCAACTGCAGTCTTCAGGTGGAGAAACAGGTTTGAGCAACGGCCCGAGAATAGCATGGATGCAGAGTTGGAACCTAGATTCTATATTCAAAAATTTGCATAGGTTCTATCTCTAGGGCATCACTCTTGGCCAAGATGACTGCATAAAGTGTAAATATTTGGTGAAGGATTCCTGGGGCCAGAAATGGCCACAAGCACTACCCTCTTACTAATAGGTAGTGATCATGCACCCACTGTAGAAATAGCTGTGCTTCTAAGTCTCTGGAAGTGGGCAGATGTTAGGCCCTGCCACCACAGCTGGCTGTGATGCCACCTGGGGGAGGTGGTACATGGTCCTAAATGAGCACGATTCTTTTTCACTCACAATCAGACTGACTGTTGGGTGGTGGGTGTTCATTGAAAACACAGTGATACTAAAATAAAAAAGATGCTTTTTAAAACAAATTCTGTTTTGACCCTTATTCCTGATAGCAGCAGCCTCTATCCGCTGTTCAGGCTACCTCCCAGCAAAACCTGCACCTTCAGTTTCATTTACTCTGATCCTCACCTTAGCCAACTCCTCATCTCTGGCTATTAGGTAGTGGGGGCTCCATGTGGGAAAAGGAGCCTGGTTATGTGGTCCTTGGATACTGGTATTGGTCCCCTCTCCTGAAGTCATAGGTGTGGTTTGGGTTGGAGTGGAGGGTGCAGTCAGACCAAGATCCTCACAAGTTGTTTCTGGGAAGGCTGGAGTTTATGATGGGCATGCACACATGTGAAAATTGAAGAGTCTGTGAGGGATATGACTCTGAGGTGCAGGTGAGGGGTTTGTTTCACAGTGAAGAAATGTGGTATTGGTCCTGAGTGAGGAGACTTGGGTGGGCTGATGTCTGAGTTAGGGGACTGGGGTATGGGTGTCTTGAGCCTGAGTGAGGGGACTGAGAAAGGTTGAGACTGAGGACTGAGGATCTTGAGCCTGAGTTATTGGCATGGGAGGGGTCAAGAGACTGAGTTAGAAGGCTGGGGCAGTCTCAAACCTGAGTAAGGCAATGGTGGAATCTCAAGCCCGACTGGGCTGATCTTGAGCCTGAGTGAATAGATTGGTTCAGCCTGTGTAAGTGGGCAGTAGGTCTTGAGTATGAGTGAGGGACCGGAAACATTTAGCATTAGTGAGGGAATGGAGATGTCTTGAGTGTGAGTAAGGGGACTGGGTTACTCTGAAGCCTGAGTGGGGGGAGGTCTCAAGGTTGAGTGAGTGGACTAGAAGAATTTGGAGCCCAAGGAAGGGGTCTGGAAAGGTCTGGAGCCTGAGTAAGGGGATGTGGGTTATGGACTCTGAGTAAGTGGATGGGAGTCTAAAGCCTGAGTGAGGGGATGGGGGACTTATGACTGTCTGAGGGGGATGCTGGGGTCTCGTGTCTCTGACAGGGGAAGGAAGGACCTTGAGCCTGAGTGAAGGTATAGCGGGGGGATTCTGAGTTCTCAGAAGGGTATCAGGGCCAGGGGATTCTCAAGCTTGAGTGAGGGAACTGAGACTTTTGAAGTCTGGCATAATGTATTTGGGGAGTCTCAAGCCTGGGTGAGAAGACTGGGGGTTCCAAGCCTCCATGTGGGAACTGAGGGATCTTGAGCCTGACAGCAGGGACTGGGAGGTCTCCAGACTAGGAGAGAGGACTGGGGAAGGTTCTTAACCTGTGTGAGATGACTATGTAGCAAAAGCCTCACTGATTCAGGGAACAGGGACATAAAGTAAGTGGCAATTCAGGGAACAGGGACATAAAGTAAGTGGCAATGCATACTGGAGAGTGGAGGGCTGCAAGGAAAGAGACATTTCTAATGTTGGCTGTAGCTCCCTCTAGCCTTGCACAGCTTTACTTCTTAAGCCAGGCTTACTGACTTCACTAAGTGCAGCAGAGCAGATCCTCTGGCCAGTGATGGCAAGTTAGTTTGTGCTGATGGTTGTTACTGTGGGCTGTACTCGTCGGGTCTCAGACTTGCATTCCCAGTGTTGTATTCTTGCTGCACATCCCCACTGCAATGTGATTACAGGAGCAAGCTGTCCACTTGAATTGAAATAGATGCACTGCAGTGCTACTGGGCTGGGGAAATGGACTTGGGACTCCCGTTGTTACTGGCTGGGTTATGAAGCAGAAACATAGAATTTGTCAGCAGATGAGGACTAGTTGGCCCACCCAATCTGTCCATTTTTCCCTACCTACGGTATTACCACAGACTGTACCTGATTTCTGGATTTTCCTTCCATGCAGTCAAGTCAGGAAACACTGCAGAAGCAGTCGGTGTTCAATGGCAACAGCAAAAGTCCAATACAGGAAAACAGGTAGTCACAGACATTACCAGAACAAAAGTCTTCAGATGACTCAAAACATTGATTAAAAATGATTTTTATCAAGGTGCTCTACAAAGTGTGAAAAAACAGCCAGAGGTACTGGGTGTGCATGTGCTTTGTCAAGGATACTGCCTCTGCTAACCATCAGTATAAATACACCAGAACCTTAAAGTGATAATGTATAAAAAAAGTGAGCAGTACACATAAAATTAAAATTAAAAACCAGGCTAAATCTGGACAAATACAATAGATTATCACATATCAACTAGCTATCTATACATATATCATGGTAATTGTAGTGTAAGTCCAAAAATATTTTATGCCTATCACAGGATCAATTTTGCATGCAAATGTCCATCTAGAATTAGATGTAAAACAGATTAAAAACAATATTGCAGATTTTAGTTGCACTTCCTGAAAGATCAATGTACATGTAATACACATGGAACCTCCTCCGAAAGATTATTTTTCCATGCAAAATTACATCTGTGAGAAAAGTTAATGAAATCAATGTATTGATGAAGTTGATGAATTATCACATATAACTAACACAGATGTGGATTAATCCACTATCAAAAAAGACAGCTTAATTGTGCATTGATTAGGTAGACACACTTCCCTAAGTTACTTCATTATGGGAACTACCAGCATCTGAACATTAAAATTCAAAATACAACCAACTTCATATAACAGCACAGAGCACTATAGGGATAACACTGTAGTGATAAGAAGAGCGATTCCATGTTTACCATCACGGCTATAAGCCTTACCATATCTCACATAGGAAAAAAAGGATAAGGACTGCTAGAGACCTTCTTCTCCAAGGATGAACCTGTGAATTTAACACTAATATAACACATTCTCACTACAAAACAAGCAAATTTTCTAGAAAAAGTCTCTGAAAAAGCACACAAACAATACAATCATTTGATGCAGTAAACCTGTGAGAACAGTCCTCCCCCTGTCCTATCCAGAAATTATTGTTACACCTTTAGCAGACTAATATTTAGAATTTGCTCCCCTGAATTAGCATAGTTACTTAATCAAAATGAGATAAACTAGAACCCTGCTAAAAGATGGATATAGCAAAGTGTGTAAAAATGATTTATATAGATTCCAGAGGGCATATAGTTAAATCAAGTTCACTTAACAAGTAGAAGGACTGGGGATATGGAGGTCTTATTTACTCGAGCAATAAAGTTCAGAACCAGAGAGGAATAGAAAAAGTCAAACCTGTTTGTGTTTCCAGAGTTCCACATTAGAAAAAGGTTCTAGTTTACATACTCACAGAGTTCAGGGCATCTCGATGCAGGTAAATCTCTCCTCTCTTACCTCTCTTTCGTTTGATGAATTCTCCTCTGACCCACCCATGTTAGCTTCAATCCGAGTTTGTAGTTTGCTGGCATCTGAGAGATCATTAAATAGATACGTGTGGCCATTCCACTCGACCTTCAATTTGTCAGTATGAGAAGCTGGTACTAGATCTTAAGAGCATGCACTGAGGCAGGCAGCCTCTCGAATGCCTTCCTGTGCTGTCTCGTAGAACAGAAAAGGTTAGAGAAGATGCAGAGTTCTGTATCTTCATAGAGGAGGTTCCTCTTTCTCTTTGCAAAGACCAGGATTTTGTCTCGTACTTCCACACCAGTACATACCATGAGCTGGGTCTGTGGCCCCACAGCACACCCTGCAGCCCTGCGAAGTGTACTGCAGTATGCTTTCTCTAGGGCTGAGGTTGAATCTTCCTCCCACAGCTCCAAAAGTTGTGTTAACAAAATCTGCACAAAGGACAGAGGATATTCTCCCTCAGCGTGCTCTGGGAGTTCGATGACTCTAAAGTTTCGCTCCCTGGGTTTGGTCTCAACATTTTCTAATCTTTGTTTGAGCAGGAAGTTATTTTTCAGTAACTTACTGGTCGCATCCATAAACTTAAGTGACGCTCCTTCAGCCCACTGCATGCTCTGTTCAATACTGTCGATCTGGGTTTCCAGTGTGCTAACCTGGGAAGTCAGAGCATCTAACTTTTTTGTCCATATCCTGAACGGTCTTCACCAACTTTGTGTGGGTCGATTTGTTCATGTTAAGACACACCTTGTCGGGCCTGCTCCACCTCCATTTTAGGCTTCATTTTGTTGTCGTGGCCTACTTCCTCGTGGAGTGATAAACCACCTGATAGACAGTGGACTACTGGATGACAGGCAGCATGGCTTCACAATTGGGAGGTCATGTCAGATGAACCTAATAGAAGTTCTTTGATTGGGTGATGAAGGTGATTGATCAGGGAGGGGCAGTCGACGTGGCCTATCTGGACTTCAGGATGGCCTTTGACTCCGTCCCTCACAGAAGGCTGGTAAATAAGTTGGAAAATTTAGGGGTGGGACAGAGAATAGCTAGGTTGGTGGAGAACTGGTTGAAGGTCAGAAGCCAGAGGGTGGTGATAAATGGGGTACATTCCAGGGAGATGGGGTGACAAGTGGGGTGCCCCAGGGGTCAGTACTGGGACCCTTCCTTTTTAACAACTATGTAAGTGATATAGTGGACAGGCTGGAGGGGAGGGTGAGCCAATTTGCAGATGATATGAAGATCGGCAATAGGGTGGAGGCCATGAGGGAGGACCTGAAGAAACTGGAGGGTTGGTCAGAAATTTGGCAGCTGAAACTCAATGCCAAAAAATGTGTAGTGATGCACATGAGGCATGAGGTGCAGCCTACACTCGGGGTGGGGGGAGGTAATTAAGCCAACTAAGCAGGAGAGGGATCTGGGGATTATAGTATCAAGCAACCTTAAGGTAGGCAATCAGTACAGCAAAGCGGTGGGAAGGGTATATGGGATGTTGGTGTGCATTGGGAAGGGCATAACAAGCAGAAGGAGGGCAATACTAATGCCTCTATATGGGGCCATGGTGAGACCACACCTGGAGTACGAGGTCCAGTTCCGGAGACCACACCTATGCAAGGACATAGATGGGATTGAAAGGGTGTAGAGAAGGGCAACCAAGATATGGTGCACAGTATGCTGGGGAAGACATATGAGGAGAGGTGTAGAAAATTGGATCTGTACCCACTGGAAACTAGAAGGGAGGGGGGACATGATAGAGACATATAAGTACGTGAAGGGGATCAATAAGGTGAGGGAGGGGAGCTTATTTAAAAGCAAGGTGGGGTTAGAATTAGAGATCATAGTCTAAGATTAGAAGGAAGAAGATTTAGGGGCAATGTACGGGGGTGTTAGTTCACAGAGAGGGTGGTGGAGAACTGAAAAACTACCAGAGGAAGTGGTGGGGGCAGAAATGGTGGAGGAATTTAAGAGAGCAAGGGACAGACATAAGGGGTTGGCAAGTGGGGCAAAGGGGAGAGCCTGGGACATAGGGGAAGGGCAGACTCGATCGCACGGGGGGTCCTTTTCTGCCATCAGATTTCTATGATTCTGTAATTCTAAGTCAGCAGGTGCAGCTATGTTCCATGATTTACCCATCCTCTGCTTCTAACAGTTAGATGCTGGTACAGTGCTGCAGAAGGTCATCAAAAAAGTTGTTTGAAATACAGTACGTTTTTCAATTTAATATACTTTATTGGCCAGCCTGGTGGCACTGAGGGTGGAGGTGCTAGACGCCACACCTCGTGTCATGCTGGCGACCGGGGTTCAGACACGAGCCCAGACCGCCAGGGGTTGGCAGGGGAGGGATAGGATTGAGCATCCGTAGGACTGCTCTCATATCACGGGGAGGGATCCAGGGAACCACCGCTCTGTGGTGGACCCTGGTGATGACCGTGGGTACCACCAGAGTAATGGCAGCAAAGGGGTGGAGCATGGCAGATGTCAGCATGTAGTGCCCAGATGTCATTGCATGCCCGCACTCTGCAAGGGGTGAAAACCAGGCGGAAAATGGCAGTGTGATGATCTGGTGGCTGATGGCCACGCCGGTGCCTCCGGTTTCCAGGAGGATCCTGCCACAGAGTAGCGTGAGTAAGAATGGCCGGCTCTGTGGGGGTGCCAGACCGGGCCCAGGGAGTGTGGGTGCTGGCGGCTGGAGAGCGCAGAGATCTGCTCAGCGAGGATAAATAGAGTTGTTAAAAAAATAACATATTAATTTTCCATTTTTGCAGCATGAACAAAAACCAAGAAAAAAGGACACAAGCCATCATATGCATTGGTATATATTCCCTGACATGCTTGTTACTTTTTTGGTTTGCATTTTGCACTTCAGGACCACTGTAAATGTAGGCTCAAAACTGCACACAATACTTTGTGTGGGTGAACCAGGGATCTATGCAGGGGCTGTATTATCACTTTCCTTCTGCTAGTGATACCTCTCACTATGTACTCCAGATCTGATTTGCCTTGCCCACAGCCCTACTATATAAATACTTCCACATTATTTATTATTAACACCCCCATACACCTTTCCTTTGCTGCGCTCTCCAGTACCACTTCATTCATTCTGTAATCTTCTGTTCTTGGGTTTTTAGCCCCTATGTGAATTACCTTGCAATTTTTTGTATTAAATTTCAGCTGCCACATTCTACTATTAGCAATCTTCTGCCTTTAAACTCTGATTAGTAAACCAAGCCCAGAAGTGCCTCTTTTTTCATTCCAAAGCTCCCAAGTGATGTTGTTACTACAGAAATGCACAATTCCCACTCTGTTTCTATCACTGAATGACACAGCTTTCCATAAATATGAATAAGTGTTAGGTTTCTACTGGCTAACTAATGGTACTAAGAAAAAGAACAGTTTTATTCATCATGTATAAAATAATACAGTATTTTAAGTCTCTAAGCAAGTCCTTAGAACAGCTGGTTCTTGTAAGAAGTTATTCCTTATAGGGGAATGCTGATAAATAAAAGTACTACATCTACTGTAAGTGTGGGGCATGCCCCAGTTTGCACTTTATATGTAAAACAATGTTTTTTTTCTGTGGACAGACTTATTGTGAATAAAAGCATATCTGGTTGATGCTGTCAATCCCACCAAATAACATTTCTAACTTCAGCTGCTCAGATGGCATCTTGGAATCCCCACAACTGATGAGTGCCAGGCTGCAGCCATGGGAGATTCAACTGAAAAGAATATGCCTTGTATCTTTTAATAGCTCCGATCAGCTGCTCACGATCCCTTTGTCCTCCTGAGGCTAAATACAGTATACTTAGCATGGTCAGGGCATAGGGACAGGGAACAGCTGATTGGCACTATAAAAGCCTGTAAAGCATATTCCTGTCAATCATTTCTCCTGTTGTTGCAGCCTGGCCCTGACTCAATGGCAAGACATTCTGGGATGCCTAATCCAGGAGTGGTTCACACTCTAGTGCAGGATGACAGGTGCAGGCACAGGGTTAACACTCCAAGAACAACACGTGTGAAAGACAGGTATGTACCACATTTGAAACAGAAACACCAAAACTGAAAAAGAACACACAGGGTATTCCCAAAACAGAGCAGAAATGAATTGAATGCAGAAATGGGGAGGAAATACAGCTGACCATGACAGTCCAGGTACCTTGCTGCTTTGTTCACACAGGGCTTTGTCAGGGGACAGGATCCTGGAATAACTGTATCCCTTACATCACCGTTCCTGTTAAGTTATGACAATCACAAAGTATGGTAGCTCACAGAAATGAAAATGCTCAGGACACTGGCACAGTGGGGAGTTTTGAACCTAATAAGATAATTCATTAACTGTGGAACAAACGTTGTTGTTTATGCTGCATGCTAGTGTTCCTTCCCGAAGTTACACATATGGAGAACAGTAAGACCCCTGAGGCAGAGAATACAGGAACATGTGAGGAGCAGGACAAAAGCTGAGAGCCCTGTTGGGTTGTATTTTACTAAATACCACAATAATGATCCTGTCACATACATTTTATGGACATCGAATAGATCAAATCCCAGAAAAGGGGTGGCAATAGACTAAACAGGTCATTACAAAGGGAAACAACCGGATTTTCTGCTTGGGGTCTCTCCAACTGAAAGGTTTAAATGTGGATTGGGACTTGAAACCATTTTTGTAATCAGTGGGCTCTGATCACATAGTCAGTGGTGGTGCTGTTGCCATGAAACATATGTACTATGTTTTGACTTGCTCAATTGAATTATATTATGCATTCTGACGTTATTTGTCTCTTTTTCTTTGCTTCTCGTTTTTTCCTGTGACAATAATATTGTTTCCCTTCCCCACTACGTGATTTTGCCCCATCTCCCCCGACATTTCCTATCACCCTTCCTTTCCTATTTTCCTCTACATTCTCCTACTCTAGGCTGCGCAGATGATCCATCGAGCTGATCACCCTCCTAGCTGATGTCAGTAGTTCTGGAATTGGCCTCTGGAGTGATCGCAGTTACTGGATTTCTGCTCCACAACCTGGATTCTGTCTTTGATGAGGTGGATAATATGTAATCCCTGCAGGTTTTCACACAAGTATCTTTGCATCCATTTTTTTGTGGAAAGCCCATTTAAGTTTCTTTCCAGCCAGCATAGCATACAGTGCTAAATTCTACTGCAAGCTGGTTAATTAATTTAGTCACCGAGCCTGCACTTTAGCTTTTAGTATTTAATTCCATACAAATTACAACTGTTTAGCAGTTAATAGAGCTGCTCTTCTCACAGTGCTAATATTTTGTCCCACCCACCTGAGCCCCTACCTCTATTACATACCCCTTCTCCCTCACTAAACACTCATGCATTTCTCCCCTCCCTCTCTGGAACCTCTCTTAAAGTGACCCATCTCTTCTCTCTTATACTACTCCTTCCACATATTTTCTACTCAGCTCCCATATTAAGCATCATCCTATAGTACACCGTACTTTATTCTTCTTTGTACTTCCATTATATTCTCTTATCTTCAGTCCCAGATCAGATCCACTCTATCCTCTTATCAGCTACACCCCCTCCCTTGCTTCTAAAATCTCCATAATGGTCTCCACTGCTCAACTATCTGCTAGCTGGTTGCTTATGCTAGTGCTCTTTACTCTCTCTGACCTCCCACCTGATCCTGTGACCTCTCCAGACTTGCCATCCCTGGAGTGCTGCTGCCCATCTGATAAACAACCTTACCCACTTTCACTGGCCTCAGCCACCTTATCCAGATTAGGTTACTGGCATGAAAATCCATGGTTGGCTACCGCTGCTGGCACTCCTTCCACATTTCTTTAATTTAAATAAGCTCATCTCTTCTCAACAACCAAAGAGAAGGCACTCAAAAAACATCAATAAGCTATTAAGAGAGAATCTCTGGAGGCTTGCACTACTATTATTGCTGCTTTCAGGGAATATCCATCCCAATCCTGGCCCCCAATTTAATCCCTCTTCTCTAAACAGAACTACTGGGTCTCTCTTGATCACCTCAATCAATATTTACAGCCTCTTCCACAAAATGGACATCCTGAATGCTTGGATCCAACAACATAATCCAGACATACTTTCTGTTGTTGAGACATGGCTATCCCCGAGCATAACTGACATCTCTGTATCACTCCCAGGCTATACGGTCTTCAGAAAAGACCGCTCTTCTAAGCATGGTGGGGGGGTGCAATTTACCTAAGGGACAAACTACAGGGGTTAGTCATGCCATTGCCCAATTTGGGCAACCATGTACAAGCACTAGCAATAAAACTTCTCTTTGGCATGTATAATAAAACCCTTACAGTCATGTCAGTCTATATTCCCCCTAGGTATAAACTCACTGGCTTTGATGCACTGCTGGAGTACTTAGACTTATTGAGTCTCAACACTGAAACTATACTCCTAGGGGACTTTAACACCAACTGGCTCTCCCTAGAGACTAAGGCCTTCAAGGATGCATTCACAGCAATCCACCTCACTCAATTGGTCGACACATCGACTACGGCTAACTACACTACTGGTACCAGCACCTTACTGGACTAGGTACTGTCTAACCACCCTAGCCATCTATCGGGAATCACTGTTCTCCCCATTGCTGTAAGCGATCACTCGCCTGTTCTGTTCCAGTGGTCCAATAACTTCACCAAGCCCCCTGCGAGAACAGTCACTAACAGGGTTCTCATACAGGCTGTCTTGACTCACTAAGAGTGGATCTTCGGCATCATGACTGGTCCCTAATCTACAATTCAGGGAATGCTGACTCTGCTCTAGATCACTTCATTCGCATCTTTAACAAAATTTGTGACTGGCACGCCCCGTTGAAAACATGGAAAGTCAAAGTCTACTACAACCCTTGGTTCTCCCCTGACCTTCTTGACCTATTGAAAGCTAGGGATCGCCTATGGCTAAGGGCACAGGCCTCTGGCAAGCAGGCTGACACACAAAGCTGTAAGAAAGCATGTAATGACTGCACTTGCATAATACATGTGGCAAAAAAACAGTACTACAAGGAAGCCCTCTCCAAAACTTGGAGTGACGGCAGAAAATTTTGGAACAACTTAAAGGAAGTAACTGGAAAAAACAGCACATTTGCCCCAGCCATGCTTAATATTGGTGGCATACCCATTTTGGATCCCAGGACAATTGCAAACTCGTTCGACAATGCTTTCGTGGACTTGAGTGGGGTGCTGCCCCCGGACTTCTTCAACCCGTCAGACACTGCTACTGCTAGGGCAAAAAATGCCCAGTCCCCCTCCCACCCCCTTTCTATTTCAAAACCATCACAGCCTTAGAAGCCCGAAAATACCTCCAAAAGGTTCTGGGCAAATCTAGGTACAGCAGCGATACCCTGGACCTGAAATTTGTTGAACTGACCTTGGATGAAATTCTGGCTCCACTTACTCATATTCTCAACGCTTTTCTTAGGTACCTGCACTTCCCTGGAAAGTGGAAACCTGCAATCGTGACACCAATCTTTAAGCGTGGTGACCATGCTCTAAGTGGTAACTAGTGCTCAATTTCTACTCTACTGCCTCTCTCGAAAGCACTTGAGAGAATAGTCCTGGACCACCTTGGGGAATACCTGGAAAAGTATCAGCTGCAATGCCCAGACCAACACGGATTTAGAAAGGGGCACAGCACCTCTATTATGCTGCTTGAATTTTTGGACTACATACACAACTCCCTTGACCACAGTCTTCTAGTAGGTGTCAGCGTGGCTCAGTTGGTAGCACATCCGCCTCTGGACCAGAAGGTCGTGGGTTCTCATCCCACACTGGGATTGGACGTGCACCTAAAAATCACTGGCATCCGAGTGCAGTATTGGGGGGTGCTGTACTGCTGGGGTGTGCCGTCCTTCGGATGAGACGTTAAAACTGAGGTCCCTTCTCACCCATCCTGGTGTTGTCCTGCGGGTGTCCAGGTGGTGTAAAGAACCCAGGGCACTCTTCTCGCAAAGAGTAGGAACATTCCCGTGTCCTGGCCAACATTCCCCTTCCCATAAACCGGTTCATGCAATTATCCAGGCTGTGTGTGGGTGATGATGTGCGATATGGCCGCCACCACACATTCAGTCACTTCACTACCAGTCTAGCATTGCTTGTAAAGCGCTTTGGATGTATGAAAAAAAGCGTTATATAAATACTGATTCTTCTTCTTCTTCAGCCTACATCGACTTATCTAAAGCGCTTGATACAGTGAACCACAGACTACTGATCAAACAGCTTGAGATCATTGGTCTCTCCCCTGACGCTGTGGCATGGTTTTCCAGCTACCTGCAGAACAGGACACACCAAGTTAAGATTGGCAATATCCTATCCCATAGTCAGCCAGTCAACTCAGGTGTTCCACAAGGGTGATTTCTGGGCCCACTCTTATTCAGTATCTTTTTAAACCAACTTCCATCCTCCTGCCAGTGTCATCTACTGTTGCATGCAGATGACGCTGTTCTGTTTGTTAGTGACTCAACCCCCCTCGCTCTTGAATGCAAACCCCAGAGCAACTATTTGGCTGTTGAAAGATGGTTTAAAGATCAGAAACTTGTGATGAACTATACTAAATGAAAACTATGATGTTCGCCACCTCCCAGTATTGGTACAGATCTCACCCACTTCTTATCAAAAATGATGTGGGCACCCCACTGGAACTAGTGCAACACTTCAGCCATCTGGTGATCACACTGGATAACACAATTACTTTTAACCTCCACATTGATAAAGTCATTAAGGTCTCCAATACTCGCATTGGTCTGCTGCACAGGCACAAGCAGAGTCTAACTCCTGAGGCTCTTAAACTAGCGATCTATAGTTCCCTGGTGACCCTCATAGCTATGGGCTGGTAATTTAAGGCTCAGCTATAGATACTGCCCTTCCCCGCATAAAAGTAGCTTTAAACAAAGTGTGTTGACTTGTTATGGGAGCCTGACGCACACGTGGGACCTGTATGCCCAGACTAACTGGCTACAGTTCTCAGGCAGACTTCTCTATCAGTCCTGTTTACTGGCAAAAAAAGTCAGTCTTGGCCTGGCCCTCCCCCGGAGTCCAGGATCTTATCTCCCCCAATGATAATCATCACTGCACTCATAGTCTGGATAGTCAACTCTTCAAAATTCCCCATTATCACACCTTCTTGGGTCAAAGATCCTTCACCTACCATGCTCCTGGATGGCTGAACGCACTATATGCAGACATTTCCTCGCTAACATTGATAGGTCCCTTTAAAAGAAAGCAGAGACATCAGCTGATTGCAGATGCCTGCTGTGACTGTTTTTAATAACCTACTTGATACATCTCTAGAGACTGAGTCCTCTGGCTTTGGATCCTGTCCAATCACCAGACCACTCCAACATTACCTATGTTGCACCTACCCTGTCTCCTGTTCGGCCCCCTCTATGCCTGGAATTTAATCACTACGGCTCTTATTTCACTTTAGCACTTCTGTTCTAGCCTACCTTCCTTCTCCCACTACCTAGATCCCTCCCAACCCCCAACACCTAATTTTCTTTGTTCATCTCCCCCTTCCCACATTGTACCGGGTCATAATGTCGTACGCTTAATAGCGTACAACATTACGGAGAAACCCAGACCTGTGCGCTGTCCGTGTTGGGCCACCCTCCGTAGTTAGAATCTTAAGTGGGGGGATCTGGGGGCACCGCCCCCGTAATGGGGGTGTGGGGGGCAGAGTCCCCCACAGAAAAGAAAATAACCCAGAATCACGCAATGCGATTAAGATGCACAGCATTCTGCCATGTGACATTTTGACTCCGTGTCTTCCCACATGCAGGCCCAGTAACTAGTACGCCCCCTCTACCTTTCACCCCATAGTAAGAATCTTACAGCCTGGGGAGCTGGGCTTTCCCCCTCCTCCTCCTCCTCCCCCTCTAGTTCCTATCCTACTTCCTTTTGTAATAAGGCCTCTGTTATTATAACTGACTGCAGCTATTCTGTTCATAGCCTTGTAATAACGCCTTTGTTATTGTAACTGACTCTGGCTATTTGTACATAGCTGTCGACTGTCACTATATTAGTTAATAACCATTCCTGTGCAATTGATATTGATTTGTCTCTCCTTTGTCTGTATTATCTTCTTACTGCTTGTTTACCCTGATGTGGAACCTACGAAATGAGCTTGTCCTCAATGGTGTTATCCTAGACTCCAAATAAATAAATAAAACGTTTGCTTGACTTGCTGTTCTGAATTACTGCATCCTTGATATTTGTTCCCTTTTGAGTCATCACAACTGTATGAAATGTATACTACTTTGTACTGCTTTTACTAACTCATGTTGAATTGTTTTCAATTTATCTTTCTAGTGCACTGTATGGTTATTAGTTTAGACCCCCCCACTGTGCCATTGTCCTGAGCATTTTCTTTTCTGCGAACTACAACACTTTGTGACTGATGTAGTTTAGCTGGGAAAGGTATTCTATCTTGTGTGGCCATTTTGCATTGGGCTAAGCAATGGATGGTTCCAACGCCATATGGTGCTACTGCTAAGAATGGGTTAAGGAGTGAGGTTAGTCCAGGAACTTGCCCCCTGACAAAACTGTCCTTCACCAAAGTACCAGGGCATCTGGACCATCGTGGTCAGCTCTATTTTCTCACTATTTCTGCATTCAATTAATTGAGCTTCATTTTGGGAGTTCCCTGTGCATTCTTTAGCAGCTTTGGTGTTCCTGTTTGGAGTGTGGAACATACCTGTCTCCATGGATTCTGGGATGCCAGAAGGGTGGCTGGAGTGGATCACAGGATGAACCAGATATGATCACATTGAAAGCATGAAGCTATGAGTAGAACGATGCTGTTTTACACATGAGTTTCAAATTGAGGCCCACCCAGAATTAGCTGGGGCTTTTATACAGTAAGTGTTTCCTTTTAAGAACAAAGAAAATAAGCATTCAAACACATTTGATTTGAATACTCTCCAAACCTTAGAACAGTTAAGAGATATGGTCCAGAACATTGAATATAGCAGTAATATTTAGTTCTCATATGCCAGAAAGAGAAACAATGAATTAGTCTTATGTTTGACATTAAAAATATTTATTTCATAACCAGTGATACCTACCTTCCATACTAGGCCTTATTTACGCACAGGTGCAAACAAATGTAAACCATGAAATATCTTTTGCATGTTTTAAGTTAAAATCTGTGAAAACCTTCTTGTCCAGTCAAAATGTCATTCTACCCTCTCCAGTTTTCCCCCAACACAAGGGCAGTATTTTCTGTGCAGCACTGCTTTTATTGCATAAGTTGTATGTAGTCAGTTATAATGTATTATACTGTTTGTGTATTGTACTGTATTCATGGTCAGACATGGCTGAAAATGAGTGTTTAACTCAGTCAACCTCCTAGTTAAAAATATACTAAAAAAACAAAATAAAAATAGACAAAAAACATGCTCAATATAATGGATGGAAAAACGTGCAGACTGTGGTTAGCTGCATAAAGAAAGCACCAACTGAGGTGCAATGAATTGCTCAGTAACTCCAAACAAAAGCTTGGTCCAGGGTCGTGCAAATGCTTTTAAGTTATGCATACAACCCTGAAATTGATATGGAGGTCAACTGGTAAACAATGCAGTTTGTTCAGCAAAGGAGTTATGCAGCATGTCAAGAATCTGTTTAATCTTTTCTGATCACAGTGGGCATCAGGTCAAAATAATGGATAGCGCATCTGAAAATATGTACGTAATAAGGACTGAGCTGACTACTCACAAGGGACCCATTTTTTTGTAACTATTTGCCTTCTTGATGTTATTTTTTGGCAAGTGGTATTTGTTATTGCCACTAGATGTATACACCCTAGAGTTACTCTACATCACGAAAGAGCCTGTCCCTGAGGTTTGAGTCACTTGGGGCAGGATAGTTGAAAAGCTTCCCTGCTGCTGCTCAGTTTTTGCTCTAGGCTGAATGATACAGTTTTCATTTTAATGAATTTTAAGGATATTTATGCCAGAGATAAAATTAACAAGAATTAGAAAACCATTTCTACATCATTTGAAGAGCTATTCTTCATCAGAGGTAGCTCTTTAAAGAAGGATCTCTGCAGTTGGAAGCCTGGGTAAATTTGGCCTCAGGGCAATAGTTGCAGCCCTGTTGATCGGAGCTTCTCCCATGTCATATTTAAACCCTCCTAATACACAAGCTCAGACTGGGTTTGTAATGACAGAATGAGTTCAATTTTCTACAGGTACGGCAGGGTTGGTACCGAAAGATATGATATACACAGGCAATGGAGCAGGTTTATCTAGCCTTACAAAATATTAAGACATGGATGAATAACTTTGCTCCATGGATGGACTCACTAAAATCAACAATTAATACTTTGTGGAAAAAAGTTTGAAATCTGAAAATAAATAAATGAAAGGCAATGCTTCCAAGCTGGAAGAAAATGTAACTGTGACAACTTGCAATGTATTTTCTGTGTGTGTGTGTCTTAATTGTTATAATCATCTATGTGTCTGTAAAGTGCTTCAGCTGAGGGGGAGGTCTGGTGGAAGCTGTAAATTGCATTCCACTGTAGCCCATGCCTCGAGGCACTTAGCTAAGAGAAACCTTTTCGTAGGCAGTCCAGTTCCTGCCCTATAAAAGGTTTTCATTTTAGGGTTACACTTCAAAATGCTGCTTCCCTTTCATAACAAAAAGACATGGTTTGGATTGTCAACATGGCCAAGGCAGAATGAAAAAGTTTCCTGCTGGGTAGCCAGATGGAGAACAAAATAACAAATCAAGTTTGGACCCGTTCTAAAAAAGGGTGTTCTCCAGAGATAAAAAAATTGGTCCAGGCTGTGTTGTCAGAGAGGCATGTATGATGATGCTGGCACAGTGGGCCAGCCAGCCAAAGATATCTACATGTGTGTGTTTTTTTAGAGTCAGTTATGTTTTGGGATTTTGAGTTAGCAACATCACAGGTTTATATCTGCTATAACTCACCATGTTCCCAGTTTGCTTCTTCTACTTTTATTAGGATTTAGATTGTTGTGAGTTAGGTTTGTCTGTGTATCCTCTATCTTTTCAAGTGCATTTATTTTTAATCTTTGTAGAAATATTGTATTCCTTATAGTCTTTAGTGTGTATTATCCTGTAACATATATAAATATATTGGAGTAGTAAATATTATTTTAATATACTTCATGCTTTCTCTGACTAAGTCATTTCAGGTTTTGATAACCAAGGTGATTTAGCAAGTCTGTCATACATCTCAGAAAAGGCAGGCTACAGTTACCGTATCAAAAGCAAAAGTGTTCTCAGCTATAATAGAAGGAGTGGGTCATTTGCCCTTTGGCAAGAAGCACTATGCTATGTATGAGCAGTGGCTCTGGTGGGATTTGGACCTAGGGATACCCCAAGTGAGGCTGTGGCTGAATGGTGGCAGCATACCAAGGTACCCCTTTCAGGCATCTGAAGGGTTGTGAAAGTGTTAACAGCCAAAGACTGAGTTCTGGGAGAGAACAAGTCTGTGACAACAGCACACTGGGATGCGATCACTGCTACTGGGGTATGGGAGGATATTGCATTAAAATGAAAAATTGAATTCTGGATAACCAGACCCAGTTCCTAAATCTTCATATGGCTGGGTTACTCACTTCTCATAACTCTGATTTTCCAACTATCAAGGGTTTGGTGCAGGAGGCTTTGATAGAGACATTCTCACTGCCAATTGACAATCCCCTCTGCTGATAAAGGCCTTTAGAGTCTCAGCTAAAAAAAAATAATTTAATTTGCAAATACAGGAAGGGCAATGGAACAAAGATATCCAGAAAATAAGACCCAAAAAGTTAACCATACTTAACGCATTTGCGTTTGAATCCAAGAGATCTAACACTGTGACTCTCCAGAAATCATTTTCCTTAAAGGTGATAGGTTCTCCTTTTTTTTCCAGGTTTGTGGTGGTGTAATAGTCTCAAAAAAATCTAGTATTTTTTTTGCAAATATCTTCTTCTGAATATTCAGCCCAAATATTCATATTCGGCAGCCAAATATTCAAGTATTTGGGTATTCATATTTGGAGCCCATGAAAAATAAAAATAAAAAACCCTCCCTTCTTTCCCAGCCCCCAAAACAGTAAAATATAATTCCTGTCCCCTCAACCTCTATCAGCAGTCCAGTCCCACCCTCCTCACCCCCAGCATCCACAATTTGTTATATTTCATTATAACATGTTAAATACATCCCTTGATGGACAACCGGCACAACCCACCCACCTCCATGGCTGGCACCATCCTTTTAATTGTGTAACTCATTTTGTAAAAAAAAAAAATCAGTTTGTGTCCCCCTTCCTCCTCAACATGGCAGCACTCTACTCCCACCCTCCACCCCCTCAGCACCCAATTCTTGATAGGAAAAGGTGACCGGCACAAACCCGCCCTCCTCCATGTCAGGCTGCCTCTCATGAATGAAAGTGCTCATGCTCATTTTGTAAAAAAAAAAAAAAATCAATTTTCAACCCTCCACCCTGGCAGCACCTACTCCACCCTCCACCCCCCATCCCCAATTCTTGATAAGAGAAGGCAACCGGTGCAAATCGCCTTCATCCATGAGTTGGATATTCTCATAATGAAAGCGCCATGCTTGTGTTCTCTGTATAGTAAAACCAGCTCGCTTACTATACAGAGAGCACAAGCATGGGTGCTGTCATTCATGAGAGGTGGTTGGCCATGGAGGAGGGTGGGTTTGTGCTGGTCGCCTTCTCCTATCAAGAATTGGGTGTTAGGGTGGAGGGTGGGAGTAGGGTGCTGCCTGGGTGGGGCAGTTGGGGGACATCATATTGTTACACTGACTTGCTTACCAATTAAAGTAGTCACAGTGAGATGTCATGTTAGTAAACTATGGCTTACCTGTTGTTCAGAAGGCTCACTTATTTTTGTTTTCAGGGGACCACAGATTATACAGTTTAAAACTGGAACATACATTATATGACAAAGAATTAATTCCATCTTGGGGCTCTGCAGACCATGCACCACTCAAACATTGATCTCAGGGTTTATAATGACATCAGAAATGCCTGATGAAATGATTTCCTTGTAATAATTCACTGATGCTCTTCCATTATATACCAATATTTGCATACATACAACAAACTTGGAAAGATAGTGCCATGAAATGATTAGAATACAGAACTATGAACCAGGAGAAAACTCAGTTCTGAATCTTGCCACATCTACTTACACTCACTCACTCACATTTCAATGTTAAACAGCTTTCATCGTGAGAAAAACATAGATACATTTAGGTATTTCCAGATATTTTGTGATACATCTAAGGAGATTCTGTCTGGTAACCCAAAGTAATACTGTAGGCAAGCACATAATTTCTCCAGAAATATCACAGACATTTCAGGTACTATTGAATCTGGAGAACTGTAATGTATTTTACTTTTATTTTTTTTTGTAATTGTGACCTCGAGCCCACTCCTCTTTCCCAGCTTTCCAGCCCCACAACTTCTTATTCTCTAACCTACTACTGGTGCCACCTCAAAATTGTGACCCTACTTCGATGCTGTTAAATGAGACCTGGATCAAACTGGTTGCCTATGCCGTAAAAAGCTGCCACCTCCCCATTTGCTTTCCATGGCTCTTTCAGCAGTACAAACTATGGTATCTACTGCTGCTTGCCTTATTACTTTCAGGTGACGTGCACTCCAATCTCGGTCCTGCTGGCAACTCATCTACCCCCTTTACTAATGCTAAAGATGTCATGGTGGTACATCATATTAGAAGCCTTGTGCATAATTTAGCTGAATTGGAGGCTTGGGCAGCTCTCCACAAACCAGACATTATCTGTCTCACTGAAACTTGGCTCAGATCATCCACCCCAGACTCACTATGCTCCCTCCCATATTACAACCTGCTGAGACTGGACAGAACTGCCCCCAAAAGAGGTGGTGGCACAGCTATCTATTTCAAAGAACACCTCCATCTCTCAACAATCAGCTCACCTCCTCTAACCCACTGTGAAGTGCTTCATGTTCTCCTTTCTCTCGGCTCAAAAAAATGTCATATTGTCTGTGCCTACACCCCCACAGGAGGCCAAACTGGTCTTGATGAACTATTGGAGCAAACCTCTCTTCTTTCTGGGAGAAATGAAGTCCTGATACTCAGGGACATCAACATAAATTGGATAGGAAACTCTCACCCTGAATCCCTGACCAAACTCCATAGTTTCAATCTGCACCAGCTGATTGGTGATCCTGCCAGAACTGCCCTGCGAACAAACTCCAGTACTCTGCTGGATTGGATAATGTCAAACCATCCTGAGAATATAATCTCCTCTGGAGTACTAGCAGATGCCATTACTGACCACTCCCCCACTTTTTACATATCGGGTAAGAGTAAGCCACCTTCCTCCAATCCACGTTTTATCATCTTCCAAACTGTTCTCATCTAAACCCACTGGCTTTCCAAACTGACGTTAGTACTAGTGATGTCCAGACAGCTCTAAACCTATTTCTCACTCACTTTCTTACCCTTCAGGATAAACACTGTCCCCTTACAACCAGTAGGGTTAAAAATCATCACACCCGCTGGCTAAAATCTGACCTACTCTCCAAACTCCGGTAGTGGGACAAAAGTTGGCTACATTATAGAAACTCTGGGTTACCTGCTGACCTAAACACTTATCGAGCACTGTGAAATTCATGTAAGAAGGATATTAAAAGGGCTAAAAGTGCCTACTGTAAGGAGCTATTACCTAACTCCTATGGGGTACTCTACAAAGTTCTGGTCCCACATAAAGTCCTTTCCGGGTACTAACCAGGCCTCTACTCCTAATGACATGCTACTACATGGCGTGTACTGTAACAACCCCAATACCATTGCAAATTTCTTCAATACTCAATTCTCCGATCTTGACAAATACACATCTTCCTTCCCTGTCCTACCTAACTCTACTTCCCCACCTGTTACCACCGCACCTAATTTCTTTTTCAAGGCAGTCTCTTATCACGATGTCTTAAGGCTGCTCAATAATATTTCGAAGCATGCGGCAACTGGGGCTGATGACCTTGAACCTAAGCTGCTAAAACTTGCTGCCCCCATATAGCTGGATCTCTTGCTAAGATTTTTCCTCTCCTCTGCCAAAGCCATGTCCCGAATATTTGGAAGATAGCTAGAATCACACCGGTTTTCAAAAAAGGTGACTATAAAGATCCTTCCAACTATAGGCCAATTGCCATCCTGCCAGTTCTTAGTAAACTTCTTGAGAAACTTGTTGCTACTCAAACCACACACTTTCTCCAGCAATTTGATCTTCTTACAACTGCCCAACATGGATTCTGTAAAGGTCATAGTACCACTACTGCACTTCTCAAGTTTACATCAGATAGTCTACTGGCCATGGACTCTGGTTACCTCACTGGGGCCATTTTCACTGACATAACTAAAGCTTTTGATTTAGTCGACCACCCCATCCTCCTAACAACTCTTAAATCTTTAGGCTTTTCACCTAATGTTGTCAGGTGGTTTGGCAGCTATTTAGCTGACAGGACTCAGACAGTTAAATTTAACGCAACCTTCTCAGACACTGCTTTCATTAATATTGGGAGTGCTGCAATGGTCCATCTTAGGTCCCCTACTCTTTTTTTCTTATTTATAAACAACATCACCTCCAACCTTGAACACACTCATGCCCTGCTATATGCAGAAGACATTGTCCTGTACACCAGTGCAAAGTATATAGCTGACATCAACACTTGACTCTCCCAGGACCTCCAAGTTATTCAACAATGGCTGCTGACTAATAAACTTCTCCTGAATGAAGGAAAGACTCAAGCCATGCTTTTTAGTTCTAATACTAAACTCAAAATCTCCCAATCTAATTTCAATGTCTCCTCAGCAAATGGCTCATCTGTTGGGGTAGTAGAATCGTTTAAATATCTCGGTATCACCCTTGACCCAACTCTTAACTTTGATCTCCATACTCAGCAGACTTGCAAATTGGTAAACATTAAACTTAGCATTGCCTACCAGACTAGCTATGTGCTCACACCATTCACTAGGCTTGCTATAGCTCGTGGCATACTACTACTGTGTCTCAACTACGGTCTTGCAATCTACGCCAATGCTGGTAAATCTAGTCTTCTAAAATGAGATGTTACCTATAATAACATCTGTCGCTATGCATCCTCCTCGCCACATTTGAAACACCATTGCCTCCTCTACTCTGATCTTGGTTGGCTCTCCCCTTCAGCATCCAGATCTTATGCATATGGGTCACGCATAGATAATGTCATCAGATCCCAAATCCCAAAACCACTTGCAGAACTGTTTCTAAATCACTTAACCAACTATGGTCTTCACTCTGCTGATAATGACCCTGTCCTCATCCCCAGACACTGAACATCCAAAGGTGCTAGTGCTTTTGCCTGTCATGCACCACAATTCTGGAACTCCCTCCCTGTAAGTATTCATGCAGCATCATCCCATGCCTCCTTTAAAAAATTACTTTGACTCTGCCTAATAGACTCCAGCAGTTGCTCCTGTTTCAATCCACCCTAGATTTCATCTTCTCTCCTTAAGTTTTCTGAACCTACCCCACTTCATTGTTTTACTGACCCTTATCAACGCTTAGCTCTTCTTCATAGCACCTGCTTCCTGCTTTCTCATTACCTTGGGACTCATCTCTCTGGGTCCCCATCTTCTTACCTAACCCCCCCCTATCTATTCCAATTTCCCTACTACAACCTTAATCTCTACTGAATTTGTCCCATATTGCCTAATTTAATGTCTCCGTTTCACCTTCTCATAATCCTTTCTGTAATTCCATGGTATTGCTAGCACTTATGACCTAATCAAACTGTTATCTGCCTTATTGTAATTTTTACTCTCCTTACTTTTGTCTTGACTTTGACTCTGTTTAAGTATATTGCCAAACCTGTTTTTAAACTCTAGGCTCTTCTAATTCCTAATGTTTGTATATTGTGAATCCATATATTGTAACCTGTTATTTCTGATTGTATCTGTCTTGTACCCTCCCGGGTGTGCCTGAAAATAGTCATTACTATGGCTAGTGCACCTACTCAGTCATCAAAAACTAAATAAAATAAAATAAAATTGCATTGTATTTTTTCATGAGTGTTTTTTTTTCTTTATTTTTTATTACCCTGTATGCCTCTATGCAGTATTTTAGCTGAGGTGGGAGGTCTGGTGGAAACAAACTTACATTCTGCTGTAGCCCTCATCTGGGGGCACTCAGCTAAATGGGGCCTTTGTGTAAGCAATCCTTGTTGCTGCCCTGTAAAAGTTTTTTTGTGTTGGTTAAGCTTTAAAGGACTGAATCCTTTTCATAACAAAACTACATGTTTCAAGTGTAAACAGGGCCAAGGCATAATGAGACGACATCCCACTGATTTAGCCAGCCAGGATAACAAAATGGCCAAGCTTCAATACACAAAACCAGTTTGGACCCATTCTGGAAAAGGGTAGTCTCCAGACAGCAAAGAATGGTCCAGTATGTGATATCAGAGGGGTATGTATGATGATGCGGGTGTGGTGGGCTGGCCAGCCAAAGATATCTGTGTGTGTTTGCTCTCAGAGTTCAGTTAGGTTTTGAGGTTCTGAAATGACATCATGGGTTTGAGTCTACCATAACTCACCAAGTTGCCAGTTGTGGGTAAGCTTATTTTACTAAGAATTTAGATAACTTTCAGTAAGTTGTTCAGTGTGTTTTCTATCTTTTCAAATGTGTTTATTTTTATCTCTGTAGAAATACAGCATTTCCCCTATTATCCTGTAACATATGTGAACATCATGGAGTATTAAATGTTATTTGTATATACTTCATGCTTTCTGTGACTGAGGCTTTTCCGGTATAGATAACCAGGGGTAAACTGGCAAGTGTAGATCTGTTTCCTAAGAGACAGGCTACAGTTACCACATACAGTATAAGGCAAAGTGTCTCAGTTGTAACAAAAGGTGTGGGTTGTTTGTCCTTTGTTTTTTAACCCTTAGGCTGCCAACAGAATTAGAGCATATAGGAATTTTGGACTGATATATCAGTCCATGGCCATGCAAGGGTTAAGTTATTTTTTTAATTGAGTTTTCAATTTACAACAAAAAATCTAACAGAGTAATAACAATACATTGTTATATCTAATGATTCAGTGAAACAAATGTTTAACAAGTCAAAAACTGTTTCAGAACAACTGTAATAAAGAGTGTTTAATCATCCGGATTTAAGAAGGTTCATAAATGGAGCCCACATCTTATTAAACAGATCCTGTTTGTCCAATAATGAGCAGCATATTAATCCATTTTGAGCAAGTGTAGCCATATTATGCCTATATGCATACAGGTATTAAGCCTATAGACAAAAACGTAGAGGTTTAAGGAAGGCACCAGGAGATAGTTATTTTTATATGTGAGTACAATTAGGCAATATGTTAGAGCAATGGTTATAGGGTGCAAAGGCTGCTTTGTGGAACAGATAAAAGATTTGTTCCTTATGGTACATCTTCAACACTGTACCAGAAGACTTGAGAATATGGTGCTGGATAGGAGTCCAAGTTCCACGAAGGAGGCAGCTGAGAGGGCTGATCAGTTTGTGTCCAGCCAACTATACTTTCAGCAGAAAAACAGAGAGGGACATCAGGTGATTTTAAGGGAACCCATGGTTGGAGCGGGTGGCAACCTGTGCCTGAATAAAAAAGGGGAAGCCAAATGGTTTCAAAAGTAAGGAGTCAAGGGAATGCAGGAGCTAGATCTTCCAAAATCTGGGACACCTGTCATATGACTGTCTGGAAAATATAGCAAAAGAGACAAGTGCTGCTGGATGAGGTAGCTCTGGAAGCTACCAGTGGCTAGTGGTCTGTACCCAGAGTGTAGTTCCCACTAGTCCACTGCACACATGCACCCTGTGTTGGTAAGTGGAATGGTAACCCAGGAACTGGGGACTCCACTTTAATGGTAAAACAGGATTTGATTTACAAGAACTAGATCCTGCTGGGCCAGTTTTCCAGAATTAGAAGAGTGATGGTTCCTGCTGACTCGGTGTCAGTTGCCCAGATCTTTATAAGCTGGGAAGGTGGCCAGAGCATACAGGAGGCTGGCATTGTACCAGACCTGCCCACAGATGTAATTACGGGTAATCATTCTGACAGTCAGATCAACACTGTGAGTGTCACTACCCATAATAAGGCTAGGGAACCAGCTCCTGAGGACACAGCGGGGGCAGGGCAACTGGAAGCAACCCTTCCTTCAGCAGCAGGGGAAGTTGTAGCTTAAGAATGAGCTGGGAGCAGCAGTTCTCAGTCACAGCTACAGACCGGGCAGAGACGAGCTGTGGGTGGCTCTCCCACAGGATAGTGGGTTTTAGAGAAAGCCAGGCATGTGGAGCTGGGAAGAGCTTAGCAAACTGACCCATCCCTACAGAAATTAAAAGAGTTAGTCACCAGAGTTGAAGGTGACTTTCAGGGTTCAGAGAAAAAGGAAGTATACTGGGGATGGGGCTCCTATATCATGACTGGATTGCAAAGGGAGGACTGGAGGAAGTGGTACTCTGACAGGTAGTAGTTCTTTCTTTTTTTTTTCAATTCAAAGTTCATTCAATTTTACACAATTACAGAGAGAAGATCTACTATTACATGCATGCATAAATTATACAGTAATACGTAGTTAGGAAATTAGATCAACTCTGCCCCCCTACCCTCCCTATACCCCTCATTCACACAGAGCACAGCTATGTGGTATAAAGCTATCTATTAAAAAGTAGAAACCTTTAGGGCCTCTGGAGAGAGTACAGAGCAATGAGAGGACCCCATCCCTTGAGAAATTTCTGCGGTTGGTTACGTAAACTAACAATTGTCTTTTCCAGGGGAAGATTGGCCAACAGTTCTTGTAACCATTCACTATAAGAAATATCAGTCGTATCTTTCCAATGCCTCAAAACCAGTTTTTTAACTAACATGGCAATGAGGGTTATGTGATATTTTCTGTTGCTAACAATAACAGAGGAAAGATCCCCTAGAATACAAATTTCAGCAGTAAATAGATCCAATAAACCCAAGAGGGAGTCGACCTTCTGTTTGATGACAGTCCAGAGGGGAGCTATCTTGGGACATGTCCAAAAGATATGCAGTAGATTACCCTCACCCTGCAGACATCGAGTGCATGTGGGTGAAGGGAGGAGGCCCAGTTTAGCCATCTTCTGAGGTGAATAATAAAGGTTATGCAAGATTTTAAATTGTGCTGACAGGTAGTAGTTCTTAAGGAGTATAGGAAGCAGTTTCTAGCCTTAGCCCACAATACACCTTTTTTCTGGACACTTAATAGTCAGCCATACAGAAAGGCATCTGGTGAACAACTTTACTGGCCCAGTATCTTTAAGGACATGGCAAACTACTGCTGGACTTGCCCACAGTACTAGAGGATAGGAAAAGTTGGGAAGAGAGCTATGGCAGCTTTCAGTCCCCTTCCTATAATTGAAGAGCCATTTTGGCAAGTTGCTGTGGACAGTGTGGGGTCACTCAGCACCCCAAGTTGCACAGGCAAGAGGTACATTTTGGTGGTCATGGATTACACCATGAGATATGCAGAGGCCATGCCCTTATCCTCAGTTGAGGAAGAGAAAGTGGCCAATGAACTGCTGAGGATATTCAACCGGGGGGGAGGGGAGTTCCCTAGGAGAGCCTGTCAGACCAGAGCACCAATTTCATGTGTGCCGTAATGACTAATTTTTGGGAGAAGTGTGGGGGTGAGTCAGCTCAGGGCTTCCCCATACCACACACAGACTAATGGTCTGGTTGAACATTTTAATGTGTACCTTAAGACTAAGTAAAGGGTGTTCACTTACCAGTAAGACAGAGAGTGGAACAAGTACTCACCCCATCTCATATTTTCATATAGGGAAGTCCCCCAGGAGTCCACAGGGTTCTCACCTGTCAAGCTCCTGTTTGGCCACAGGGTAAGGGATCCCTCTGATTTGGCACTGGATGAATGGGAGGGCGAACTTGCTCCCCATGGGGAATCTGTTGTGGAGTGCATCCCTAATTTCAGGTCATGGCTCAAGGAGCTCATTGGGTTCTCCAATGAGCATCTAGTCAGTGCAAAACAGAGACAGAAGATGTGGTATAATGATGGGGCCACAGCCCAGGAGTATGAACTCAGACAATGAGTGATGGTACTCTTCCCTATCTGACAGAATAAATTACAGGTGTCTTGGAAGGGTCCTTACTCGGTGTTCAGGAGTGTGAATGATGATAATTATGTGGCCATGCTACTAGACAGGAGGCACATCAGTGAATCTACCATGTAAAAATAGTAAAGCCTACCATGACCAAAACAAGATAGCTCTGTCTGTGTGCAGCTATCAGGAGGAGGAGGAGGAGGTAGAAGCAGACTCACTGATGGATTTCCTGGAAGAGGTCAAGGGAGAATCCTCCATGGACATTGTCACCCTCTTGCAGCAGCTGACACTGGCCCAAGCTGCCAAAATGCATGGGGTGCTGCACACATTTGGGGAAATATTTACAAGGAAACTGGGGTAGTATAGCACACTGGTGGGGTGAAGCACCATCTGGATGCAGGATCCCAGGCTCCACTAAGGCAGCCACCCTTCAGAGACCCTGAGAGGATAAAACATGCCATAGAGGGCAGATCAAGTAAATGATGGCTCTTAGGGTAATCCAGAAGTTCAGTAGTCCCTGGGCCTCCCCGGCAGTACTGATTCCCAAGAAAAATGGGACCACGAGGTTCTGCATTGAGTACCACATGCTCAACAACTGTATGGAGGTGGAAAAATACCCCATGCCCAAGACAGATGAGGTCCTAGAGAGGTTGGAGGAGCTACATACCTGACCACCACATATCTGGTAAAGGGCTATTGGCAGGTAACCCTGACCCCTGAAGCCAGACAGAGGCCAGCCTCTATCATGCCATTTGGCCTATTTGAGTTTTGAGTAATGCCATTTGGGATGAAGAATACACCAGTCACCTTTCAACAGCTTGTATACTGCATTCTGTCTGGGGCAGGAGACTTTGCCCTGGCTTCCATGGATAACACTGCTATCTACAGCCAGACATGGAAGGATCATGTTAGGTACATGACAGAGGTACACAGCTAACTGATGGCTGCAGAGCTGACAGTCAAGACAGAAGAAGTGCCAAATAGGGATGGCCAAGGTGTAATACTTTGGGCACAGGGTAGGGAGTGAATACACCCGGTCTAAGCCAGTAAAAACTGAGGCCATACAGAGATGGGTCACACCCACAACAAAGAGAAAAGTATGTGCCTTCCTAGGGATGGCAGGGTACTATTGAACATTTGTGCTAAACTTCAGAAGCATGGCCAAACTGCTGTCTGATCTCACAAGAAGGAAAATGCTGGAAAAAGTTCAGTGGACGGATCACTGTGAGACAGCGTTCCACCATTTGAAGCAGGCATTGTGCTGACCACCTGTGCTCACGAGCCATGACTTCTCTGAAGTTCCTGTGCACTTAGATGCATTCTGTCATGGGCTAGGGATGGTTATGAGTCGGGTCACACACACAAGGAAGGAACACCCAGTCGTGTACCTGAGTAGGAAGCTGCTGCATGGAGAGGAGGCCTATGCCACAACTGAGAAAGAGAGTCTGGGTATCATCTGGACTCTGCAGAAGCTGCAACCATATTTGTATGGGATTGCATTCACACTGGTCATCAACCACAACTCCCTCACAGGGCTCCACAGGACCAGCAGGCAAAACTCTAAACTATTAAGATGGAGTCTGGTGCTGCTGTTTTATAACATTGACGTAAGGCATTGCAGTGGGTTACAACAGGGTAGTGCAGATGATTTGTCTAGGCACTAACCAGTGGCCCAGTAAGGAAAGGGTGGCACCCTAAAGAATTAATGACTTGTTAAAACAGAGAGAGAACTGGAGGCATAGCAGATAGAGCAAACCTGCTAACATGAAAAATATTATTTAGAGTTACTAAAATATGTGTTTTTCATTTTTCCAGGAGACATAGATGTGACAATTTGCAATGTACTTGTTTTGCTTGTATGTGTTTTTCTTCTTTATCTTTTTTATAATCTATGCCTCTATAAAGTATTTCAGTTGAAGTGGGAGATCTGATAGAAACTGAAATTTACATTCCATTGTTGCCCATGCCTGGGACCACTTGATTAAGAGAGGCCTTTGTGTTAGCAACCATTTTCCAGCCTTGTAAAAGCCTTTTTGTTTTGGTTAAACTTCAAAGGGCTGAATCCCTTGTATACAAAAAGACATGTCTTGAGTGTAAACAAGGCCTAAGCAGAGCCAGACAGACCCTAACTGATTTACCCAGTCAGGATAAAAAAAAGGTGCAGGATTCAATCCACAAAACCAGATGATGTGGGTGTAGCGGATCAGCCAGCCAAAGATATCTGTGTGTGTGTTTGCTGTTAGAGTTGAGTTATGTTTTGGGAGGGATTCAGGGATAGTAACATCACAGGTTTGAGTCTGCCATAACTCACCAAGCTGCAAGTTGGGAGTAAGCTTTTTCTACTCTACTTAGAATTTAGATAGCTGTACATTAGATTCATCTGTGTGCCCTCCATCTTTTCAAATGTCTTTTTTCTATCTCTGTAGAAACACTGTATTCCCAATAGTCTTTAGTGTGTATTATCTTGTAACATATGTAAATATCATGCGGTGTTACATTTTATTTTTATATACTTCATGCTTTCTGAAACTGAATCATTTCAGGTATAGGTAACCAGGGGTACACTGGCAAGTCTGTGATCCATTTCCAAGGAAACATGCTACAGTTACCATATCTAAGGTAAAGTGTGTCTCAGTTATGACAAAAGAGGTGGGTTGTTTGTCCTTTTGTAAGCAGCACTCTACTGAGTGAGCAGTGGCTCTGGTGGGATTTGGATTTAGAGATACCCCAAGTGAGGCTGGGACTGAATGGTGGCAGCATACCAAGGTAACCCTATCAGGTGCCTGAAAGGTTGTAAAAACTAGTAACAGTACAGACTGAGTTACAGGAAAGAATGGTTTGTGACAGTAATGTATTCATATTGTGTTATATTTTATTTTTTTTATTACTTTTGCACTTTACAGTATGTTATTTTAACTTGCATATCTTGTGTATCATCTCCCCATTCTCCCTTCCCCCTGGGTGCATCTGGAAATGAGCTGTTGTCAGCTCAGTATGTCTTTCCTGGTAACATTTTGAAATGAATAATGAATGAATAATACCTGTCCACATGGGGTCCAAGGTGTTCTGTGCCATTACAAATTCCATCAGGCAGCTTTGCAGGGAAGTGTAGAGTGCAGAGGCCAGTTGCAGTGGTGGGATCTGAGTGTGCTACATCACGCTGCCATGCATCAGGATTTACCACCTGGTGCCTCCCAGCCCTCAAAGTTGCAACTGGTGAGGACTCCATGGTATGCCTGCCCATGCAAATGCATAACTGTGGTCCAGAACCAGTTGCACCCTACTGCCCCCAAGCTCATCCCTCTGCACTTCCCCCTGTGGTCACCCTGGTGGCAGTATTGCAGGGAAGAATGCTGCCTACTCTCCTAGGTGGAGAGGAGGAAGAAAGTATCCTGTGGGATGCAAAGTCTTCTCTCTCTGGCTGGCCCCCAGCAACCCATACTCATTCCCAAACTGAGGACACTGGCCTCAAGATCGGTAACCCAACTGCTACACCAAAAGGCTGGCAGCTGGAATTGTTAACTTCTAAATATACCAAGTACTCTTATAATTAAAAGGTCATGATGCAGTCCAATGGGCAGGAGCAACTAGCCCCTCCCCCTTCTTGGCATATTGAAACCAGCTTCCTCCAGCCTCATTCAGAAACTCTGTTTTTTGCTGCAGTCAGATGCTTTGCTGGAGCCTCGGCTGTCTGGGGCTGTTGGAATTCTTGCTGTGCCCCCCAATCCCTCTGTGTTTGAGCTGCTGCTTTTGCTTGTTGTTTTTTTGTGCTTTTTGTTTGGACTGTGCCTTCAGTGGCTGTGTAGGTTAGTATTTTATCTTTCTGCCTTGCATGGCTCTAGCACTGAGCTTCATTCTATTCTCTATGTCACCATTCATACTGCACTCATGCCTCAAGGCAAAGGCAAGCATCTGTATGATCACCACTGTAGTCCATTTCCACACAGGTGATTATCTAACATCTTGAATCACTGAAAACCTACCTAAATGTTACTGTAAAACCAATTGATGGGAGGATGGGGTGTCAGTACTGGTCCTAATTTTGTTATATGAATGATGTCACCTGAGAACAGCACAGTGTCTCCCTAATGCTATGTTGGGGTATCTGTAGAAGTTTTCATTACTAAAGGGAGAGCATGTGCTGCAGAGTTACCAGTACCACTTCCTGCAGCACCTAGTGTTCATTGGAGGTCTCACAGCAAACTACAACCAGGTCCATCACTACTTAGCTTCTAAGATCTGATGGGATAAGACTCCAGGGTCAAAAGGTTTTGAAAGGCTTCAGGCTACATTTTACATACTCCCCATAAATCACAAGCTGGTGAACCCATGTCAGCCCATCAGTTCTGGTGAAGGATTTCTTTTCTTTTATTTTCTGTGTATTTAATTTTGATTAAAAAAAAATTAAAACTATTACGTAAATCACAGGAAGATATCAAATTTGAATATATTTCATAGATATAACCACAAAGGGTACATCCAGTCACATTTCCCATCCAACACTTAAACAGGGAAATAGAATATAAATTGTATCAATAATGCAAATGATTGAGCATATGGAGTAGCCAGATAACTTTAAGGAGCTAAATTAGGTGCCGGAAAGAAAAGTGATATGTCAATTATCACTAAGATCCATACAGTCTCACAGTATTTCCCTAGTGTTAAACAAAAGCACTCTAACTGTACAGAGCCCCAAGATGAATCTTAGAGAACGCCATAAAATGGCCATTTTTTTTTAAACCTACACTATAAAGCTGAGGTCAATGAAGGACCTACATTAAGATGGCAAGCTAACAGACTAAAAATTCTACAAGGATATCATATAGGGGAGAGCTAAAGTGAATTAAATTGTTAAAACAGTAACTCGAAGATATGACAGTCTTTTAACCAGAAACCTGGACATTTCTATGATATTAAACAGGAACAAAGAAGAATTCCATATACCTAGACTTAAGAAATTGAAATTAGTCTGCAATGCAATGACCATCTACAAAAAGTCATACATCTCTAGGTGTGCACTATTACAGCCAGTGTAAGTGCCTACATAGGAGCACAGAATGCCTTTTGGGGAACTGTCTTCTTGACTTCAGTGGTGTGGCTGGAAAGATGCCCAGAGCCCTTCAGTGGCCTTGCATTACAATTCCAATGTAGTAGCCTGATTTGCACTTGAAAGTTAACACACCTAAAAGGTGGTCTAACATGCATGCAGAATTGATGCAAACTGCTGCAAAAGTCCTCTTGTACTATGCACTTTGAAAAATGCTACCTTGACAATGTAATTGTATATTCTACCAGTCTTGTAATTTTTACTGTATTCCACTAATGTCTCAATGCTATTCAACTCTGTCCATGTAAATGTAACCCATATGTGCATTTTTAGCCAATTTCTGTATATTGTTCTAATGTACCCATGAGTGTCCAAATGTTTGCACTATTTCTGAACATTGTAAATCCTGTTACCCTCTCCCTGGGTCACACCTGGAAACAAGCCTTGGCTCGGTGTACCTTTCCTGGTTACCCATTTTTAAATAAATAAATAAATGATGCATGTGTCAAAAAATCCTTGGGATCTAATAATATATGGGATATTAACCATATCTTTTGGAGAAATAGATTTACAAGTTTCAAATCCTTTTTGAAAGTTCTATTGCCTTCTCCAAATGGTGACCATAAAACTTCAAATATGGTGCGACTCTAGTCTGAGTGTAAAATGACTACCATTTTGTTAGCTCTTAGTAGGTGCTTTTTGTTTAAATTAAAATTAATTTAGAAAATCTTTAGCAATATTTGGCTGATGCTTGTACACTTCTGTTTTACATTGTGTTAATTCCATATCTCACTATGTAATTTTATCTCCTTTTTGAATATTAGGGCGTCACATTTGCTTCCCATTCTCCGTGAACTGAATCGTCTGGCTGATTGCACTCCTATGTCTGATCGCTTTTGGTTCTCTCCCAAATGCTACAGAAGAATATAATGTTCATATTCTCCCCATTTAATATGGATTTAATACCTGGCAAAATATTTTTGTGATTCTCTATGATCGTGACTGTTTGATTTGACTTGCTTTATACATTCAGTATCGCAATCTCTTGAACAAAACAAATAATGTTTATAAATAAATATAATTCTTTAGAATTTTTGGATTTTGTGATATGGAAGGTATATTTACCAGCAGGTCTTTATTAATTTAAATAAACCTGTATGACACTATCTGTTCAGTACAGGAAACCTGTTTTGTTATGTTGTTTTAAAAATTATGTCTAACAATAGGGCGATATATACATTTTTGGTTTTTTCATAAATTTAAAAAGTAAAGAACTTGTATAAAACAAAAAGTAAAAAAGAGAATATTGGCTTTCTGTATTTTAGTAAAAAGATTGTGAAAATTTGTGAAGGAAAATGAAATGTCCAGTAATCGCTTTATGATTAACTTTAAACTATTAAAAGAATGATTTGTCTTTAAATGAATGGATGGATGATGTCACAGCTTTGCTACTATATAAAAAGGTTGTATACTCTCATTACTTTAGTAGCCACGCCTCCTGAAGAAGGGTTGAGGAACCCGAAGCGCTGAGGCTATGTGGTGCTGTATTACTTGTCAGCAATAAAGCTGTTTCAATTGATTTATTTGTGTTGACTTCTTTTTCGGAGTGCAAACCTGTGGAATTCTGTTACATTTGTAGGGTTGGTCACCCTTAGTTTGCACCCACCCTTTTGTGAGTGTTCACACCCTTCATTGGATTGTTTATGTCAAAAAATCTGATGCCATAAGATGAGGAAAACACTGTAAATCCCTCCAAAACTTTAAACAGAAAGATTTGATGCATTTTGCATGCAGTGGGCTGTGTCAGAAATTGGTTTGCTTCCTTGTACTCCAGTTTTTAAAGCTGTTTTGGGACACGGAATGCCTGATTCCTGTCTCAGACTCCATGGCAACCAATACAGAGGCAGTGTTGGAATTACACTTTATGAGCTTTGGGAGCTGGGAGGAGGCCATTAAGGACCTGACCTGTAAATTGAGCCCCCCCTTCCCACTATAAGTCAATGGCTGTGATGCGTGAGCGGGCTCACTTCAGAGATAGGGGGGCAAAGCCCTGGCAAGCCCCCCCCTGTAATTCCAACACTGTTAACAGAGGTTCACAGGTGAAGTAGATGTGGCTACTAAAGCTCTCAATTTGTAAACCTCCTACAGGAGGTTGGGGTTTGACTCAGGAAAGCCTAAACTGTCACACAGCTACAGTATGCTTAGGCAAAGCCCATTCTGTTTTTACCCTATGGCTTCTCTGGCAGTCCAAGAATACTCAGGTTGCAGGTATGAGGCTGTTATTTTAGACTCTTGAGCTGCTGCCACAGAAGCTTGTTTTCACATGCTCATTTTGACATTGTGTCCATGGCTTTCAAGTATTTGTTTGTTTGTTGATCAGGTGGGGTGCTCTGATCCAAAGGACCGTTTTCAGGCATGACCCAGGCCATGAAGATGGCACAATGATATAATACAAAGGAACTGGTACAAACAGATAAAGTGAATACAGGTTTTTACAGTACACTGGTGAACATGTAATACTACACAATGAAGCAGCATTGTACAGGATGGTGTATATAAAATGAACATAGTGCAAACACATTACAGTTTGGTAAAACAGTACAAAAAGTAGCAGTATTGTGCAATGAAATTGTGCATAAAGTGAACACAGTTACATGTAAGTCAAGTGCGCAGAGGAACAGTGGCAGCACAGTGCCCACCTAAACCAATCTAATGGCAACAGCATAAAAGATACAGTACTATGCTAATATATCAATTTCTAGAGCTGGTTGGGCCATCTAGCTTCTCTAGAGCTGGGTTTGACAGTCAACCGGAGTGGTGGTGGTGGGGGAGGGCGGCAATACAGATTACTGCAGCCATAAGGGAGGTCTTGAAATGGGACTTGAATAGGGGGTGTGAGCCCAGAGTCCATAGAGGAGCAGGTATGCTGTTCCACAGATTAGACACAGCTGAGGAGAAAGCCTTTTCCATGTGGTGACCTGTGGGCACTGTAACATGAAGCTAGAGGAATTCTGGAGGCCTTGATGGCAGGGCTTTGGTTTTAGTAGTGTGGTGAGGGGACACCTCGCTGTCCCTAATAGATTTATCAACCATGAGAGGACACCTAGCTGTCCCTAATAGATTTATCAACCAGGCAGCCTAGCAGGTAGTCACAGCAGGCTTGATGGGGAGCAGAGGGAGTGCAATGTAAAATAAGGAGCTATCAGGGCACACCGACAGATATTGTTTATTTAGGTCAATCTGTATAGTACTCTGACTTATTTCGCTGAACCCATCAATTAGTGGTTTCATCCATGTACTTGATGCACAGTCCATCAGTCTTCAAATCATTTATCATTATCAAAAACAATAGAGGTCCTAACTTTGTTCCTTGTAGTACACCCCCATGCATATACTCCACTTCTGATTTTGCCCTTTCCTTTTCAATCCACTGTGACCTGCCTTCTAAAAAAAATCATAAATCCAGCTCGCAATACAAGCAGGGATGCCTAAATCTTGCAATTTCCTCCTTAAAATTTTGCAGTCTATCAAATTGAAAGCCTGTCTGTAATCCGTTAATACTGATCTCACTAAATCCCCCTCATCCCAAGATTCATATACAGTTCTCAGAAGTTTCAAATCGCTAGGGTTGGCGAACTCTCCTTTAGAGATCCAAACTGATTTTTATCAATTTTATTTCACATAATTTCTACCACCCACCTTGTGATAAATCCCTCACACATTTTAGAAACAACACATGTTAACGAAATGGGTCTAAAATCTTTTTTGACATCCCGTGGCACAGCCACTTTTGGCAAAGGCAGAACTTGTGCCTGTTTCCACTGATTTGGTGATTTTCTTAACAAGATAGATTTGTTAAATGTATTCCATGCTCAGGGTGCAATTAAATCCGCTTCCCCCCTCCATGCCCAATTTGGCATGTCATCCAGGCCTACTGTCTTACTGATTTTCAATTTTTTAAGGCTGTCATTATTTCATCCACAGTAACAATATATTTTTCAGGCACTTCCCATAATTCCCTTTCTATTTTCTCTAGGGGTTTGAGGCCTTTACTCACCTCACATAATGTTCTATTTAACTCTTGTACAAACTTGCTACCATTATTGTCCCCATCAAAACCATAGTTTTCTGCCCATCTACTCACTTGTCCCTTAGGTTTACTATTTTGCAAAATTTCTTTCATTTTGATCCACCATTTCTGTGGGTCAGACTTTCATAATCTGTTTACTTTTTGAATGTAGCATGTTTTCTTCATCCTTTTACCCATCCTAGTTACTTTATTTCTCAATTGATTATATTCTACCTTGTGCCCTCACTTTAGTGCTATTTGTCCTTTATGTATCAACATTTTAAATTCCTCATTCACCCATGGTTTATCACCTCCCTTTGATATTAAATCACTCACAGGAACAATCCTATAAATTATTTCAGGCCAGGTGTTAGTCATCTTAACCCAGCTGGAGTCAGTAGAATCTAATTTAAACCATTCAGTATCTTTTTCCCCAGCCATTGCATCTAACACTCTTTCTTTCTTTCTTTCTTTCTTTCTTTCTTTCTTTCTTTCTTTCTTTCTTTCTTTCCTGTTTCTACTCAAAAACACCTGTCTCTTTTTTGCTTGCTTTCTGCACCCCTCTGGACTTGATGTCACTAGTACTACATTATGATCTGATAATCCAATAGGAGGTGCAATTGTTGGTGGTTTATACCAATCAAACAAATTTGTCACCACTACATCTAAAATATTTTTCCCACTTGTCCCCTCCTTAACCACCTGCTTCAAATTTCTCCCTTGCATTACTTTTGATACTGGTAAGTGATCTGCATCCTCCATAAGAACTATCCCACTAACTGGATGCTTTTCCAAAATTCTATCAAGACACCAGTTTAGATGTTTAATCATGCTGGAGTCATTGTTTGAAGGATGGTGATAAAAACCTCCCACAAACAAAGACCTACAATTTCTAGGTAACCTGGGTATTTTAATCTCCATCCATAATGTCTCAAACCCCACCTGTTCTAATTCACTCATCCTTTGATAATGTGTTCCCTCCTGTGCATAGCATGCAATCCCTGCACCCTTTTTTCCACCCTATCCCTTCTTCCCACCTGATACCCATCTATTGCTACTGCAGTATTAGGTACATGGGGAGCACACCATGTCTCTGTGATAACTATTTGTAACTGATTGTACCTTAACACTTCGCTTAACTCATCAATTTTTATAACTAGGCTCTCACATTTTTCATAACTGTGTGAATCCATGCCTTTTCTATCTCTATTTTAACTAAATTAGGTACATGTCTTGTTCTCAACTTCTCCATATACAAATAAATCCCTTTGTTTCCTGTCAGTAACCAGGGCTGGAATTTTAAACATGGTTTCCAGGGCCTCCTTTATCCCCTCTATGCACTTTACCTTAGATAGGTGTAGTGCCTCAAAGTAAGAGGGCAAAGTATGGGGCACCACAGAAATGGGGGGTAATTAATTAAAGTGCCCCAGGGGCCCCATGCAGTGCTTCCTCTCCAGAATTGCCAGGCAGGGAATATAAAAAATGTTAATCAAGGTTTCCTGCTGCTGTTGCACTGTTCAGCCCCTTTTCATCTTGGAGTAAGCAGCCAGCAGGTCCACAATGGGTGTCCACATGCTGGGACTGCCATCCCTGCCTGGTGCGTGGTGCCCCATTTAAACAGTGAGGTGGTATAGGCTTGGAGTTCTATAAGCAGAACCCCCAAGCGCCCGTTTTCAATTCAGCCATTTTCCAGTGGCAGATCATACTGGGTTGTGGAGAGAAATGGTCAGAGGAGCGTAGCAGGGACTTGTGGCTTACCTGGTGGAGTGTAACCAGTCCCGTTGGCTCCATGGTGGTTCCCCATCTCCAGCCAATGAAGAGAAAAGAAGACTGCTGCTCCTGCTGTGCACCCTGGTCATTTCTGTGGTTGAGTCCAGTGGTCATAGCTCCAGAAAAGGAAGTCTCTGGTCCCCACCAGTTTGGGCTGTTAATAGCCCTGTCTGTTTGTTTTTTCTGCCCCAAGTGCTCTGGTCCCTCGACATTGGCATTGAAGAGCCACATCACGATGGGGAAGCCGTCATCCTTACCATAGGCCCCCTGCCGTCTGCCGCTCTGCCTGCTTCCCCTGCCATGATTCTCCTCCCTCTGCCAGCAGACTTTCTGCCTCCCTGAAGCAACTCCTTCACCCCGGGTCGGGGCGGTGACTCAGGTGGCAGCACAGTGAAGAGTGCTGACTGCCTAAATTAATTAAATAAAGGTTTTTGTTGTTGGGTGCTCTGAGTGCCATCGGAGGCCTGGCGGGAGGGCCAGCTAATGAAAAAAATATTCAGGGCGCGGTGATGCCCGCAGAGAGGGGCCAGTCTAGACAGGCCATTAGGGAGCTCATAAATATTTAAAAGGGGGCAGAGCAAAGGTGGACAGCCCCAATAATTGACAGAAAGGCCTTGGACAAGCCTACATGATTTAAAAGGGCAAACAAGGCCACAAGGTTTAAAAGGGCAACCTAGGCCCTAGATTTGAAGGGGCAGCAAAGGCTCCAGGCAATTAAAGGGGCAGCGAAGGCCCCAGGTAATTAAAGGGGCAGCAAAGGCCCCAAGTATAATTAAAAGGGCATCAAGACCTAGAGTGTTTAAAGGGGCCCAGCTACAAAAGGCCCAAGTATATTAAAAGAGGCTCAGCCACAGTAAGCCCAGTATCCTTAAAGGGGCCCCATAGCTAAAAGGGCAAGGCAGGCCTAGGGGAAAGCAGGACATCAAGCCAAGAGTTTTCAGGGGTAGCCAGGTCCTGGTACAAGAATGGCCCCACAAGTACTGTACTTTCAACCAGGGTCAGTGAAAGAAGGGTGCTTAGCACACAACTGCCATCTAGTGACTGTCAATTGATGAGAATGTGTATTGTTTACTAGTATCTGAACTGTTGTGTTTATTGCAAAGCACCAAGACTGTGTTGTTATTGGGATTCTGATTATTTGCCCCTGCAGGGAACAATTGCCCTGGAACACTAGCTATTTTCCCCTGCAACAAACAATTGCCCCAGAAATCTGGTTATTTGTCCCTGCAATGAACAATTGCCCTTTATTCTGGCAATTTGCCCCTGTTCCTGGCAAATTGCCCCTTCAATGAACAATTGCCCTGGATGCTCGTAATTTGCCCTTGTTCCTGGCAATTTGACCCTGCAGTGAACAATTGCCCAGATTCTGGTAATTTGCCCTTGTTCCTGGAAAATTGCCCCAGCAATGAACAATTGTCCTGGATTCTGGTCATTTGCCCCTGTTCCTGGCAAACTGCCCCTGCAATGAACAACTGCCCTGGATTCTGGTAATTGGCCCCTATTTCTGGCAAATTGCTCCTGCAATGAACACTTGCCCTAGATTTTGGTAATTTGCCCCGTCTCTGGAAAATTGCTCCTGCAATGAACAATTGACCCAAATTCTGGTAATTTGCCCCTGTCCTGTCAAATTGCCCCTGCAATAAGTAATTGCCCCAGATTTTGGTAATTTGCCCCTGTTCCTGGCAAATTGCCCCAGCAATGAACAATTACCTGGTGCAGTGTGGAAGTGTATCTGCCAGCTTTATTGTTGCTAGTGCATATGTATGGACTCGATCTTCTGCCACTCTACGGTATTGCCTGCAATTCTACCTCTACAGAATCAATCTCTGTCCAAACGAAGACATCCTCCAATATCTTTTTTCACCAGAAGGTGTCCATCCAGAAGAACTTTGACAATGTTCCTGTCATCTGCCGAAGTTGAGTACGTCAAAGCCCCATGCCAGTCGCACCCGACCGTTTCTTGTTTTCTTTTGTTCAAAGTAAGGTATGCCAAAGCCCAGTGTGCATTACTTCCACCATTCCATTATCATCTCATGGATCCTGATCTAGATGTCTCAAAGTTGGCTGCCCTCTGAAGAATGTGCTGATCCCGGAAGAACCTTGTCTGTGTCCCCTGATCGTTTGTTGCAAGTCAAGTCCGGCGAAGCCCAGTACAGGTTGTATCTGCAGTTTTATTGTTTTGTTTCAATTTCCTGTGTCAACACTTTGGGACCATCCGTCTTCACTTTGAATTCTTCTGGTTCTTGGTTGCATCGGAATTTCTGCAGCGTCGTCCAGTCCTTGGTAATCCTCCAGTGGGGTTCATCATCAAGAATCTTCATTGTTCCTTCACATCCTTGGTGGCCTCAAAGTGGGTTTTGACCTGGGAGCTTTCTACAGCTAGTTTGATTTTGATCGCCCTCCAGTGGGCTCATTCCAGGAACCTGTTCCGCTTGTTCTGTTATGCCAGCAGCCTCGGAGAGAGTGGGTTTTATGCTAAGAAACACGCGGTCTGTCTAAAAAAAATCTCACCACCCAGTGGCCTTAGCTAAGTCTGTACTGAGTCCATAATCTTAGTGTCACAGGAAATTCCTTTATCTTCCTCTTTCCATAGCTACTAACTCTGCTCAATGGTGTGCATGAAGACTTCAGCTGCAATTGGCTCTGATGTGTCTTTGACTTTATAGTATATTGATGTAATTGACCTAAGTCAGTGGTCATAGGGTCTTCCAAGGTGTAGTAATTGTATCATGGTACCAAGAGAATACTAATGGTAAACCCAGAGTATAGTGGCACTAGGCCAAGGTGTGCCTCAACAATCTTTTGGGAACCTGATTTAGTTACCTGGTGTTATATCCTAATTTCACAATGATTTAGTAGTTACAAAGTAGTGTTTTGTGAAAAATTGTCTGTTTATGAGTTCTATATTATCCCCTCCTGTGACTGTGTCTTCCTACCCCTGTTGGTGAATAAAGCCCAGCGGGCATCAAACTCACTGGACGACTCCTGCTTCTCCTTGTTGGGTAAATTCCATCTACTCTTACTCATTCAAACCTTGGTGCTCATCACCATGGCAGTAGCAGCACCTCAAACAGGTTTCCCCAGTTTACACTTTTTCTTCTATTATTTCTAACTCTGTGATGTGTGACCAGGACAGGGATCTGGTTTTGAGCATTCATTTCTGTTTTCAAATTTGTAATACACACACCTGTTTTAACTGAAACATTAAAGGTGTGACTTTCTTCTTCATATAACTTGTTACAAATTTTGATTCTCTACAAAGATAAACATTTATTATTTTTCCAATAAGATATAAATAGCAACAATAAGCTAAAAAACGATATACAATTCATTTTGTTCAACATGTGTCCTATTCACTCATTCTGTCCTAAGAGGCTTGACACATATAATTTATCTGTTTTACCAAGTGTGAAGTTAATAACTATCCATCACCAACATTATACCATATTTAACCATAAAAAATCAAAACAGAAATTTTTTTTTTCAAACAGCCTCCCACTGAGCCTCCCACTTGTGATTCTAGCCGAGGACTCTCTCCACACCTGCAGGAGCCACTCACACAGAGCTGCTTGTGGCAGTTCACTTTTGAAGAGAGAGTTCCCCTGCCCTCTTCTCTCACATCACACCTGGCTCTTTCCAGTGCTGGTACTGACTGTGGCCACCATGTCGGTCTGGTCCATGTTGTGCTGATGGGTTCAGGATGGGTTGTTCTCACAGTCATTTTACGGATAACAGATGGAAACCAGCCACAACAGTTCAAAAGGCTGCACACAGTTCAAAGAACCCATGCTGTTCAGGCTTGTGGTGGATCATTTTTGAAGAGAGAGGTACCCTGCCACCTTCACTCACATCACACCTGGCTCTTCCCAGTGCAGGTATTGACCGTTGCCACCAGGTCAGTTCAATCCACATTGTGCTGATGGGCTTGGTGCTCCTACCAGTCCCGTCATTCCTGGTTTTGCTAAAGGGGACCAGCAGAGCAGTAAAAAAGTAAAAGAAACAGCTGCATGTGGCGGCGGGTTGCTGATCACTGCACAGCTCCTGTGCAAGCTATTGTGGCCAGCTCCTCCCCTCTCACTCTTCCACACTGAAGGAGCACTGCGGCACTTGAAAGTGAAAGCTGCTCTGTGCGGCTGACAGCAGTCCTGTTTGTATGTTTGCAGCTAACAGATGGAAGACAGTAGGAACAGTTCAAAAGGCTGCACACAGTTCAAAATGCTACCTTGGCAATCATTATTTCACACATTCTTCAGAGACATTTCATTCATAGAAACAAGCATAAAAATGGTGAATGAAAATAATAATCACTTGTTTATAACTTTATTTATGAAACTTTCAAGTCATTTTGTATGCATCAAATATGAGATGAGCTAATCATATCAGAAATATCTTCTTTCATTGTAATTGACCTTTTGTGACCTCTCTCGTGGCTTTGCCACTCATGAGGCCAGAGGTCAAGTACAACTCAAGAAGCTATTTTAGATATCTTACATTAGCTGATCTCATATCTTGTATATAGGTGATAGAGTAAAGTTAGTACATATTGATAAAAAGATCTATTGATAGTTCAGGAAATATAAAAAGCATGTCTGCCTGTCAAAAGCATGGGGGAGGCGAGGGCAATTGGCACCATGCAGTTTAATGAATGGTTGAAAAAATGGTGCGGAGCACAGGGGTTTGGCTTCATTGGGGACTGGGCTTCCACCTGGAGGGACACCAGCCTATACTGGCAGGATGGTCTGCATCTGTCCAGGAAGGGAACAAGTCTTTTGAGCAATCGGTTTAAATGCTTCATTGGCAGGCTTTTAAACTAGTCAAAGGGGGAGCACTAACAAGCAGGAAAAATCCCAGCCTCTCCTACAAAACAGGGTACTAAATGAGAAAGAGACTGAGGTAGAACGTCAGTGGGGGATGCTGCAACAGAAGGTAAAGCCATCAAAATGGAGAGCAATGAGTACTAATGCCCGTAGTCTGGGTAACAAGCTTCCTGAATTAGTGGCCTTGATGGAGGAGGAACATCTGGATATCATGGCAGTCACAGAAACATGGTACACACAAAACCATGACTGGGACATAAACATACCAGGATACACTGTCTACAGGAGGGACAGGGAGGGTAAAAGAGGAGGAGGAGTAGTTCTTTACGTAAGGAAGGAATAAAAGCAACAGAACAAAAGGTAAACAGAGAGCAGAAGAAGCTCTGTGGGTAAATTTGGAGACAGGCAATGACACCACAATACGCGCATAGGGGTTGTATACAGACCTCTCTCAGGGGAGGAAATGGACAGGAAATGATAGAAAGATACTTAGAATGGCAGAAAAAGGGAGATATTGCTGATGGGTGATCTGAATATGCCAGATGTTAACTGGAGTGCAGCTGCAGCTCCCACTCAAAGAGTGCAGTTATTCTAGATGCCCTACAGGGCATGCCTTAGACAACTAGTACTGGAGCCCACCGAGAGGAGCAATATTAGACTTGATTCTCTCAAATGGAGATGGAGAGAGATTACAGATGTAGAAGTGGGTAGCCATCTGGGAACTAGCGACCATCGAACAGTATGGTTCACAATAAACACAGCAATAGAGTCAATCCATACAAAGACAAAAGTACTGGACTTTAGGAGGGCTGACTTTGCCAAAATGGGTGAGTGCCTAAGGAATGCACTAGCAAATGGGCAGGAAGGAGGGGTGGAAGAACAATAGGGAATAATAAAAACTGCCATCACAGAGGTATGAGCCTTTGTGTGAAGCAAATAAACAAAAAGACGATGTAAGAAACCACTATGGTTCTCAAAGGAAGTGGCAGTGAAGGTTCAAGAGAAAAGAAAGCATTCAGGAAGTACAAGGAATCGCAGAAGGAGCAGGGCAGAGAACTGTATCAAGTTAAAGCAAAAGGAGGCTGGGAAGGCAGTCAGAACAGCAAAGGCCCAAACCAAGGAAAAGATAGCCAACTCAGTTAAGAAGGGTAAAACCTTTTATAGGTATATCAGGGAGCGAAGGAAGACCAAGGAGGATAGTGAGGCTTAATAAAGGGAGGAGGGTGGGCAGAGGAGACTGTGAAAAGGCAGAGATACTAAACAAATATTTTGCTCAGTATTCACAAAGGAAGAGGGAGGTACATAAAACAAACAGTAGTAACACGCTGGATACAGAAGTTGATACGCCCATTTACAGAAGAAAGGGTTCTGAAAGAACTCTTAAAACTGAAGTGGACAAAGCAATGGGGCCTGATGGGATTCATCCCAGAATTCTAAAAGAACTAAGGGTAGAACTAGTGACACCACTGACTACCCTTTTAACAAATCATGGGAGGATGGGGTGGTACCCGAGGACTGAGGAGGGCAGATGTGATTTCCCTTCACAAAGTGGAGCAAGACAGAAGCAGGAAACTATAGACCTGTTAGTTTAACCTCAGTGATAGGAAATGATGGAATCACTTCTAAAGGAAAGAATTGTCCAGTATCTAGAGGCCAGAGGGCAGGGACCTAGGCAGCATGGATTCACAGCCGGAAGGTCATGCCAGGCCAGATCTGATAGATTTCTTTGACTGGGTGATCAAGTAGTAGATCAGGGAGGGCTGTGGACATGGCCTACCTAGACTTTAGCAAGGCATTTGACACAGTCCCACAAAAAAGATTAATATACAAGTTAGCCAGCCTGGGAGTGGGTCCCAAGATGACAGCCTGGGTAAAGAATTGGCTGGAGAATAGGACACAGAGAGTAATAGTAAATGGAATCCACTCAGAAGAAAGGAGGGTTACTAGTGGGGTACCGCAGGGTTCAGTATTAGGACCGGTCCTCTTCAATGTCTTTATAAGTGACATTGCAGAAGGACTGGAAGGAAAAGTATGTCTCTTTGCAGATGACACTAAGATCTGCAACAGAGTTGATGCACAGGGTGGGGTGGAAAGGATGAGAAGGGACTTGGCAAGGTTAGAGGAATGGTCAAATGTATGGCAGCTTAGAGTCAATGCTAAGAAGTGCAAGGTAATGCACCTGGGAAACAAAAACCCAGGGGAAGAGTACACAATGGGGGGTGAGATACTAACAACAACAAAAATGGAGAGGGACCTGGAGGTAGTCATATCAGATGACCTAAAGATGGGCAAGCAATGTGAGAGGGCAGCAAGGAGGGCTGGGGGGATACTGGGATGCATAGGGAGAGGCATCACCAGCAGAAAACAGGAAGTTATTATCCTTAACCAATTGAAAGAATGTACTGTATGCTTGGATACTGCCAAGCATACAGTACATTCTTTCAATTGGTTAAGGATAACCAGCATCTGAGCACCCAAATCTGAAATGGTTACAAATCTTTCAAGGTGCAAATGTTTGTATGTTTGGGTCTCTCAGAGGGAGTAGAGAGGTATGGCCCATTGTGATTTTTAAATGACTGGCTAAGTGAATCCCTATCTGTCCTGAGAGTCAGATGATTACAGAATCAATTTTGGTTGGGTGATGAAGAGTCTGCAGAGAAAATGTTAATAATTACTAACCATGAAAAACATGGGACACTTTCACATGAGGGACAACAAATGTGTTTTCTGGATTTTTCGTTTGCCTCAAGACAGAGAGAAAAGTGCTTTAATGGCATGCGCTGCCACACTTGAAGAAGCAAGAATTTTTCATGTGCTCATCATCCCAGCAAAACTGCATATAGAAAAGATTCCAGCAGAGGTAGAACAGTTGGCTAATATACAGGCAGCCATTAGATGCAATGCTGACAATGAGGGAAACTCAAATCCACAGGAAACCACTTGAACTCCATCTGCTTGTTCCAACTAAGCCTCACTTTTTTGTGTTTCTGAATTTTTCGTCTTTTCTGGACATTCTACATATGCTTATCAGTGACTGTAAGTGAAATGTCATATAAGGATTATAGCCCCACTTGATAGTTCCTGAGCAGTCATTGTCAGTACTTTCTTTCTTTTTTTTTTTATAATTCAAATTTTATTAGTTTTCACAATTACACATGAGAGCAGCTCCATGCACAACTAATAAAAATACATATATGTAATGGTCATACACATGTTAAAGAGAATTGTCAGTAATTTCTGATTATATCACTTTTGGCTGAACATGATAGGATTATATTGAGACACTGTGGGACCACGTGGTTATGTCATATGCTTTCCAACTGTGGTGCATAGGTCTGTTTGCACTATTTTGCTTTTTTTTTACATCAACCATTAGCTTGTGGGAATTATGGAATCTCACTCAATGAATACGTTTCACCACTGTAAACATGTTATTTCCTGCTTAAATTATTTCAGATTCATTAAATGTATGCTGCTATGCATTAAATTGGGAATATTTTCAAAAAAGTGCATGCTATTCATTTTCTTAATATATGGCTAGGATTTTGGAACTTGTTATCAGGTACAGTATATCCATGCAGCTCATGAGTTCATATTACTGGCAATATTTATTTGTTTAAATTGTTCAACAAGAAAGGTGTGTGGAGTTGAAAATTAGTTCATTTCCAGATGTGTCCTGAGGAAAAGATACACAGAAGATGCCCACATCAAGCATCTTTAAATAAAAGATTGGTCTTAGATTAAAGAGTGGAAACAGCCAATCATCCAGGATGTGAGGTTATTACAGCACTGATGTACACCTGGACTGGGTTATTATTACACTTATAACATTCATATGATGGTCAAAAGTGTTATAAAAAATAATGTGTATGCCTCCATTTGAAACCCAGAAACTGTCTAATATTCAGGTTGTGGGCTTACCAGGTCTGTATATGCAGTCAAAACTGAAAGATAAACTTTGTTCCTTTTTGAATACCATGTTATAGACGGATACAGCTGAAAGTAAACTGCTAGTCTGACATGCCTTTTGTCTCCTGATATATAGTCAGACTCCACTCTCTGGACCTTTTACCAGATGATTGATGTTGATTTCTATGTTATCTCCCCCCATGATTGTATTAAGGTCCTGTGGGTAGCAAAATTAAAAAAAAAACATTACTTTGAAGACTCCCATGTACTGATATATCTGGATGTGTCTCTCAGACACAGGATTGGCACACTCCTTATCTTAGTGCACAACTGACTTATGAACAATGCAGACAAAGCAAAGCTTTCTTTTCCCTGTCTGCCTCAAAGAGTAATCACTGAAGGAGGACAATAGATTTTCATGGTCCCAAATGTGGCAGAGCCCTTTATAAGCAAGTTCAGAACTATGGAAAGAGGATGACAGGATTCCACGGCAAGTTCCAGGGATGGCTGAGTATAAAATTAAAAGGCAAAACCTGTGGTTTCATGGGCAGGAGCAACCAGCCACAGCTCTTTCTGGGTTATAGAAACCAGTATTGTTCAGCCTCATTCAGAAACTCTTTTTGTGTTTCTTTGTGCTTACCCAAGAAACACCTCGGGACAGTACTGCATTTGAGAGGTATGTCAGGGATGAGTTCAATGCTGAGAACTGTATGATGGGTGTGACCCTGATGCACCAATGACCACTGAAGCCAAGTGTGATGGCCACTGGAATTTCACATCGGGCAACCGGCTCACACTTCAGAGAAATGAACTGCACCAATGAGAGAGTGCACTTCATTCCTCTCATTTGCATAGCTGGCACTGCAAGTCTGCAGACCCTCCCGCTCCCTCCCACTGCTGCAGTTCACCCCGCAAGCACCCTCCATTCCCCCACTGGACTGGCATCCTTCATTAAACCCTCCCACTGCCTCCCACTGCTGCTGTCCTCCCCACTCCTGTCCCAGCCCTGGCCATCTGATTGTAACCCCCCCCCCAGTTGAAGGGTTACCAGATGCTACCTCAGTTTATGCCGCCTTGCTCCCCAGATCCAGAGGGTCCTGCCAGTCCCGTCATTCCTGGTTTTGCTAAAGGGGACTAGCAGAGCAGTAAAAAAAGTAAAAGAAACAGCCGCATGCTGCGTCAGGTTGCCGATTGCTGCACAGCTCCTGGGCGAGCTGCTGTGGTCAGCTCCTCTCACACACTGAAGGAGCACTGTGGCCCTTGAAAGTGAAAGCCACTCTGTGTGGCTGACAGCAGTCCTGTTTGTATGTGCCCCAGCCCTGAGTAAAATATTAATGAAAGGGGGTCCAGAGGCACTTAGGGAGCAAATAAATAAATAAAATGTTAACCCTCCTGCTCCCTCCCACTGTGCGCTGTCTGCCTCACACCCTCCATTCCCCGTTCCTGTGCCAACATTGGGGTGCCCAATCCCCATGTTGGCATCATGTACCCCCAACTCATGTGGCACACTGGGAGCCCACCTCAGTGTGCCCAAATCTAATTTTTTGTACCTGTAAATAAAGAAACTGTTCCCAAGCTTTTTTATCTGTAAATAAAGAAAACAGTCCTCATCATCTCCCCAGTCCCGCTCCCCAGCCCCACCTCCCACTGAGCACCCGCCTCCCTTACCCCATACTTACGGCACCTCCAGAGGTCGGTGCTGTCATCTTCTGAGGACTGGGACACATCTGCACTCTTCAAAGCTGCCCAGCAAACTAAAGAATCAAAGGTATGCGCTGTATAATGGTAGTCAATGGGGTTTTCAACTTAGGCCAATATCTCAACCATTTTTTAGGAATTTTGGCCTCAAATTTTCAACATGGGGTTCTTGGGACCCCACTTCATGAACACTGTCACTGTCATTTTTTCAGTCCCGAAAGGTGATTTCATGGTCGCTGAGTGGAGTCACCTTTCAGGACCGATTAATAAAATGACAGTGACAGTGTTCATGAGGTTGGGTCCCAAAAAGGCCATTTTACAAATTTAGTGAAAAAATTCCAAAAAATTACTGTGTTACGAGCATGTGTTGTGCAATTTCTATGCACGCTCCTAACATCAACAATTTTTAATATTTTTACTCCAAATTTTCAACATTGCCATTTTTTCACACCTCCTTATGAATAGTACAGCTGTCATTTTTCACATCCTGCCTGAATTGTGTTTTCGCACCTGTGAAACAGAATGGTACAGTCGTGCTACGAAATGACCTTTCAGGATAAGTGAATGAAATGACAGTGGCACTTTTCATGAGGTGGGGTCCCAAAAAGGCCATGTTGAAAACTTGGTGAAACAACTTTGGGCTGGCAGCATAGCCTAGAGGTTAGAGGAATGAGGTGTGAACAAGCTTGATACATTCAGCAGACAAGACCTGACTTTGATTCTCACAACCTCCACTTGCATACTGTGTGACTCTGAGCAAGTCACTTAACCGCCCAGTGCTCCCAGGTCACCCCTGAAAACAGGCACTTGTGCCTAGTGGGCCTTACCCAGTTATCAAAAAAAAAAAACTCCAGGAAATGGTCGAGTTACACCCGATCATTCCAAATGTTCTATGCACGCATGTAACTGTTTCAATATTTTCACTCCAAATTTTCAGTATAGCCTTCCCATCACACCACCTCATAACCAGTACAGCTGTCATTTTTCACATGCTGCCTATCATGTGTTTTTGCACCTGTGGCGTGGAATACCGTTTTCTCACGGATTTGAGAATTTTCACCTACACGTTCATGAGATGGGGTAATAAGACTATGTTCAACATTTAAGGTCAAAATATGAAAAAAATGACAAAGTTATGGCCACTTGATGCAATTTCAGTACGCATGCTAGTGACTGTGGAAATCTTAAATATTTGCACCGCACATTTTTTTTTAAATTATTTGTACTCCTGCTCCACAGCCCTCTCTAACTGGAGGGAGTCCCAGACCCACCCCTCGACGTCCATCTGCCGACGCCAACCAGCTACCCCCAGGTCTTACCCCCCCGGCGGGGTCAGTGGGTGGCCCACCCCCACCCCCACCAAGACTGGATCCAGCATAGGGGTCAGTGCATGACTAATCAGGGGTGGGACCTGCAAGCTCCCTCCATCATCCACCATGACTTTTTTTTCCTCCTGGTTTCTCCCCTTCAGGGGTGGAGTGTGCAAGGATGCTGGTGATGGTGCCTGGTACACTCCCATGTGCGCACCCCACCAGGTGTCTGCCTCACCTCTGACCTGCTGTCTGCAGCATCGGTGTGCCAGCCCCCAGCCACCACTAGGGGCCAGGCATGCATCGACTACCAGTTGCCCCTCTCCCTGGAGAAGGAGCACTGTCCCTGGGACGTTCAATCCTTCTCCTCCCCTGCCAACCCCCAGTGGCCTGTGCTTGCTCCTGAACATGGGTCACTGGTGTGGTGCAAGGTGTGGCATCCAGCACCTCAACCCTCAGTGCCACCAGCCCTGTGATGCACCCCACATTTTCAACATAGCCTTCTTATTACCCGAGCTTCTGTATTCAGCTGCTGTTCAAAATATGATAGCTTGTCAAAACATAGTTCAGTAGACTTTTCCTCCCACCAGAAGTTCAGCTAACACAATACACACATGACACATAAATCATGCAAGGAAACATTTGGTGTTGACGAATGCTTGTTTTTTTGCACTGCAGCAGGAGGCTCTGCTCCCACCATCTGGTTGCTGCTTTCCTTTCGGGTTACAACTACTCGATATTACTCGGTTACTGAGGTGGAAGTAGGCTTCTAGCCCTTCGGGATCTATTGGGCCTTTCTGCTTGGGTTTTGCCTTCTGCAGCTCTAGCTCAGTATTTCCTTTGCCCCCAGGCTGTAGTTTTCTACTTTGTCTTTTTAGGGCAGCCACTGCTTCTTGTATTTGTCCTCATGCAACTTAGTGCTTACTTGCAATGTGTTTTCAGTGTGCCTACTACATTCTGTGTCTTGCTTCTGTTATGCTGCAGTATTTCATGTTTGTTTCACAGTCTGTTTTACCTGTTTTTCATATCCAAGCATTTGCTACCTGTTCACTGACTTACCTGCTGTTCATAGCCAACACTTGCAAACATTTCACTGCAGTTCCTCTGAATGCTTTGTATTCAATTAGCCCCACCTCACTCTGTCAACAGCTAGAAGTATTTAACTCAGTAATTTCAGTCAGCCTTCTCAGTCAGTCTGTTTCATCATTCTCCCACAAACCTGGTTGTACTACTGCTCCTACATTTCTGCTCATAGCTGTTTTCTATGATAATAGTCTTTGTTATGCATTCATAATTTTAGTAGCTTGTCATTCAGTTCAGTTTTTATCATACCAGTCCATCTTTAGCCAAACAATCACCCTGTTTGACACATCATTCTGTTCACAAACATTTGGCCTGTTAGCCTCGTCATACTACTCACCTGTCAGTCCACGTCTACATCATACCATCAAGCTCTATGAGCATATTCCTACTGGTCATTATTAGTCAACTCACTCACTCACTCACTCACTTCCCTAGCAGTCTGCATTTAAGGGTGAGTCTTGAGGGTGGAGATAACATAGAAGTCAACTTCAATCATCTGGTAGAGGTTCCAGAGGGTGATGTCTGACTATATATCAGGAGATAAAAGGCATGTAAAATGTGGGGGTCCTTTTCAGGCTGCTTTTATCCCAATGCACTGCCCAGCAGTCCCACCAGACAGTGAGAAGGTCCACCTCTCTGGGGGAAGCTTTGGCCGTGCAGACTCACTGTCATCAGCACCTCATGGTGTAGTGATTAAGAAAGGGTGGGGCCCTGATCCCAAATGGGTTCCTTTTTGCTGTGCAGACCATGTCAGCAGCACCTCCAAAAGCTATTCTCCTTGTGTTTACCTAAGGTCTACCTAGTTCCATTCTGTATCACCTTCCTTCAGTTTCTAGTCAGATTAAGCCTCCTCATGGTTTTGAGGCTTGGTGCTAGTCTTTCATCAGTCCCCGTCTCCTCAATCCACACTTTTGGAGGGCCTCCATCCTTGAGGTACCTCCTCTGGCTTTGAGATCTACTCGTGACACTCCCACAACATTTTCCTGTTAGAGGTATAGAGAGAAAGGTATCCCTCAGTAAGTTTCCACTGAACCGAAATTCCAAATTAGCACAGTGAGCCTAATAGTACCCATGCCAGGTCAAGGCCACTGATTCCCTAAAGATACCCGAGTGCCAAAGGTCATAAAGTTGTTGCCCAGTACCATTTTCCCAGTATTACAAATTTCTGCTGTGAGTTCAGGTCAGATGGTGGCCCAACTTCTTCTACAATCCTACCATTCCCACTCTCTTCCGGAAGTCGCACCTCAGTCCGCTATCACTCGTCACTAGCTATCAGCTGTTTTTTTCATCACTTTACTCTTCTGTTTTTGCAGCTCCTGCTGTGCAGTGCTTTGGGGCTCCTTCCTAAGGTACCTTTAGCCAAATAAATTACATTCCCACATTACCTCTAGGGGTGAACCCCTCCTTAAGAGGGTATTTTGGGACAGAGAATGGCCAAAGTAACTACAAATGGCAGTCAACATCTTACCATACAGATAGACCTCAGCTGCCAACAGGGTGCACAGACATTACTCAACACTGTGGTTGCATATGTCAATTAAATTAAAAGGTAAAGCCTGTGGGTAGATAGGTGACAGCAACCAGCCACACACCCTTCCTGTGCAATATTAACCAACACCCTTCAGCCTCATTTGGAAGCTCCTTTTCTTTGCTCCCACCATCCACTCCTCTAGTGATTTAAGTCTCGCCTTGGACTCCTTCCGAGATACCTTAAGCCAGAGGAATCCCATTCCTGTGGCACCTCTAGGAGTAGAACTCCTTCTCAACTGGGTTCCTTTGCCTTCTTGGTACCCCAACAAGGTGGCACTCTTTAGGTGACAGAGAGTGTGAATGGCCAAAGTAACTTCAAATGACAGTCAACATCCAGACATACAACAAGTCTTCCTCTACCAGCAAGTTGCACAAGTATTACTCCATACCATGATTGCATACACCCATTAAATTTGTGACCATCTGTTTCATGTTACTGAGTTTTACCTGCTGAACTTTGTTACTAAGTAATTTGAATTATTCATTTCAGACTTGACCACAAGACTTTGGGCCCCATTCACAGTCCCAAAATTAGGCACAAAGTGGTCACTGTTATCATTTTGCACCTCTAGATGGCTCGGTACTCTTTGAAGCTGTACTCAAAGGGGATTGCAATGCTTCCAAGTGCATTAGAAAAGTTGTTTGCAAATATGCAGGGAAAGGATGGAGCTGCCATGCTACTGGCCTGCTGGGCCATGCGTACAGCTTGGTGAGGGCCAGCCTGCCAGTGCACTAGCAAGGTGACTGCTTGTGATGCCGACAGCCCAGGTTTGGAAATGTACCTGGGAGTCAGAGGGCTGGCCAGGTGGAGAAGGATAGATTGCCTCTCCTTCTCTGGGGGGGGGGAGTGACTTGCCAGTTGGTGACCTCTGACAGAGGTTGGGGGAATCATGGAGAATGGCAGGTGCCTAGCTGCATGGGAAGTGGGACAGATGCTGGCATCATTACACGCCCCACCTCCCTGGGGATCATCAGCAAAAATCTGGGCCCCAGGCATGATGCCCTACTCTGTGGCCATCTCTGCTGCCTCCATTGCCCACTGTGGCCCGCTCCCATGGCCCCACCCTGGGGGGGTAAGCCAGGGCATGCTTCCATGTGACTGTTGGGGGGGATGCCTGACTGGTGGCTCTGCCCAGGGGGGGTAAGCCTGGACATAGTGGGGATGGTGCATGGGGCAGGGATGGAGTTCCCATCAGGTTGGATTTGGGGCCGGGCAAAAATTAATTAAAAAAAAAAAGAAGCTTGGTGGCCCTACTAACCTGGTTGCAGCAGCCTGCGACTCCTACCCCCACCAGATAAAACAGCCAAGTGGTGGAAGTTGAGGGTTGAAAAGCTGGGACTAGGAACTGCTGTACTGCAGGAGAGGAATTCCATTGAATGCCAGGGTGCAATTTTAGATTAGGTAGTGAGTGGAGAGAACTACTGGACTGCTATGGATATAGCCAGTGGCCTACACAACTTCAGATGCATAATGGAAACAATGTAATGATGTATAACTAATGTAAGGGCTGGGTGGATGGGTAGGTGTTTGAAGGGGAACTGCCAGTCATCATGGCTTCTCCAGATTGCTTAGCACCATGCATTTAGTGTTATACCATGGTAGGAGACTGTATGAGTGACACACCAGTATGTCAGCTAGTGCAAACTATTTGCAGCCACTAACAACTGGCTACTTAATTTGCATTGTAGCAGTTCAACCAACAGGAAGCTTTGTGTATAATCTCAAAACACGGTGGCACAACAGGGTAGCTGCATGCACCTGGTTTTGCAATGTCACCTGTAATAACTGAGATATGGAACTCCAGGTTGTTAAACAGGCCTAATTTGCACTTAAGCTGTTTCTATGGTCTGCTATACACTACATATTTTATTTATTAGTTTATTTATTTATGTTTTTGGTAACCAGGTAAATGCAGTGATCCAGAGGACCATTTTCAGTAATGACCTGGGCCACAAAGTGGCGATGCAGAGAAACCAGCAGTAGACGCAATTTACATAATGTTATACTGTTAAGACAAACACAATGGACAATGAACAGACACTTTTTACATATGTTATACAGGCATGGCAAATAACATATAGTAAGAATACAGGCAACAGTGCAAAGGAAAGATAATTATGCATTTGTACAAATTGACAAGGAGCAGTTTAAACATAGCAGACTGTAAATATCTAGTCTAGATAACAAGCCTGTGCTGATGATGAAGGAGCAGGCCTGCCTGAGAAAGCCTGTGGCAAACAGAGCATGGTTCCCAAACAGTGCACCATACTCAGACAGCAGGGGAGCATAGGCTGTTTATTTGGAGGGCAGGATAGGATGTGCTGTGCCCTGCCAAGTCCAAGTGCATCGTCGGTCATGGTCTTGACAGGGCAGGTGATATAGAGAGGGGTCTGACAGGTAGGCTGTGTGAGACAGCAAGAGTGTCAAATATATAGGTTTGTGCACTACAGAGTATGGGGCAGGGATGAGGGAAGAGAAAGGAGGGGGGCATGATGATTCCCGGCTAGGGTAGGATTATGGTGGCTTTCGGGCTCCCACACAGCCCAGTGAGCAGTTGCAGGTGGACTCTGACAGGAGTCAGGCCTTCAGGTTAGATTTGAAAGGCACATGGGATGGTGATGTATGAATTGATGCGGAAAAATGGTTCCAGAGGGAGGGAGCAGAGACAGAGAAAGCCTTACTGCCCATTGCTGTGGAGACACAAGGAACCTCTAGCATTGGAACGGAGGAGACCCTAAGGGGTCTAGTGGCTGCTCTATTTATAAGTAGGGGAGCATAGGGGGATAGTTGGTTACTTCTGAGAGCACTGTCCTCCAGGCAGCCTGCAGCATAGTCAAAGTGGGTCTGGAGAGGGAGCCATTCTAGGGACTGGTAAAGTGTACAGTAGTGGGTTAATGAGGGGGCTTTAAGAACAAAGTGACAGATGGCATTATATGTCATGTTAAGGTGGGAGAGTTGCTTTATGGACATGAGGGAGTAGATGGGGGAGCAGTAATCTAGGAGTGGGAGAAGGTTGCCTTGTACAATAACCAGGCGAGCTTCAGGTGATAGCAGGTGATTTGTGCGGTAAGCTGCACCTAGCTTCTGATTAAGCTTTCTTACAGTCAGGGTTGTATGGCCATTGTAGGTGAAGGAGGGGTCGAAAGTAACACCAAGATATTTGAAAGAGGTAACCTGTTCGAGTGGAGGGCCTGCAGGTGTACATATGGTGAAGGAGGAGTTTGATTTGGCGGCCTTGTTTAGGAAGGGCTTGGATCCAAAGAACATGGCCTTCGTCTTTTTCCCATTGACTAGGAGTTTTCTGGATGTGAACCAGCTTACAGCCACAGCATAGTTGACAGTGAGAGTGAAGGAGATGGATTTCAGGGACTTGTCGTTGTGGTACAGGGCTAAGTCATCCACGTAAAGGTGTGCATTACAGTTTAGACTACTGGCTGGTAAAGTATTGATAAACATGGAAGAGAAGGGGACCAAGAATTGATCCCTGAGAAACTCCAGTGCTGGTGGGAAGTGAAGCTGAGGCAACTTTGCCTATGAGCACGGATTGGGACCTGTTGGTGAGGTAACCGTGGAACCAGGCTGCAGGTCCAGGGGCACAGCCAAATTGTAGAAGTGTGGAGAGAAGAAGGTGATGGTCGAAAAGGTCAAATGCCTTTGACAAATCAACAACAACTGCACCCGTGGCCTTACCCTTGTCCATATTTCTGAGGACATGGTTTGAAAAAACTGCCAGGGCAGAGGAGGTGCTGTGGTGTTTACAGAGGCCATGCTGAAGGGGGCATAGAAGATTGTGCTTATAGAGATGTTCATATAGCTGGGAATGAACAACTTTCTCTAGCAGTTTGCTAAGATGTGGCAGCAGGAAAATGGGTCTATAGTTTTCTGGGCATAGGGGGATGGGGGTCTCCCACTTTGAATATGGGAACCACATTAGCATGTTTCCAGGTGTCAGGCACTGTCGATGTAGACAGTGCTAGGTTAAAAATGTGTGTTAGTGGTCTGACAAGGGCTGGGGAGATGATCCTCAGGAAAGCGGGGTAGAGCCCATCACTTCCAGGGCTACTGAGTTTTATGATGGTCTTAGGATCAATGGCCCTGAAATAGACAGGAGGAGTAGAGGCATCAGAGTTTGGAGGAGTGGAGGGGCTGCCATTACTGTTTAGGCTGGAGGGAGGGAGGGTGGAGAGGAAGATTGCTAAGGTATGGGGTCAGGTTGGTAAACATAGCATTGAAAAGGTCTGCAATATCAGCAGGGTCATCGATGGTGCCTGATGGGGAGGTAATTTGTGTTATTTGTTGTTGGTCTTGGGATTTAGTATGGACCCAATTGAGGTCCAGAAACTACGAGCATTCCCAAGGGTATTTATTTGGAGGTCAGTGAAGTATTTCTTTTTAGTGACTTTGCCAACTGCTTACAGGCATTGCGCAGCTGTCTGTAAGCATTCCATAGTTGGGGGGATGGGGACTCTTTGAATGTTCTCCATTTGGAGTCCCCAACTTTCATTTGCAGTAACAGTTCTTTTGTTACCCAGTGCATGCAACTGCCTCTAACCCTTCTGGTTTTGATGGGAAAGTACTGGTCCTAGAGTTTCTGAGGGGTGCTAGTATAGAATTTGATGGCACAGGAGACGTTTTCTAGCAAGTATAGAGAGGACCAGTTTAAGGACACTGCATCCCTAATCACAAGGTCAAGGTTCAGGATGTTGAAATTTATGAAGGACAGTAATTTTGGTGGGGAGCGAACTGTCTTGTTGTTCATGATGATGTAGGTGGGGGTGTGGTTGTTAATCACATCAGACATGGTGCTTGCTTGGAGGAGTAGATCAGATTGGTTAGTTATAATCCAATCAAGGACGGAGTGGTTAGGTGTGCGTTGGTTGTATCTGGTGGTGGTAGAGATTACTTGCCCCAGGTTGTACAACTTTAGTAGGGTGGTGTAGTCAGAGTTTGGATTTGCTGCCCAGTTGAAATTGAAATCCCCAAGCAGGAAAGCATCCCTAGATGGGGTGATGCATGCAAGACAGGAGAGAAAGCTAAACAGTCCCTGGGTGCTACCTGGTGGGGGGTTATAGCAGCAGCCAATATAATGTTTTTTTGATGCACTAATGATTAGCTCAGTGATAATCCATTCACATATGGAGATGGGGGTAGAGCAGGCAACAATGGCAACTGATATGTGGTCCTGAGCATACAGCACAATGCCTCCTCAGGTTTTGCTAGCCCTCATGTTTTTTTTTAATAGCAATTTTTATTGATATTTTCATGTTAAACAGTGCAACATTACTTAATTCAGATACATGTACATTTCATGTAGAAGGTCAGATAATTGCCATACATAACACAAGAACCATATTGTCCTATGTTGTCTATTTCACTAGCATTAGCAGATCCCAAGCATCATTCAGATTAATATACTTAAATGCTGGGTCGAATAAAGGTGTCCGTAAACATTCAATTGAGATGCCAGATCAGTGTGAATATAGTGCTGGCTGATTGGTGTAAATGCAAGTCCATACAAACAAAAGAAAAAAAAGGGGAAATCAGGGCCCTGCTTCATCTTGCAAGATCCCCAAAATGGGGATAGGTAACACTATATAATACAGTATCGTGGCCCCCAGTAAGCAAATGCTGGTCCTATCGCTTCATAATTCTCCAACAATGTCAGGGAAAAATAAAAGTACTTGCAAATGAGTAATCCAGATCGCCATCCCAGCCCAAAGTTAGCTATTCTGCTGCAGTTAGGCTATGCAGGTGTCTCTCACTAGTTGCGAATGGGGAATAGAGATTAGGGAGGACAAATTTAGAAGTGCGTGGGCCAAATCAGTCTCCTAGAAACTGCTCCTTTGTGAAAGGTTCCCACTCCGGCCCATACTTTAAACCAATCTGCACCAAACTCAACATGGGAGTGCCTGGAACTCAGCAAAGCATCTGACCTCCCTCTTGTCCAGAAGGTCCAACGATTGCCAGTGGAGAGCAAGATCAGAATTCAGATAACAACCCCATCCAGGTATTTCATTTATTCATGTGTTTTGGGAGTAGCAATTTCATGATGTCAGCATGCAGAGGACAGAGTATCCACCCCTCGTCTGGCTGACCTTCTCACCCCTGGGGCTAGTTGCCAAAGCCTTTCTTCGATTTCCTGATTGGCCAGCTCTTCACTGATGTCTGGGACTGGGATGTTCAGGGCATTTAGTTTAGGTGCTGCCTGTAGGAGGGATTCGAACACTCAGATCCCCTCAGTGTCTTGCAACCACAGCTATGCTGGGTAACGCAGAAATGCCTTCTAGCCTTTTTCCCTAAGCACCTTTACCACTGTCAGAACCTTTTTCTTTTTTACCATCATATGTGGGGGGAAGTCCTGGTCAATATATTCTCGCTGGCCATCAGCATTGAAGTTTTTCTTTTCCCATGCAAGTTTAAGGATTTTCTCCTTGGTGGTATATTTCAAAAATCTGACCAAGATAGCTCATGGGATGGCCCCAGGTTTAGGCTTAGGAGTTAAAGTATGATGCGCCCTCTCAATTTTCAGAGTGAATTCGTCTGGTAGATCTAGCTCTTGATGTAACCAGGAGTCAAGAAATGCGGCCATATCAGCTTGCTCCAATCCCTCCTCAATCCCTGAAATGCTGATATTTTGTCTGCGTGCTCGTGCCTCTGCATCTTCTGCTCAGAGGGTAAGCTCTTTCTCCCACAGGTGAAGGTAGGCTAAGGAGCGCCCGTTGGCCATATGCTCGTTCTGCATTAAGTCCAAATGTTTCTCCACTGCCATCGTCCAACCTCCAGTTTTTTTAAATCTGTTTGCAAGTCCAAGATTTTTACAACAGTTCTGTGAAGGATCTTAAGCATGCGGTTCCCGTCCGCTTTGGTGAATGTCGAGGCAGAGTTAGAATTGGAGTCGGAGCCTGAATCTTCCTCATCGGCAGAGGCCATCAGCACAGAGGAGTGAGACATGGCCGGGCTTGCAGACCTTGAGGTGGGTTGCCGCATAGATGCTCGACCTTGTGTACCCTTTATTTTTTCTTTTAGATTTGCCCATTTTCTGGATGTTACCACAAGTTGTAGGTAAAGTGCTGAAGTGTGACCCGTTGTCGGATGGCACTGGATATTCCCGTTAAAGTGACCTGATAGGGAGAGTAGCAAGGCTAAGCTGCCATTTGGGGTGACGCTGGAACCAGAACCTAGCCCTCATGTTTGTTGGCAAGGTTACACATGCCTTATTTTGCCATACATACTGTATTTACATAACATATGATAGTATGTTTATTGCCTACAGTGCTACTGTTGATAGAGATAGAGGGGGCTCCAGGAACATCATATGTTTTTCTAAATGATGTTTAGCCTTTGATTAGCAGACAACATGCTACATACAGTGTAAGGGATATGTAATGGCCTGATTCAGAATATGCCATTCATTTTCATGAGTGAGGGGGCAGGACCATAACTTAATTTTTCCATGCAACAAAGTGGATCCATGAGTGCTAGGGCAGTAGTGTTGACAATATGCCAGAGGGAATAAAAACCTTTTTTCAGTATGCCTTATGGAATGTTCTATTTATCAATGGCAGTAACTCAAATTGATATGGAAAGAGAACCAACTTCATTGACAGCTACAGGAAAATAACATGGGCTGCAGGGAGAATAACAAGTTATTCACCCTAGAGGTGAATAACAGGTCAGAATGACACAGTATAATAACTGGTTTAGTGGGTGTACACAACCAAAATGTGGAGTAATGCTTGTGCAACTTGGTAGCTAAAGGCTAGTTATATGGATGGATGTTGACTGTCATTTGAGGTTACTTTGCCAATTCACACTGTCACCTGAGGGATAACCACCCTGTTGGGGTATGAGGAAGGCAAAGGAACCTCTTGAGGAGGGTTCCACCACTACAGATGTCATGGGAATATGATTCCTTTGGCTAAAGGTATCTCAGGAAGAAGCCCAAGGACAGAAGAGAGCCACTGGAGGAGGAGGAGGAGGAGGAGGTAGGTGAATGGTGGGAGCAAAGACAGGAAGCTTCTGCATGAGGCTGAAGGAAGCTGGTTTATATAGCCCAGGAAGGGTGCGTGGCTGGTTGCTCCCACCCAACAGACTACAAGGTTGTCTTTTAATTTAATGGTCATATGCAATCACAGTGTGAAGTACTGCTTGCACAACTTGTTGGTAGCTGAAAGTTAGTTGTATGGTTGGATGTTGACTGTCATTGGTAGTTACTTTGGCCATTACATTCACATTCTCTGTCCCCTGAGAGACTACCACCCTGTTGGGGTACTGGAAAGTCAAGGAAACCCTCTTGAGGAGGGTTCCACCCTTAGAGATGCTGCAGGAATGTGATTCCTTTGGCTAAAGGTACCTTAGGAAGCAGCACAAGGACAGGAGCAAGCCACTAGAGGAGGAGGGGTGGATGGTGGGAGCAAAGAAAGGGATCTTCTGAATGAGGCTGAAGGAAGATGGTTTGTTTAGCTCAGGGAAGGGTGTGTGGCTGGTTGCACCTTCCCATCAAACCACTGGCTTGCCTTTTACATTAATGAATGTATGCAACCACAATGTGGCATAATGCTTGTGCAGCATGTTGGTAGCTGAAGGCTAGCTGCATGGTTGGATGCTGACTGTCATTTGTAGCTACTTTGGCCATTTGCCCTCCCAGTCACCTGAGGAAATACCACCCTGTCGGGGGTACCAGGAAGGCAAATGAACCCTCTTGAGGAGGGTTCCACCCCAAGAGATGCCATGGAAACATGACTCCTTTGACTAAAGGTATCTTAGGAATGAGCCCAAAAGAGTTGCATAGCAGGAGCTGCAAACACAAAAGAGCAAAGTGATGACTGAGACAGCTGATAGCTGTTGATGAGTGACAGCAGACTGAGACATGACTTCCACAAGAGAGAGGGAATGGCAGGATTGCAGAGGAAGGTGGGTCACCATCTGACCCCAACTCACAGTGGAAATTTCTAATACTGGAAAAATGGCACCAGACAAGTATTTTATGGTCTTTGGCACTCAAGAAAGACCCCCCCCCCTGCCCCCAGTGGAGGAAATCTCTGGCGATCCTGTGCCTTAGAATTCTATGTCAGAAGAAACTTTTGGAGGGATACCTCTCTCTCTCTATCCCTCCAACAGGATAATGTCATGGGAGTGCCACAAGTAGATCTCAAAGACAAAGGAGGTACCTCATGGAAGTAGCCCTCTAAAACACTGACTGAGGAGATAGTGCCTAGTGAAAGGGTGGCACCTAGCCTTGAGATTATTAGGAGGCCTAACCTTGACTGGAAACTAAAGGAACAGGATACAAAATGAGACTAGATGACCTTAGGCAGATGCAGGGGAATAGCTTTTGGAGGTGCTGTCGATGTGGTCTGCACAGCTAAAGGAACCCATGTGGCTTAGACCCCACCTTCTGGCAGCTCAAGACTTAAATACTTCACTGTGAGGTGCTTCTGACTGTGGGTCTGCATGGCTGAAGTTTTTCCATAGCAGTGGACCTTCTCACTGCACAGCAGGACTGCCAGAAGGTGCCATGGGAAACAAACAGCCTGAAAAGGTCCCCACCTGTGACAAGGGATTCACCCTTAAAATGCAGACTTCGAGGGGCATGAGTGAGCTTGACTGATAATGATCAGTAGAAATGCGTTCACAGAGTCTGATGATATGCTGAAGAAATGAACTGACTGGTGAACTGTATGATAAGGCTAACGGGTAGAATCCTTTGGAGTAGTATGATGGTTGGCAGGTTGCTTGCTTATTAGCAGCATGATGTGGCTGACAGATCGATTGTTTGGCTGCAGAAGGGCTGGTATGACAGAAACTGAACTGAATGACAAGGTCCTGAAAGTGTGAATGCATATCAAAGGACATTGCCTTAGAAAACACTAAGCCGTGAGCAGAATTGCAGGAGCAGTAGTATAACTGAGTCAATGGGAAAATGGTGAAATAGGCTGACTGAGAAGGCTCACTGAAAGACTGAGTTCAAAGGTTGCAGCTGTTGGCAGAACCAGGTGGAGTTACTGAATGCAAAGCATGCAGAAAAACTGCAGTACAACGTTTGCAAGTGTTGACTAAGAAAATTAGGTAAATCAGTGAACAGGCAGCAAGTGCTTGAATATGAAAAGCAGGTAAATGAGACTGTGAATCAGACACAAAGTACTGCAGCATAACAAGGCATAAAACTGAGTAGGCGCACTGAAAACATATTGTAAGTAAGCACTGCATTGCATGAGGAGAAAGAGCATCATGACTGGATGCCCTAATAAGGCAGAAAGTAGAAAGCTACAGCCTGAGGAGCAAATAAAATACTATCCCTGAACTGCAGAACATGAAAACCAGAAAGGCCCAAAACAACCAAGAGAAATGCAGCAACCACAGTGTGCATGTGTGTGTGTGTGGGGACAGCACAGCCTCCAGCTGCAGCAAGGAAAGGGAGCTTCTGAATGAGGCTGAAGGAAGCTGGTTCATATATTCCAGGGAGGGGCTGTGGCTAGTAGCTCCCACCCATCAAACCAAAGACTTGGCTTTTAATTTGGTCAGATATCAACCAGAAATCAGATCTTACAATTTTAGTTTCAACCAAGAGTGACGTCACACCAAGCTGATATGGAGAAAGGGACAGGTGATTAATGAACTGCATGGGAAGCATTATATGCTGAGTGACTCTCTCACTCTTACTGAGTTGAAGATGCCAAAGACTATCAGATGGGTAGGGAAAATTGGAAAGCAGCTCCACAGCATGGAGTGAAACGAAACAAAACTTCTCTCCTTTGCTGTCTCGCCTGTGAACTGACACCGCCATGCAGTGTGTTGGATGACAGGGAGGAGAAAGTGTTCAGGAAGCAATTGAGAGGCAAATGGCCTTGATGGCAAAGGGTGATCTGTTTTCAATGTGAAGAGAGGCAGGGGCATGGTGGCACACTGGGCGGCACTGATATTTTTTTGAATTGTTTCAGTCATGTTTCATATCAGACTCCAATGGATATTATAAAAAATTAAGTATAGGTGATTGTGTAGAAACTCATTTTTTTACACATCCTCATTGTGTTTTGCCTGTATAAACCACTCAGCGTTGTGTGGCAAGCAAAAACACCTCTGATGTGTAATAAAAACATATATCACACAGTCAACCATACATTATTCTGTGTTTATTTTGCTATGCTATTCATCTCTCCCATGGTGCATACTGTATATATTGTAGCCACTGCAAAAAAAGAACAAAAAAAAAACCTACTTTAATGCATATATTAGGGTTACAAAACCACTAAAGGAGGGAATGTGGTGTTAGGGTTTTCAGCCCTAACACCCACCATACTCGTGATTCAATGCCAAGCTGCAGGTCTAGGGCCCCAAGAGTCTGCTGCTTCAAATTACAGGTTCAGAGTCATGTCCCACTTGTCTGCTGCTCCACAGGATCAGTCATAATTTTCTTTGCATTTGGTGCTGTGGGCTCTGCGCAAAGCAGGAGGTCAGTCATAACTTCCTTTGTACAGGCTCTGCAGACCCTGCATGAAGCAAGAGATCAATCATAACTTTCTTCAAGTAGAGCCCAATTGGCCCTGCCCAAAGAAGGAAATGAGTCATAACTTCCTTCACACAGGACCCCAGACCTGTAGCTTGAAGTAGTACACCCATAAGAAATGGTCCTGGACCTGTAGCTTGAAGTAGTACGCCCACAAGAAATGGTCCTGGACCTGTAGCTTGAAGTAGTACACCCATAAGAAATGGTTCTGGATCTGTAGCTTGAAGTAGTACACCCATAAGAAATGGTCCTGGACCTGTAGCTTGGCCTTGGGTCAAATGGGTAGGGGATTGGGAGGTTGGGCATTAGAGCTAAACACCATAACACCACATTTCCCCCTTTTTGCAGCTTTGTAATCTTTTTGTATACATTAACTTAGTTTTTTTGCAATTCATTTCCTTACTTTTTTTTAGAAAGTATAGTGGCAAGCATAACTTTCTCCATGCAAGGCCCTGCATAAAGCTAGATGCAAAACAGGCGATGAGCCATACCCTTCTTCACACAGGGCCGTGAAACAGGAAAACAATCATAATTGTCATAATAGTTTGTGTGTGACTTTAAATGTAGTACAAAATACAGGTTTTTTTCAGTCATGTTCTTAAACATGTTGCATATTGTATGGCTAAACATTTTGTTTGTGCAGGGGTAAGTACATTCTTTTTCACTTTCCTTTACAATTTCATAAGTAATTCATGAACCAATATCTATATATCTACATTCTTTGCAAAAAAACGTCATCAAGGCACTAGTTAGGGTTAAAGCAGCAAAAGTAAGAAAACGTGGTGTTAGGGTTTCCAACCCTAATGCTCCATCCCCACCCTGCAGGCAGCAGCAGGGAAAACCATTACAGGATCACCTCCCTTGCCTCTTCACAAATAAGGCATTAATTAGGTGTGACTTGGGGTTGTCAGCCCTATTGCTCATGCCATTCCAGCAGTAAATAAGCTGAGATAGGTACAGTAGATGAGAATGACAGCATTTTTTGTGACAGAGATTTTGGACCTATTTTATAACTTTATTTATATATCTTTACTGAAAACCAATACAAAGAAAATTGAAAAAAAAAAAAAGACTGTCCAGACAGTTACATCAACAAGCCTTCCACACCAGTGTCATCCAGTGGTCGAATGGGAAACTGCAGCATTCCTAGCACCACTGCCTATGATGCAAGGAGCTATTTTTTCAACTAATTATGAGTAATAAACATTTCTGCTATTTTTAAATATTAACATAACATCTCTAAGTTTAAGTTACATTTGCAGTGGGGCTATTTTATTAGCACAATTAAACATTCCAGGTTGTGCAGTTGTTGGGGAATATTCACACATCTCTGGATGTTTGAAGGCACAAGGCATAAAAACACCCATGGGGCATGTGTATGTTATGTGTCATATCTTACACATACCTCATATACAAGGAGTCCCAGGGGAAACAGGCAATAAATAATTACTATACATGCACTGAAAACTAATTCAGCAAATGCCTTCAATGTTATACAAATTCAGTGAGGCAACCTTAAAACTAGACAACCTATTAATTTTCTTAATTTCCTTAGGGATGTTTTTCCTTAAAGCAACTGCAAAATGTTCAAAAGATTTGGACCCATTTGGTTACATCCCCTAGCACAAAGTAATAATAGATGTGATTGATGAATATACTGCAGTGATAAGAATAACACAGGACGTTCTAGTCACCCTTATACCTTCAAGAGATTTACAGTTAAGGGCTACATGAATTGTAAAATCAATATGGGTAGTGTGCATGAGTACATACTCTTGTGCAAAAGTGTATGCTGAATGTAATATTAAACACCTTAAAGACAGAGTGACAGAACATAAAACAGCAACAATTGTGACTAGTTTTGAACACTTTCTGGTAAAACCCCAAACCCCAGGGTGCTAGTATACCTTTAAGTCTCCCTTACTGCCAGCACATCAAAGGCATCTACAGCCTCTGAGGAGCTGACCTTGCAATGCTTCCCACAGACAAGACTGAAGATTGCCCAGTCATTATGCTAGCTGAACCAGATGTGAGCTTGCATCTGTACAGGACTGGTTGTGGAATTGTGTTCAAACAACTAAGTTTTTGTAAAAAAGGACTTCTGTGGAAAACTGCCTTTAGACTACAACTTTGACAGTCATTAAATCACCTCTGACATACCCTGTCATGGTAATATGGTCAGAAGGTGATGGGATACCCAATCAGATTATGCTGCTTGAGGAGAGAGCCCCAGAGGTTTCTAGACTTCTGATGAGGGTAATAAATTCAGATGTCTTTCCAGATGTCAACCGACTGTCAAGTGACATACCTCCAGAACCTGCCTGCTGTGACTGACAGCTCTAACCACCAACTGGGCCTGCTAATTTTCCATTGAACAGTAGGGGCTGTTCTGAAGCCAATGCAGATCTCCATGAGATCTCAAGAGAGCAGGACTGTTGCGAGCTACTGTCAGCTTGGGCTGCAGAGACTGGCTGCATCTCTGTCTGAGGACACAGAGAGAAGTGAGGAAGTACATTTCCTGCTTCAGAATGGAGGCATTTGCATGCTGAGCCTCACATGATTTTAAGCTAAGAAGCTGCAGCTTGCAAAGAACCTGTGATTGTGCTGCAGCCAGATCCAAAACTGTTGCGGGATCTGCCCAAACTGTACCATAGGCTGGTACCAGTAATCACCATCCCTTTAAGACTGGATACCATGACCTGTATGGTGACATGGACACTCAGTGGCCTGAAGGACCAGAGGACAGCTGACCACTCAGTACTCAGCACGATCCCAGATGAGGAGAGAGATGAGAGAAGAAATCTCAGCACCCAGATGTCTGCCAAAAAAGGGATCACTGCAAGCTGTGACATCAGTCCTATGCACAGCAAGGTAAATACTCTGGTTCAGAGCCATGAATAAATCCAAAGTGAAACTCGGCAACAAAACCTGCAACATAGTTGGGAAAGGATTTATTGGACTTGTCATCTGGCCAGGAGATAGTGGGTTGGAGTTTTTCATTTAAATGGCATTTAAGTTCTGAGTTTTAAGTTTCCAAAGCATTGCTAACTATTTTAAGTGCACCACCACTGGTCAACCATGTGCAACATCATTGGGCCTATGATGTTTCCATGACTTGGTATTCACTGAAGAACTGGGAGCCCCTTGGTTAAAAGTAAGGGCTTAAGCACTGATACCAGCGGGGGGTGGGGGGGGGTGTAATAGCACACCCAATACAAGAAGGCTGTTGAAAGATTATGTACTGCACATATGCGGTGTGTGGATGGGCATGGTTTGAAGGCTACGACTGGAAGGGCACATAATTACAGCCTAGAAAGTATGAAACAGCAGATGGGACTGACATGGACTGAGCCCTGGAGGGCAAAGAGAAGAACAAAATGAAACTATACTGGACAATCTTAATTGTTGTTAATTACTAATTTCCATCTTTTGGGGTTTGCTGACCTTAATAAAGATATTGTTTCTTTAGTCTGAAATCCTTCTGAGCACAATTTAAGTTATAGTATTAAGTGCATGCTTTGTGGGGACTGTCACTACAGTGTGTTGATTCATGTATGGGGTGAACTAAAGGGGGATGTGGGTAGAGGTACTTTATCCCAAGGCGTTCTACTACTTACACCAGATGCACTTCAATCTCTTTCTCTGAGTGGCGGCACCAGGCTATTTTTTAATTTAACTAGATATAAAGACCCAAACAAAAAAGAGAAAATAAAATTACCTAAATCCTTCAACCTTGTAGATTTCACAAGGCAGGCACAGTGACTAAAACATGTATGGTGACCTGTTATAATCGTTATCCATCCAGTGTTGTTCACTGTGGGACCATCTTGCACTCCATGAAGAAACGTGGCATTGATTTTTATCTTAAATTTCAAACACGTGGGCTTAAAGAATTTCAACCAAAATGTGATGAACCCTCTTAAGCTGTTCTTCAAGAAGGAAGTACTTTGATATCTGTATCCTAAAAAAACTGAAATGTTTAAATACGAAACTCCATCTAAAGCTATATTTGTATTATAATATAAAATGTTTCCTTCTTTCTATCTCTAGGTGACATCATCCTCCCATCTCATTGCTGTCTAGTCACCCTGTTTCTATTTTTTATCTCCTGATTCTGAGACTAATTAAAATGTAGAAGTGTGCTCATAGTGTATGGATTAAGAGAGTGGCTATAATGGATTTGTCAAAAGAATTTCTCTGCACATTCACATACTGTACAGGAGTATGTGCATGAAAATCCCCCAAGGAATCAGGGCTGGCAATTTGTTATATGAATGATAAGCCTTTTTGATATTGCTGCTTTTTTTTCCCAAAGATTATAAACTTAGTGTATCTATTCAGTAGTTCATATTATCATTTATGAGATTCAAAACAACACTGTATGTAACGATGACACTTGTTTTTTTTACTTCACTATTTAAAAACAGAATGCATATTATAGGAATTGAGGAAACACTAGGAAAAAAAGACCACGGATCCATCTTGTTCATCTCCAGAAAACTGCAGCATTCGGTATCATGTGAAATACAGTACCTGTAGCAACCATAATGAGAAATGGTACTAGTAACTTATATGTCCCACGGCACTATGAAGAGTAAAAACAACAGTGGTGGAAAACCATAGGTAATGACACTGTTATAAAATATATATATATATTACTGTTATGAGACATGATCAGTATTTGTTCTCCCTGCCCGCCTTCTCCACATCAGGAGTCACCAAATAGGACTGAACTGCCATTCTTGCTCTTGATAGTCCCAAGCACTGTGAGCCAGGTCCTATTGTTTGCCCCAGAGAACAAGCAGATTCATTGCTAGTCATTGGTAGGCCAGTTAATTTGTCGAGTACATAGGCTGTGTTATGTAGGGCTTCCTCTTTTGAAAGGCCAGTGCTCACAAGCTCAGCAGTTCAGAGGTTTGGCCCCCTCCAACCCTTTTTTCTGTGGCAAGAATTTGTAAATAACACTTATCTATTTAATTTTTGTTGACCAGAAAAGGTGGGCTAGATAATACTGCTTATTTTCAGCTTCATCCTAGGGGAGAGAGGAGATATAGATGCAATGGATATTAAACCAGATTAAGCAGCTGGTGGTATTTTTAGTTAACAGGGAAATTTGGCCAGGTGGGGAAATGCTACTACTCTTTTCAAGAAGAACCGTGGGACGATTAACATCCACCTGCACAATCACCAGAAAAGGCAGATGGGATCTTTGCTTAATATCTCATCCAAAGGATGGCATGCCCCTACAGTACAGCATTCCCTTAGTATTGCACTCAGGTTCCAGTGTTTATGGTATTGAGCCTAATGCCAGTGCGGGCATGCTACCAACTGGACCATGGTGACACCTATAGCAGTCATTTCTGCACCTTATTACCCAGTCCCAGGCTTTGTTAACCAGGCCCCAATGGTTGTCCCAGAGGGAAAATGGATCAGCCACCAATCATTCAGAGGCCCTGCCAATCCAGTGGACACATGAGCTGTGTGAAGCAGTACTTTCTCTTTCCTCCTCCAACTTGTACTTACCAGTTTTTCATCTGGCATCCCCACTATTAATGTCATATATCTGGGGTAGAGTTTGCCACGGAGTCAGCAGGGAAGCAGAGCATTATGGGCAATGTGATTAGTAGGTAAATGCACCACTTGCCCTGCTTACTGCTGTGGTTGTTGCCAAATGTATTTACTGATGCATTAACTGTCTGCACTGTATTGTCAGTCAACTGCCTTTATTGTTATGTTGCCTATCTGCACTATGTAGTTAGCCAAATGCCTTTATTTCTGCATCACCTGTCAGCACTATGTATGTTGCCCCTTGCCACTAGGAGGGCTATGCACCATCTGTTTTGTCTCTATGAAAATCTGTCTACAAGGTGCTATTGTGCAGCAGGGTGTATAATTGCAATGTGACTGGGTATCCTGTGTACAAAAGTAGCCTGGCATTCTGTTTGCATAGAGTTTTTTTTGTGCCAGACCCCCTGAAGAATCAGCTCCCTCACCCACCAGTCCCCCACTTGGCCCCTGGGACTTACCTCGGGTGATGATCCTCCCAAGCTTGCCCCCAGGGCAGGGCTGTTAAACAGGTGCACCCCCTGATGGAATTTCTGAACAAGGTTTTTCACCTGAAACTGGGATGTCTCCCTGGCTTGCCTCCCAGGGTGGGGCCATGGGGTTCAGCTACCCAACAGAACATTAAACTCAGTCACCAGCTGAATGGCATGGGGCAGGCAGAGTGGGATGGGTGGAGTGGGGCATCTTTCATGGGGAATAGCATTGTTGCTGTTATCCCTTGTGGGAGGTAGGGTGTGCAATGACGTGACAGTGTCAAAGCACCATAGTCCAGCACACATTCCCAAAGCTTGTGCTCCAGCACCTGCTCCCCCTGCCTCCACCAGAGGTCAGTTATGCACTGGATGCTCCCCCCTCCCCCCCCGAGTAGGATAGCAGTCCATCAGACGCTTAATCCTCCTCCTCCCCGGCTGGCCCTCTGACTGCTTGTCTCAGTTCCTGAACCCGGGACATCAGTGTTAAAGCAGAAGCCCTACTGCTGCACTGGCGGGCTGGCTTTGAATGGATTTTAAATCTTGTAAGCACTCTCAGCCAATCAAGATTTGTCCCATATATATGACTGCTGCAATTGATGGAAAGTTAATAAACACGTACTTTCAACTGATTATATAGTCATTGTAACAGATGCAATACCCAGGAATTGTTTTTTTTTATCTTACCATTTGTGTTGTCTGTAAAATATTTTAGTGGTGGGAAGTAAGGGGAGACTTGAAAATTGCCTTCTATTGCAGTCCCATGCCTTTTGTGTGAGTATTCCTAGGTTTTCACAGAAGTGGAGTTGGGATAGCAAGAATTCTCATCCTCTAAAGGCTTTTGTTTTGTGTAAAGGTCAAAGGGTTTGGCCTCTTCATCTAAACAGGCAATGTTTTGATCATAAACAAATGGCTGGTACACTCAGATTACACTTTGCTAAGTAGTCAGACATAACAAAGGGACCAACCAAAACAGCAGTAATGGCCACTCTCACTGGTGCTGGTCTGGGTGCAGCTGATGGGATATGCTGACTTCCCAGAAACGAATACCTGCAACACAGCATATTCACAAAGGTTGTTCCCCTTTTTGAGTTCACTGTGTCTGTTTGTAGGATACCAAAAGGACCAAGCTCCAATCCAAAAAACTAGTTTGGACCAGTTCTGGGAAGAAGGTGGACCTCAGAGATCAGCAAAATAAATATTACTGTTCCATGTTCACTAAGGAGAAGGCAGGGGATGGCCCAAACCTGCAAAGCAGTTGTACCCAGGGACCAGGGGTAGACTCGAGCCCCTTCACAGAGGGACAAGTCTTGGAAGCCCTAAATAAATTAAAGGTGGACAAGGCCATAGCGCCAGATGAGATTCACCCAAGAGTTCTCAAGGAACTGGGAAGTGTGATAGAAGTGCCCCTGGTAGAGCTCTTCACCAAATTACTGGAAAGTGGGACAGTGCCTGAAGACTGGAAGAGGGTGACAGTGGTCCCACTTCACAAATCAGGGAGCAGGAAGGAGGCTGGGAATTACCATCCAGTGAGTCTCTCATCGGTGGTAGGAAAACAGATGGAGACACTGCTCAAGCAAAGAATAGTAGCACTTCTGGAATCCAGCTGGCAACAGGACCCAGAGCAGCATGGTTTTACGGCTGGAAGTTCATGCCAGACAAACCTGATTGACTTTTTGACTGGATAACGAAGGCAGTGGACCAAGGGGAGTGGTGGATGTGGTCCATCTGGACTTTAGTAAAGCCTTTGAATCAGTTCCACACAGAAGGCTGGCAAAGAAGCTGGACCACATTGGCATAGGTAAGGAAGTAGTGGGTTGGGTGAGCAACTGGCTGAAGGGAAGAGCACAATGGGTGCAGGTAAATGGAGTGGTATCGATGGAGAGGGAAGTGACTAGTGGTTGGTGCTGGGGCCCCTAATCTTCAATGTTTTCATAGCCGACATTGGTTATAGACTGGAAGGGAAGGTGTATCTGTTTGCAGATGACACCAAGATCTGCAACAGGGTGGACACCCCAGAAGGAGTCAAGAGCATGGAATCAGAGCTAAGGAAACTCGAGGAGTGGTCATATGCCTGGCAGTTGAAGTCCAATGCCAAAAAGTGCAGGATCATGCACTTAGGCATGGGAAACCCCAAGGTGGGATACTACCTGGGAGAGGAGCAGCTGGCATGTACCAACCAGGAGCGAGACCTAGGTATCATTATATCAGATGACTTAAAGGTGGGGAAGCAGTGTGAAAAGGTGGCGCTAAAGGCCAATAGTATGCTGGGCAGCACTGGGAGGGGAATCATGAGTCACAGAAGGGAGGTGGTGCTGCCACTTTACTGAGTGCCGATGTGGCCCCACCTGGAGTACTGTGCACATTTCTGGAGGCTGCACCTTAGGAAAGACATAGATAGGATTGAGACAATGCAGAGGAGAGCTACAAAAATGATTCAGGGTCTGCAACAAATGGCATATGAGGATAGGCTGAGGGGAGCTCAACATGTACTCCCTGGAGCAGAGGAGGGAAAGGGGGGACATGATTGAGACATTCAGGCATATCAAGGGTATAAATAAGGTAGGGATACAGGATCTCCTTCAGGAGAAGAAAAGCATCAGAACTAGAGGACATGATATGAGGCTCAAGGGTGGGTGATTCAGGAGCAATGTTAGAAGTTCTTCTTCACTGAGATGGTGGTCGACCCATGGAATTGCCTTCCCTAGGAAGTGGTGGAGGCCAAAATGGTAAACAGGTTCAAAAATGCCTGGGACAGGCACAAAGATATCACTTCACAGAAAGGATGAGGGTAGGGGGTAGTTACCCATATCAGGCAGAATAAACGGATCTTGATGTCCTCTTCTGCCATCAGTTTCTATTTCTCTCTATGTTTCTAAGTCAAGCCCCAAAGCCATGCCTCATCTTAGTTTCCCTGCACTGTACTGCCACCTGCTTGTTGCAGTCTTTCCTCAGATGTGGTCTCCAGTACCACGGACAGTAATTCAGGCACAGCTACACTAGTGACATGTACTGAAGGAGGATCACCTCCCACTGCTTTTCCCTTTCTATGCATCCCAGAGTTACAGTGTGCAGACATTTTGGGGTCTCTGATGTCATCACCCTTAAATCCTTTTCTGCTGGGGTCTTATCCCGCACCACCCCTCTCATTTCATGTTGCACTCAGTTTCCTTTTCCCATTGTGCATTATTTTAAATTTTCTGTGTTAAAATTCAGCTGCCAGATCTGGGGCTAGCTCTCCAATCTGCCCAGATCCAGTCTTAGTTTCCTATTCCCTTTCTCCATGTCTACCCTTGAGCAGACCTTTATGTCATATGCAAAGATGCAGACCTTACCCTTGATGTCTTCACCTATGTCACAGATGAAAATATTGATGAGGATTGGTCCTAGTTCTAACCCCTGAGGTATCCTGCTGGTCACTTCCCTCTCCTCTGAAAACTCCCCATTGACAACGATCTCTGTGTTCTATCCTCCAGCCAGCTCACTACCCAATTCCCCATCTTTTCCTGTACCACAAGAACCCTAAGCTGTTTTACCAAACTCCTGTGGGGGACCGAGTCAAAGGCCTTTCTGAAGTCAAGATATACTATATCAACTTCCTTTGACATCACTGAGTGACATGGTTGCATGAAGCATTAGCTCCATTCTCACCTGCTCAATCCCTCAGCTCTAATAGCAGATTTACAGCCTGAACTCTACGTCTGTAACATCTGCTGGAGTTGGCAACCAGGAAGAATAATGAAGGGCTCTAAAAAGAAGAATGAACACACAAGAGGGCAAAAGACACATGACCTGAGCAGCGCAGGCACAACTGCACCATCAAGACTGCAATTAAATGCGACCTCCTCCCTGCATCATGATTCAGAAGATAGCACCACATGAGTCACCAATGAGTGACTTCTGAAGGAGATAGCTGCCTTTAAAAAAGAGACCCAGTCTGCTTTTAAAACTCTCCGCTCTGACATTGAACAGCTTAAAAAACACAGCAGACCATACCTCCATGTCCACCGAGTTGACTAAACGTATAGATCAAATGGGGGATCTTTTGCTACACCTCCACCATAGGCAGCAGCAACTAGAAAACAAATGTGTTAACCTGGAAGGCAGGATCCAGAGAAAGAAAATGAGAATCTATGGAATGCTGGAAGTGGAGGTGGGGACAGGTATAACAACATTTGTGGATTCAAAAAACCCAGTCTCTCTCCCAGAGGACTTTCTCGTGGAGCTGGAGCATGTCTGTAGAGTGCTGGGACCCAAACCAGATCCTCAGGAGTGCCCACAATCCATCATCATGAAATTTTTAAAATTCCAGACAAAAGAGCAGATTTTGTAAAAACCTGGAGACAGAAACACGTGCAGTGGAGAAATGCAGAAATTTATTTTGATAATGACATTACCTTGGCCAGCCAGCAAAAATGGAGGACTTATATACCTTGTATGCAGGCACTTAAAAAAAGTGGGCATCAAACTTCTGACCTCATATCCAGATCAGCTGCGGGTTTCCTTCCCTGATGGAGATATTTTATACCACACAGCTGAGGAAGCAAAACAGAACCTCACAAGGAGGGGATTGTAACTCCCACAGCTGTCGAAAGGAGCCTCTAGATCCAGCGGAGTAAGGAGACAGTGAAGGGGAAGAGGAAATAATACACGGCTCTCAGCTGGCTAAAGAGGCTTCCAGAAGGGCATAGCACTTGAAGGAAATGCTGCATACTTTCAAGGAACTGCTTAGGCAATTTCAAAGATAATTGATACGAGAACCAAGCCCTTGTTGGCCTACAAACTGTTCTGACTTTATTTTCCTGCAAGGTACAATCAGTGCATATAGCTGAACTTTAGTGTCTATTCTTTACCTCTTTACTAACTAGTTCTTAGCCAGGACAGCACTCACAAACCCTATCCAGAGATGAGTGAGTGCAGGTGTTTGGGGTGTGTGGGTTGGACTTCTGAGGGGTCTCTCCTCTTTCCTCAGGGAAGCCTCATCCAGGGGGACCGAATGGTTTACAGGGATGGTGCTAATGACTGCTTCTTGTTCCTGCAGGTACATAGGCAAAGGATAAATTGTGATTGATAGCCACAGCATTGGCCACAGTAATACAGAGGAATAGTGGTTGCAACTAAACCTCACTATTGGACACCATGCATAGCTCCCCCTACTTGCTAGGGGCCACTGATATGGGGTCCCTGTTTGCACAGTTTCAGCAGGTTTGAGCCACCTGGGCACTTTTATTTTGGACACTGAATTAAGCACAAGCAACCTTTTGCTTTTGGCACCACTCTCTCCTTCTCCCTGACTTTTTGCCATACAAGCACACATGAAGGGCTCTGTGGTGGACCCACCGAGTTGGTGAGTAGCTACATGTAACTCCAATGTGATGCTGGGAGACTATCTAGGTATAGAAGGCTGGAAGACACTTTTATGGTGCATTGCCAATCCCTGTGGCCACAGTGGTCTGCCTGGGGAGGGATGTCCTGGGGGGTGTCCCTTTCCTGCGGTCGGACTGGCCTTTCCTGCGCGGGCTCTCATATTTCTCCTTGCTGAATGCCTAAGTTGTCCTTCCCTGCCCAGACATTGCATTCTATGTGGGCACTATTCCCCAATAGACCAACAGGCACTTTATTTTTTAAAGTTTAATCCATGGGACTGTTTTTTTTTCTTCGTAACTTTAAGCCTTGGGACTGTTTCTGTTTTTTTTGTAACTTAAACTTTATTGAAGTTTTCATAGGCCACAAGTGAACCTTTACAGCTTCATAAATGGACAGTCAAGAGATGTTTCAAAGTATACTTTGAGATCTTGACTATCAAAGTGACAAAACTGATATCTTGCATGGAAAATACATTTCCCTTAGTCTGCTCTGATCCAGGGGCATCTGCATTACCCTTGTAAACAGTTGGGGAGAAAGTCACCCTGGAGTATGTTTCCCCCCAACAGAAGTGAAAAAAACATGCAGTGGTGGATTCTTCAGGTTATGACATCCAGTCTTTTAGCCATGATCTGCAGTAACCAGGGATTCCATCTATTTTGGTGCTGGGAGTCTAATTTCTTCAATTGCATAGGTAACTTCTCCATCTTGCAGCTATCCCACACCATGTCCTCCCAGTAGGATAGAGTTGGAGGTTCTATTTTGAGCCATAACCTCATGATTACTTTTTTCCCATTGTAATAAGGATTCCTAAAAGATAAATGTAAATTTTATTTTTAATGTGGGATGGTTAACTTAGAAGTAGTACCACTTCTGGGATCTGAGTACTGTAATCGGAGATTATGGTGTTAATCTCTATTGCTGTTTCTTTCCATAACAGAGTTAAGATTGGACAGGATCAAAGAATGTGTGTGCACATTGCTACTTCAGAGCCACAACCTACTTGAATTCACCGGCGCAATCCACAACGCATTTGATTCCGATGAACTACTAGGCTCAATCTACATTGACTTAACTAAAGCCTTCCACACCGTCAATCACCGCCTCCTACTTGTCCAGCTTCAGAACACTGGGCTGTCAACCAACACCATTGGCTGGTTTAAGAGCTACCTTGAAGAACGGTCCCAAACAGTAAGAATCGCTGATACACTCTCGGACCCTAGACCGGTCTGCTCAGAAGTCCCCCAGGGCTCCATTCTGGGACCCCTCCTCTTCAGCCTATTCTTAAACTCACTACCGGACAGCTGCCCAGAACAAATAATTCTCTACGCCGACGATGCTGTGATCCTCACCTCAGACCCTGATCCAAACCAATTACAAAATAAACTTCAGCGGGCCTTCTCCTCCATTGAATCCTGGTTCCTAAATCATAAACTGCTTCTCAATCAGAAAAAAAGCAAGTCTATGGTCTTTTGCAGTCCCCACAACAAAAACAAACAACTCCACCTCTCCATTGCAACCGAACAAGGAGCCATCCTAGAGCAAACACAATCGTTCAAGTACCTTGGCATCACCTTTGATCCCCACCTCTCATACGCTGTCCATATTGGCAATGTGGCAAAGTCTGCCAATGCGAGGTTAGGCATATTATTCCAGCACAGGAAACACCTAACCCCAGAAGCACGGTCAGTGGCTGTCCAAAGCTCCATTGTCAGCATCATAGACTATAGTCTTATCATATATGGGTCTGCAACTACCACTGCTCTCAAACGTATCGCGACCTCCCTGACTAAAGCCTGTCATCTCATCACTGGCTCACATCGCCATACCCACACATGCGACCTTTATTCCCAATCTGGATGGCTTCAACTGGACAAACACACAAAATACCAAACCTGCATCACGGCCAAGAAAATCATAATGAGACTTGCCCCACCTGGTGTCTGTGCCCTCCTTAAGCCTAGACATAGGAACGTCACTACAAGGAGATCCAATTCTCATCTACTACATATCCCACAATGTTGCACGACCCAAGGACAAAGATCATTTGCCTATCGGGCATCCAACTGGCTCAACTCTCTTGGCAGCAACATAGTGATCACTCCAACACTCAGCCTTTTCAAGTCCAAGCTGCGCCTCTCACTGCTTGTATCCTGCGATTGCCCATCTTAACATTTCAACCATTCCAGCTGCACATGCCCCAGCACCCAGCACTTACAATCAGTCTTTGCACCACTAACACCTTACCTGGCATATTCCCTCGACAAGGCCCCCTGGCTGCACTGTCTCCCACCCTCGCCCACCTCCCCACCATATCTCCACTCCTGCCCTGCCTCCACCCACCTCCCATACTCCCCCTTACCCCCTGCACCTCCTACCCCCCTCGATCTCCTACCCTCACTTCTCCCTCCATCGACCCCCTCCTCCCTTGTCTTGCTCATAGCTCAAGTCTTTGTACTGGTTATTACATGTCTGTAAGTCAGTGACGTTACGTTTGTAACTAAAAATGATGACTGTTGCACACGCTGACATAGAACCTTTGTAAAAGAGCCTCTGCTCAAAGGTATTGTAATCCTAGATTGAAATAAATAAATAAATAAAACCTCGCCAACAAGAAGAATCACTGGAGCAAACTCCCGTCAGCAGTAGGAACCTGTAATCTTGATAGAGGTCTAGGCTGAGGCTGAGAGAGGGATAGTTCAACTTCCCACATTTTCTGGTTCTGTGAGACATCTATACTAGGGACACCCTGTAACACTTTATAATATAAGCAACCAAAATGAAGTGGCCTGGCCAGAACCCTTGCAATACTGTGCAAATGAGGGTCAGTTGTGGGGAGCTTCTGCTCATCAAAACTAAGTCAAATAACAGTAATGATCACTCATGTCCAAACCTCCTTCTTGCACTAACTGTTCAAAGCATTTTAATTGGTCATTTAAGTAGAAATGAGAAGCACGGGCTGGGCCAATACATATCCACCGCCAGAATTTATGTTCTAATTTAGCCAGAATAAATGTATTGCAGTATGTGGGTATACTAAGCCAGTTGGCTTCCTGGTATATGGAGGTTTAGAAAATGTTTTTTTTTTATTTCCTGGCATCTGATTGGCTGGTACCCTTGCCAAAGGGGTACAAATAGAAGCCCAGGAAATAAAAAGTACCAGCCCAATGCCCCCTCACCCACCCAGGTATCCTAGTGCCCATCCTGCTTTCTCATTGGCTTAAAACACCAAATTTAATCTGAAATCACCACCATTTTTTTTGTTCCCACTTAGCGAGAGATACTAGCCCCCAGTGCTATGCAGTTCACTACTAGCTGCCTAACGATACTCTCACAGAACCTCAGCTAGGCTCATCTGTAGTCATATTACTGTACCCTTCTGTGCAATTCTCCATGACTCTGGATACAGCAACTGTCTGAGAGCTGACTGCACTCTCCCTGCAGCCTGCCACTAGCTCACCACAGAAAATGAAAGTGCTTCTAATTTTTTGCAGACACCGAGCGAGCCCACCACTCTGTAGGCAAATGCCCCCCCCCCCGTCCTGTCCTATCTGTTTCATTTAGGTTATTTTCTAACCCTAACAGAAATCACTAAATATTGTTCCAAATCGGCTTACAGTTTCCTTCATTGAGTTCTCTCACAGGACCTGAACTCCATCACTGTTACACACATTCCTGATGCTGCTCGAACAACAAACACTGAATCATGCTACCGGCAAAATAGTTGTCTGTCTTCAAAAGTAAATATCACCATCACTGCAAAATGGTAAAAGTGGAGCAGATTAAAACAAAATGAAAAAGTAATATAGATCACTGCTGCCCCACACCAAATGTGCAGGTCTCCACTTCCTGGTTTTACGAAGCAACGTCGCATGGCTAAGAGCCTCAACAACAACAAAAACTGAAAGTCTCACACAAAAGGGAAAGAACTATTCTTAAGCTGAAAAACAAAGCCCATTGATTGCTGGGGGACTTTTCAAGAAACTTTGTCTGTGCTTCTTTAGGTTGCGATAGTGTGTGTGTGTGTGTGGGGGGACAGCACTCCTAACAGCCACAAAAAAAGTCTCATGCAAAAAGGAAATAACTTTTTTTCCACCTCAAAAACAAAACCTATAGATTGCTGGGGTCAACCTCTCTCTGCTTCTGTAGGTTGTGGTAGTGGTGGGGTGAGTAGAATAGAATGGATGTATGAGGGAGTAGACAACAGCAGATGGAACAGCATACAAACAGAGGGCCTACTTTTCCAATATAAAGGTGATTTTTGTACTCTTTTTATTCATTTTAAACTAATTTCCTGTCTTATTTTATTACTAAATGAAAATGTACAGAGATGCCCATTTTCTAAACGCAATAATATCCTCCAGGGTGGGCGGTATTGGGCAATACCAGACCTTCCAGAGGCTATAAGGCCCTCCGCCTGCAGCGTTGGGCCTCATTATGCCACTGGGCGGTCTGGTATTGCCCAATACTGCCCACCCTGTTGGGTATTATTGCTTACATAGAAAGGAGGTGGTGCCAAAAGGAGAGCAGGGTTCTAGTGGTGGGAGTTGTTTGCCAAGACCGTGGTGTCCAGGGTCTCAAACGATAGCCAGTCAAGTGAGAAATCTAAAAGGTATTGCTCTAATTCTGCCCATCTAGGCCACAGAAGTGGAGCTTTTCATTTTAATATACGGCCAAGGAGGGAGGCCTGCATATTCTGTATTAGGTTGGGGAGAACCTTTCCCCCCTTCATCCTTTGGTAAATGAAGTTTACAAAACACTACCCATGGCCTTCCCTTGCTCCAGATAAATCTCAAAATCCATTTATTCCACTTTGAAAAGACAGTCCCAGGAGGAACCACTGACAGACTTTGGAATAAATAAAGGAATCAGGCTAGGACATTCATGTATATGGCTTCCTAGGATAGCCTTAGTTCGGATATATTGGATCCCTGTAAGTCAAGTCCATCACCAGATTTCTCCATTGTGGGATAATTTAGTTGGTATAAGGATGTTGTTTCTGGGCCGATATATACTCCTAGATATTTAATATGGATTACACACCATTTAAAATTATATTGGTCCTTAATCAAGGGTGGTACACGGTACTGTAACTGTAATACTTCAGTTTCATCCTCATTGATCTTATATCCGGCTAGTTGCTCCATTGTCCAGAGGCAGATTGTTAGCGCCTGCAGAGAATGCTCGAGATTAGATAGGTATAAAAGCAGACTGTCTGTGTAATATGCTGCCCTGTGCTGATGACCACCTTTGTCAATGCTCTGAAGGTCCATAGTTCAGTGGCGCACTAGGTCATAATGTTGTACGCTTAATAGCATACAGAATTATGGCGAAACCCGGACCTATGCGCTATCCGAGTTGCCCCCCCAGAGTTCGTCTTTAGTAGAGGTCCGGGGTCACAGCACCCCCATAATGGGGTAGGGTGGGAGGTTGAGCCCCCCACAGAACAATAAATAAAAAGGAATCGCTCAATGGGATTGTGCAGCACGGCATTCTGCCGTGCGACATTATGACCCCGTGCCGTTCAGTGGTGGTATTGTGCCAGTGGTTCCACGTAAAGGGTAAAAATGTAGGGTAAAAGGAGACAGCCCTGGCATGTACCTCTGGGGAGGGAGAATAAGGGGGAAATGGACACATTTGCCTTCACTGCCACATTCGCAGACAAATATAGACGATGTAGCAAATCAAGAAAGTGGAAAGGGCACTCAAATTTCTGTAAAGTACAAAATAGAATGGGCCATGCCACCCTGTCAGATGCCTTTTGAGCATCAAAATTTAATATTAGGGAAAGCATCTTAACTTTCTTTACATGGTCAGTGATAAGGAGGGTCCCTTTAATGTTGTCTGCTGTCTGTCTATTCCTAATAAAACCTGCCTGGTCTGGGTCTATGAATTCTGACAGAACAGAATCTAACATATGGGCCACAATACTGGTGAATAATTTGTGGACTTTGTTAAACAGCAGCTCTGCACTTCGGCATGTGCTTTCATAAATGCAATGTTTCAGCTGTTACAATTTATCAAAGAATACATTTTTTTTCATTTCTGATGTTCCTTTCCAAGTTTTACAGCACATCTTGATAGTCCATCTAAAAAGACTGTATATAAAACATCTGAAAACATTTGCCTCTCCCCTGTGAACCTCACAATGCCTTTGTTTATGACATCATGGTGCTCACCATGACAACAGACTGTGATGTCATAAACAGCAATAGTGTGGTAAGCAGGGGGGGAATCAGATACATTTTGAAAGACTCAGTGAAGTAAATGCTGCATTATCTACAATATTAATAGACCAACAGCAGGGGAAAATAAAACAAAATAAATAACTAGAAAACAATAGAGGTGACACATAGTTGGTGTAAATCTAGTGTTTTTAAGCTTTTTTATTATGATAGAGAGTTGCTCTTTAAGGACTGAAATCAGGTGGTACGATTCACAATTAGTGGAGTCTTTTTGAGGTTTTAAGGATTACAGAAAAGGAGGCATATCTCCAGGTATCAGGGCACTGGGCAGTGGACAAGGTTTCTTGAAAAGTGGCAAGTAGGGTATCATGCAGCAGTTTCAAAAATGCTTTATAAAACTATGCTGTAGCCATAAGGGCCTGGGATTTTCCCGTTCTTTGTGTCTTTCATTCTAAGTGTTAGTTCAGCCAATGATACTGGTAGAGTTAAGTGTTCTATATAATACTGAGTAAGCTGAAGGAGTGCAAGATTGGCAAAAAATGTGTCCAATTGGTGGTCTTATGGAGGTTGATCAGTCTTATATAGCTTATAAAAGGCCATCAAGCTTTCTAGGTATTCTTAGTTTGGATAGACGAGGTCCCTGTAAGTGGGTCTCCTAATTTCATAATGGTGGCCACTTTTCATTTGCGTCTTAACCTGTGTGCCAAGAGTTTGGATGCTCTGGCTTCCTCCTCATAATATGCATGGTGGAACCAAAGCAAAGCTTGCTTTATTTGCATGTTAAGATTTCTTTTTTTTTGTATCTAAATGTTTTATTAGATTTTTCCAAATACACACACATCAACTAATACATTTGGAAAACAGTATGAACTAGAGATCACAGTCATATCATAATTGTCTCCACCTAATACAGAATGAGAAGGAACATGTAACCCTTATACGCCAACAATAAACAGGGTTTCATACTATCAATGTAAACATATCAAAAACAGTAGGCAGGGTTAACAAAGAAACTATATAACACACTACAAGTGAACTACCTTACATCTTCCTGGCCACAACTAGAATAACATCATTAATTGTAACCAAAATAACTGTGGAGTAATCTGTATATATATATATACTCAAGCAGGATCTATATTCTTTACCCCAACATAACTTAACCAGGAATACCAAGCCCTATAAAATTTAGGAAGTGCTTTCTTTCTCCAAAACAGAACCTGATGATATGAGGCTATATATGAAACCACCTGCATCCATCTATTTAGAGGAGGAATAGTAGAAGTCTTCCAGTGCAAAAGGAGGAACCGCCTGGCCTCCAAGGCGCTTCATAAATAACAGCTTAACCTGCAGGGCCAGCAGATCTAACATCAATAGATCACCCAAAATCCAGAAACAGGGTGTGTGAGGTATGAGGGTTTGTAAACTATGTTCTAATACCCTGATAATACCTAACCATCAATCTTTCAATAGGACACAATCCCAGAGTATGTGGTGTAATGTACCAGAACCTTATCCACATCTCCAGCACTCATCAGACCCAAGTAAATCCATCTTGATTAATTTATCTGGTGTCCAGTACCAACTACTCATAACAATCCTAATGCCCTCCAGAATTTCCGCAGTTTCCTTGCTGGAACCTCAAATTTCAGGAGACTATTAAAAGATGACTCTGGTCCTCTCCTTGCCCGTGTTCCTGAAACCTTATAGGGTAGGACAGTTGAACAGTCGCTAACTGCGGTGCAAATCACCACTAGTGATTGCAATTCAATGCCAATCACTAGACAATAGTATATTTTCTGCCATTGTTTATGTCTCTTACACATCCTGCTAGTTTTCCAAGCTGGACTTTAATTTTCCACTATACAATAACCCCAGGATATCGTTCCATTGGCACCTCGTTATCCACTATTCCTGCTATTCCACATAATTCATGGATATCATTTTGATCTTGCTTCAACCTATTTAGTTACGGTCATGGTCTATGGGGACACTGACTCTCGCTGTACTCCATCGGATGCTCCTACTGGTTCACTCCCTTCAGTCCTGCATATGCCTCCTCAGTTTCCTAGCAAGATATCCTTCTACCGCTTCACTGCAGCCCCAAGGCGTTTCCAGCTCCCATGCATGTCTGCATCAATTCCACTTCCAAAAACCTCATCAATTCCACTGCTGACATTCCCAGTCACCCACCTGCTAATGGCTTCACCTGACCTAATGCCGCCTACCCTCCTCTGTATTATGGCAGGCCTGGCTTACCAATTATAGTTTCTACCATCCATCTATCCTACTCTGTCATTCCAACACTCTTCATCCCTAGCTCTGCCTCACGGGGTAATTGAGTGAAGGCAAGCTTGCTTGTCTGCTGGGGATGGGAGCCTGTTCCTCGTTTTTCCATTTCTACCATCATTTCCTCCTTCAACATTCCTCTTTCCCTAGCTCTACCTTTGAGGCATCAAGTGTAGATGGGCTAGCCTGTCTGCCAGGGTCTGGGGCCTGTTTCTCATTCTCAGCTTTTTTCACTCTGTCCATCCTATGCTATCGTACTGACAGTCTCTGTCCCTGCCACTACCTCTGGGATATCATGTGAAGGTGGGCTTGCCCTGTCTGTTGGAGATAGGAGCCTGTTCCTCATATTCAGTTTCATCATCCCCCCATCCTACTCCATCGCTCGCCCAACCTTATTCTGTTTGAGCAGTCCAACGGTATCCATCCTAAACCTACCTGGGCAAGCTCAGTGTGTCAGCTTTGCTTGCCCCTTTACCTGGGATGGGAGTCTGTTTCTCCAGCCGCTTCATTCACTGATTTCATTTGTACCAGCATCATTCAGTTTGCTTTCCTGTACCTAACCCGTGTCACCCATGCATCAACTCTTTGAGGACAGCATCGCTGGATCTACTTGGCAATTCCCTTGCCTCTTCCTCCCATCCATGGGCTTTGGCCTCACCCTCTTCCTTGGAAGACTGGCCTGTTCTCACCTACCAGCCGCCCTGCATTTCTGCCACTCCTCCAGCATCAGGATTGGTTCTACACTCCCTACCCAAAGAGTGGTACTGGCCTTCTGTTTGAGTGCAACACCTTCCTTGGATTATATTTGGATTCCTCTGGCAACCTGATGCTCTCTTCCTGTGATTGCTTCTGTCCACCTCTTCCACCTGCTGTAAGAGACCATCCTATCATTCTCTGCCTCATTCCAAATTTTTACCTGGATTCCTCCTGGCTCCTGTCTGTGTCTGCCATTTTCCTGGTGGATTGGCCATCTTGGGTTCTGTCCTCAGACTTGTTATGCAGTCCTAGACTTATGCTGTACACCTTTGCCTTTCTGGCTTTCAGTTATCCATGCATCCTAATATTATCCTCACAACCTAGATGGCTTTCCTGATGTCCATCATATTCCACTGCCACACTGCTGATGCTTCTTCCTCACATACCCCACCTCACCTTGCTGGCTTACATGGTATTCATGCCACTCATCTCATTTAGTTTCACCTGGCTTATTACAGCATGCCCGGTTGCTGCTGGCTTCACCTCACCTCCTTATTTAAAGAGTTTCCTGATTGATATTGACCATCTGCCCTACAATGTGGCCTCCTCATCCTGCTCTCCTGGTAGTGCTTCACTCTAGTTGACAGTGATCTGCCCACCACCATCTCAGCAATGACTCATCACTTCTTGGGTGCTTTGCCTCTGCCTCATGGATCATGCCATTCAGCGCTCCATTAGCATGGACTGCTTCCATCTCATCCTCGGCTCTAGCATCTGTATGATGTTTGGATAGCCTGCTGCCCTGCTGTGCTGCCTTGACCTTTTCCACCACCCCAGCAGCCTAGGGCCTTGGCTTGTGTGCCACCATGTCTTTTCTTTTGGACATTCTCCCTGTTTGTCACTGTCCAGCACTCACTCCTTAATTAATTATGCCTCAGGCTGGACTTGCCTTACATTCCTCCCACAGCTGGCATTACTGTGTCTCTGGTTGATGTTTCAAGGAGTAGCAGACTCCTGATCTAGTGACTTCACTCAACCTGCAGTACATCCTGCACTCATGCAATATGGAAACGTGTTACCTCCCTGCAATCTTCATTTGATTATTCCTAGGCATTTTGCTGGACTACAACCACATTCAAGCACTTACCTTTCGATGGACTCTACAGGACTAGTCCCTAGTCATTACATTGGATTTGAATCCTATTGACGTCAATACCTCCTGGCTTACCTTGAAGATTGTCACATAATGGAGCTCCTTTTTGAACCAATCCTCTCTCAACAGAATTTCGAACTTACGGGCCAGCCCACTGGTGCAGCAGTTAGAATTCTGCTTGCGACGCTGGCAACCCGGGTTCGGGAACGGACTCGGGTCATCAGAGGGCCAGCCAGGGGAGAAGGATCAAGCATCCCACAGCTGCTCTCCTTCTCTGGGGGGAGGGTATGGGATGTCGCCGGTGCAAGGGGGACACCTGATGGAGGCCAGGAGTGCTTCAGCATACGATGCCAGCAAGGTCACGAAGGGGCGGGATGGACGCTGACATTATTGCACTTTCCCACCCCTCTAGAGGGAGAAAAAATCCAAGCCTGCCTCTCTCCACCTCAGTGATGCCCTCCTCTCGGCTGCGATTGGCTCCCCAGGCTGACTTCTGCCCTATCCCATTGTTCGTGGCACCTTAAGGGGTGGATGCCATGTCTCCACCCAGGGGGGGTAATCCAGGGGGTCCCGGGAGTATGGCTCATGTGGGGATGCCGCAGCCAAGAGGTCCGTGACCGGGCAGATGGCCTGGCGGAGAGAGGTGTGGCGCAAAAAGTATAAATGGGGAAAAAAAAAGAATCTTGATCTTACAGTTCTACTGGGATACTTCATCTGCTATTATCCATAAGTTCCCAAAGAGGTTCTCCATACCCTAGCTATTGACACTGGCACCAGTGGGTACTCGACTTGCATCATCATATTGAATTATCAGCAACAGCTACTCAGACGGTATCATATCATTCCAATCTATCACCTCACATAGCTTCAGTGCTCTTCAAAGACCTTTACTTTCTTTTTTATTCTCTTTTTATTGATTTTCAAAAAAGAAAAAGTCTACAAATGACCACAAAAAAGAAACAGACAATAAAATAAATAACATCAATACCATACATAAAACAACTATTTACAGGAGGTCTGGTTCAATCAACCTATATAAGAAACAAAATTAGTACAGAAAGTTGTAGAGAATTAATGGTTTGTACCTATTCCATTAACTATACCATTAATTACGTGACTGTGTCAGCAGCAAGGGAGGATATCCCACCCCCATTGCCAGAGGGATCCACACTTAAAGAAAAGGGACAGTAATATTAGCCATCCCTAAAAGTGTCATCCCTCAGATCACACCAACCATCAAATTATACTAGGTCATCTTTCAAGGTCTACACCTCTGAAGGGGATAAAGTATTTAGGAAAGAATCCCATACTGTCAAAAATCTTTCACGCTTTCCGCTCAAGACAAATGAAAGACATTCCATAGCCAAGATTTGTATAACCAAGGATTTCCAATGTTAGATCATGGGCTGGGCACATGACACCCAGGTATTTAATATACAGTGTTGAGCAAGGACCAAAAGCACCCATATCCAATGAGGTAGAAGCCCCCAGCCCTCTGCCCCAAAATCTTCCATGTCAAATAGCATGGTAGTGGGTGTCAGTTGTAGTAGACACCAGGACACATTCGATAAATCCTGTGATTCCACCGTCCAGAAATCCTGGAGGGTCTGGCAGAACCAAAAACAATGTAGTATGATCCCAACTCACTCTGTTTTACTGTTTTATTCAATCAGCTTTATTAGTTTTCTGCAGCATATTACAGTGAATAGTACCCTGATACCATTGAGGACTGCCAATACAGTCAATAGTCCAACATACACAACAAGTACATGAACAAAATGCAACAAAACATATAACATGAACCCCCCCTTCCTCCCTATAACCCCCCCCAAAGCCTGCGCATACATTACTAAGAAAATCAGTTAACTAGGACTTGGTCATCTAGGGCTTCCAAAGGGATAACAGGGCCAACAGGGGTTCCCATAAAGACTGGAAGGCGAGTAGTCTATGATGCATATGGGCAATGTGCTTCTCCAACTGAATTACAAGCAGGATTTCTCGATACCGTTATAGAACTGGTGGCAATGAGTCCTCTTTCCAGTACCTTAACATGACTAATTTTGCTGTGGCAGACACCAGGGCAAGGTGGGCTTTCCGATTTCTGGGCATGCCAGCAGAAAACTAAGTTAAGAGGCAGCATTCAGGACTACATAACGAATCTAGACCCAAAATAGGATCCAAAATACCCTTAATAGAACTCCAAAATTGTTGGGTCTTCGGGCACTCCATAACATATGGTATAAGGATCCTGGCACTGCCCTACACCAGGAACAAAGTGGGGATGCCAGTTTCCCTATTGTATGCAGCTTAACAGGTGTATAATACAGGTTATGCATAGCATTAAACTGGGTGAGCCTCAAACTGTCTTGCTTAATAAATTTATATGTGGCCTTCCAGGCCTTCCTCCAAAAAGCAGGCTCTGCAGGAAGGGACAGTGTTTGAGCCCAGTAAAAGCAGACTCCTGTTGGAAGAGCTGGATCCAGGTCTTTTAAATATTTATAAACTCTAGAAACAGCATGGGATTGATTCACAACCTGAAACACCATGGGCAAGTCCTCCCTTGGCAGAGGGGGCCAGGGTTTATGCCTTAAAAATGCCAATACAGCGTGCTTTATCTGCCAATATTTAAAAATGTCCTTATTAGTGAGCTGAACTTGCCTCTGCAGGAAGGGAAAAGATATTAGGCTATCACCATCCCAGAGGTCACCAAGGATACTATGCTGGAGCTGAGGACAGAAGGAGGGTGGAATTGGGCAGTGGCTTATCAGGAAATGGGGATTATTAAAAAGGGGTTGGCTAAGTGATTTATGCCAATTGAGTGACAGGTGCACTTGCATCTAGTGCAGTACTTGGAGAGACCAACCAACAGTTGAATTCTTCGGAAATCGTGGGAGATGGGAAGGGAGTTGGTATGCTAACGCTGGCAAAGAACAACCTGTCTGTGCTGCTAGGGCCTGCTCAGTTTCTAGCCAGGTGGGAGTATAAGTGCTGACTCGCTGCACGACTGAATCGTTCATCCAATGAGCCAACTTACTGATATGTTGGGCCCCATAATAGGTAAAAAGGGATGGAAGAGCCAGACCCCCCCCCCGCAGCTTGGGAGCTGCGAGTTTGTCATATACCCTATGCAATCCCTTATTCCACTACAAAAATTTGTTAAACATTTTCCGCAGCTGAATAAACCAGGATTTGGGAAGGAAAAGACCTAGCATGCCCATTGGGTAAAGTAAGCGAGGCAGTACATTCATTTTAAAGACACTTATGCGTCTCCAATGGAACAATGGTAGCACCCCCCCCCCACCTATCTTGGTCAGCTTTAAGCATAGAGATCAGTTTGGTAAGGTTCTCCTTCACCATGGTGCGGACATCCCTAGTGACCTTAATCCCTAAATAGGCCAGGGTCTGAGTCACCCACAACAGATCCAAGCCAGAGAGCTCAGCCTTAGTGAGATAATGATTGAGAGGAAAGATTTGAGACTTGGAAAGGTTGAGCTTACAGAAAGAGACATTGGAAAAGAGGTCTAACTCATCTAGCAGGGCAGGAATGGTGGAGCCTGACTCTCTCTTACAGCACCCGCATACTGAGGAAATCGCTGGATTATATTTATGGACTATCAGGAGAGGCTAATATAAATGATGTACAGATTTAAACTGGTACTCTTTGTGCTTATTACAAATCAATAATCCTGTATGTAATCTTATCAAAAGCTTGCAATCTTCCTCCCTGATGTTTACTCCAGATCCCTTTCCCGCAGCAGCTTACATTTATGTGAGGTTGGGTAAATATTGTCTATCTTGGTGGTCTGCTTTTCCTATAAGACCCTTAGAATGTTTGCTAGCTGCATAAATCAGCTGTTTCATTTGGGCCATGGGGGACTCCATTACCAAATCCCTTCCCAGTCCTCTCACGTATGCCCAGACCTAAAGAAATGAGAATGCAGCAGTCCAGTGTCCCCTTGCAGGTCCTCTAAGGTGTGCAGCACCCCCCTTGTAAAAAGGTTGCTAAGACATAGGACCCCATGAGATTCCCTCTCTGGAACTTCCATCTGAAAGGCTTGGCAAAAAGAAAGGATTTCCCACCACTGGTACTGGGAAGGTCTCCTCCTCCTCTAGAACACCCTGTTTGCATTTCAGTTGTTCCCAGGCATCGCACACCCAGTGGACCAGAGAACTGGACACCCTCAGATGACTATATGCTTGACGGCCATGCCTAGTTAAGTATGTAGAGAGCCATGCGGGACATTCCTCTTCTTCTAGAGCCAACCACCCTGCTTCTGAGGGCTGACTCACCCAGTCTTTTATATATCTTTACCGAACTGATAAATAATAACTTTGTAAGTCAGGGAAATTTAATCCCCCTCTGGAGACATCCACCCTGAGGCACCGGAGGCTCATCTGAGCTTGTTTTCCGTGCCATAGAAAGGTGGTAAAGGCCCTGCCCAGCCATCACAGGTCTTTCTTTGTAAATCCCATTGGTAACATCTGTAGGGGGTATAATAACCAGAGCAACACATTCATTTTAATGAGATTAATGCAACTGAGCCAAGAGATGGGGAAGTGCTCTCCAGCGCCTCAGGTCTCCCAAAATCATGTCTATGAAGGGGTAAAGTTTAATTGGTAAAGGGAGTCCAGGTTTGAGCCAACGTGTATTCCCATATATTTAAAACAACTGGTTACTTCCTTCAGTCCCCATGTACCCACCTGTCCACCTACTGGTGGTCCCCCAAGAGCCAATAACTCTGACTTTCTCAAATTTTATTCGTATCCCGAGAACACAGCAAACTCAGATATCACCTGTAACAGAGCAGGCATGGAACGGTGTGGATCTGTCATCCACTTGCTATGTGTTTAGGTCTACTGTGTATTTGATTAAATTGTAATCTATGTTTATTAACTTGCCTAGTTATGTTAAAGTTCATTCCCTAAATGTTTATTGATTTGTTGATTTCCTGTATCACTGTATAATCTGTCTCTTACTGAATGTAAATCACTGTCTGTTACTGAGTGCAATTAATCCCAGATCACCCCTGAAAAAGGGACATTATGTCTCGGTGGGCTTACCCAGTTAAGAAATTTCAATAAATAAATAAAAAATAAATAATCCGCATACAAAGTAATGTTATGAGAACACCCGATTTTCCCCTATACACCCTGTATGTTGGGGACCTCCCGTATGTGGACAGATAAAGGCTCAATTGCTAATGCGAAGAGGAGAGGGGGGAGAGGGGGCACTCCTGTATTGTCCCCCTGAAAAGAGGGTATTTGTCTGTGAGAGCACCGTTGACCATGATCCTCACCTTAGGTGACTTATAAAGTGCCTGGACCATACCCAAAAACTCCTTCCTGAACCCAAACTGCCTCAGAACTTCAAATAAATACTCCCACTCTATGCGGTCAAATGCCTTCTTGGCATCCATGGACATGTGTACCCCAGATGCTGAGAATCCCACCATATCACATTTAGTAGCTTCCACATATTGTGGTAAGATAGATGACCACTCACAAACCCAGTCTGGTCTGGATGGACCAGGCTGAGAAGTAGCCTATCCAGGCAGTTTGCCAAAATTTTGGCTATTATTTTTACGTCACCATGAAGCAAGGATATTGGGTGGTATGAGGAGCACTCAGTCTGGTCCTTCTCTGGCTTTAACAACATCCAGAGTACCGCTTCATAGGATGCAACAGGGAGAGTCCCCTCCCACGAACCTCCAGCAAAAATTCCCATAAAGGGTCAAACAAAGAATTCGCCATGGCCTTATAATATTCTGCTGTAAAGTCATCGGGTCCATCAGCTTTTCCCTTTTTAAGGCTATTGGTAGCCCTTCATATTTCCTCCCTAGTGACCACCCCTAAACTCATGTGTTGTTCATCAGAAAGCCTCGGCAGATTTAGCCCATCCAGAAACTGGTGCCCCTCCCCTAGCTTTCCAGTGCTCTCAGCCATGTACAGCCATTGATATAAGCTCTTAAATACCTCTTTAATCCGTCCTTTGTCTCGTACCAAGACCCCCTGCCTATTTTTAATGATGAGGCACTCCTCTCTCTGATGAGATTAGCCAGGAAAGGGCTTGGCTTGTTACCCCATACAAAAAGCCACCTTCCTGCAAAGAACCAAGACGTTCTGGACTCTTTGACCAGTAACAAGTTAAGTGCTTCTCGCACAGTGTGACCTTTCCTTTGTAAAGATACTCACCAATGTATCACCATCTTATAGCTACAGCTACTCCACACAATCTGCATCCTGTTTCAGCCTTGAAAAAACATAACACACTTCAACATCTTCTCTTCAGGATTGATCAATTAAGCCAGCTGCCTTCCCAGCTTTTTGTATCCCATCGGACAATATTGATCCTTCCTTCCTTCCATTCATCCAAGTGACAGTGATTACCAGGAATAATTCCCCATTCATCCTAGCACACCATCATGTGTAACAGACTGATTTATCTCTTTATCTAAAGTCTACACTACAACTGTTCCTCATCAAGACAGTGCAAGACTATGCAAACAACGCACTTCATAGTTTATACCCCTCCTGATCGCAGACTGTCTATTACCCATTGGCAAAGCAGACTCACTTAAGACTCAGTCAAGACTCCTCTTTATTTCTCATCTCCATACTTGATGGACTCTGTGCATTAGCTAGTCATTGCTTTGTGAGCCTCCTTAGCTCCTTCCAATGAGCTACCCTTACCTCAACAGAAAACATATCCATCATCTCTCTCATCACAGTCCTTCCCAATATGTGCCCTCCTGTGCTATGTACCAGCTATTTTATCTCACGACCAAGCCTCAAAGTTCATGCAGACCATTTCTGATATTCAATTCTAGTTTCTGTCTTCCAGTTTACTCCATCATTGCATTCACTGCTTTATTTAATCCATATTCATCATCTGGACATTCATCCAAATTTAAAATGCTTCTTTAACCTCAAGAAACTTTTCTTCCTGCTCAAATCATCAAGGACTCTGAAGACAGACTCCATCATGCCATGGCTGCTTCCAGTCCTCCAGTTACATTCTTCAACTAAGCATCCAAAAGTTCCATTCGCCTGGACTGGTTACTGTCTCTTCATAGACACCTTCAAAATGAATCATAAGGATTATACTATACTTCAATCCATTGACTCTATTTTTGAACATCACGGTTTATTCCAATTTAGTGTAACCTTCCTTTATTTCCGTGTCTTAAAGGTTCACTATCAATCATCTCTAAGTGGTTCAAAGAAATTTACCAAATATCCACAAATCACCAATCTTCAAAGAGATGATCATTTTATCCTTCCTTCCATGTACTAAAACCATCTGACCAATCTCAGTAAACCTATTTTCCATTATCTACTTTCCATATGGGAGTCCAAGATGTCATTTAGGCAATCTCATCCATTCCTCATGTCCATACCTACACGTCACTTATGTACCTTCAATAGAACTATCACCAATACCAAACAAAATCATGGATCCTGTCATAACTTTCCTGCAAGAGCCCTATTCAATCCATAATCAACAACTGGGTATTCATCTGAATCAAACCTTCTTCGATCATAAGAAAACTGACCTCCTGCTAAAACATCAAAAACTTGGATGATGGACTTCATCATGTCATGATTTCTACATCTCAAACCAAAACCAGAACTTAGTATTTATAACCACCTCCTCTTAGATTGCCTGTAGGGTGACCAGGTCAGCAGCCATGGGTCCTCAGAGGTTTCCTCCATTGGGATTTATTTCCTCTCCTGCATGCTACTGGTCACACTCTCCATGAGTTGAAGGAGGTAATCTTCCAAACTGCAAAGTTACTCTTTTTGGGCTCTCTGTTCCCTAATGGCTACACAGCTTACCTACCAAGGGTGGGAACAGAGAAAGGCCAAAGTTCAAGTTCATAAGGGAACATTGTTTAACCAGGAGTAGCACACTAAGCTGAAACTTGTTTCCAGATGTGACCTGGGAGCACAAGGAAGTTAAGTGACTTGCTCAGGATAACACAGTATGCACTTAGGCAGCTGTGGGATTCAAACCCAGGTCTTCAGCTCAGAGCCTTAACCCACTGAGCTATACTGCCTCTAACCAAAGTTCAAGTTCATAAGTATACACTAGCACCATGCTATGCACTATACATTGAATGGGAGAGCTAAAGCCCAAGGTTCTGTGTGGGGGAATAGCTCCTCCCACATTTCAAATAAAGGTGAGCCTCCTCTAGCAGCTGTCCCTTAGCACATTGTGAAACACCCATCATCCACCCCTGCCTCCTCCTCCAGCACTCAGCTCACCCTTGGTGCTGAGCCCTCTATTCAACACTTGCTACCCAGCTTACCTACCAAGGGTGGGAATAGAGAAAGGCCAAAGTTCAAGTTCATAACTAAAGTTCAAGTTCATAAGTATACACACACACCATTCTATGCACTACACATTGAATATCCTTTGTTGTTTGGAGGGGGTTATATCCAAGGTTAAGTTAGAAAAATACTGTAGTGAGGTGCCTCCACCTAGTGAAAAGTTAAAGTCAGCTTGGTGTAAGTATGGAAAAACCCCTTAGGATGCTGTACCTCTCCACTAGTTCACCCCTTCCGTGAACCAACACACGGCAGTGAGTTTCCACAAAGCATGCACTTAATACTATAATTTAAATAGCATTCAGGCAAGGATTTCAAACAAAGAACAAAGGAATTAGGCCCTGTCTTGGAGAAGGGGCAATATAACAGCTGTGAGGAAGTGCAGTACAGTAATTTGTGGCTGGTCTTCTGTGTCCTTCTAGGCCCTGGCCATTTCAGTCATGGCCATTCATCATTGCCTTCCAAGGTGCAGTCAGATTAATACTTTTTCCCAGGCTGTAATTACATGCCCATCCAGGCACAGCCGTAAAACAGTAGCTGCCCCACACCACAGTGCCTACAGATGCTCACTAATCTGCCCTTCAGTACTGGAGGCACTACTGTCTTAACACTGGGGTCAGTACTTAAATGTTCAGTTCCAATTAGAGAGCTCTCAGTGCATCACTGGGTATCCTGCCATGCAAATGATGTTGGCATGATGATGTTGCATGTGGTTGGCTGGTGGAGGTGCACTTAAAGTAAAAGTTTGCAATACTTTATGAAACAAGAGAACCACAGACCCTAAGGTCTTTCAAATGAAAACCTCCAACTAGGGTATTTGTATCTCCTGGCTGGATGGCCAAGTCCAGTGAACACTTCATGACTATTTAAGAGGTTTTTGTAAGGTGCAGAGGCAAGCTCTGGATTTACTCTCCCTTGCTATGCAGGAGATTGATGGTGCAGTCTGTAGAAGTCCTTTTCAGGCTGGTGTACAGTTGCTCTCTGACTTCTCTCTCTCTGTCTCTCTCTCTCTCTCTCTCTCTCTGTCTCTCTCTGTCTCTCTTCTGTCTGGAATGGCATTCTTGTTGCAGATTATCAGTTGTCCTCCAGTGCAGGTCAGGCAGTTCCTGGTTCCAGTAATTTGTGGTTCACAGGAGGGCTTTATCTGTGTCAGTCTTCAAGGATCTGAAACATCCTACACATCATGGCATCCAGTCCCGTAAGGGATGGTAATGACGAGTACTTATCAGCTTGGCTGGCCAGGAAGATTCAATTTAATTCAGATTACAGCACAGTGAAAGTCTTTGTCAAGCTGCAGCTTTCAACTTTCAGATCATGCAAGATTAAACTGCAATTCAGACTACAGCACAGTGAAGGTCTTTATCAAGCTGTAGCTTTCAGCTTTGAGATCATGCATCACATATCATGCAAATATTTCTCATTTACAAGTAGGGAATCTGCTCATAATTTCTTAGTTCATGTTGGCAGCCAGATGTGCAGTCTGTCTCTGTAGCACAAGCTGTCAACAGCTCTCAGCTCCCTGTTTGTTTAATGACCCATTCGGACTTGCTCCCTGGAGATCACATAATTTAATTGAATTTAAAGTTTTTTGGTAACTGGGAAAGGCACAGTGAGCCAAGGCTTGTTTCCAGGTGCGACCCAGGGGAGAGGGGAAGGGAGTACATAAGTGAGAGCAAATACAAAACATACAAAGTGCATATACAAAGTACACTGACAGTCAAAGCAAGGTGAAAATAACTGAGGCGCCCCCACTTGATCTAGGAACATGCAGGTCTGACTTGGGTTCAAAACAGTCTCTGTTGTTAACTATTTAATTAATAGTTGGGATTGGTCATGCAAGTTGCCAAGCACAGCAGGCAGTCTTGCAGATCTGTTACATGACACATGATTGACAGCTGAAAAGGCGCCTGAATAGTTTGTTTTTATTTTGATGATTGGACGAGATAAACTGGTGCCAAAGTCACCTTTTACAGGTATGATCTGGTGTACAATAATACAATAAACAACAGTATCTCGACAAACAGGTGAGTTACAATACACACAGGTACTATAATACATAGTTGGGGCATGGTTGTGCCACAGAACAGGATTAAAGTATAGGCATACATGGTACAATAACCAAGTAAAGTAAGAGTTCACAGCATATAGATAAAGAAGCAGTAGGAAGATACAATGGAATTCAGACATAGCAAGCACAGTCATTCGGTGTTAAGAGATGTTTTTTCAGTTCTTTAGAAAATTAGGCATAATTGGGCAGTGTTCTGACTGGGACAGGGATAGTATTCCATAAGGAGGGAGCACAAAAACTAAATGATTTTTGGCCCATGCTCGTAGACATGTGTGGAACTGATAAGCAAAGATTTTGGGTTGATCGTGAGTTGAAATTTGATGCAACTGGTTAAAGCAGGAACGCCAGGCTCATAAGATGTTTGTCTAATGGTTTGAAACTGAAATTTGCCAGAGCTAGTTTGGATTTCGCTTCAAATGTAGGCCATCCTAACCCTTCTTGAGCTGGGCAGTGATGTACCCTCTTACCATGCTGGCCAATTAACTTTGAAATTCTGTGGTATAGAACTTTTTTAGGTCAGAGATTGACTTTAGGTTCTGCGTCAACTACCAAGGAGCCATAGTGTAATATGGAAAGCAAGTGGTGCCTTGCGATGTTTGCTTGGCATCACATGCCAGAAAAGTGTTTATGTGGTAGAGCTAACCAAGTTTTTGATGGATTTTGCATGTTAGGTTTTTAATATGGGGCCAAAAGTCAGATTTGAGTCTATATGAACACCAAGGTATTTGAAAACATTAACTGTCTCAAGGGGTTCCCCCTTGTAAGTTGATACTGATCATTTTTTTGGCAGTTGTTCTAGTTTTTGAGACTAACCCCAGTAACATTGCTTGTGTTTTTGTAACATTAATGCTTTCCTGGAACCACCTATGTAAAGAGCTTAGATCACTGTTTAAGTCTTTGATGATGGTCTTAATTGCCTTTGCTTGAATAAATAGTACTGTATCATCTGCATAAAGTAGCGTACTAGTAGTGGTGCAGACTGAGGAGTCATCATTTGTGAAAAGTGAGAATAACAGAGGTCCAAGCATGGACCCCTGTGGCACCCTACATGTGACCATCCTTGAATTAGACAATGCTGATCCCATTTTGACCCATTGTGTCCTGTTTTCTAGGTAGTTGGTAAACCAGCTAGTCACGGGGGGGGCAAAACCAAATGTTTTTAGTTTGGTGATTAGTAAACTATGGTCTACCAGGTCAAGTGCTTTTGTGAGGTCCACAAACACAGCTTCTGTCATCAGATCTTTATCCACAGCTCTATATACAGTGTATGTGAACCCCACCAAGGCAGTGTCTGTTTCATGATTACGATAAAACCCATGCTGCTGCTAATTAGGTCCATAACAAGTTCAGGAGTCCTTGTGGTTCTCTCCTTTGGCAGCACTGCCTGACTGGGTGGCCTGTATTCCTCTGCCTTGTCACCATGGCACAGCAGATCAGAGATGGTAAAAATGGCTGCCAAGTTGAAGTCCAGAGACAGTCTTCCACAAAAGTCCTTATTTATACAAACTGTGCAGTACCAGCATAAATCCACAACCTGAGCCTGTTCTGCATGCAGTGGGGTACTCGTGGGAGGGAGGGGACATTGCTATCATTGGCAGGGGTATCCTAACTGAACACTGTTCAAGATGTTGAAAAGCCTGAATTTTTTTAAAAGCTGATTCTCATCTATATGTGCCAGTAACTTGCCTAAAACAGGAAAGTTTGAAACAGGGTGGTAATTTACCAGAATATCGACAACAAGCAATGTCTTAACCATTGCATCATTTAATGAGTTGGGCATGTTACTGTCTTGTAATAAGGCATGTACTGTTGATAAAAACTGGTGCCAACTCTATCACACATTTTTAATCAGCTTAGATGAGCTGGGACCAATCTACAGGCAGCTGGGTGAAGTGCCCTCAAAGCAGCAAGCAGCTCTTGGGTAGTAGCCCATTCAAAGTAGCATTGTCTCATGGACAGAGCACAGGCTTGGGAACAAAGAGACCCAGGTTCAAATCCCCCCACAACCACTAACTCACTAAAGCCCTATTTACATGATTGCATTTGCACTGAAGCAACCTGAGCGCTTAGGTTGCTCCAGTGCAAAGGCTTCTGTGTAGACATTTACCCGATCGGGGTAAGCCACCCATTATGGCACTCCCAGATTCTATGGCAAACTAGGGACACCAAGCAGAGCAAGTGGCTTAAACTGCAGTGTGGACTGTCTGCACCACTCACTCCACACTAACTCATCCTTTTCCTATCATTCCTGTGCCTCCCATGATGCAGAAGCAGTCCCTTACCAGGAAGTGAGGGTGCAGTGACTGGGGTCCTGCAGAAGCCTTTGTTTAAATTATAAAACTATAAAAAGAGCAAATAAATAAAAATAAACTGAGATCACCATAGCAGCAGAGGTCAGTCTTTTATGGGTACTTTGTCCTGCTTGTGTGAAATGGCCACTTGTGAGCACAATTGAAAAAACACAAGTCCAGTGTCCAGCTAGTAGTTTAGTATTATTTTTGGATTTTTTTTGTCATTTCTTCTATTTGTTATGTTTTTCTCCTGAATAAAATCTAATTGTTTATAAATAGAAAAACAGGAAGTGACCACTGCCCCCCCCACCCCGAGTGATGGACCCTCACCAGCATGTCTTGCATCGCTGCTGAGAGGGGCTGTCTGGATATGCATGAGCAGGGCATCTGGAGCTGCAGACCACAGTGGAGCAAGAGATCACCCTATGCTTGTTGGATGTGTAAACAGGGCTTATCTGACCCTGAGCAAGTCACTTAACCTCTCAGTGTTTTCATGCACCCTGCTGTAACATCGGTAAAAGGCAGTACCTCATGGAAAACAAGACATTGCCTCACAGCTGGACTATCCCAGGTAAAGAAAAATTGCACAAATCTGTAAACTCCAATCAGATACCAGGGGTATTCCTTTCCATGACAGCAGACAGCACAACACTGATCTAACTTCTCTTCTGAAAAAAAAAAAAATACCTGCCAATTTCCTCACATCACTTATGTGAGACGCATCCCACAGGGCAGATAAAACTAGGATTTACAAGACCGTGGCTGTTCACCAATGATCCATTTACTGTTCTTTCAACAACTCCACATTTTATATTTTCTCTACCATCTTGATCAAAATGTTCACTGTAACAGGGTTTTGCATGAGTTTGCCTTACTAAAAAGAGGGTTTTCTCATCAGTAAGTTTTTTTTAATTGTCCTTTTAGTACTTGTACGTCTAACTGGATAATGGTAGTTTAACAGTTGCCAAGGATGCGAATGAAGGCATATATAAAATAAATACAGGACAATACATGTTACAGTGAATGAAAAGCAACTCGTGGTGTTTTACCATAACATAAAAATGTTATACAGCTACTTTCAAACTTCAGCAGGAGTCAAAATAATAAAGCAGATACAATATCACCTCAGTTTATGATACTGCCCACAAATCTCAGGGAATTATTAGAATATTTTCAATAAAATCATGTTATTGCAAACTGGAAATCTCATTTTGCAGGGCAGAAAATGGCAAAAACACAAGCCATGGGATATAAAAATGATTTTCAGCTAGTATATTCCAAATGACAGTTGAACAGCTGAGGAATAAAGTTAAAAACTGAAATAAATGGCTTATTACTAGGATACATAATTTGTCCTTTACTCCTTGGAAATGGAACCCTTTGAGAGTTTTGCTGAAGGTTTTGAAAGAGACAAATAAACCCAGTTACCTGGTTGACCTGCTCAGAAAAAAATGAGTAACTGATCCAGAAGAACACTCTCTAGAGTGCAAGAATGAAAGATAGGCACTGTTGTTTAATTACAGTAGTTCTAAGTAAAGCTATGCACTGACCAGTTGTGTTAGGCATAACAATGAACACTATAAGCACAAATTGAAATGGTTTATCATAATCTGCATATGCAAATAAGATAATTATTTTTGTAACAAAATAGTTTAATTTCAATTGAGGATTCACATAGTTTAATTAATAACATAACATGTAGAGAAAAAAAAACAACAAATATGTTGCAGGTGATACATTTTTTGTTAGTCCAATAAAAGGTATCACCTGCAGCACATTTATTGTTTTTTTTTCTCTACATTGTTGCCTGGACTAACACGGCCAACACATTTTTTTTGTCTTTCTCTTCTTTTTCTTACTAACATAACATGAAAACTTAATCCCGAAGTGTCACTTCCAATAGCAAGAATACAGTTTCAACTGATCATGTTAATTGGCTAAAATTAATAAATTTAAAGACAAAAGAGTACTCGTGGTCCATCTAGTATACCCTGTTCCTATGTAGGACCTCAACTATCTCACACTGGCAGGTTTTATGTGGAGTTCTCATCTCATTTTTCTGTTTGGTCTACCATTCCCCTTCCCCCCTGTCATTTTCACCAGTCCCATGTGTCTATAGAAACATAGAAACATAGACCATGACAGCACAAAAAGACCAGAGGTCCATCCAGTCTGCCCATATTTCAAATAATCCCTGGAACCTTCCTCGAGGGTACTGACCCTACCCATCCTATACCCATTCTCCTCCCTGGTCTTGGTACCCCTGGCGACAACTATTCCCTTCATTCTATCCCATGCCAGTTTGAATCCCCTGACTGTGTTTTCACTCACCACCTTCACTGACAGACAGTTCCAAGGTTCCACCACCCTTTCCGTAAAGAAGTACTTCCTCATGTCCCTTGTAAACCTCCCTCCTGTTCATTTCTACTCGTGACCACTTGACCTCGAGTTGGTATTCAGGGTAAATAATTCCCCACAGTTTTTTCTTGTAAATTCCTTTAAGGAATTTGAAGGCCTCTGTCATATCTCCTCTCTCCCTTGTGGCTTCCAGTGAATACGTATGTAGTGCCTTGAGGCACTCCTCATAGCATCTGCCCTGCTGGCCCTGAATCATTTTTAAGTTTGCTGTTTGAACATGTGCAACAAACTTCTTGCTACAAGGGTGGTTTTTGAAGAGTGTGACACTGTCTGACCAATGCCAAGTGGTCTGCGAGGGGTGAGACAGTGCCACACCAATCATCAGCCAGGCTGATTGTGATGCTATTTTGCCTTGATGGGTGGAAACTTTGCCTAGTTCAAAAGAAAAAGCTGAACCAATCATACAGTATGTCATCTTTTTCCTTTGATCTGTAGAACACCACCCAGCAAATAGCTGTTCGGTGTCCTGATCAGCCTAGCTGATGTCACCCACTTTTGGTATGCTTGAACTCCCTCCTCACCACCCCAATGGTCCCTTGAAGACCTTTCAAGTGCCCCAATTTGCCCAAGACATCCCAATTTTTGGCCGACTGCCCCACCATCCCAAATTTCCTTGCCTTTGTCCTGATTAGTGTGCCGTGTAGTACATGCCGACTCCAATTTATTAAACAAAATAAAAACAAGCTCAGCTGCTCAGCTATTCACCACAGACCTTAATGAGAGGAGCACTTCCCCACATTCTCTGTATGAGAACAATGAGATTTTCTTGACTTCTGCAGCCACAGCTGAAGTCATGCTGCAAGCTGCAGATTCAGCATTGAGTCGCCCTTTTCCCTGGTGTCTAGTGGCAAACCCCCACCCTCCAATCCCAGCCCCTGGTGTCTTGTGGCACCCCCACACTCTGATCACTGTCCCTGGTGTATTGTGACATCCCCTACCCTTTGATCATCATCCCTTATCCTCCATCCCCCCACCTAGCAGCCCGATATTTATTTTATACTGCCAACATCGGGTGCCCAATCCCTGTGTTGGTTTTACAAGTTCCCCCCAGTAGTGTGGGACAATGGGGAGCTCACTCCCAGTGTCTCAAAATATTTATTTTAACTATTATCCTGCAAAAAAAGAAAACAGCCCCCAGCATCTTTTTTTACTTGAAAAAAAGAAAATGGCCCTTCATCATCCCCTTCCCCCATCCTGATCCTCCCACTGAGCACCCATCACCCCACACCCCCTTACCCTATACTTACTACTGGAGGTCATAGGGTTTCATCTTCTGTGGACAGGGACACGTCTGCACTCTTTAAAGCCAAACTGAGAAATAAATAAGTCCCGTATAATGTATTTCAATGGCATCTTTAACTTATGTTGATATCTTTGGCATTTTTTTGAAATTTTTCACCAAGTTTTGAACATGGCCTTTTTGGGATGCCACCTCATGAACACCATCACTGTCACTGTTATTTTGTTAATCGGGCCCAGTAGGTGATTTTGTGGTTGCTATGTGAAATCACCTTTCGTTACCAAAGAATGAAATTTCACCATCAGTGTTCATGAGGTGGGGTACCAAAAAGGCCATGCTGAAAAATTGGTGAAAAAATTAAAAAAATAGCAGTTATGCACCTTCGTTGACATTTTTCTATGCCTGCAAATAACTTTGGCAATTTCCAATATTTTGACTCCAAATTTTTAACATAGCCATTTTTTTACATCACCTCATGAACAGTACAGCTGTCATTTTTCACATCCTGTCCAAAATATGTTTTCGCACCTGTGGTGTGGAATGGCATTTTGTCATGGATCTGAAAATTTCCACCTATGGGGTTCATGAGGTGGGGCCATAAGAAGACTATGTTGAAAATTTGGGGTCAAAATATGAAAAAATACCAAAGTTATGGCCATTTATTGGTTCACTACACCCGCTTGTAACTTCAGAAATGTTAAATATTTTGACCCCAGAATTTCAACTTAGCCTTCGTATTACCCCAGCTCATGTGTGTCACAGCTGCCATTTTTCAAATCCTGGTCAAAATGTGTTTCTGCACCTGTGGCATGGAATGGTGTTGAAGTTACGCAGAATTATGTTTTGGCGATGATTCAAAAATGTTTTGTACCGGGTACATAAGGTAGGATTATAAGATGGCTATGCTGACAATGTGGTTACTGTTGTCCTATAAATGGAAGCACAGGTCCCAAAGGGCCCTGTGCTCCCACAGCTACATACTGTACATATACACATCTATGGAGGGATGGACCCAGCGCTCCTGCAGTAAAATAAAGATACTATTATATTATCTCAAAAAGTAAGGAAATAAATTGCAAAAAAATGCATTAATGCTTTAGTTAGGGTCAAAGCCACAAAAGCAGGGAAATGTGGTATTAGGGTTTCTAGCCCTAACATCCCACCCCCCACTCTGTATAAACCAACAGGTGTCAGGGGTGTGCTTTGAGGTCATCAGCCCTAACGCTCACCCCATTCTCCTATACTGTACCATCTCAGCTTATTTACTTATGGAATGGGTTGAGTGTTAGGGCTGATGACATATAGACAGAGACATAGACAGCTAACTGTCTAGGCAGCCATCTTGAAACAAGGCAGAAACAAATTTAACAAATTTGACCAGGAATCACTTCTGGAAAGGTCAGTCATGCCTGTCACAATGAAGCATCCACAATGTAGGCACCCCTCACCTGTAATACCCTGGATAACCATTCTGGAAATATGAATCTGGGTTATCCTAGTACAAAGCCTTCAATATACCTGGTATCTGCTCTGATCAAAAAACTGTTGAAGTCTGTGTGTATCCAGAAATGTTAACAGATTATCCGAGCATCTCTAGTAACACAACTGTCTTTCCAACATTTGGAACCAACTACAAGCCATGCTGAAGCTAACCAGCATTGTATCAATTAACTCCTACAAAACACTAGCTATCTCTAAATTAAAAGGCATATGTAGGTGCTACTAGGCCCCCAACACCAAGTCAACTTCCTCGGTACCAACTGGTCCTCTACTTATTAAGCTGAAATTTATTGTATAATTTAGGGCAAGGTTAAAGCTGGAATGTAGTGCATATATAGCATAAGGACTTATATTGTGTATACCTCTTGTATTATATATTTTTTCTTTGTTGTTCTACATTTTATATCTCCTGTCTATGTAATTGCGAACTGTATGTGTATGTGCCTCAGGACCTCCTTGTGAATGAGCTTGCCCAACGGAGTCTTTCCTGCAATAAACTTGAACTTGAACTCTCTTTCATGTTCACATACATTTCTTTTGAACATTATAGCACCTATAGGAAAGAGTTCTAACATAATGGTGCAACTTAAGACCAGTGCTTCCAAGGGGCCAGAGGATTAGGGACCACACAGTTTTCAGAAATTCCAAAAGCAATAAACTTGCTACAATTCTATATATTTTGTTCTTTATCGAGGTTAGAAGAACATATTTTCACACTGCATACTTCCTACACCTCAATTATTCTTTTGAAGACAGTTACTTGTTAGAGTTTGATAAGGCTAAATATAAATGATCAGCACTCCTGCAGCTATCACACCTTCATAATCAATGATCTTCAAGAAAAGCAATTAGCAGTTTTCAACGTGGCCTGCAAGTAAAGTCAGATTCATGCTACTAGTTGAGACTGCACCACAGGACAGCTAATATAAGAAAAAAGATCACCTACTGTAAACCCACTCAGTATCTGTGATTCAACTGTAAAATGGTTTGAAATACTAAGAAATCAAGAAGTTCTTAAGTTTTACAGTCATATGGAAAAACTGTTTCTCTAAAGCGAATTTGCATGTTGTTTTCATTCCAGTTACTATATAATGAAACATATTTCTATGAAATTGTTTTACTGCTATATATATATATATATATATATATATATAACTATTTGCCCTGAAGAATAATTCATAAGACACTCATACTAGAGCAAGTTTTTAAAATCTGAATGTCTGATTATGCAAAATGTGCTCAAGCCATTATTTTTAATGTGCAGATAGAGGACAAGTTGTTCCTCTGGCTAAATGACTTTATACTATTAAATGTGTATTCTTAATGCTTGAGTAATTTTTAAAAATGGTTTTATGACATTGTCTGGTCCCATCAGTGTTCCAGGTCAGAATAGCAAGTGCAGGTTAATTAATACCTGAGGTTACTAACTAACGAAAAGTCATAATTCATATCAAAAACTGTCCTAACCAATGCTTAATATTTAACTTCCATTAAATTATACCACTATATTTTTTATACAAAGGCCATGCGAAGGAAAATTCATACTCTTACCATCCATTATGGTTATTGGAAAATCAAAGAATAATGTTACAAACCATTGCGCCAAGGCTCATTTTCAATTGTGCCCTCCATGAGAAGTTCTTTAGGTATAAAAGGATACACAATACTTATAAAAGATTTATAAATGTTGCACAATACCTATAATATAAAACATAGTACAAGGATATTAATCCAGTATCATTCCAATTCTATCAGTTTTCCAGCGATACTTCCTCACAGCACTTGCCTCCCTCAAGAGCTCCATAGGAACATCACACCCTTATATCCCTCTCACCTGCCAGCTCCTTCCTCCATTGAGCCTTAGTTTGTCCCCTAGGTGAGGTTGAGATGGGGTGGATACACCTCTGACAATGATCATTCATCAGGAGGACTGTGGTGGAGGTGTGGGGCCTGGATATACTGGGGTCCACTGTTAAGGGTGCCAGAGTCATTTTTACTCTTCTCTTGTGTCGCTCAGTCAAGATGCTGATGGCAAGGATGCATGCACGAGCATGGCAGCATGCCACTGCAGCATCAGCCAGTGCTTATCCAACCCCATGACATGCCAAGCACGCAACTTCACCTGTAATCACCTAGTTGGCTCTGTTGCAAAGGGAGGCTTTCTCCCTCCCTCCCCAGAGAAGGAATGCATCCGCTGAGATGCTCAATCCTCCTTCCCCTGGTGGGCCCCTGATTACCCTGGCTCACTCTATAACCTAGGTCACTGGCATCACAAGCAGTAGCCCTACCTCTGTGCCTAGAGCCCAGCTCAGTTCCATCATTCCTTCATATCAACATTGGCAATAAATGCCATCTAGCATAAATGTTTAGAAGGTGATGTGACCTGACCAATAATTGCATTCCACCTTAAACTGGCTTAGGTACCATTTTTTCACGTATGTTATTTCTGGTAGAGGACCAGGTCAGGGTCTCCGTTGAGTTGGGAGGAAGTTCCACATATAACAGCGCTAATGTAGATTGACATAAATAAAAAACACATTGGTGCTGTCTGCATTTGATTCTGGGGAGCTTGAATTCAAAGCAACTTGTAGTCCTAAGGCCAGAACTTACAGTACAGTTATGCAGAAGCTCAGTAATATATGCTGGTACTTTGCTGGTGGTACATTTAAATATAGAATCATTCATGTAGGCCTTACACCTGTTTTCCAGGGAGATCCATCCCAGGCTATTCCGGAGATTACAGAAGTTGATTTCCCATGGGGCATTTGGAATGAAGTGAGTCAAACCACAGTATATGGTATGGGATCTAGCTTTCTCAAGTGGAAGTGGCATATAACAGTGTTCGCTGCTTTGCTCTCACGTGCAATCGACTCACACACCATCGTATACTCTATACTAAATTAGGTTGGCCCTCCTCTTTTGTCTTATGGGACCTTTCTTACAGAAGAATCATACACAGCACACTACTGAGCCTAGTGCCCCACTCCTTAGCATCCCATCTAGAGATGTGCAAAACTGGAAAATTTCACCTAGTGAAATATTTTGCGTAATTAACGCATTTCTCAAAATATTTTGCTGGGTGAAATGCAAAATTTCACCAGCGATTTGGGTACAAAATTTCACCCCCAAACTGGTGAAATTTCGCTCATGAGTGAAATTTCACACCCAGTGGTGAAATCTCGCTACCCACGGCAACATTTTTCTGCCTGCAGGAGTAATTTTGCCACCCGCTGTGAAATTCTATTTGGCCCCTTGGCCAGAGGCCACTGGCCAAAGTTCTCCCTGGTGTCCAGTGGTCCCCCCAGCTGAAATTGCATATAATAAGCCCCCCAAGTTACCCTTCCCCCTCCATTTGTTTAATTAATTAATTAAAAAAAATTCACCATCATCTCCCTGGTGTCTAGTGGACCCTCCACCCCCATCAGTAGATAGTAGCACCCACCCAGCTCCCCCCAGTACCTCAATCAGGCCACAGGCACAGCCCTCCACTCACCCCCATGGCCGGCAGCCCAACTGAACACCACAGAGCATTTGAATGAATGAGCATGTACCACGCTCATTCATTCATTCAAGTGCTCAGTGGCGCCAATCTGGCCACTGGCCATGGAGGTGATGAAGAACTGTGCTGGTGGCCTGATCAGTAATTTTGTTTTAAACAAATGGGCGGCAGCCAGGGTAGCTTTGGTTGGGGGTGCTTATTTTATGTTTGCTGCCAGTGATGGCTGGGGACCACTAGACACCAGGGAGCTGAGGGTGAATTTTTTTTTAATAACACAAATGGAGGAGGTGCAGGACAACATGTGTGTGCGTGTGGGGGGGCTCAATTTATGGACTTGTGGCCGGCAGTGACAGGTGAAATTGCGGGAGGAATGGCAACATTTTGCCACAATTTCAGAAAACATTTCATCTGGCAAAATTACCGATTTCGTGGCAATTTTGCTGGTGAAATTTAATTTCACTGCATCTCTAATCCCATCTTGTGCCTTATAAAAAATCATACTCTCTTAGATCCTCTGACCATGACCAGCTATCCACTCCTAGGTCAAGGTCTAAGTACAGTATGGTGAAATGGACTTTGCTACTACAGCCCCTAAATTATGGAATAGTAGCCCACCTCCCATACACCAATGCCAAGTCACTAACTCCTTCAGATATCAATTCTGATCTTACCAGCTCCAGCGTTCAATATGTGCTTGTTCCTAACCATTAACCCCCGTACTACCCCTCCTACTTATAACTGGCAACTTGTTGCACTTAACTACTCCTTTCTCTATACTTCTCTGGTTACTCCTACCTACTCTCACTGCCCCAAGGCTTATCATGAATCTACCAGGCTGTTTTGCAAAATGTTATAGCTCACTGCAATTAACTCAAATTCTTTGTACTCTGTTGTATTCACTACTTATATAGTATGTATCCTCTGTACTTCAAGTAAACATTTGGTATCATCCAGTTTGTGTACTGTACTATTCCTGGTGCTTTGTTAATGTTTTCTCCAAGCATTGTAATACAATGCCTTTGTACCCTTTCGAGTCATGCCTGAAAATAGGCAAAGGGGGTGAGATACTAACAACAACAAAAGTCAAAAGGGACCTGTGAGTAATTATATCAGATGACCTAAAGGTGGACATGCAATGTCAGAAGGCAATAAGGATGGCTGGGGGGATACTGGGAGGCATAGGGAGAGGCATCACCAGTAGAAAACAGGAAGTTGTTATCCTTCTGTACAGACAGTTGGAGACACCCCATCTGGAGTACTGCATGCAGTTCTGGAGATCCCATCTCCGCAAAGACATAGACAGAGTGGAGGCTGTTCAGAGGAGGGCAACCAAAATGGTGCAGGGTCTACGCCAGAAGACATATGAAGATAGACTAAAGCAGCTTAATATGTATACCCTTGAGGAAAGGAGAGAGAGTGGGGACATGATAGAAACTTTCAAGTACTGTACCTCAAGGGAATTAACCAAGTCCAAGAGGGCAGCATCTTTCAGAAAAAGAAATGTGCAAGAACAAGGGTGCACAATTTGAAGCTAGAGGGGGGATGGCTCAGAAGTAATGTTAGAAAGTATTTTTCATAGAGAGGGTTGTGACCGCATGCAACAGCCTTCCTGAGGAGGTTGTGGAGTCAAGAACAGTGGGAGAATTCAAGAATGCATGGGACAGACATAAAGCAATTCTAGTGGGGGTGGTGTAGGAGGAAATAAGCTGTTGGTTAACTAGAATCTGCAGCTTATCCATCAGGTAGCAAAATGGGCAGACTAGGTGGGTCAAACGACCCTTATCTGCCATCAAATTCTATGTTTCTATGTAGTGCACCCTTCCTAGTCAACAAAAACTAACTAAATAAATTAATGTTTTTATTTGTGCTACCATATACAGTATCCCCATATATCAGGAAGAGGGAGTAACATAGGTTCCACCAACATTGCCTGACCTCCAAAGGTATATTTCATTTTCGCTTGTACAGAAATCCTATTTTTGTCCCCATCTTTTCAGTATCAGTTTATATGAAACTTCCATTTCAATTGGAAGTCCAGTAACACTCCCAGATATTTACACTGGGCACAGTTGTTACAGATGCACTGTCACATACACTGTAGTTACCTCCAATGGTGACAGATTTGATTTTAACACATGGGGGATACCAAACATAGTGGTCTGAGTTTTAGCTCAGTTTGGAACCAGTTTGCATCCTCATATTACTGCTAATTCTACCCCATTAAGTGTAAGCTGTGCCCTCTAATTGTATTACCCTGAACAGATGGGAACATTTTCTCGTGATCCATCTTATTCTATAAATTCAAAAAACTGAAATGATACAGTATCTCCTCTTGCCTTTTTTTCCAGGAAAGACATGTCTAGTCTGTTTTCCCATAGTGGAACCTGTCCATCCTATTAGTAACTTTAGTTACTCTGTGCTGCACCCTCGCAATTGCTGCAAAAATTCTTTCTTTATTGCGGCAACTAAACTTGCACATAGCACTCCAAGAGCAGCCTTAACAGTGCCATGTAAGGGTTCAGAATCATCTCACTTTCATGGTATGTTGTGCCCTCTTTTTTATGTCTTTAAAACATTTAGAGCTTATGAAAAGGCTACTTCAGTTGTCTGTCAAAGTAGTTTTATAACCCCGTATATTTCACATCTTGTTCAGCTGCCTACATTTATCTATTTGCAGCTAAGAAACAGAAGGGTGTTTCAGGTAGAGTGATTTTGTGATGAAGCTTTACTTAAAGATACAGTTTTCTATGCACAGTTGGGTTGACTTATAAAGTAATCAAGTTTTGTGAAGATGGACTACAGCTTTATCTTGTATGCAACACCTATTAAAACAAGTCAATATCTGATCTACCTTACCTTCTGCCAGTGCACACTGCTGTGAATGGTTTCAGTTTCCTGTCAATGACTCGCAATGCAGGAAGCTACACAAAGCAATCATGGATCAAAGTAACAAAGGTACTGGAAGGTGCTAAACTAAATTTAATGGAGTTTATCACTTTTGGGAACATTTTGAAAAACACAATATTTAGGGCAATTTCCATTTTGTATGCTGTCAGTACCCCTCTTCCCAATACTCTTCATTATTAGGTTAATTCGCATGAAAAGAGGATCACTGTGGGGTGGGTAATCTGAGTCTGCTGTTTAATCCTTTGCTAAAGTCATAATCTTCTGTTTGTGACATCACAATTTGTTGGGTGGAAATGATTAAGTCAGCATTCCTGTCATGAGTGATTGCTGCTGGAAGGAACAGGCCAACTCAGCTCTTCAACACGGTGGACAGACTATTAAACCCAGTCTCTCTGCAGTTCTACAGAGCCTTTTCTCTCAATAAGTATGAGGAGTTTAATTGATTCTTTCTAGACAAGGTGTCCTCATTTCGGGCTGGAATACCCTTAAGCATCCAGTTATCAGCCAACAATACCTGGTCTTTGATGAACAGAGGCACTCCATCTGGGCAGAGTTTGAGCCAGTGTTTATTTATTTATTTAAAATTTGGTAACTGGGAAAGGCACACTGAGCAGAGGCTCATTTCCAGGTGTGACCCAAAGTGTTGGTGGATGGTATCCTTGATGTGATTTCTGGACTGTGTCCCACCTTCTGTATGTTGGACCCTGGGCAAAATGGCCTCTTTTTTTTGTGGTTATAGGTTTTTATTGATATACTTTAGACACAGTACATTAGAAAAGCAGTTAGATACAATACATGAAAAACTGTAGTGCATTCCAGTGAACTGTAAAAATCACGTTGACTGTCTGACTCCATAATACTTAAGGAGCACATGCAGGGTCCTGGACTAATTGAGGTCTCCCTGCATGGGATTACAACATTTTCCCTGTGGAGTAGCTGCAGAAGAGACCATACTAGCTGTTACCCTTAGCATCTGAGAGCAATATACCAGGGCTTCCCTCGGTGGGAGCTGCGTATTTTGAACCCTTTTGAATTCAGACAGGATTCCAGGCAGCTACAGTCAAGGCAGGACCTACAACAGAACAAAAGAACACACACAAAGCAAACTATCTAGAACTTCTCTGACATTGGAATCACTTACAAGACAACATGCTATAATCCACACTAATGCTTTTTTCTGGGACAATCCTGGATCGAGTGGAAAACCCACTGGACCAGCCACAGTGAACACTAGGTATCAGGTCAGAGTTGCAGCCGACAGAGTCAGCCAATTTCCTCTCTACGTTTCAAATAAAGAATGTAGGCTTACCACAAGTTTACATACTTAGGGAGGGTTTCAGCCACTGTGTGCTACATTCTGGGCCAGTTAGAAACCTACAAGAGGGAGCTAAGCACCTCTGTGGCAGAAGACATCTTCTGCGTTCTCCACTTGCACAGCAAGTCTCTTTACCTGCATACTTAAGATCACCAGATGTTTTAACTCTGAGGGGCGAAGATGAGGGGCTGAAGATTGAATTCCTAATATCAGCACCTCTGGGGTCTTAGGAATGGATTTCTGTAGTATTTCAGACCCTATCTTGCATACCTCCTGCCACAATGGCTGAATTAACCTGCAGTGCCAAAGTGTATGGATCAGGTATCCTTGGACCTCCTGGCAACTCCAGCAAAGATCAGTCTGTGTCAGCTTAGCCTTTTTGAGGACCACAGGTGTTCTGTACCATAAGTGCAGGATCTTGCTCTGTATGTTGACTTCTGGTGTCAGGGTAAGCTGTGTGGGCCATCCTCAGGCAAGACTTCCACTCCAGGTCTGTCAGATGGGTCTGCAAGGCCTGCTCCCATTTGAGTTTGGAGGCCAGTGATTGGGAAGGGATAGTGGCTCTGAGGGCCGCATATATGTAGCTGGTCTGACCCTTGTCCAATCGAAGCCAGGTCTCCACCGAGGAGGCAGGGTTGCCTGAGGCGCGCTTGCTGGTATATTCAGTGATCGTGCTCCTGATTTGAAGGAAGCACCAGAAGTCCTTAGAGGGGATCCCATGAGAACTACTCAGCTCCTCAAATGAGTCCAGGGTATTGGTACCTGAGATATACAGATCCTGAAGGAAAGTCAGACCTGTGGCTGCCCAAGTGTTCCAGGTGACTGTTTTTTTGTGATGGTAATCTCACTATTATCCCACAGTGAGACAAGATGCAGGGGGGTCAGGTTAGTGCTGAGCTTCTTGTGTAGTTTACCCAGAAATCCAAGGAGGGGCCTATTGTCGGGTGAACTTGAATACTCCTAAGGGGAGGCAGTTACACAACATCAAGGTCAAATGGGTCAGCTCACAGTCCTCTCTCTCCATAGCCAGCCATTGGAGGGCATCTTGCCCTGGGCCTGCAAACCACTTTAGCATCTGGGCAGCATGGAAACACCATTTATAACCCTTGAACCATGTATATCCCACCCCCCTTCTGTCCAGTGTACCCTCAACTTATTGCTACTGTACCTGGGCCTCTTCCCATCCCTTATAAAGGCCCCCCAGTTGGGTGTCTAGCTTGGTATACCAAAATGTAGGAAGTTTCAGGGGAATTTGTGATAGGAAGTAAATAATCTTGGGAGCAGCGGTAACTAACTTTATTGCAGAGATTTTTATTTATTTATTTATGACTTTGATAACCGGGTGAGTGCACTGATCCCAGGGACCATTTTTAGGCATGACCCGGCCCATAACACATGGTGCAGGGTGACAGTGGAGTACAAGGTAACAGTAATACACATGAAACAGATTTGATACAAGCAACAATAGTAAGCACAATATACAGGTTTGATACATAGGTCCATTTGAGAACAGTGAATAAAAGGTTTCAATATCGGACATGAGGAGATTTGGTACAAAACAAACAAATCGTAGGCACAGTGTACAACGTGTGACTGCATCCTCCAGTGAGCAAGTAATACACAGAATACTCAGTAACAAATATATATACAGTATGTACAGGCAAAGATTTTAGGTACCAGAGTAAGATGGAGAGCCATCCGTCTATCTAGCTCCGTCTGAATGGATACGAATAATGGTTTCAGGATCCTGTCCCAAAGACTGGTAAGATTGGAGGTGATACTGATACCAAGGTACAGTATGTAATTTCCTCAGACGACCAGTGAAGACCGTGCTGTGTGGCCATGTGGGAGGTACAGTTAGTATTAAGGGGAAGGCCCCTGTCTTAGACTGCTTGAGCCTGAGCCTGGAGAAGGTGGCAAAATCAGAGAGGGTACTCAGAAGGGTGGAAGAGCAGTGATGATATCAGCCAGAGGAAGCAGAGGGTCATCCATATACAAGAGGGTAGGGTATGCCTCTCCCTCCAGTGCTACCCCGCGAATATGTATATTCTGCCTGACAGCCAGCAGTTTCACTGCAAGAACAAAAAGTAGCGGGGATAAGGGGTATCCTTGGCGCGTTCCCCTACCCAAGGGAAAGGGGGAGGACAACATGGAGTTGGTGAGTAACTTTACAGCAGGGGAGGAGTAGACAGCCCCAATCCAGGTTCTGAAGCCTTCCCCCAACCCCATGGTGCACAGCACCTGTTGAACAAAGTCCCACTTCAGGGAGTTGAAGACCTTCTCAAAGTCTACTGTTATCACCGCTGCCATTGTGGGGAGTGACTTGGCCTTATGAATTAAATTCATCAGCGATCTAATGTGGTCTGCACTGAAATGACCCTTGACAAACCCTACTTGGGAGGGGTGAATCAGACTGGGAAGGAGAGAATTAAGTCTGTTGGCTAGCAGTTTGGCCAGCACCTTACTGTCCACATTCAGCAAAGAGATGGGCCAGTAGCTGGCTGCTTGCAGGGGGTCTTTCACCTTCTTGGGCAGAATGGTGATTATCACCTCCCTAAATGGGGGCATTGGCCTGCAGTGTCTCAGTGAACACCTGTTGTAGAATAGGGGCGACAGTAGATTGCAGAAGCTGACAAATCTCCAGGGGAACCCATCCCTCCAGAGGCCTTCCTCTTTTTAAGGAACAGTAGAATAGAAGTTACTTCTTCTACCGTAATTGGGGCATCCAAGGCCATGGCCTGTTGCTCAGAGATTTGTGGAAGATGTAGGGAATTCAGGAAGGGGAGAATGCCTTTGGGGTTGGGCTGTCTTGAAGATTTATGCAACGAAGAGTAAAACTCTGCCATTATTTGATTAATCCCCTCCATCAAGGTATGGGTCTTGTGCCCCTTACCCACCACGGCAGCTATATGCTATTCAGCCTGCTGCTTCTTCAAATGGTATGCGAGAACCTTATCCCATTTTTCTCCCCCTTCCCAGGACTTGTGTTTAAGTTGACTGTGGGAGCTGTGCACTGGGAAATGAAAAGTGTAGTCATGCTGGGATGGATGGAAAATCCTCCAGATATCAGTGAGGGCCATGTACTGTTGCAGCTGAGCGAGCACCAATACTGCCCTGGAATGGGGCTCTATGTTGGAGGGAGATCTGTCCAAAATCGAGTCTAGTGTAAAATTAAAGCCCCTCCCCCATTAACACTGGGGAATCAACTGAAGCCAGAGTGCCCAGCACCTGAGCCAGTTTATGAAAAAAAGAGTGCGAGTCTTCGTTAGGGGCATAAACATTCCCCAGTACCAGGGGTCCCTCCACTGTATCCATAAGTGCAGTTACCCATCTCCCCTCTGGGTCACTCACCTTAAGCACAAGTTTCCAGTGCAGAGTTTTGTGAAGCACTATGGCTACCCCTCTCTTCCTGGTAAGGGTTGAGGCATGTATGACCTGACCCACCCACTCCCTCTTCAGTCTGTCATGGTATGCCCCAGTAAGCTTGGTCTCCTGTAGGAAAGTGGTCTCCATGCCCAGCCTCCTAAGATGTTGCAGTACCTGCGTCCTTTTATTGGGGGTGTTAAGCCCCCTGACATTCCATGTCAGATATATTTTATCACCCATTTGAAATAGGAAGCTGGTATGTATAAAGGAGATATATCAATGTAAACCTGGAGGCTGGGAGTGGGATAGCCATCCCCAGGGGAAGCAAGTTGTAGTGGGTATGAAGGTGGCATGAGTTCAACATTGTCCTTAACCTGTTGTCTAACATCAATTCTGTGTGTGTCCCTTGAAAAAACAGAAAACAGCAACACAAATAACAACTATACAAATTTTACACAACCATTCATACACAGTGGGGAGACAGAGACTTCCTATTGGCTGCAAAGAACTGCTGTAGACCAACCTCTATTCCCAGGGTGCAATCCTGTGTTTGTAAACTCCCCAGTACAGTGAGGGGTGGCTGGGGGGGGGACTGGACACCCAGAGAAAGGAAGTTGTCACCTCAGTGAGACTAGCTGCAAAAGTCTTAGAGGGTAAACAGAGAGCTCCATTACTAGCCAAACTGGGTAGTTACCTGGAGGATGGGAGGGGGGGTTGCCTTTTCCCTTAAAGCAGAGGCTGGAAGGGAGGTGGACCTGAAATGTCCTCAGGGAGCCTAGCTGCACCTTGCGTGCTGGAAGCTGGCCTGTGTCCATACACCAGACTGTATCCTACAAAAGGCCGGAGGTAGTGGATGGAGGTAGTGGCTGGTGGCCAGTGAGGGAGGCATGGGGGGAGGGCCAGCAGAAAAACCACCAGATCACAGGAAATGCTGAGTTCTGGCCGGAACCAGGGAGGTGGAGGAACGAAAGATGCCCCAATACCATTGCCCCCACTGATGGAGAAATGCACTGACCTATCGTTATATCAGTCTCTGACCAAAACCCTGGGCTGGGTTTCCCTTGGAACACAGGCTCAAGCAGACCTCTCAAAGATGGAGTGTGGCAGAATCCTGCCTTGTGACCCAGATATCAATGCACCATTGTAGGATACCCCGACAAACCCTTCCCTCCACCTCCAACATCAACAATCCTCCACTCACACAATCCTGAGGGCAACAGGCCCCGAATCAAGTGCTAATGTTAGAATCACAGGCAGAAGGAGGGACACTGACCGCCCTGTAAACAACCATGGGTGTACAGTGAACCTCCCACTTCATCAACAGTCCAGTGTTGCAATGTGTAGGGCCCCTGTGAATCCCTCCCGGTATGGGAATGGGGCATTTTAGCTGCAGTTGTAGCCGGCTGGAACATTGGCAAGGCCAGGGGATGGGGGGAAGTCCCATCAGTCACAGAACTCGAGCGGCGTGGTTAGGGTCTTGCAGAGAAAGTTAGATTTGCTCTCCATAGCCACCAAGTCAAACCCCCAGCTCAACCCTCCGACCTGGCTAGCATCAAAAATAAAACCTAACAGAATCAACAAAAATGGGAGATCACTTATCTGACCATGCCTCTTGAGCTGCACCAGGCTTCAGCGTTGGTGTCTGGGTCAGGGCCAGCAGGCCTAGAGAGCAATCAAGATCCCCGGAGCTGGAAGAAGCCACACATGAGGTCTTTGGTAGTTGGGTTACTGGTGAGCTTGATTTGTCGTCTGCCTTCTGGGATGGGAGATCAGAGCTGGACAAGTATTCAGGCCTTATCAACAGAGGGTGCTGTGGGTCTCTGGGACCTCTGGAGGTGCTTGGGTGCTGCTCTGGGGAGCTTGGCCACAGGACTTCAAATCGGTTGGAGGTAACCCCAGGGAATATTGAATATTGAACCCTAGGGAACCCCAGTAGTTGACTGGGAGTCTATTTTTTCCATCTGGGAGCCATTCATGGGTTTGTTCGGCACATGCTCCAAGGGGTGATCCCTCCTCTCATGCATTTTTGAGGAGTGCCTCTTATGGTTGGCCTTCAGGGGAAGCTCTCACTGCAGATCCCTGGTGTCCTGCCAGTCCCCACACCTGTTTGTGTGGAGCAGAGAGCACCAGTCCAAATCCTCAGATGGAGCTTTAGCGGGAGAGGGCTGTGGTGTGCGGGAGTTAGCTTCCCTCGGCCAGTTGTGGTGCAGAAAGTTACTCAGGGCTTCCGGTGTGTCAAAATTCACTGGCACCCCATGTGTAATACTCGCATTGTGGCTGGATAGCGCAGGGAGAATGGGAGCCTGATCTTGTGCATGGTGTGCCTCACCTCAGTGTAGGCCCTACGCCTGTCTGATTACTCTTTAGAGAAATCCTGAAAAATGCAGATCCTATTTGAGCACCACACAACCTGTTGGATCTCCCTAGCCTTAGCCAGGATCTTCTCCTTGTCCCTGTAGTCAATGAATCTGGCAATGAAGGGCCGAGGCCTGTCCTGGGCCTTAGCCATAGGGGTGAGTGAGCAGTGAGCACGTTCCACCTGGAGTGGGCGAGAGGGGTCTAGATTCAGCATTTCTGTGAGGGCTAGCTGCAGAAAGCCCTCCACTCCAGAAATCCCAGAAAACACAGATTGTTGTGATGACCCCAGTTCTCGAGGTTGCCAGTTTTGCCCCTCATAAACTGGATGGTGCACTGTTGCTCCCATAGAGCCTCCACCATGTCCTGCACCTGAAGCTTGGCCGCACTGACCTGTCACTAGGTATGTAACATCCTGGCCTCAAGGTTCTGCATGACGTGGGTGTTCCAGTTCATTGCCACTGTTACCTGCAACATTTGTGCCATGAGCTGGCTGAACATTATCTCGACTGAGGGCTGCTCCCATGTCTGAGGTAGCTGAGGATTTGCCATGCTGCCAGGCTGAACACTCCACGCAGGGCACTCAGGTTTGAGATTTTTTTTTGCCAAGTTCTATGTTTTCACCAGAAAATAAAGCAATAATTAGAGTCCTTGGTCTAGACTGCCCCAGTACATGCAGTTTGAGGATGGATCAGTAGTTGGGAGCAATCAGATTTAGATGGATAATTCCCTCTGGGTTGTAGAGCTAGTGACTAAGCTGCCATCTTGGTTAGTGCCTCTAGTGGCAGTCCTGTAAAATGGCCTCTTTTAGAGTACTGGGATTTGCTTGGCCCAACAGTGAAGATTGTTAGATGTTCCCTTGGGAAGGGGATTTTTCCATCCACCCTGAAGAGGGCAGTGGTTAAGCCCCTTCTTAAGAAATGTTCTCTGCACTCTGATGTTTTCTCCAACTACAGACCATCTCAAACCTTCCCTTTTTGGGGAAGTTGATCAAGAAGGTGGAGGTAGTGCAATTGGAACAACACCTGAAGAAATATAATATCTATGAGTCTATCCTGGCTGGTTTCTAGCCTCACCATAGTATGGAGTCTGCTCTAGTCAAGGTGCATCATGATCTCCTTCTAGCAAGGGATAGCGGACATTGCTCCATCCTTGTCCTGTTTCACTTTTCTTCAGCCTTTGACATGGTGGATCACGGGGTGCTGTTGGCTCATCTAAGGCATTTTGCGGGTCTCACAAGGACAGCGTTACAGTGGTTTGAGTCCTACGTGTCCAGCAGGTTGCAGCAGGTAGCACTTGGCCCTTTTACGCTGAGCAGTACTGCAATCTGCTGTGGTGTGCCTCGGGGTGGATTCTATCTTCCATGCTGTTTACTGTTTACATGATGCCATTGAAGGAGATCATTAGATGCTATTGCCTGGAGTTTCATTGTTTTTACTTGGAGCTGCAGGCAGGGTGAGGAATCTGGGGGTTCACTGTGGACTCCAAGCTGACCGTAGAATATAAGATGTCAGCTGTTGCCTGCAGTGGCTTTTACCATCTTCCAAGATCTCCTGAATCAAGCTTTATCTTGAACCGACTGACCCAGCATTGTTGGTGCATGCTTTAATCATGTCAAAGTTGGATTACTGTAATGCTCTTCATCTTGGGTCATCTATTAGGTTGCTGCATCATTTGCAACTAGACCAGAACATGGCAGCCTGGCTGATTGCCGGGACCTCTCAGTTTGAACATATCACACCAGTTCTCTGTGCTTTTCAGTGGTTGCCAGTGTAGTGGCACATCAACTTCAAGATGTGCCTGTTATCTTACAAGGCCTGCATGGTCTTGATCTGGGCTACCTGAAAGATCTCCTAATACTTTATGCTCCTGGCTGCTTCCTCTAGTCAGTGGACACAGACTTCTCATTTGTTCCAAGATCCCACTTGAAATGCTTGGGTGATGGGGAGTTTGGAGTGGTTGCTCCAATTCTTTGGAACTCCCTGCCCTGGAGGTGAGAGGGGCACCTTCACTGTCCATATTTAAAATGTCTCTGGAAACCCATCTTAATACATTGAACTTCGACCTGGTGCTTCTATGTAGGTTTCTTTGAGATTTTATATTCTGTCTGATTCACTGATTTTAATAAATTTATTTTGCTGTGTAGATTGTGAGGCACCCAGAGCCCCTGGGATTGGGCACCATATAAATACAATTGCCTTGCATTGCCATATACTGTCAACATTTTGTTTGCATCAATATATATAGAATAATGCATGGGAAGGAGTGTATAATGAGAATTTTATGTCCACCCAAGGTGTGGAATGCTACATAAACCCCGAGAGCGAAGCCCAAGGGCATAAAGTTCTCATTATACACTCCTGCCCATGCACTGTTTTATGTAATTGTTGGGGACTGTTTTTTTTTTTCAACTGTAGTAACTGAAAAAAAAAATTTGAGGAGAAACAAAAATCTGTGTCTGAGTTTTATTTTATTCATCAAATAAATGTTCACAGATATCACTAAAACTATGGAACTATGATATTTAGTCTGAAAAAACCTTCCCAAAAATCTTTAATTTTGTTAAGCTCTGGTCCGAGGTTGCCATGGAGATATTTAGGGAATATTTCAAAGGTCATCAGACTTGACTTGAAACCACGACACTTTGTTTACATTTTTTTCTATTCTGCTCTGGGATCGGAGGTGACTAATAGAGTGACCCTATCAGGTGACTTTTTTTCCTTAAAAAATGAAGACACAGACATATTATTTGAAATCTGACTCCCCATCACCCAAGCATTTCAAGTGGGATCTTGGAACAAATGAGAAGTCTGTGTCCACTGACTAGAGGAAGCAGCCAGGAGCATAAAGTATTAGGAGATCTTTCAGGTAGCCCATTCATTATGAATGCCACTTCTGGAGCCTGCCATGCAGCTGAGGAAGTGTGAACTGTAGAGTGGAAAAGTTGGTGCATGTTCAGGCAATTATAACCAGCTTCTCCTATGTAAAGAAACAGTCCCCGATTATTACATAATTATCATTAACTTTCTCTTATGTTAACCTACTTAGTTTGGTTTCTGATATTTTTTTGTGTGGTGTTTAAACCATCGGATTGGAATAAAGAAGAGATGCTACCTATAATCTGAGATTTATTTTAATTGATACAAGGTAAGAAAGGGGCTACTACTGGCTGTCAGGAAATTATTTGTATTGGAATAAAATGAGAGGGGGAGCAACTGGCTACAAGATCATTAGTTGGCTTCAGATGGGATAAGAATGGGGTGCCACTGACTACCTGGGCCATACTTGCATCAGGATGATGGGAGTGGAGGCCACCTAGCATCATGGACTTATTTTTTTCTAATCAGTATTTTATTCTCCCCCCAGGTCTGCCTGCTGGCTCACCCCCAGCCCATCAATGTCCTTCTCATGGTTTAGCTGATTATCTACTCTTTGCACAGGTCAATATTTGGTTGATGGTTTGCTGTGTCAGATGTGCAAGAGCCTGTAGGGGGTGCCAGCAAGTAGTAGCTGGCCATTTTCCATCTGGATTTTCTCCCTGAGCTGGAGCATAGTGACGTGTGCACCAGCACGTCACTCTCCAGCCCTTTCCCCTCTGAGTGCTGTCCCACTGCACTGCTAACCAGCCTCCACTAGGTAGCAGACTCTACAGCAGAACTGGTGGCTCCAGTTCCCGAGGAAGGAGAGCTGCCGGCAGGTGCTCGATCCTCCCTCACCCTGCTAGCCCACCAAGCAATCCTGTCCATTCCCAAATCCGGGTTACCAGCATGGAATGTGGACTTATTTTAGACGTACAGCATGCACATAACTGATTATGCAACTTTGCCTCCTAAAACCTGTGAGAGCATATAGATAAGAGGGATTGTGCGACATCAGCAGAGTTTTGCTGCCAACATAACATGCCAACGAACATTATGCAAAAGTAAAACAAATCCTTTGTAGCTGAGAAAATGCAGACATTATATCTACTGACCCAAGTGAATAATACAAGATTTCATACTAAATCCTGTCAGAGTGAATAAAAAAGTGGGACTGGTGAAACAGACAATGGTTAACTATTAAATAAAATGTACACTAGTAAACAGGGAAAGCTATTCAAACAAGTCAAAAAGAAATTCCCTAGAGACCGTACATCATAAATTAAGCAATAATACACTTCCAAGAGTTAGAGTAACAATCTGTTAATCATCCCCTAGGGGTCTAATGTGGCACAAGGTGTAGCCGAGTCCCATATTGCCCCTAGGGTGTGACTGACTGACTGTTAATCTAACTCCTGGAAGTGCCTTATTGCTATTATAAAAACTTATTCCAAAAATGTTAAAAGTATACTTTTTGAATGTTTTCCTCATTTAGAGGGAGATTTTTAAACAAAATAGTTCTTCCACTAACAGTTTCAGAATGCTGGTACAGAATCAGAATACATCATTCTAGTCATTCAGCAGTGCTAGAGGATGGAATGCTGACAGGAAGAATCTGTGTGCCATTGTGATAAGGCTGTACATGACAGTTCAACAAGGATTAATGTAAGGCTGTTGGAATCCTAACAGTCAATCAGACTGCAGCATTTCTGAGACCCTTTTTGTAATAAACATTAGTTTGCCGCATGAAAAAAGTTAAAGTAATGATTACTGCTCTAAAAGAAGAAACAAAACTGGGCAGACAGCACTGAACAGACATTTGTACCTCAAACTGACTGATGGCTATGGAAAGTTTAGCTAGTTGCCAGTAACAACAGACCTTTGAGAAAATCTCCTCAACAGAGCCACACATATTGAACTGCACACAGTTGGCATCAGAACCACTTTGAAACCATTGCCTTGCTTAGAGCCACCCACAATGATGCATGTCAGTGGTGCCAATACAACATGGGCAGTCCCATACCTCCTTAGTTTCTGTGTGGAGACAAACTTGGAGTTGTACAATTCTAACAGAAATGGGGAACCCAAATCCCAACCTGGCTGACAGAGAGGCAGGGACAAAGAAACTCCACATAGGGGAACAGAAACAAGATCAAACATGCATCAACTGGTAAGTCTTCAGCAGTAGTCCACCTGAAATGACAGAGAAGGGTTGGTGGGTGGAAGAGCTGCAGCTACATGGGGGAGATTTTCTCCAAGATCTTCCATTACTGGTAAGCAACTAAACAAACTTGTTTAAGAACACCTCCTATACAGCCACACTTAGTGAATGAGTCCCAAGCAGTTCAGCACTGCAGAGAGGGAGGAAGGTCAGGCAGAAAGGACACTTATCTCTCTGACACAGTAGACCATGGAGCATGGCAAGACTGAAGTCAGCCAGTCTATAGGAGACCAGATTCAAACCGTAATGTTCGGTGAAAGACTGGATCCTACTCTATGTGATAGCACAGCATACGCCTGCTACCAAAATGAATATGTCTGCTGAGCAGATCACCCATCTTTTTTGTTATCAGAAAATACAAAGAGCAAAAACATTGGTTCTGTCTGGAAAGGGGTGCAAGCTAAATAATCTTTTTTGCCAGTAGTTGTGCACTTCAGCCTAAAAGATTGACAAATGTGCTGAAGGGTAATAGCAAGGGGTGGGAAGATGCCAAAGAGGTTGTGCAAGTAATTTCAGAGTGGGACCCTCCTGAATAATATCCTTGACCCACCTGTCTGATGACATCTCCTACCACTTTGGCAGGAACAGGATTATCCTGTGCCCAACTTGAATTCCCTGCAGCAGGGCAAGAGGGGATGGAATAGAGTCAGAAGGAGAGGGAAGGGTGGCAGGAGCACCATCCTATCACTTATCATTGGGAGACATAAAGAGAGCACTCACGGTCTGCTGTCTCTGCAAGGTCAGGGGCTGGCTGTCATTCTCATAACCCCCCTCCAAGTGGGAGAGGTGGGAGCCACAATGAAATGAGCTGCCACCCTGACCACAAGGGGACTGGGGATCAAGGACTTTATACGACTGTAGACTGGGTTGCTCAGATATCTGTTTTAAAAAATGGGCAGTTAGGATAATAGGTATTCTATAGGATATTAGGATTCTAGGATATTAGTCTTCAAAATCTGATATCCTAAAAGCCTAGGATGTTAACTCAGATTTTAGGACATCCTAAAATCTTAAATCTGAATGTCCTAAAATATCATAAAATCCTAAAGAACTTTAGGGTAATCCAATGATATCTGATGTTAGAACTGGAAACAGATTCAGACACAGAATATCCTAATATCTGATTATTCTAAACCAGATTAGCTTTTGAGATATCTTAGCATCCATAATTGTAGAGTCATCCCGGAGGATTGCATATCCCTGTTGACCATTTCCACGTTTGGCCATAGAGTCCAGAGTGACAGAAGGGAGAAGTTAAGCACAGATAGTTGCACATCAGTGGCAAAACCAGCAGCATCTATTTATATATCGACTTTTGAGATCCGGTTAGGCCAACAGAGACAAAATGTTCCTTTTTCAAGGGTGATACAGAATTAATTACAAGAAGAAGTAAACAGTAGATAGTTTAGCGTGCATACATAGGCAGGGAGAAAAATTAGGTGTACAAAATGCAGATACAGGTTGGCAAAAACAGTAGTTATTTATGCAAAGGGATTGCTCCATGACAGAGAAATAAACAGTCATGACAGGGATGACTGTGCAGGGATGGGGACTAGACCACATACACCCTGTTCATAAAATAGCCTCAGTGTTCACAGTTACAGTTACACCGACTACAGCCAAGAAGTCTGCTCTTAAATTCAGAGGAATAGATACAGTTAAGGACCTAAAAAAAGAAGTTTGTTCCTCAGGTTTGGGCCATGATGTCAAAGGACCATCGACCTGAGATTGACTTAGTCATAGGGACAGCTAACAAAGGTATCACGTCACTTCATTGACGGAATAATGATGATGACAATTTTGAGCGACATCTACTGGGCAAAAGCAATTACAGTGACCATGGAAGTATGGCGATGGTAAAAACAGCAATACTGGATTCACTCCTTTCCAAGGTGCTACAACCTTGGAGTATGTTATTTTATTAAGGATGGTGCAGGGGGCAAAGCCCCCCGCAGTAAAGAAATAGTGGCTGTTATTATGTTCGTCGCACGTACCATCGCTGTTCTAGCTGTTGCCAAAGTATCTGTCACCTTACTCATCATTGCCATTGTTCCATCATAAAAGTGACATGGAACCACTAACAAAATACTGCCCAGGGAGAGGAGAAGTGTCCTCTGGGGCTCTGGCTCCAGAATGCCTTGTAGGCTGGGAGATGAAGAAACTTTTATTAATTTTATAAGCAAGACAGGGTATGGGGTAACTTAGTCTTGCTTTCAGAGAGGGCCAATTAAATGTGAAAAAAATATCACACAGCGCTGCTCCATGGGAGTGGCACCAGCAGTGAACATGCAGCCAGGAGCATTGATGAAGGCAGATAAAAGAGGCTGTGACATGAGTGGAAGGATCAGAGGCATCATAACCACAATTCAATAAATGCTTGACAGTATCCACGCAATGGGTACATGTGTAATATATTCCTTAACTTCTATTTAGGAGGCGCCATCAGGCATGCTGTCCATGATGGTAGACATACTGTAGATTTCCAAAGGCTGTTCTTATAGTTACTCATGTATGACTGATAGTTGACCATATGAAGACCCCAAGCAGATGCAAAAGTCTGTTTGCCCATGGTACCCAGCTTCCTGGATTCATTGCCAGGTCCCTGTCAGGGGGGTAAGTGCACATATGATGATGTGATTTAGACCTATCATGAGCTGCCATAATGACCACTGAGTCCATTTTCAGCTGGGTGGCACAGTTAGACTTGGAAGACAGGGCAGAATATTATTTATCCACCTTCCCGGTGACCACTATCAGAGTGTTGGGCCTATGCCAAGCTGCTGTGATAACATCCTTCAAAGTAGGAGAGATAGATAGAAGGAATGATCACAGACGAGGCAGTGGGGACTACCAAGACTTCATATACATTCTTCCTGCTTGAATCCTCCTCCCCTATGTGAGAAACTGAAACACTTCTATCATGAGACAAATCGGATATGGGGGTATAAACCATACTGTCTTTACTATAACAGGAAACAGTGGAATTGGAATCAATCATATGATATATGGAAGTTTCCTCATTATCATCAGAAGGTCTGGATTGTATTCCTCCACTTCCTCCTCAGCAGGCTGAGAAGGCTGCAGAAGAACTACCAAAGCAGTATTCTGGGGCATAGGCTGTGCAAGAGCAGTACAGACAGGAAGTCCACTAGGCCCAGAAGGTATCTTTGGGAGCTATGAAAGTGGCTGAATCAATGACAGTATTATGAACAGATAGGCAAGCAACAGTTCTTAGATCATCTTAGAGAATGTAGCCAAAACCAGCGAATTAACCTTGATGGCACTGACTGGTAATGACAACTGCTGTGACCACAGGATTATAGCCACTGAGAACAAGTCAGCAGCAAACTGTGGGTCCTCTACAGGACCCGAGATGATGGCTGGGCCAGAAACAGAATCTGCTGAAGTGACCTTTGACTTACTCTCAGGATGCATCAAAAGAGACTGGGATCAAGTGGGGGAGGGATGGTGGACAAGGAGCAGTCAGGTAACTAAAGGCCATTTGGTCTTACCTCCATTGATGGTAAACTTGATGGAGGCACTAGTTAAGGAGGACCTAGTGGACTACGGTACCTGGAGAAAAGTGGACTCCAGGATAGTAAGTAGCATGGGTTTTTGGCATGGAGGTCTTGTCAGACCAACCAGATAGTATTATTTGACCGGGTAACTAAGGTAGTGGTTAACTAGGGTAGTGAAGTTGGGACAAGTGGTGGAGTTACTTTACTTCAACTTAAGCAAGGCACTGGACTCAGTGCCACACAGAAATGTGCTGAAGAAGTTGAAGGATCTTGATGCTGCGAAGGATCTGGATAGATGGGTGGGGAGTTGGTTGGGGGAGCCCAAGTTGGTGGTACATGGGGTTTAATTGGGGGAGGTGGTAAATGTAGTTAAACTGAGGAAGAGGGAGGTCATACTGGGGTGCTATAGTGGTCAGTCCTGGGACCAGTCCTCTTCAGTATGTTTATCAACATCATAGAAGAGCGAATGCAGGGAAAGATGTATCTCTTCACAGATGACTCTAAACTCTGTGGCAGGGTAGACAGTGAGGAGGGGATAAGGGAGTGGTAGAGAGACTTGCAGAGATTAGAGTCATGGTCTAAGCTTTGGCAGTTGAAATTCAATGCCAAAAATGCAAAGTGATGCACATGGGAAACGAGAACCCCAGGAAAGAATATTGGATGGGATGGGTTAAGCTGGACACTACTTCCGAGGAAAGGGATAAGGAAGTCATCATAAGTAACTCCCTAAAACAATCTGCTGTGCAACAAGGCCTAGAGCAAAACAACCAGAATGTTACAGTGTATTGGGATGGGATTCAATAGCTGGAGGAAAGAGGTAATACTACATTTCTATAGATAAATAGCGAGGCCCCAAATGAAATACTGTACCCAGTTCTGGAGTCCCCACCTAAGGAAAGACAAAGACAGGCTGGAAGTGGTGCAGTGGAGGGTAAGCAACATAGTTCAGGACCAGCAAGGCAGATACTATGAGGATCAGGTTAGGGCCGAAAGTCAGAAGGGAGAGGGGAAGATATGATAGAGATATTCAAATTCCAAAAGGAATGGACATGATAAACTGTGAGAAAATACTCAGCAAGAGTGATACAGTAAGTCAAAACCAAAGGAACATGAGAACAAGTAGGTGGGGGAAGGGGAATTCAAGAGGGTTGGGGAAATGGTGCCACTCATTGTTAACAGCTCAGTGCTGCCCACCTTGTTTATTCTGCAGACATAGTTGTAAGTCACAGTAATGTTTCCCCTCTGTCTCCTGTTGTGCAACATATATACAGTTAAGCTGGCCAGGATGCAACACAATACTCCAGCATACTACAGTAAAGCTACTGTAGTAAACAAGGGCATTTTAATGGCAGTTAATCCCTTCTGTCATGCTGTAACTTGAGACACCGCATTGCATTCTGGCAAGCTTCTCTGTATGTATAGATCCTCCATGTGCTTTTCATTTGACTTGCCGTGTTGCCCATGTATCATTTTGTTAGGTCATCTCTGTAACCCTCCAACCTGTCCCTGTCCTTCCTCAAATGTAGGCTCCAAAACTGCACACAATACTCCAAGTGAGGGCAAAGCAGGGATCTATGCAGGGGATGCATTGCCTCTCTCCTTCTGCTTGTGATCCCTTTCCTATGCTTTCAGCTTCTGATTTGCCTTGCCCACAGCCCTACTACACTGTGCTGCTGCCTTCATGCTCTCAATTATTAACACCCCCAGATCTCTTTCCTCTGATGTGCTCTAAACTTCCACCCCATTCATACTATACTCTGCTCTTGGGTCATTGCTTCTTTGTGTAATATCTTGCACTTCTTTACATTACATTTCAGTTGCCAAACCCTCAGTCACTTCTACAGATTTTCCAGATCTTTCATTATGGTCCTTATCCCATCCTCAGTGTCCACTCTTCCAGAGACCTTGGTGATGTCTGTGAAGAGACGTATCTTTCCCTGACTGCCTCCCCTATATTAAAAATAAATACACTGAAGGGAACTGGTCCAAGAACCAATCCCTAGGGCACCCTGCTTACTTCCCTTTCTCTTGATGGTTCTTCATTTAGGACCACCCACTGGGTTCTCCCATGCAACCAATTTTTCATCCACCCTGTAATCTTGTCCTCCACCCTAGATTGCCCAGCTTCTTCATCAATCTCCCATGCGGTACTGAACTGAAGACTTTGCTGAAGTATAGCAATGAGACAACTGCCTGGACCCTAGCCAAGGCCAGTTAAAACTGAGGAGTTATGGGACCATAGCTAGGCAAACATTTCTAGTGGTTCTGATGCATATGGGTTATGGTTCAATATGTGTGAATCTTGGGAGATGTCTTTAAAAAAAGATAGTAAACCAGTGCTGCCAATCATCAATCTACTGCCAAAACACACATACAGTCCACATACTACATACGCACACACACACACACACACACACACACACGCGCACACACACACACACACACTGCTAGCACCCAAAGAGTTACCCAACACACCCAACTACCTGACTGCCAGCTAAGTCTCCCTACCCCAGTCCACTCTTCAAGACAGAAGTTCCTTCAGTGACCACACCAGACAGAGATTCCACCATGAGGAAAGTGCCACTGAGGGCCTAAATGCTTATAAATCCCACTGCAACTAGGATCTTTAGGGCCTAAGTGGGTCAATGATGGTTCCCCCTCTAGTGGTGAAGGGGCTTTAGTGACACCAACTAGGACCGAATATAATGTAACAGGAGCTCTGGGGATGTCAAATGAGTAGGAACAATGACTGGACTCAAGTGGGCATTTGATCTAAAAAAAGAAAGCCCACTGAATGAGCAATTGTAGCATTAGGGCCTGAATTAAATTCTTGAGAGGCTGCTGGTGGTGGATTCAGCACCAGAACCCAAGCTGGTGTTGTTTAAGCAGCTTGATGGAGTTGTGTATAGCACTATATAGCCCATGGGATTGCATCAGCACTGCTGATTTCTTTTTTCACTGGTTGACTGGGAGCAATAATTGACCTACTGGCATCCCCATATGTTTGCCGCTATAGCTGCTAAGCATTTACAGGATCAGGAACAGAGGCAGAGAGATAATCACTGGCATCAAGGACTTGGCAGCTGCTCCTCTGTTTCCCTTTACTTTGCACCAGCCATATTGCAAACAGGGTTAGGGTGCAGGTAGAAAAAGGAGAGAGTATTCTTCACTGGTGCATTGGAAGGGGATAAAAACCACCTGCCATATTTGCTACAGTGTTCACTCTTTAGTGGCACTTAGCAAAGGTTTAATAGAGACCAGGAGGGTAGCTGCCAGTCTGATGGAAGGCACAAATCTGGGCAGCTGATGCACTGACTCTTAATCTGAAGGTATGGATGGTCATGGACAGAAACAGCCTGCAGGGGGAAATGTACAGCACCAGTGCTCAAGCTGATTAGGTTTTAAAACAGGTTGCCTGAGGAAGGAGACCACAGCATGACAGTGATGTGAAAATGTTTTTAAGAGGCATGATGTAGCATGTGCACAGCAGTAGTAGCCATAGGCATTTACAGGTTGTATACAGTTGTCTGGGTCTGAACTCCCATACAGTGTTTCCCAAGGTACCCCCAGAGAAGTTGTGACTGTGTGGACCTAGTGTGCTGTGGGGATCCTGCTCTGACTGAATTCAAATAGCATGGGATACATTTTTATCTTGATCTTTTTTTTACCTGGTATTAACATGTTGCAATAGTTTATGTTTGCTCCAATGGTTCTTCAACCAATTGTAACTCTCTTCTGGATTCTCACATTTTCAAAACCTGATGTCACTTTACTAATGTACATAACCGAACCACCTCTACTGAACCACCTGAAAAAAACTGAGCCTGTCTTGCCAACTACAATGGACTTTTGGACGAAGCAAAGTTTGGACCGTGACAATGGACTCTGAACTAGGTTTGGTATTTGAAAACAGAATTGTTGAACATGTACAAAAGTAACTCAGAATCAACAGCCCAGTACAGATGCTATAAAAAGGAAATCATGCTAAACAAACCTCATAGCATTTTTTGGAAAATATCATCAGGGAACCAGATATGGGAAAACCAGTGATGGATGGGAGACTTCTATAAAGCATTTGATACTGTGCCACACAGAAGGTTAGTTAATAAACTAGAAAACCTAGATATAATGGCGGGAACCTTCATTGCTCATTGCTCAATATACAAGTAACCTGGAGGTGTCGGGGTGTGCCTTGGGGTCATCAGCCCTAATGCTCACCCCATTCCATAAGTAAATAAGCTGAGATGGGTACAGTATAGGAGCATGGGGTGAGCATTAGGGCTGAAGACCCCAAGGCACATTTTCGACACCTGCTGGTGTGTGCAGGATGGGTGTGGGGTGTTAGCTTTGAAAACTCTAATGCCACATTTCCCTACTTTTGTGGCTTTATCCCTAATTACAGCATTAACACAGTTTTTTGCAATATATTTCCTTACTTTTTGAGATAGTCTAATTGTATCCTTATTTACCTGTGGAAACACAGGGCCCTCTGGGCCCTTCACTCCCATCCCTCCCTAGATGCGTATATGTATGTAGCAGTGGAAACACAGGGCCCTCTGGGCACTGCACTTCCATTTATAAGACAACAGTGACCAAATTGTCAGCATAACCATCTTATTATCCCACCTCAGGTACCCAGTACAGAAAAATGTTAATTCCCCCCCAAAAATTAATTCTGCATAACTGCAATGCCATTCCATGCCACAAGTCTGAAAACATGTTTTGGTCAGGATTTGAAAAATGACAGCTGGGACATGCATGAGGTGAAGTAATAATAAGGCTCTGTTGAAAATCTGGGGTCAAAATATTTAAAATGTCCAAAATTATGAGCAGGTGTAATTAAATGCAACGAATGGTCATAACTTTGAATGTTTACATATCTTGACCCCAAATTGTCAGCATAACTATCTTATTACTCCCACCTCATGTACCCAGTACAGACAATTTTTGAATCCCCACCAGAATGTAATTCTGCGCAATTGCAACGCCATTCTGTGCCTCAGGTGCAAAAACACATTTTGGGCAGGATTTGGAAACTGACAGCTGTGACATACATGAGGTGGGGTAATAAGAATGCTATGTTGAAAATCTGGGGTCAAAATATTAAAAATTTCCAACGTTATGAGCGTGTGTTGCGAAATTGCAACAAATTGTCATAACTTTGGCATTTTTTTATATTTTGACCACAAATGTTTAACATAGTCTTCTTATGACCTCACCTCATAAACTCCATAGGTGAAAATGCCAATCTGTGCCACAGGTGCGAAAACACATTTTGGACAGGATGTGAAAAATGACAGCTGTACTGTTCATGAGGTGGTGTGAAACAATGGCTATGTTGAAAATTTGGAGTCAAAATATTGAAAATGACCAAGGTTATGCATGTGTGTGTAGAAAAATTACAATGAATACACTTAACTTGGCCATTTGTAGGAATTGTTTTCACCACATTTTCAACATGGCCTTTTTGGGATCCCACCTCATGAACACTGGTAGTGAAATGTTGTTATTCAGTCCTGAAAGGTGATTTCATGCAGTGACCATGAAATCATCTTCCAGGCTCAAGTAATGAAATGACAGTGCCAGTGTTTATGAGGTGGGGTCCCAAAAAGGCCATGTTGAAAATTTGGTGAAAAAATTCCTAAAAATGTCAAAATTATGAACATAAGTTCAAAACACCACTGAAATGCATTATATGGCATATACCTTGATTCCTCAGTTCACGGTTCAGCTTTGAAGAGTGCAGACATGTTACCTTCCACAGAAGGTGACAGCATAAGACCTCTGGTGGTAAGCTTAGGGTAAGGGGGTGTGGGGTGGAGGGTGCTCAGTGGGAGGGGGATGGCGGGGATGACTAGGAACCGTTTTCTTTTTTTCAGGTTAAAAAAGATGTCGGGGACTGTTTTCATTTTACAGGTACAATTCAAATAAATATTTGGGGATACTGGGAGTGGGCTCCCCACTGTCCCACACTCCTGGAGGAGGGCTTGTAATGCCATCACAGGGAATGGGGCTCCAGATGTTGGCACATTCTGTAAAACAATGGGCTGCTGGGTGAGGGGGTGACTAAAATAAAAATATGGGGAGGGCAATTGGGGGTGGGGGTGCCACTAGACACCAGGGACAGTGATCAGAGGGTGGGGAGTGCCATAAGACACCTGGGACAGAGATCAGAGGGTGGAGGGTACCACTAGACACCAGGGACAATGATTGGAGGGTGGAGGGTGCCATTAGACACCAGGTAAAAGGGAGGCTCACAGCTAACACTGCAGCTACAGCATGACTTCAGCTGCAGCTGCAGAAGTCAAGAAATCCCTGCTGTTCTCATACAGAGAACCCAGGGGATGTCCTCCTCTTGCTAATCTTGGTTTTTGGGTACCCAGAAAATGTATTTCTGGGCATCATGTAAAAAAACAAACATCAGAATGTAGCTAAATGGGTGTATTTTCCACGTTTGTCAGTTTGTGGAAAAAATGAACAAGATGGCAGTTGGTACAGCACCAAAAATGTTTGGTGCTTGCCAATTCAGTGGTGTGAAACTAAAAACAGGCATTTGTGGCATCAGTTTTTACTTTCGTCACTGAACGTTAACTCAAATACCCTACTGCGCATGTGCAAGTTGGAAAACACTAAAATTTAAAGACTTATAACTCTGGCACCCTTTAATATTGTTTCACCAGAACCCTCAAAGGCACTACCTTGGAATATGACAAATGTCCCCTGCAAGATTGGGATACAAATTCCACTCCATGTAGGCAAAAGCAAAAAAAAAAAACAATGTTCTGTATAGGAAAAAAATTAGACATTTACAAAAAATTACACATCTGGATCTCAGAAACCGTACAAGGTGCTATCACTAACATTTTCACACTTCAAGACCTTGCCTCCTGGACAACGCATACAACATTTCAGTTCATTTCATCAAAAGGAGCAATAGATATTAATGTGCAAAGTTAGGAGTTTAACATTGAACACCCAACTCAACCCTAACTATAGGGGTGCTATCACACCCCTATTATACACAGACACAAATATTTATATAAATTGCAAAAAACTTCATTAATGCATCAGTTAGAATTGCTGCAACAAAAGTAGGGAAATGTGGCATTAGAGATTCACCCTAACACCCATTCTCCTATACTGTGCCCACTCAGCTTATTTTATAATGGAATGGGGTGAGCGTTAGGGTTGATGACCCCAATGCCACCCACGACACCTCTTGGTCTGCACAGGGTAGGGTTGGGATGTTAGGGTGAAATCCTAATGCCACAGTTCCCTACTTTTGTTGCAGCAACCCTAACTGATGCATTAATGAAGTTTTTTTGCAATTTATTTCCTTACTTTTTAAGATAGTATAATCATATCATAATTATTACAAGAATTACTATTGTGCCCATATTCCAGACATAGATTACACTTGATTCTATCACAAGCATTGCTCAGGTGTAGCGTAGAACCACATTTAAAACACATTTTTGATTGTCCTTGGTACAAACAATGGCTTGTGTCCTTCCCCAAAAAGAAACAACTAGGCAGGTGCTTAGGTTCCTGGGGAGCCATTCTCAATTTCACTTTACATTTCCACCCCATGTCCATATGTGCTCCTCATCCACAATGGGTTGAGGTTGACAAAGGATACCACGACATTGTGATAGCCAATGTTTAATATCTTGAACACTGACCCCTTCATTCTGAAATAAAATAGCCACATACTGAACTGTAGGTTTTGTTAAGGGAATTGCTCTAAAGGGAAGCCATAAAGCTGTATGCTTAAGTTTTTCATATTGCATCCAGAATCGATCCAGACCCATTGGTGTCTTGAAACTGACATCAAATAGTGTGTCTCCAGAGGCATGGATTAGTGCATATATTTCATTAGAAAAAATCACATTGATTCTTTAACATTTTTCTGCCAACATATGTCCTGTCAGGTTGAATTTCTAGTCCCCTCAAGTATTGAAAATGCACTGCATTTCTTCTTTGAGCAGGGGCTACATTTTGAAGAATTGTGACCCTTTGAATCTTGCCCATAATTGTGCATTTTCAGAATTTACAGTATCAATGGTGCATTCTTCTTCCATTGCCTCTCCCCATGTCTTATTTTGATTGCTAGTGCCTTCCTTGGCTAAATCAGAGGAGCTAGAGTGTGGGGAATGGGGGAGTGGTTCTAGGCTTAGGATTTGGATTATCATATACCACATCCTCTGCATGTAAATCCAAATCTGATTTATGAACAAAGGGTATCTCTAGTTGCAGACTAGTCTGTCTGCTTAGTAGCCTCTTCATTAGCGAAAGTAACTGGGGTTTCCCCTTTGTCTTGTTCATTGCCCTGCAACATAGTAGACTGGCCTGGAATTGAACTGTGCTATAGGTCTGGAACCCACTGACCTTGTGGAGTCTTTTTCTACCCTGCATTCACCAAAACTGTTTCCAGAGACTAGGGTGTTTTATCACTTGCCTTATTTCATTTTGTTTGGGAGTGAGAGGCTCTAGCACTCCATAAGGCATGTGTTTTACATTCTTCTGTATTTGAATTGGTACTCACAGTGGGTTTCTGTAAGTTAAAATACGTGTCCAAGATTGTCTGAGATTGTGCAGCTACAGAATCTTCCTCAGCCCAGGGTGTTGGCTCAGTCCAGACTTGTCAGTGTCAGCTGGCGCTTCTGTCTGTGCCGCACTTTTATCTAAAACATTCTCCTTCTTTCTTGCTGCCATTTCCAGATCATCCTCTGGTGCCTCATTCAGCAATTCTAACAAAAGCATTCTCTTCTTTGAAATTAGAGTTCAGAGCCACTCTTCCTCCATTTGTTGTCTCAACCATTCAAGCAGGTCTATGTTCTCATTTAAAGTTTCCATTCTTTCAACATCTGAATCCTGGTTTTTGATCTCCAACACTGGACCTGCAGTGAGAGAGAACAGCTCACCTGCAGGTACACCAGCCACAACCTCTTGCTCCTGCCATCTGTCCACCATGATAGACGTTTACTGAAGCAGTGCACCTCTCCAAAGAGTAGGGGAATTTCCCCAGTGTCCTTGCCAAATTTCCCCCATTCACCCCCAAAAAAGTACCATCAACAGCTTAAATGGACACCGTCAACCCCCTTAGGTCTCAAAGTCTCCCTAGTTCAAAAAACACATGTTATGATTGCCAACATTCTGTAAAGATTGCTGCTGTGTCTGGTAGTTTGATTCTGACTCTTTTTTTCTTTAAAAAAGTGAAAAACAGACTGCCCACCATACTGGTGTTACCACACAAACACAAGTTTGTTTATATTCCTTGATAAGCTCCAACTGCATCTTCCCTAGACTTAGGAACACCCACATAACAGTCTAGCCACTCATGATGCATTGGGAGTTTTGGAGACTACTGCCTCATAGGTGACTGCACTGTTTGGGTGTGATTCTAATGCTCATGAAGTATACAGTAAGAACAGATCCAAGGTTGTCAACATAACAAAGTTGTTTATGAATATACATTAGCATTAATTTCAGTTCTACTAAACAAGGAGACAGACAAAACAAACAGCAACATCGAGTGAATGTTAGTGAAGGTATGCAATCATAAAATGTAGGTTTTTAACTAGAAATAATGTAATGAAAAAACAGGCTGACAGTGTCCCTTTAATCTGGTTCAATTTCAGTTGATTACCATCTGCATCCCCCGTCACCCCTAAAAGGGACTACTAGTCTCAGTGGGCCTACCCGGTCAACAAAATTCAATAAATAAATAAATACAATTATTGTATCTGTACTTTTGCTTCTATACAAGCTTTTGTATCTTTCCTGACTATCGTAATTTTGCCTCCCTTGTACTCCTTCCTCAAGCCTGGAAATGAGCCTTGGCTCAGTGTGCCTCTCCTGGTTACCAAACTTTAAAATAAATCAATAAATAAAGCTATTATATTTCATGTTTATTACTCTCGGGAAACCATTATAAATTAACCTTGGCTCACTTGGTTGTATAACATCTCATTTTCCTGTTTTAATAAATGAAAAGGAATGCACTAGGAAGTGAAAATAATCATGTAACACACATGCTCAGGTATTTACAATGTTCACTTTTTTTGTATAACATAAAATGCTATTTGGCAAAGGCTGACATTGTGTAGCCCAGTGCTGTGAAGAACTGTGAAATTCTGTTTCTTCTGGAATTCTGAATTTACAAAATTCTGTAGATTTCCATAGAATTTTCCCTCAGGCATACCAGGCCTTTTAGCTGTGAAAAAATTCCATAAAATGAAAGCTTTCACTACTTGATGCAGAATTTCACCAAAAATGGCAGGACTTCCCAGTTTGCAGTTTTTCCACAGAACATGTTTTCATGATTTAAAAAACCAACAACACAGTTTACAGTACATGAAATGCTGCAGTGTACAGTTCTTCCAAAAATGACAGTTCACTTGGCAAAATTCTACTAAATTCACCATGAAATTTCACAGAGCTTAGGGGAAGTAGAACTCCCAATCCATTGGAATTCAGTTGGAATTCTGCATTTAGCACAGCACTCATACTGTCATAGACAATAATTGCCTAGACTGGTTTTAACTTTTAACACTGCAGTTTTTCCTATACCTTTGGTGACTCATGGATTGCATACTGTATAAGTTAACAGGATAGAAACAGCAAGAGCAGTATAGTAGTATCTGACACTTTCATCATTTTAAATAGAATACCACCAAACCTTGATATGTTGTAGAGCTTGATAAGCCAATACAAAATATATACTCACAGACCCCTTGTTTTTACCATTTAGAAAAAAGCAAACACAATATAGATACTTCAAGATCAGGAACATCTTGAAATATCTATTTTGGAATCCAGCTTAAATGTAAATACTGAATTTGATTGGTTGTTATTACAATGGGTGTTAGGAAGATGCAAGAAGGTAATTATGGAGTGTTTATATAATCCCCCACAGTGTGGGATTGCTGACCTTAAGACATTTTTGGAACTAGTAATTACATCCTTATTTGTGATTTTGTGTTGGTGGGTGATATGAATGTTAATCAGCTAAATTGCGGTAGTCTTAGTTTGGAGTCTTTTTTGAATACATTTAATCTATTTCTATTGATTAAGGAGACAACTAGGCTTAATTCACTTTCAGATAAACACTCAATAATTGATTGAATAGTCACCAATAAACCTAGCATAGTTTTGTCCGATGGCTTACTTAGTGTTTTGGTGAGTGACCACATGGCTACCTATTGTATTTTGAATTTCAAGAAGCACAAATTACTGTCTCGTTTCATTCAGTATCATCATTTCAAAAGGGTTAAATTAGAACTATTAGAGGCTAAGTTATGAACAAATGATTGGCCTTTCTTGAGTCAATTCCCGATCCAGACTGTGCAGTTGACTATTTTTGTACACAATTACTAGCAATTCAAAATTCTTTATTTCCATTGTGCAAGATGAGAGTCAGGGGTACTGACAATGGTTGGTTCACGGATGTTATAAAAAGACACATTAGGTTAAGAGACCTTGCTTGGTTGAATTACAAGTATTCTCCTTCAACTTTGTTATTAAATGCATATAGTACCCTCCATAATCAAGTCAGTAAAATGGTGACAGTGGCAAAGAAAGAGTATCACAGGGCAAAATTTAAAGAACTTTGAGAAACATGATACTTGGCCACAAAGCAGCATATTTCTCATTAGCTCTTTTTCTCATACCCATTATTCATTACTTTGGTCACATTCATGAACACATGAAAGTTGCTCCCTGAGGGTTTATCAGCTCCTATTGCTTCTTCCTAACCTGATGTCATAATACTCTGCTTGTGACATCACAGTTATACCCATGGCAACAGAGTGTGATGTCACAACAGAGCATTATGATTTGAACTGGTTTAATAATTATCTGTCTTATCATTCTTTAGTTTACTGTATTAATTCTGTCTGGTCTAATGCTTGCAAACTAAAATGTTGAGTCTGTATTGGGACCCCTGTTGTTTTCACTGTTTATTACTCAACTGCCCTTTTTGGGTAATTCATGTAAAATGCTTTTATATGCTGATGACTTAATTGTTTTCCATCCTGCAAAAGAACTGGATCAGCTGACTATCTCATTGGAAACTGATTTTCAGAAAAGTTGTTCATGGTTTTTAGTAAACTCTATGGTTCCAAATATAAAAAAAACTTAGATTGATGCTTTTTGGATCATCTTTCATGTTGAAGAATCATTTTAGTTTACAAGTTCATGATTTAAGTGAATCTAAATTTGAACAGGTGCCTGAATTTAAATACTTAGGTATTCTTCTTGATTCAAAAATTGACATTTTCTTCACAAGTGGCAAATGTCAACAGAACCATTAATAGTAAATTTGGCATTTTATACAAACGAAGGAAATACTTTTCTTATGCCACACGTTATTCTATTGCAATGGGTTCCCTATTATCACATCTAGATTATAATGCTGGTCTTAATTCAAATATTGGTATTAAAGAGAATAATGTTTTGTCAGTAGCGTAAAACAACAGATGTCGTTCTGTATTGGGTTCTGCTCTCCATATGCATAATTGTTTGCTATATTCCCAGTTGGGGTGGTTGACCCTGGCAGTAAATTTTCTTATTATTTAGGATCCCAAATTTCACAGCAAATTATATCACCCTCTTCAAGATCTTATCACTGTTCGGACACCAATAACAAGTTTATGTTCTACATCAGGTAGTCTGTTAAACATTCCATTTTCCAAATCTAAATAAGGTTTGTGCTCTTTTTCCACAACAGCCCCAGTTTTATGGAATGTTCTTCATGGTATTTTATGTGTTGAAATGTCTTTGAGAATGTTTAACTCCAGGCTGAAGGAATACTTATTGTCTGAGGATGTGTACAAATGTTTAACCGATGCAATGTTTATATATGTTTTTAAATTTGTTTGTTTTACTTTGTAATGTATTGTGTGCATGTACAGTAATTTGTGTAGGGTTGAGCCTGAAAAAGGACTTTTTGCCCACTGCTCTTACCCGGTTAACAAATTAAATTAAATTAATTTAATTAAAATAGCAGATTTAAGGTAGGGTACTAATCTTATTTAAAATTACATTGTGCAGTTTCTGATGCTGTTGCAAGCATTGTCATGTCTGGATAGTTCCTAAAGTTTTGTGATATTTCTAATTAAATTTCCTGCCTGCCTGCAGCACTGCTATAGGACTACCAGAGAAATATTTCCTTAAGAAGGTAAATCATGAAATATCTCAAAATATCCAGACAACTTGATGACTACATCTGTACTATTCCTTCTAATTCTGTAAATGTCAAACTATATTTGCATCTAAATAACCATAGTGCACATTAAGGATGTGAAAATAATACTAGTGAAAAAAACATTCTCCTGCTGCGTTCTGTAAATGCCTCCCTGGAGAAATATTCTAATACAATTTCATTTATTTGATGAAATTGTTAACATAGCCACAGTTTAAATTTGTTTATAAAAATACATTTTCATATTGGCCTTTCGGCACCATACATGTCTGCTTAAAGTTGAACCAGCATAATATTCTGTGGTGATTTGCATATGTAGCCCATGATGCTTTGCATTGTGGGGGCATGTGTGATTTTGTATTTCATATTAAATATTGGCCAAGAACATCTGATAATCCATAATTTATGTACAGAAATATATTGTCTCTAATTAGCATACACTGGAACAGGATTAGACTTACTGGACCCCATATTCAAAAGTTAGTGCTGGCTTGAATGTAGCTAGCACTGGAGTTAATCAGGTTTTGTACAGGTGCTCCAGGCAGGGCCATATTCAGAGGCCCCTGGAGCACTGCCCAAACTGGGCAGCATTAAGGCACTACCCATACTACTGCACGTAAGAAAATGAAGGTGTCCCTCATGCATAGTGGCACAGCTATATATTCAAAGGTTTTCGGTGGCACTAAACATCTCCCTGAGCAGTGCTGTTTACCATTACTGAAAACCATATCTTATCTGTGCACTAAGCCCATGCCCTCACCCCACAAAGGAAGGGAAATTGTACTGCAATTGCCCACCCCATGTCAACCCGTTCCCCCCATCCCAATCATGCAACCATCTGTAATAACTCATCTTTGGTAGTATAGTCATCCTCTCACCACCTGGTTACCCAGCCATCTGTAATAAATCATTCCTGGGAGTATAGTCATCCTCTCACCACCTGGTTACCCAGCCATCTGTAATAAATCATTCCTGGGAGTATAGTCATCCTCTCACCACCTGATTACCCAGCCATCTGTAATAAATCATTCCTGGGAGTATAGTCATCCTCTCACCACCTGATTACCCAGCCATCTGTAATAAATCATTCCTGGGGTATAGTCATCCTCTCACCACCTGATTACCCAGCCATCTGTAATAAATCATTCCTGGGAGTATAGTCATCCTCTCACCACCTGATTACCCAGCCATCTGTAATAAATCATTCCTGGGAGTATAGTCATCCTCTCACCACCTGGTTACCCAGCCATCTGTATAAATCATTCCTGGGAGTATAGTCATCCTCTCACCACCTGGTTACCCAGCCATCTGTAATAAATCATTCCTGGGAGTATAGTCATCCTCTCACCACCTGGTTACCCAGCCATCTGTAATAAATCATTCCTGGGAGTATAGTCATCCTCTCACCACCTGATTACCCAGCCATCTGTAATAAATCATTCCTGGGAGTATAGTCATCCTCTCACCACCTGGTTACCCAGCCATCTGTAATAAATCATTCCTGGGAGTATAGTCATCCTCTCACCACCTGATTACCCAGCCATCTGTAATAAATCATTCCTGGGAGTATAGTCATCCTCTCACCACCTGGTTACCCAGCCATCTGTAATAAATCATTCCTGGGAGTATAGTCATCCTCTCACCACCTGGTTACCCAGCCATCTGTAATAAATCATTCCTGGGAGTATAGTCATCCTCTCACCACCTGGTTACCCAGCCATCTGTAATAAATCATTCCTGGGAGTATAGTCATCCTCTCACCACCTGGATTACCCAGCCATCTGTAATAAATCATTCCTGGGAGTATAGTCATCCTCTCACCACCTGGTTACCCAGCCATCTGTAATAAATCATTCCTGGGAGTATAGTCATCCTCTCACCACCTGATTACCCAGCCATCTGTAATAAATCATTCCTGGGAGTATAGTCATCCTCTCACCACCTGATTACCCAGCCATCTGTAATAACTCATCTTTGGTAGTATAGTCATCCTCTCACCACCTGGTTACCCAGCCATCTGTAATAAATCATTCCTGGTAGTATAGTCATCCTCTCACCACCTGGTTACCCAGCCATCTGTAATAAATCATTCCTGGGAGTATAGTCATCCTCTCACCACCTGGTTACCCAGCCATCTGTAATAAATCATTCCTGGGAGTATAGTCATCCTCTCACCACCTGATTACCCAGCCATCTGTAATAAATCATTCCTGGGAGTATAGTCATCCTCTCACCACCTGATTACCCAGCCATCTGTAATAAATCATTCCTGGTAGTATAGTCATCCTCTCACCACCTGATTACCCAGCCATCTGTAATAAATCATTCCTGGGAGTATAGTCATCCTCTCACCACCTGGTTACCCAGCCATCTGTAATAAATCATTCCTGGGAGTATAGTCATCCTCTCACCACCTGATTACCCAGCCATCTGTAATAAATCATTCCTGGGAGTATAGTCATCCTCTCACCACCTGGTTACCCAGCCATCTGTAATAAATCATTCCTGGGAGTATAGTCATCCTCTCACCACCTGGTTACCCAGCCATCTGTAATAAATCATTCCTGGGAGTATAGTCATCCTCTCACCACCTGATTACCCAGCCATCTGTAATAAATCATTCCTGGGAGTATAGTCATCCTCTCACCACCTGTTACCCAGCCATCTGTAATAAATCATTCCTGGGAGTATAGTCATCCTCTCACCACCTGGTTACCCAGCCATCTGTAATAAATCATTCCTGGGAGTATAGTCATCCTCACCTGATTACCCAGCCATCTGTAATAAATCATTCTTGGTAGTATAGTCATCCTCTCACCACCTGGTTACCCAGCCATCTGTAATAAATCATTCCTGGTAGTATAGTCATCCTCTCACCACCTGGTTACCCAGCCATCTGTAATAAATCATTCCTGGAGTATAGTCATCCTCTCACCACCTGATTACCCAGCCATCTGTAATAAATCATTCCTGGGAGTATAGTCATCCTCTCACCACCTGATTACCCAGCCATCTGTAATAAATCATTCCTGGGAGTATAGTCATCCTCTCACCACCTGGTTACCCAGCCATCTGTAATAAATCATTCCTGGGAGTATAGTCATCCTCTCACCACCTGGTTACCCAGCCATCTGTAATAAATCATTCCTGGGAGTATAGTCATCCTCTCACCACCTGGTTACCCAGCCATCTGTAATAAATCATTCCTGGGAGTATAGTCATCCTCTCACCACCTGGTTACCCAGCCATCTGTAATAAATCATTCCTGGGAGTATAGTCATCCTCTCACCACCTGGTTACCCAGCCATCTGTAATAAATCATTCCTGGGTAGTATAGTCATCCTCTCACCACCTGATTACCCAGCCATCTGTAATAAATCATTCCTGGGTATAGTCATCCTCTCACCACCTGGTTACCCAGCCATCTGTAATAAATCATTCCTGGGAGTATAGTCATCCTCTCACCACCTGGTTACCCAGCCATCTGTAATAACTCATTCCTGGGAGTATAGTCATCCTCTCACCACCTGGTTACCCAGCCATCTGTAATAAATCATTCCTGGGGTATAGTCATCCTCTCACCACCTGGTTACCCAGCCATCTGTATAAACTCATTCCTGGGAGTATAGTCATCCTCTCACCACCTGGTTACCCAGCCATCTGTAATAACTCATTCCTGGGAGTATAGTCATCCTCTCACCACCTGGTTACCCAGCCATCTGTAATAACTCATTCCTGGGAGTATAGTCATCCTCTCACCACCTGGTTACCCAGCCATCTGTAATAAATCATTCCTGGGAGTATAGTCATCCTCTCACCACCTGGTTACCCAGCCATCTGTAATAAATCATTCCTGGGAGTATAGTCATCCTCTCACCACCTGGTTACCCAGCCATCTGTAATAAATCATTCCTGGGAGTATAGTCATCCTCTCACCACCTGGTTACCCAGCCATCTGTAATAAATCATTCCTGGTAGTATAGTCATCCTCTCACCACCTGATTACCCAGCCATCTGTAATAAATCATTCCTGGGAGTATAGTCATCCTCTCACCTGATTACCCAGCCATCTGTAATAAATCATTCCTGGGAGTATAGTCATCCTCTCACCACCTGGTTACCCAGCCATCTGTAATAAATCATTCCTGGGAGTATAGTCATCCTCTCACCACCTGGTTACCCAGCCATCTGTAATAAATCATTCCTGGTAGTATAGTCATCCTCTCACCACCTGATTACCCAGCCATCTGTAATAAATCATTCCTGGGAGTATAGTCATCTCCCCACTCCCGATCAGCAGTCATCTGTAATAAGTCATCCCTGGTAATATAGTGGTTCCCCAAACCATTCATTAACCCTCACCCACTGAAGACCCCCACCCAATACCTTTCCATTATCCCAATCACCATGATCCATTAAATCAGCAGCCAGCACAGCTGTCTTCTCCACTCCATAGCCGGCAGTCATCTGAGTCCAATCACATCTGTGACCATGCTCCATTGCTGTTTGACAGTGTCTGGCTATGGAGGTGAGAGGAGAGCTGTGCTGGCCCACTGATTTAATGGAGCATGGCAATCAGGGTGAGGGGGTGCTGGGTGGGGGTCCTCGGTGGGTGGGGGTTGCTGAATAGACAGGGATGGAGAACCATTACATTAGCAGGGATATTTGTATATAACAGAGGATGGGTGATTGGCAGTGGGGAGACCATTATACCAGCAGGGGTTTATGTATATGACAGAGTATGGGCCATCAGTAGACAGGGGGACCACAACACCACCAGAGATATATTTATATGAAGGACATATACATATATATATATATATATATATATATATATATATATATATACAGAGGATGGGAGGGGAGGGTGGACCAATATACCACCAGGAATATATGTATATGATGGAGGATGAGTAATTGGGGTTTGGGGGGACCACCCTACCAGCAGGAATATATGTATGAAATGGAGGATAGGGGATTGGGGTTGGGGGATCACTATACCACCAGAGCTTTATGTACTATTAGAGATGGAGGGACACCATGGGGTGCTGTGCCACATGCAAATGAAACCATATTGGGCAACCAGATGTCCCTGTAGCACCGTACATGCCCAATGACCTCATCTGCATGCTGCAGCTGAATATGGCTTACAGGAGACACAGTACTATCCCATTTTGGGAAGCACTTTCTCCTGTGTTACCACCAATCCATCCATGAGTGCCAACTGTCTGAATATTGCTCAGAGCCAATCATGGGCTATCGCAAGTGCAGTGCCAACGTCTGAACTGTGATTTTGCTTGACCCTGAAATTGAGGCCCATTGTATATTATGAAGTCACTACCAAGTGAATTTTCTTATTTTTCCAGCATTATCTTCTGTGTATACTTTGTAATTTGCAAGGTGAGGCAGCATGACAGAGAACCTCCATGGGTGCTGAAAGAGGGCTGTTAAAACTCATGATAAGTCCGCAAACAAAGAGATTCAGCACTCCAGGTCAGCAATTTTATTTATTTATTCAAAAGTTTCACCAGGAAAGGCACACTGAACAATATAAAACTGCTCGTCTCATGGAGCATCCTGGGGTAAGGGGAGCATGGGAGTAAAATACATCAAAAAACACATTCACTTGATACACAAAGCAGGAAATCGATGGCATTTGCAAGGTATTTACATGAGGTAGTAAAAACAGGGAAGCCTTGGAACAAGTGTATAACATATAATTTGCAGCAAGAGATAAACATGAGGATTTGGTACCCCAGAGGCAAGAGATAGCATGAATACACAGTACAGACCAATTACATACAATGCAGATGTAGAACTGCAAATAACACATTATGGTTCCATCACACGTTAAGTGCTAGGCAGGTAGGAGGAGAGGGAGGGAGAAAGCAGAGTGGGAATTAGGAGCAGTTGCAGATTGGGGAGAGGAAGCTGAAGAGGGAGGAAGAGATGGACCACAGGGAGGAGGCATACCTGATTTGATGAGGCATTGAGTTCTACAGTTTTGGGAACCTATAGGAGAACAAAGATTGGCCTATAGAGGTGGCATGCCATGGAATAGCAAGGGAATGGGAGTCACTGGATGTAAGGGAGAGAAGGGCAAAGGGGTGGGAGGACAGTGAACGGATGAGGTAGGAAGGAAGAGTACCAAACCAGAATTTAGAGATGAATTTAATGCAGTGGGCTAGACAGTAGTTTTCCAGGGAAGGAAGAGTTAGAGAGCAAAACAGATCACAATGGTGGGTGAGAGGAGGGGCATCCAGAATGAAATGTCAAAAAGCATTGAAAAGGGTGTCCAATCTGGTTAGGGATGACTTTAGTGTGACAATATAGACTACATCACAGCAGTCAAAGATGGGTAGGATCATTTTCTGGACAAGCTCCCACCTGGCCTGAAGAGGTAGGCAACTTCAATTCCTGTAAAGGGTGCCTAATTTGGGGCACAGCTTTTTCAGGATGGAGTCTATGTGTCCAGTGAAGCTGAGGTGCTGGTCTAGTCAGACCCCAAGGTACCTAAAGGAGGAGGTGTCCTCAAGAGTAGAGCCATCAAGGGTGTGGAAGGAGGGCAATTTAGCTAGTGTAGAGAGTCTCTGCCTAGTGCTGAAGGTCACAGAGACTGTATTCTTGGCATTGGGGAAAAGCTGATAGGAGCCTAACCAGAGCTGAACATTCCTGAAGTCATGCTGGAGTGTGGAAGCAACATCAGCTGGTGATTGGCCAGAGTAGAAGAGGACAGTGTCATTAGCAAGCATACATTTGGATAGAGGATGAGGTGCACACTGATAGGAGATCATTAAGGAAAATGGAGAACAGGAGAGTGCCAAGGACTGAACCTTGGGGTACTCCAGCAGTGATGAGGGGGGGAGATGGAGTCAGCAATCAAAAATCTCCAATTTTAGTCCAAAACAACACACCTTTATTTCCACATAGAGCACCAAGTAAAAGAAAGAGACTATTCCCCAGCACATTGGCCAGACACTCCGACCTTTGTCAAATTTATTTGACTGGGACGGTCAAAATAAAACAGCAACAGAGAAGACAAGTGACTTTCTCAAAGTCACATAGTAAAAGGTTTTGAACCTGTGATCTCATGTTACACATTTCAGTTCTAGAAACACTAGAACATACTATGCTCTCTATATGAAATTAATTGTTGAGGGACTTGAACTTACTTGTAGGCTGCATTGTGCTCTTCTCTTATAAAACAACAATTATATGAAAGTGTGACATCAAACACAGATTCACAGTGCACAACAGTACACTAATTTAGAGATCAAGAACAAGATACTATACAAAAGATTAGGAACCCTAGTCTTAAAAGATTTTTTGCCATATAGGCACCAAATATGAAACATCCTTTGAGCATTGGCCCACTTAATAAATACATAGTAAAATAATTTTACCTTTCCACAATTTCTTGACCATTCCAGCAAAATGAATCATTCTGAACTGCATAGTCTTGACTGCACAGCTGATTTGGTAGATTGGCGTAAAAATTGCTGTAGGTTTTCAACTTGTTAATAAAGTCTCTGAAAAGTAAAACGTAAAAAAATAGATATTTAGTCAGGTGTACAAAGGATTTCTGTAACGGGGAAGCAGTCTGCAAAATTATGGATTGCACACATTTATCATTTATTGAAAATAATACTCAATAAAATAAATCAAATGTCTTATCAGTTCCATCTGATATTTATAGGTTTCTTCATTTAAAGGACCACTTTTACATTACATACTGAGACACCATCTGATTTTTAGTGAGGTCCTGGCTACAGTGCATGACTGTTACATTTCATTACAATAAGAATAATTATACTAAGGTAAAATACATTCATCCTTTGTATGTGTGTGTGTGTATATATATATATATATATATATATATATATATACACACACACACACACACACACACATATATAATCTTAAACAATAGCCATTTCAGCAAAAAAAAAAGATGCTGGACTTGAAAGCACTGATAAACCTTTGTTAAACAATCCCAGACTTCTGTGTTAAAAAGTCAGAAGTTAAAAATGTGTCTGATGCTTTGCATCAGAGCATTCCAAGCTTATGGGTAAGAAGAGGCACATGATCTAGAGAGCTCAGGTTTGGTTGGTACAAGACATTTCTTAGATACTGTGGTTAACATTTCTGAAAGGAAAGAATGAGAATCCACCTTCTCATTGACCAACAAACACCACCTGACCATGGACTGATGCCCATATAAGCCACAGTTCCCTCACAGAACTACAGAATACTGAGTGACATGCATGTGAAAAACACAAAGTCAGATTCCTACACCACAGTATATATAAGCCCCACTAGTGTTGCATCCTTTTAGCATGTAATACAGACAGAGCAGATCCCCAACTAAGGGAAACAACCATGATGAGTGTAATCACCCAGTCCCCTGTGGTTACTAGAATCCTATCAGTATTATTGTTAGGAAGATACAGTAGCAGGCAGCTGGTAGGGAGCTCATTAGGGGCTTCTTACATAATGACATCATTGTTTACTCAGCTAGCCTGAGGGAAGAATGATTAGGTCATTCAGAACTCTCGCAGCAGCATAAGCCACACTATGTGGACAGCTGCTCTCGGGAGATTAGAATACTTAGTTTGTGTGTTCAGTTAGAGCTTGAGTGAGAAGGTGAGAGTGGCAGAAGAACTGCCAGTGGGATCCGAGGAGAAGGCCCAGGATTTCTCACCCTAGTGGAGTTACAGCTCCAGCTTCCAGTGAAGTGGTGGAGACCAGTGCTACAGCAGGATTTCCTGATTTCTACTCCCAGTGAAGTGGAAGGAACTGTTTGTTCTCAGTGGATTCAAGGAGCAATTCCCTGAAGATTGTGTGTTTGTGTTTCAGCTGTCTTTGATAGGAACTGAGAGGGGCTGTTTGATCCATTACCAAGGAGAGTGCCTTTTTCTTTTGTTGTCCTATGCCCAGTGGATGGGACAACCCTTGTGAGTAGTGTTCTAGGAGACTAGATCTCCACATCTTTTAGGGGAATCAATAGCCCGGTGTATGTGTGCCCATAGATAAGGCTGGATTGCAACTGTCAGTGCCCCTAGTTTCACCCAAGTGAATGAAGTACTGTTAAACTGTTCACCCATGTTAGTGCAGTTTTGTTCTTTGGTCACCCTAGTGTGTCACATTAAAGCATGGGACCTCTAGCATTTCAGTGGGGAATGGGGGTTTCAATGGTGTAACCCTGAAGAATGGCAGAGACTGTAAGTTGGGGCCAAGGGTGGGAGGAACGCCATCTAAGTGCATACAAGGCAGGGCTTCCTGGTTCATAAAGGGCACCAGTTTTACCTGAGCGAAGGCCAAGCTACATGTTAAGATGTGCGACTGAATTTCACTAATGTGCACCTATGTTCAAAGACGAGTTCTAAGTGTGTGGCTTAGATTCGCTAAATTACACTCATTGGAAGAAAATGTTCATGTGCGTGGCTAGGTGTCCACTAAATGCACCTTTTTGGGAATTTGGGAAGAAGATGTTTTTCTTTTGTATGTTCCTGAACTGTACTGCATGCAAGAAGAGTTTGTGAAATGTACCTGTCCAGCCCAGACCGACCTTTGGGGGTCCACTTCTGCTTTAATTTTCCACCTGTTGAATAAAGCCATACTGCACAATCCCAGTCACTGTTATGGACATTCCAATTATTGTTTCTGGTTGTGTGGATTTACTGGTGCTCCCTCAGCAGGTTAGATCTAGCATATGCCTAGCTGCCTCCACCCAGGACCTGGGTTGTGTTGTTTATACAAGGTTCATGCTATTATGTTTCTGTACCCCCACCCCTCTCTTCCTCTAGACAAAGAGCCAGGTATACATCCTAATGCCAAGGGTGGTACCAAACCTTTTGTAAAGTGAATTGGTATGGCAGTATTTGGGTACCAGTGTTCCAGATTTTAATGGGGGGGTGTGATCACTAGTTAAAAAGTGGCCTGGGAGATACATGAGCAACAGATACGCTGTCAACTTTAGTCTCTCTGGCAATTTCTCTGCCAGTTAATGAGCTGACACCCACTATGGCCACGAAGAACCAAAGGCAAAGAGACCCAAAGTAGACTAAAAGCAGAGCAGCCACCTGCAACCACAGACCCTGGGATGGCACATACCATTGCGCTCCTCTGAACTGGATACACTGGAAACCAAAAACAAGCATTTGTCAATTCTGAATGTTTGCTTGCTGGTATTGGTGTTGGTAGTGCAGGAGTTTGAGAGATGCATAATAGGAATGGCAGTGAAGTATTGAAGTAATGCCAACCCCCACTCCCACCCTGCAGAGACTGACAGGCATTGGGGTGTGCCTTTGGGTCATCGGTCATAACACTCATGCCATTCCACCTCACCCCACCCTGCAGACACCAACAGGTGTCGCAGTGTGCCTTGAGGTCTTCGGCCCTTACACTCACCCCATTCCATAAGGAAATAAGCTGAAGATGGGTGCAGTATAGGAGAATGGGGTGAACGTTAGGGCCAAAGATCCCAAGGCACACCACGATGCCTGTCAGTAGCTACAGAGTGAGGGTGGAATGAGGTGCGCATTACGGCCAAAGACCCCAAGTCACACCCCCAATGCCTGTCAGTCTGTACAGGGTGGGCATTACGGTTGAAAACACTAATGCCCCAGGCTTTTGTCAGTATGTTTGCTCCAAATTTTCAGCATGGACTTTTTGGGACCCCACCTCATGAACAGTGGCAGTATCATTTCGTTACTCAATCCCAAAAGGTGATTTCACACAGTGAGTGTGCCATTTGGCGTCACAGGTGTGAAAATATATTTCAGGCAGGATATGAAAAATGACAGCTGTACCATTCATGAGGAGGTGTGAAGAAATGGCAATGTTGAAAATCTGGAGTGAAAATATGAAAAAGGGGTGAACTTACGAGAGTGTGTAGAAACTGTGCAACGCACGCTTGTAACGCAGTCATTTTTTTTGAATGTTTTCATCAAATTTTCAACATGGCCTTTTTGGGACCTCCCCTCATGAACAGTTGCACTGGGATTTCATTAATCTGTCTTGAAAACTGATTTTGCACACTGACTGCACCATTCTGTGCCACAGGTGCAAAAACACATTTCAGGAAGGATGCAAAAAATGACAACTGTACTGTTCATAAGGGGGTGAGAAAAATGGCAATGTTGGAAGTTTGAAGTGAAGATATTGAAAATTGATGAAGTTACGAGCATGCATTGAAACTGTGCAATAGATGCTCACAATGCAGTCATTTTTGGGAGCCTTTTCACCAAATTTGCAACAAGGGTTTTTGGGACTCCACCTCATGAACAGTGGCACTGTCATTTCATTAATTGGTCCCGAAAGGTGATTCTGTGCAGTGACCACAAAATCACCTTTTGGGACTGGGAAATGAAATGACAGTGACAGTTTTCACAAGGTGGGGTCTCAAGAACCCCAAGTTAAAAATTTGGGAACAAAACTCCACAAATTGGCTGAGATATCAACCTAAATTGAAAATCCCTTATTGACTGCCATTACAGGGCTTACCGTTATTTCTTCAGTTCCCAGTTGGTCTTTGAAGATGCAGACGTGTTCCCAGTCCACAGAAGATCACTGCATCAGACCTCCAGAGGTAAGTATGGGTAAGAGGACATGCAGGGAGGTGGGGTGCACAGAGGGATGCTGCAGGTTGGGGAAGGGGGGGCTGGTGAAAATGACGAGGGTCCATTTTCTTTTTTTTTCAGATTTAAAAAAAAATACGTTGTGAGACTGTTTTCATTTTTACAGATGAAAAATTACAAGACAGATTTTGGCAAACTGGGGTGGACTCCCAGTGTGCCAGAGTACTGGGGGGGTCAATGCTGACCCAGGGATTGGGCACCCTGAGGTTAGCTGAGAACATAGGGGGTGTGTGTGTGTGTGTGTGGGGTGGGCATCCAACACTGGGAGTTGGCATCCCGGTTGACAGAAACATCAAAGAAGTATTTCATGGCACACTAGGGTGGGCTCCCAGTGTGCCACATTAATGGGAGAGCGGGGATACATGCTGACTTGGGGATTGAGCACCCCGATGCTGGCAGGGAATGGAGAACGGAGGGTGCATGGTGGGCAGCAGCAGTGGGAGGGAGCTAATTTATTGTCCTGCTGTGTGACTGGTTGGGAGGGAAGGGGGACTGCTGCTGCAATGATGAAACTGCCTCTGATTGCAGCGGCAGATTTCATGGAGGGTGTGGGGCGGGCAGCAGCAGAGGAAGGGAACTAATTTGTTGTCCTGCTGTGTGACTGGTTGGGAGGGAGAGGGGACTGCTGCTGCAATGATGAAACTGCCCCTGACTGCAGTGGCAGATTTCTTTCAAGTGCAGTGCTTGCTCTGAAACTGCAGTAATCGACAGCTTCAGCATCAATTGGTGACCGACGGATGAACCCATTAAAGCATTCACTGGATTGGCCACAACACTGCGACAGCTCTGCAATTCTCTACTGGGAGCTTAGATTCAATGCAAAGAAGTGCAAAGTAATGCACCTGGGAAACAAAAACCCAGGGGAAGAGTACACAATGTGAGGGGAGGTACTAACAACAACAAAAATGGAAAGGGACCTGGGGTAGTCATATCAGATGACTTAAAGGTAGGCAAGCAATGTGAGAAGGCAGTAAGGAGGAGGAGTGGGGGATACTGGAATGCATAGGGAGAGGCATCACCAGTAGAAAGCAGGAAGCTGTTATCCCTCTGCACAGACAGTTGGTGAGACCCCATCTGGAATACTGCGTGCAGTTCTGGAGACCCCATCTCCACAAGGACATAGACAGGACAGAGGCAGTCCAGAGGAGGGCAACTAAAATGGTGCAGGGTCTGCACCAGAAGCCATATGAACCGAGACTAAAGGAGCTTAATATGTATACCCTTGAGGAAAGGAGGGAGAGAGGGGACATGATAGAAACATTTAAGTACCTCAAGGGAATCAATAAAGTCCAAGAAAAAGAGATGTGCAAGAACAAGGGGCCACAATTTGAAGATAGAGGGAGGGGATGGCAGAGAGGCAATATAAGTAAGTATTTTTTCACAGACAGGGTAGTGGATGCATGGAACAGCCTTCCTGAGGAGGTTGTGGGGTCAAAAACAGTGGGGGAATTCAAGACTGCATGGGACAGACATAAAGCAATTCTTGTGGGGGGTAGGAGAAAGTAGGCTGTTGGTTAACTGGATCTACAGCTTATCCAATAAGTAGGGGAATTGGCAGACTAAGTAGGCCAAGCGGTCCTTATCTGTAGTCAAAGTCTATGTTTCTATGGTGCATCCTAATGCTATGCAACAGAGAGAACAACTCACATTTCCCTTTTTATTTTATATTTATTGTATTTAGGAGCTGAATCTATACATTAACTGTCATTATGTGGCTGCAATGTGGGCAGGAGAGCAGAGGGAGCAGACTGAGATAAGATTTAAAACTGGAACATTGTGCTGTGCTGTGATTTTGACAGCCGAGATGTCACACTTTTTCAAAGTTAGCTGTATTATTGTATGCTGAGTGACAATGAATACGTTGGATGCAAACTTAATAAAATGCAAATATGGGCAGCGAGTTTACAGCATGAAATTAAACAAATACGTGATAAATGAATTCTACAGTAATAGGACTGTCCAATAAGAAGTAGTAACATAATCTCTTCTATAATAACAGGAAGGGAAAAAGAGGAGGAGTGTCTGTATTTATATTAATAATAGTATCATATGCCACCAGCTCTCAGTTGAAAACAACAACACCCAGACTGAGACCATATGGCTGTAGATACAGATAAACAATAGTTGTAAAATGACCTTGGGAAATTGTTATAGACCACTGAGTCTGATTAGGGAATACACCAAAAACTTAATAAAGGAAATAACAGCTGTGTCGGAAATGGGTGACGCAATCACAGTGGGAGATCTCAACTCCCAAGGGATTTCCTGGAATACACTGTCAGGAAATACTGCACTAGAATGTACTTTTTAAAATAATATTGGATCACTTGGCCTTGAACAACTAGTGGCAGGTGCAATAAAAGGTAATATCCTAGACCCGATACTGACCAATATGGAAACACAAATAACTGAGTCTGAAGCAATATGCTCTATTGGTGGGAGTGACCATGATGCTGTACTATTTTAGATAAAAAAATTTCCAAAAAATTTCATAAGCAGTATACAACTGACTATAATAAGGCAGACTTTACCAAAATCAGAGACCTTATTAAGAACATAAATTGGAGCAAAAAAAATGACAGGTTGGTCAGTGAAATCTTGCTGGTCCGTTATAAAACAAATACAGTTCACAAATGTGTTCAAATGTATGTACCTATCAAAGAGGTTAAAAACAATAAGTGAAATATACCAGCATGGCTCACAAAAGGTATTAAAAGACAAATGGTGAAAAAGAAGGTATTTTCTGGGATGCATAGGGAGAGGCATCACAAGTAGAAAAAGGGAAGTGGTTATTCCTCTGTACAGACAGTTGGTGGGACCCCATCTGGAGTACTGCGTGCAGTTTTGGAGATCTCATCTACACAAGGACATAGACAGGATGGAAGCAGTCGGGGGGGCAACTAAAATGGTGCAGGGTCTACATCAGAAAACATATGAAGAGAGACTGAAAGAGCTTAATACGTATACCCTTGATGAAAGGAGGGATGAGGGGACATGATAGAAACTTTTAAGTACCTCAAGGGAATCAACAAAGTCCAGGAGGGTAGCATCGTTCAAAAAAGAGATGTGTAAGAACAAGGGGCACAATTTAAAGATAGAGGGGATGGCTCAGGGGTAATGTGAGAAATTTTTTCATGGAGAGAGAGTGGTGGACGATGGAACTGCCTTCCTGGAGAGGTTGTGGTCTAAAACAGTGGGGGAATTCAAACATGCATGGGACAGACATAAGGCAATTATAGTGGGGGGTTGCAGGAAGTAGGCTGTTGGTTAACTAGAATCTTCAGCTTATCCAATAGGTAGGCAAATGGGCAGACTGGGTGGGCCAAGTGGCCCTTATCTGCTGTCAAAGTCTATGTTTCTATGTTTCTATGTTTCTAAACTAAAAAGTTGCAATACTGCTCAAGCATGACAAATACAAAAGAGAATTACACAAACTACAGAAACTCATCAAATTGGAAAAAAAGTAAGACTGAAATGAAAACAGCACACACTAAAGATAACCTGAAATCTTTTTATTCATATATTAATATACGTACAAATGCCCCCAAACAACTTGAATCCATAACCCATAATGGCAACATTATAACTAAAGATCAAGAACTATCCCACATTTTCAGTGAATACTTCGGCTCAGTATTTAACAAAAAAACAAACAAAAAAAAAACAGACGAAATAATAACTAATATGCAAACTGAACCAATTACATTCACAAATGACAAAGTTATAGCCTCCATAATATTACTAAAACCAAATAGATCACTGGGACCAGATAACATTAGCCCTAAATTGTTATTGGAAACAACTGAGTTAAAAATCCATACCCCTGACTATACAATTTAACACATCTGTAGAAACAGAAGTCATACCAGATGATTGGAAAACATCAATGGAAAACATCAATTGTTATCTCAATTTATAACACACTCTGGCCAGAGCCAATAGAGCTGCAGCCGAGGTCATGGAAAGAGGCTGGAGGAGCAGACACCTGGAACTGCTTGCAGTCGCAGAGAGAATGTGTGAGCTGGTGGTCAACGCATGTATGTTGGTGCACATCAGTTTTCTTTCCACAATAGCAATGTATCAGGAGCTCTCCCAGTGGTCCCAGACCCCAAGATCACTTAGTTGGGGTCCGGAGATGAACAGAGGTAAGTCCCAGGGGGGCAAGGTGGGGGCCTTGGGAGAGTGCTGGATGATCCCTTGGTGTGACTGCAAAATGCATGTAAGAAAACCCAACACTGAGTAAATAACTCAGTTGCAGACTTCTAGACTTTGTCAAAGGCATAATGAAGCAGCATGTAGATTACATATATATGTAATGAAAAGTGACCAATATTATATACATTTTTTTACGATATGACAAGTGCATCAGTGACAATATATATAAACTATGCAGCAGATCAATATAACAAAGCATTGCACGAGAGACAGTTTCTTCTACTAGCACAACAGGAACAATCAACACAGTAGATAGAGAAATGTACCTAGAATGTGGGAGTAATATTCAGAAGAATCAGACGTATCATCAGATTTCAGTGTTTGTTAATTGTGAGCGACTCTCAGTAAAAATATCTAACAGTATGATCTGATTTACAGGTTTTGCATCTGTCAGTATAGACAGCACTCTCACTCAGTCCCCACTCAGTGTCATTTCTGAATGCTTGCTTGCTTGTATGCGCTGTCTAAATGTTGGGCATAGACAGGGAGACGCTAAAATGAAGAAATCACTAAGACAAGTTCATTGTTAAATCCTTCTATTTTGTCCTTGAGTTCACACCTGAGCCAGGCCATTCAAAGGTCTGGACTTTGATCAGCAACTCTCTCCACACTGCCAATGTTGGCTGTCACAAAGAAGCCCGCATGTTTAGGATAACTTTTTTCCATAGGCACAAGAAGCATCATTCTAGCAGGTGAGTTGCAATGGTTCTCCATATGATCAGTAGCCAAAATCACCAATTTCAGGGACCTCATGTAGTCCCCATATCATATCAGGATGTGAATCAGGACCTAGGATAGGCAAGTCAACTACCCCAGAATGGATGGACCAAGCAATCTGCTTACTGGCCCTCTTGAGACTGCAACCTCATATACAATCAAGGGTGTAGGTGCTATCTCCCAGAGTTGGAACCTGCATAGCTGCATCTGCTCATTTCAAAGTGGTGGTGTAAGATCACAAGGATCTTCCACTGAATTGCGACAGCCACATTGTAATATGACACTTTGGCACCCAAGTGCAAACTATTGGGCGTTGACCCTTTATTTTGCAGTCAGGCACAACATGTTTTTTTTTAAAGAACCATTTGTGATTATAAGGGCAGGTAAGGAAAATGCTTTGTGTTTTCTTTACTCTTTACAATTATATTACATGGGTGTTGGGAGGCATACTCCATGTACTCCATGATGTACAACTTTATTGAAGGGAAAGCAAGAAAAGGGTTCTGAACTGTTGCCTTTGTCCATGAAAACACAACACAGAACCAGCTGATCCATACTGTAATTATATTAATGGGAGTCAAAACTTAAAGGACTGGACACTGATGTTGTCTTTGCATCCCAAGGACTATACAACATGTTAGGGTCTGGGATGGTATGTGGGTGTCTGATGGAGTAATGAATGGTAGCTGTACTCACCTGGGCATTGGGAGGGGCAGCAACCAGTGTCATTGTGTACAAAAGTTGTATTTACTGTGCCAGATGGGGCAACAAACATAGTCCTGATGTACAAATTTATATTCTCTGGCTACACCCCTGCCACATTATCCTACCAATATACAGCCTTTTGGTTAACAATTACAACAGTGGCCTTGTGCAGTACAAGACTGGACTGAAATGGCTTGCTAACAGTATAAATACTGTGTATAGCTCTGTTCTGATCCTTGTTTGGCATTGGCATTGCACTGTTGTGTGGCAATGACTTTCACTTGCTGTAAACTCTGTACATATTCCCTGCTTCTCCTGTCTGATAGTTTGCAATGGTTCCAGTTTCCCCTGCTATGCCTTGATGACTGTACAATTTCTGTTGATGTGGAACCTTTGCAAATGAGCTTGTAGATCCAAGGCGTACTCCGAAATAATAAATAAATAAACAGACACATAAATAAAAACATTAATAAATTGCCACATGAAAATAAACTGCTACAGGCAGATAACAGACCAATAAATTGAAACTGGATTGCCTGGGGAGGGGGGCATTCAATCCAGTGGCACTAGTCAGCAAAGTAAAAGAGGCTAAAAACATAGAAAAGGACACTGCAGAACCATATCAAAAATATAAAGAAAATTCAAGCACTTAGTCAGATATACCGAGGCAATGATGGCATATCATTTCTAAAGCACAGTCGATCTGCGATATCATTGGGTACTCACTATCAGTGTTGTGCTGCATAATACCATGAGTGGGTACCCAGTGCCACCTTACCATTACTGTCTCCTAGTTGTTGAAAACTTTTGTATGGACCATGTGTCCCTAATCCCACTGCTGGTGAACTCTAACCTCTCACTGATTTTGTAATTGATTGCAGTATACCAGAGATATTATTTAACCCCTTCCCACCCCCACCCCCGTAATCCCTACCAAATTCCCAAATGCTAGTTTTATTACCTCTGACTGGGTCAATGCTGCTGTAAAAGGCAGACTGCACATTTTATTGCCAACAATTTCTATGTTAGGTTTTCAGGCTCCTGCTGGCAGTTGGTGACAGATTCAGGTAGTTATTTATTTTCCCATGCTGATTTATCAGCCAGTGTATAAAATCAACCTGCAAACCGTATAACTATCTGGTAGTCAAATCAGTCATTAACTGGCCAGTAAGGAGCAGAAAAAGAGAAAGTTTCATGTAACTTCATTCTGGGACTTTGTGCTACACATAAAACCGGCATGTAATGCAGGTTCTCCCCGGGGGCACTGCTGAAGAGAACACGAACTCCAGACCATTACCGGTACAATTTTATTTGATGGTGTTGAGCCTGAGTACTGCATGTGAGGAGGGGTTAAGAGCTGCGCACTGAGCCAGAGGGTGGTATGGTTTTGCCATGTACTCAGGTCAACCAGTGTCCTGCTGGGGTGCTGGCTGTGATGGGCCACATGGAGGGTGGGGGGGGGTCACCAAGTGCTTTCCTACTGGGAGCTGACCTCAATGCTCAGCATAACTGTGATAAAATGCTTGCTATAAAAATGCTTTATAACTGGCACCTCAGCTACAACATCTCTGTATGGGTTTCCTCAAAATGTGCACCCAGTTCCACAGTGGCCAACACTTTCCATCCTGAATCAAATATACTGGCAATTCTCAGTAATTAGATTATCTGAGGGTTTGAAACCCACTGCTGGCAAACACCCTTCTTATTGATTTCTGGTCCCAAATCTGTCCACTGGATGATTCCCCTCACTCTTGAGCTCCAAAATAATATGAGGACAAATGGTTTGCAAACATTCTTGATGCAATACATTTCAGGATCATTTAACATATTTTTAGAGGGGTCTCAGATAATGCAAGAAATGTTAAAATGTCCATGAACTGCATTTGTAGGAAGAATGTTTGCAAGTGACGGAGGTAGTTTATGACAGAATTACTCCCTTAGATGTGTGACAGCTGTCATGTACTAACCCAGTAGCAGGATGAACCAGTGCTGGGAGGGGCAGCTGATTGTAGTATATACTGTACCATGTCACGTAATTGTCACTGGGGTTTGAGACTATGCGGCCTAATCTGTTTTTTAACTGAAATGTATATGATTATTGTTAGCAGGAAATGAAATATATATATCTGTTTTCAATTGGCCATATAAAATTATTAGATACCCACTCTCTAACCCAATCTGAATAGGCTGTTTAGTACCAACCATTCCACTGTTCCACCTCAACTCATCACAACACCAACTCCAGAATAGCAATATCACTGGGTAGTCACTCTTAACCTTGTGCTGCATAATATTGTCACTGGGTAGCCACTGCCATCTTAGTATCACCATCTCATAATTGTTGAGAATTATCATATCCCCCCATCCCCCTAATTCCACAGTTATTCAACCTCCTGAACCATTTTATTTATTTATCAAGTCTAGGATTACAAATACCTTTGAGCCATGGCTCTTTTACAAAGGTTCCACGTCAGAGAAATACAAATTATGGGGAACATCAAGACAGGCATTACAACAATGTGGACATTGCAAACAGAGTACAGATTAATACAGTTCAAGGGTAGCATTGTAACAAGGCAGCCAGCGGCATTTGTCAGAGAAAATAGACAACAGATAAGAAGTGCCAGAGTCATAGGGAGAGGGAAGAGGGTGGGGGAGAAGGAATGTAGGAAGGGTGGCAAGAGGGTGAAAAGTGCAGCATTGGGTATACCAAGATGTGAGGGTAGAATCCAGTGGGGGGGACATGTAGAGCAGAAAGGGAAGTGGAGAAACAACATTTAAATAAAGATACCAAAGAGTGTGTCTAAATCAACTCCCTCCCAGCCCCCTCTCTGCAATCCCTACAAATTCCCAAATGTCAGATTTATTACCTCTAAGTGATTCAATGCCACTGTCAAAGACAGACAGCACATTTTTGATTCCCAACCCCAATTCACAACAATTTCTCTGTTACTTTTTCTGGCTCCCACTGGACAGCTGATGGCTGATCTAACAGGTAGTTATTTAAGTACTGGGGTTGATTTCACACACTGGGAGTCAAATCAGCTGTTTTGAGCGATCTGAGCCAAAAAAAGAACCAGTTTCATCTCACCTCAGTCTTTGTGTTTGTCCTAAGCATAAAACCTGAGTTTATTACAGGTTCTCCACAGGGGATGTGTTGAAGAGAATATGACCCCAGAGACCATGACTGGCACAATTTATTTAACAGACCAAGATTTTAAAGCTGGATTGCCTGGGAAGGGGGCATTCAATCCAGTGGCACTAGTCAGCAAAGTAAAAGAAGCTAAAAACAGAGAAAAAGACACTGCAGAACCATATCACAAATATAAAGAAAATTCAAGCACTTAGTCAGATATACTGAGGCAATGATGGTGTACCATTTCTAAAGCACAGTCCATCGAAGATATCACTGGGTACTCACTGTCAATGTTGTGCTGCATAACACTGTGAGTGGGTACCCAGTGCCATCTGAGCATCACCATCTCCTAGTTGTTGAAAACTATCATATGGACCATGTATGCCTAAACCCACTGCTGGTCAACTCTAACCTCTCACTGATTTTCTATTTGATTGCAGCCTCCTGAATCATTTGAATAAATATACCAGAGGTAGTGTTTAAAACCACCCACTTCCAGCCCCCTGCAACCCCACTCCCTGTAATTCCTACCAAATTCGCAAATGCCAGTTTTATTACCTCTGACTGGGTCAGCGCTGCTGTGAAAGGCAGACTGCACATTTTTTATTGCCAACAATTTTTACATTATGTTTTCAGGCTCCTGAAGGGCAGCTGATGGCTGATTTTGATAGTTATTTAATTTCCCTTGCTGATTTACTGCTAGTGTATAAAATTGACCTGCAACCTATATAACTATCTATTAGTCAAACCAGCCATTAACTGGCCAGTTAGGAGCCAGAAAAAGAGAACGTTTCATGTAACATCATTCTGGGAGTTTCTGCCATGTATAAAACTGGCATTTATTGCAGGTTCTGCCCGGGGTCTCTGCTGAAGAGAACATGATTCCTAGACCATTACTGGCACAGTGTTGTCTGAGGGTGTTGAGCTTGAGTACTGCGTATGAGGAGGGGTTAAGAGCTGCCAGCTGAGCCAGAGGGTGGTGGGATTGTGCCATGTGCTGTGGTCACCCAGTGTCCTGTGGGGATCCTGGCCATGACGGGCCACATGGAGGGTGGGTGGTCACCAAGCACTTTCATACTGTCCATGGGATGAGTCCCCTCACTCTTGAGCTATAAAATAATATGAAGGCACATGGTGTGCAAACATTCTAAATGCGATACATTTCATGATCATTTAATGTAGTTTTAGTGGGGTCTCAGATAATACAACAAATGTTATAATGTTCATGAACTGCATCGGTAGGAAGAATGTCTGCAAGTGATGGAGATAGTTTGCAACTACCCTGCTCCTGTAACGATATTTTAACCTGCAGTTATATTATTTCTGCACTAACAGTTTGCATGGCTAAAATATCATTACATGGCACAGTGTGTACAGGATGCCGGCCCTGCCCGTAGAACATGCAGAGTGATCATTGGCAGCTGCTATGGTAAAGAAGCAGAAATCAGTCTGCTGTTGGCATGTTCGGATTTCTGCTGTAACTGCAACAATAATACTTATTGTTATTGCGTGTCACAGATATATGTGATCACAGGCACAGAAGTCTAAAAGCGTCCATCTCCTGTCTACAATTATCTATCTAGCTGATGAAGCTACTTGCTAGAGTGATGTCATTCAGAGGTGGGGTATGCAAGCTGGGAGCATGCCTGGGAGCCTCGCACTGTGAAATAAGTCTAAAAGTGCCCATCTCCCATCCCACAATTATCTTTCTAGCTGATGGCACAGTGTGTGCAGGATGCCAGCCCTGCCAGAAAAACATGCAGAGTGATCATTGGCAGCGGCAATGGTCAACAAGCAAAAATCAGTCTCTTGGTAGCACGTGCAGTTTTCTGCTGCAAAATGCAATAAGAATACTTATTGTTATCTTGCTAGACTGATGTCATTCAGAGGCGGGGAGCATGCCTGAGAGCCTTGCACTGTGAAATAGTGCAGTGATGTGGTGGGTAGGGATAACATGGGCACATTCTTCATAGACACGGAGGTGACTGTGACACAAGTCCAACATGTTGTTCATTCAGAAGGAATGTGGAATTCTTTTTCTGATGATTGTAAAATGACTGCATGGCTTCGCCCACTGCAGCCCTAAAAAGGGACATAAAAGCCAAGTCACTAACTACAGGCCAATCAGTCTTATTTTGGTTTGTTGCAAAGTAGTAAAAATACTGATCAAAAGTAAAATAGAAACTGAAATCATAAACCTAGGTATTGTTGACACATACCAGCATGGTTTCACTACTAATCAATCCTATACAACCAGCCTGATCACATTTTATAACTCAGTCAGTATTAGTATATATAATAATAAACCAGTGGACGTTATTTTGCTTCCTTCAGAAAGGCATTTGACAAAGTACTGCACAGAGAACTAATTGGGGAAACTATCTAGACTAGGAATAAATACACAGATAGTTAAATGCGTTCGTAAATGGCTGGAGTCTAGAAGCCAGAAAGTGAGGATTAGGAGTAGTCTTTCCACACCTGAGAAAGTCACAAGTGGGATCCCATAGGGCTCTGTGCTGGGACTTACACTCTTTAATGTTTTTATCAGAGATAATAATACCAACATAAAACATACTATCACAAAATTTGCCGATGACACTAAACTGGGGGGGGGGTAGACACTAGAGAAAAGTACCACACAATTTGCAGTGACCACTGGAGTCTGCTAAAGGAGCATCGGGGGTAGTGGGGGAGACCTCTTGCTGCCTGCTTCCCCAACTGGAATGTTGCCAAGCAAGTCCACGATGGGTGCCAAACACGGGGGTTGAGCTGATCACAGCACGGAGGTCCTCCCCCCACACTGCTTCACTGGACAACTCCTGGGGTACTTGTTTTGTCACCCACCAATCGTAGAATGGAGCCAGCACCAAACGATCCTTGGTCCCTCATTGGTGCTAAATTTGAACTGCCTCAGGAAAAAAGACTTGATTGGGAGCTCAGCCGGCCCAGCTTAAAAAGCCGTGCTGAACTTCACAAACTGCCAGTCACCACTGAATCCTGCTGAAGAAGCATCAGGGGTAGAAGGGGAGACCTCTTGCTAACAGCCCCCCCACTGGAACATCACAAAGCAAGTCCTCTGGGGAGCCGAACACAGTGGTTGAGCTGATCACAGCACGGCAGTCCCCACCCCCACACCGCTTCACTGAACAGCTCCTGGGATACTTGTTTTCTCACCCACCAATTGGAGATTGAAGCCAGTGCTGAACGATCCTTTGTCCCTCATTGGTGCCAAATTTGAACTGCCACAGGACAAAGGACTTGATTGGGAGCTCCGCTGACCCAGCTTAAAAAGCTGCACTGAACTTCACAACTGCCAGTTGCCACCAGAGCCTGCTGAAGGAGCATCAGGGGTAGCAGGGGAGCCCTCTCGCTGCCAGCACCCCAAACCAGAACGTCACAGAGCAAGTCCACTACAGGAGCTGAACACAGGGGTTGAGCTGATCGCAGCACAGCAGTCCTCCCCACACCACTTCACTGGACAACTCCTGGAATACTTGTTTTTTTACCCACCAATCGGAAACCAGAGCCAGAGCACAGCACAATCCTTGGTAACTCACTGGCACCAAATTTGAACTGCCACAGGACAAAGGACTTGATTGGGAGTTCAGCCGGCCCAGTTTGAAAAGCTGCGCTGAACTTCGCAAACTGCCAGTCACTGCCAGAGCCTGCTGAAGGAGCATCGAGGTAGTGGGGGAGCCCTCTAGCTGCCAGCCCCCCCAACCAGAATGTCACTGAGCAAGTCTGCTATGGGAGCTGAACACAGGGGTTGAGCTGATCGCAGCAGGGTGGTCCTTCCCACACCGCCTCACTGGACAACTCCTGGGGTATTTTGTCCCAGCTCACCCACAACATCCTCCTCCCTTATTAAAAGATCCCCTTGTAGTTGAGATCCCTATTTCTTGCCAAGGATGGAGGATCAGGGATTTAAGGAATGGGCAGAAAAAGGAATTCTGAGTGTGGGGAATCTTATGGTGGGAGGTGAGCTGTGCACATTTGAAACTATTCAGCAGAATCTGGGACTTGGTGGAAAAATCACTTATTTAGATATCTACAGGTTACGGCTTTTGTTAGAAGTCTGGATAGAGATGAATTGCTGAAATATATCCAAGTCCTAGTAAGAGTCACATATACCAAGCCAAAAAGGACCCCAGAGGCTTTGTTGGTAAGGCAGCCAAGCAGGGGAAGCGGAGTATCCCGGACTGTACAAATAAAACAAGGCTGCTATGGGAGAGGGACATGGGAATAGAGATCTCAGTAGAAAACTGGATATTAGTATTACCCATGCACGCTGGACTCATGGCATGTAGTAAATATAAAGAAACCTTTTTTACATTTTTACATAGGTTATACTATCCACCCGTGTTAGTGAATAAAGTGTGCCCTGGGTTATCTCCTATATGTGGAAGATGCAGTCAAGAGCCTGGCACATATATACACTGTTTTTGGAACTGTAGTATATTGCAACAATTTTGAAAGGAGGTTGTCAAAGAAGTCTAGGGAATGGCAGGGATGACACTTATTGTGAACCCTTTGGCTTGTCATTTTGGGGTAGAAGTAAATGAAAGAGAAGAGTGGGTTCGAATCCCAAGGTGGATTAGGACTTTATATGTGCTAACGAGACATTGCATACAAAATACATGGGTGCCTAATACTAGACCCACACTTCAGCAATAGAGAACTCTAACACTTCAGACACTTGCCTTGGAGAGACTAACTCAGATCTTGAGGGATAGGGAGGAGGCATTCATTTGTGGCTGGGCCCCCTTCCTTGGTTCACTAAGCCTGGCAGAGGGGGAAATCCTTAGAAAAGGACTATTGGAGTGATATAGAGTGAGTGGAATTAACAGGAGGTAACTGGTATGCCCGATAAGGTGAGCAGGTTTCAGACTCTTAGATTCTCAGGTTCATTACTTAACGAGAATAAGTGACAGAAAGACATGATTTAAATCAAGATGGAGCAGTGAGAAAATATTTAACGATAATAGTAGAAAGCTGTAATAGATTGGTAGTATAATGTAATGTCACTAGTCAACAGAGAAAATGTACAACTGTATTTGTACCTTGTTTGTCTGTATGTGTATGTCTATGTCCTGTGATGTTTTAAAAAAAACAAAAATCTTTTTTTAATAAACAGATTATACAAAAAAAAAAAAAAGGTCTCACTAATTCCTCCTATCTCTCATCCACCCAATCAGGTAGCAGAACCATCCCTGCTTCTGGCCATGGTCAACCTGAATGAGGGTACTGACTCAGAACTGCTTGCGCTAATGCTACCCAGCTAGCAACAGCTGGCTACTGCCACAAGGAAGTACCACAGCAAGACTGCAACCCCCAAGCTTGGAACACTTGCTTAACAATACTCTTAAGTGAACCTTCGATGAGCTTCAATAGCTTCACCTACAACTGAGTAACTTTATATGTGATAACTAGCTTGAACAGTTCCAGATAAACTAAATGTAGTATAGCTGAGTGCGCTGCATTAGGGGCACAAACACTACCGAAGCATTAAGAACCAGGTAGCTACTGCATTAAAGCTAGGAAATGCAAGTCAACTTGTGTTAATGAACTGAGGCTTAACCAAGAGTTGGAAGCTGAGTTCTAGGACTTCTGTGGTTGTGCTGCTGAAAGGTCCTAGACTCTAACGACAGGTCCAATTAAGAGCCAGGCAGTCACTGTATTAAAACTAGGAAGCCTAAGCAAGCTTATGTAAAGAACTGAGACTTGTTCTAGGTTTTTGAAAGAGCTAGGCAGCTGCTGCACTAAAGCCAGGGAGTTATGCAAGCTTGTGCACTGGTCTGAACTTTGGTCTGGCTCCCTACTACTTAGCTAGATCTGTGACTATGAAGGGTCTGGACACCAGCATCTAGTCTGGTAAGAGCCAAATAATCACTGCATCACTGCAGGTTAAACACAGCTGGCACACTCTGACTTAGGACCCTGCACAACCCAAGAATGCTAACTCCTGAGTCGATAAAGCCTCTGAGCCCCCTGGCCCCTCCAGGCAGGCTAGTAAACCACAAATGCCTGCCAATCAGGGGTGTTGTCATAGCAATGGTATATATCTGCTCCATTATGTGGGTAGACAGGCTCATGGGTGCACACAATAACTGCAACCCCACCCAGGGCTCGCTGGACAGTCCCCCACCATAGCTATTCTACCACCCCCCTGTTCCAATAGCTGACTCACTGATAACAATGCATAGGTTAACAAAAAAAGGTGTGTGTTACTTAATGTTCCACAGCTCTAGGGGACACGGGGTGAGGGATGTATTACCCATCATGCCAAAAGTCTTAACCCTAATCTTGGTGCTTCTGCTCGTAGCAGGAGACATCAAAACCAATCCTGGACACGCCTGGCCAACCGCATTATTGGCTCCCCACAAGACCCTAACTGTATCTCTCCCAGGGGCTTAAAAATAGCACATATGAATGTCTGCAGCCTGCACCCCAAAATTCATGAGCTCCACAGCTAGGCGGACCTATACAATCCAGACATACTGGCAGTATCAGAAATGTGGTTGAAACCATGTAACCAAAACCGTGAAATAGAACTCATTGGGTACAATGCCTTTAGGAAGGACAGAGAGGACAAGAAAGGAGTCGGGGTACACAATTATGTCAAGGATTCCCTTGATGCATCTCTAGCTTCCCTCCCTAATATTGGATGCACTGGAAGTGAGTCAATAATCGTCAGGGTCACCCTTGGTCATGCCAAACACCTAATGATAGGCTGTCTGTGCAACCCCCCGAAAGTTGCCCCCTAAGCCTTGGAGGCACTAATCAAAGCTTTGGCTGACAACACTCTTGCCAAGCTGCTAATACTGGGAGACTTTAACCTGAACTGGGCACCTGACACTGAACAGGCCCTCAGGACTACCCTCCTGGATGCCAACCTGACTCAGGTCATCTCGGAAACAACAAGGCACAGCGCCAAGACCGGAAACCACTCTATCATTGACTGGGTATGGCTTTCAACCCAAATAACATTCAAGTGGCTGGCACCCTGGCGGACTCCTTGAGTGACCATTCACCAATCTACTGTGTTTGGAGGAACAGGGCACCCAGAGTTCCTCCGAGACTCCTATCAGCCAGAAACTACTCTAAGTTCTCTGACTAAGCCTTCCAGGAGTACCTGAGTAGACTGAACTGGAGCCCTGTCTGACTTCTCCCAAGCCTAGATGAAGCACTGGAGTTTTTCCAAAACACCTTCATCTCGGCTGCCAACCTTCACGCCCCTCTAAGGAGACTTCGAGCTAAAGGTCACTGTTACAAGTGGATTACTCCCAAGTTAAAATCAATGATGATAAATCGGGACAAGGCCTGGAAAAAACACAAGCAGTCGGCACTCCCTGAGGACCTGGTAACCTACAGGACTCTAAGAATCCAGTGCAAGCATGCAGTGAGGCAAGCAAAGCAGGAGTGTATCAAGAACCTCCAACGGCCAACCTGGCCAACCCTAGATCCTTCTGGTCGCATACCAACACCTTGATAAAAGGCAGTGGCAAACCAGCCCAAAGCCAAATAAACTACAATGAACAGACCCTAAGTGAAGGCCACAAGACTGCCACAGCCTTCAACAGGTTTTTCACCAACCTCGAGGTATACAAGGCTAGGCTCCCCCCCCCGGAACCCCTGTGCAGCCTAACCCTGAGACCCCGAATTCTCCATGCCCAGTTTTCCACTTGCGGCTTGTACAACCAAAAGAAATCCTTTCCCTTTTGAAGACCATTAGAGCAAAAGGCTCAGCCAGGCTGGACAGTCTTGACCCTAGGCTACTCAAGATGGCTGCGCTAGCCATTATGCTACCTGTTACATGGCTCATTAATAGGTCCCTGTTAGAAGGAACAGTACTGAACACATGGAAACAGGCTTATGTGGTACCAATCCACTAAGGAGGCTCTAGAGAGCAAATAGGCAACTACAGGCCCATATCCCTCCTATGCAACCTATCCAAAATAAAGGAAAGTCTGGTCTACTGCCAACTCCGAGACTACTTGGAGGGGAACCAGCTGTTGGTGGATACCCAGCACAGATTTAGGCATAAGCATGGGACCAACACAGCACTCATCAGACTCTCCACTGATGTCCTCAGGCCTTGAATAATGGTACCCCAGCGGGGCACTCTTCATAGACCTGACCATAGCCTTTGATTTAGTAGATCACAGCCTCCTGTTATATAAACTGAGTAATCTCGGCCTTGACCGCCACTCCTTAACCTGGTTCTGTAGCTACCTGACCAACCAGTCCCAACAGGTCAAATGGAGAGGGACAACTTCAGAAGCACTTTTTCTCAAGGAGGTGGTACCACAAGGATCAATACTGGGCCTCCTCCTGTTCTCTTTGTTTGTCAATGACCTGAGCAACCCCTGCAGAGGTAGCTCAGTGGTCCAGTATGCTGACGATGCTGTTATTTACAGATCCTCATCTAGCCATACAGACCCAGGACCTCAAATTCAAGCAGTCTTCACAATCCTAGAAAGATGGCTCCTAGACAACAGGCTGGTTTAAAATACCACAAAAAGTAAAGCAATACTGTTTGGGCCGCGAACTCTAGGCCAAGACAGAAGCCCCGTACTCCCTCTGGTCTCCTCATCAGGTACCCCAATTGAGGTAAGGAAGACCTTTAAATACCTGGGCTTGATGTTAGACCAAGGTTTCAAACTCTCATCCCACGTGGACCAAATAACAAAAATCATACACCAAAATCTGGGTTTTCTATATTACCTGAATGCCCAATTGATTCCTGAGACCAGGATCACAATAGCTAATAGTATCCTCCTCCTCCCAGTCCTGACTTATGCCACTTTGGTAATGCAGAGAGCTGCTAAACAGGAGCAAAACAGGCTGCAAACATTATATAACAAAACTGCTCACTTCACCACAATGTCCCACCCAAGACAACATCACTGCAAAGTGCTGGCCTCCCTGAACTGGCCATACTTTTGCCTCCAGCAACAATACCCCTACTATGTAAGCATTCAAACTCCTCAATGACCAGCCTCCACCAAGCCTAGCTGGCCTCCTGGCCCCAAATCACACAGGTAGACAGCTCTGCACCTGCAGAAGATGCCTCCTGGAAGAACCCAGGGTAAGGACCACAGCTGGTAGCCTTCCCCTCTCTCACAACCCACAGACAGATCCACTGCACCAGAGTCATTGCCAAATTCTGGTCCCGGTCCCTTCCCCCCATCTAGGTTCTGCCATATTGGCTCAGCCTTCCCCTGCCTATTCTCTCAGAAGCACAGACTCCAGGCTTCTCCAAATTCCATTCATGCACACCTCCAAGGGCCAAATGGCTTTCAAATATCATATGCCCAAGTTATAGAATGACTTGCCTGCTGACATCAGACACTCCACGAATCCCAGACATCTAAACTCACTTCTCCATGCACACTTCACCACCACATGCACCTGCTCCCAGCACCCACAAGCCCTCATATTCCTCTGCTCACGTCAACTGTTAGCCACGCTTTAATCTGCTGCCACTTGTAGGGTCCTCTAAGTTATTAAAGCTCGGATCCCTTTTGTTGTTCATTTATACAATATGTAAAGGAAACATCTAGGGCACTCAATGTCAATGTTATTGTGTTTCTACTCTCCTGTGGTATATTCTGAACTTATGTAAAACCTGTATTGTTTGTAATTTCATCCTATGACACCCTGTACCCCAATTTTCCCCAGGTCGCATCTGGAAATGAGTGGTTATCCGCTCAGTATGCCTGCCTGGTTAAGCTCTTAAATAAATAAATCCTTTGCCCACGCAGCTCCAGTATTGTGGAACAAGCTCCCTGACCCCCTTCAGAGTACTGCCTCCTTGAGTACCTTCCACAAGGGTCTCCGAGAGCACCTGCTACACAAGAGTACTTGCCCATGCACCTGAACACAATACAGTCCTGAACACAATACAGCAGGACTATTATCTACACCACAGACCTAAAACCTAGTCTTCCCATACCCCTAATAACTCTTGCAGAATCCTTCGCTAACACCAAGCAGAAAGCGAGCTACCCTCTGCCCATGTTTTGCACTAACCCACCCAAAGATGAAGATCCAGTTTCAGTGTGATTGAAAAAAGGACTTACCCACAGGAAACTGTCTGATACTCTGTTGTGAAATGTCTTGAATGTCACCTAATGTTGTCTGCTCAAAATGTACTGTATATCTGATAAGATCTTATTTTATGTAACTAATTCCAGTTGCCCCTGAAAAAGGGACCCTTGGGGCCCAGTGGGCTTACTTGGTTATCAAAACTGAACAAATCAATCAATCAATAAATAAATAAATAAATCTCAGCATAGTGTGTTTTTTCTGACCAAAAATTGTAAAATTAAAAATAAAATAAATAAATACAGTAAATCAGAGAAATTCATTCCCAGATCAGATTCCAGATGTGGTACATGAACTTCCAGTAGGGGAGGACAAGTCAATACAGGGTGGTCAAAGGTTGGCCCTGCTGAATCAGGACACTACATTTGAAGCCACAGAATCAGTCTCTTTACCAGTATGCGATGGGGAACAAAAGAATTTAAGTCAGCTGACTCACTGGACAAACTGTACAGTGGGGAATTTTGCAGTGTAAACTGGGTGGGACACCAGAGGTTGCATTCATCATGGTATTTTAAAATTTAAGGATTGTAATGTATAAAAAATATATGCTTAAAAGAAACAAAAGAATACAAACACAAGATGAATTTATAAACCTGTTTAGTCAGGCACATTAAAAAGCATATAACACTTATCAAATTAGTCACATTTCAGTTGGGCAAACACTGCAACATACAGGAGGGGAACATTAAACTAAAAAGTGTTTTGTGTTGGGATTCTGAGTTTATGCCTGTTATCTCTACATGGGACCACCTTCAAAACTGTGTAAAAATCATTAGGCTGACTATTTTTATTTATCTGTCATATGCTGCGGAATGTATCCACTGCTTCTGTGTCCCCTTTACATGGATACACCCAAATACCAGAACTGCCATGCATTGGTTATTGAAGGTAATATGGACCGGGTGGCTGTCACAGAGATGTGGGCAATGCAGAATCCATGACTGGCATATGAGCATACTAGGGTATACATTGTTTAGAAAGGATATGGAGAAGGGCAAGGGTGGGAAGATAGCACTGTATATGAAAAAATAGCACGGAGGCCACAGAGCTAATTAATCTGGGGTCTTGGGAGGTTTAGACACAAGTACAAGCAGCCACAGGGAAAGATAAACACTTAGAATTGGGGTGGTTTACAGACCACCTAGCCAAGATCAGGAGTGGACAAGGAGCTAGCAGAAGTGCTAAGGAGGGCAGCTCTGTCAGGTGACATACAGTACTAATACTCTAGTAGGTGACTTCAACATGCCAGAGGTGGACTGGAGGGTCACGGTCATGGCAAATGCAAGGAACCAGTTCATGTTGAGCATGCCTTGGTAACATGCTTAGCATAAGTGGTTTAGGACCCTACAAGGGATGTAGCACTGCTAGACCTAGTGCACACATTGAGTGATGCACAATGCAATAGTTCAGGAACTGTTGGGTTCAAGTGACCACAATGTGGTGTGGTTTGAGATCCATCTCAAAGCCAACAAGGGGAATAGCATAGCAAAGGTGCTGGATCTCAGGAAAGCAGACTTCAACAGAATGCGGGAGAGGCTGGGGATAAATATGAGGGGAATAGAAGGAATAGAGGGGAAATGACAGGTGTTCAAATTAGGTGTAATTCAGGTTGTGGACATCTGCATTGGAAAGGAATGCAGAGATAAAAGGGTGAGAGGGTCACTGTGGTAAATATCAGATGTGAAGGAAGTAGTGAGAGTGAAGAGAAGGGCATTTAAAAAATACCATGGTAGCCAAAGGGAGGAAGACAGGCAGGCATACCTAAGGACAACCAGAGACACCAGTAGGAAAGTCAGAAGTGCTGTGGCTGAATGGAATCTTGGGATAGCATGAGGGGCAAAGCTGGGGGGATAAAGTGTTCTTCCAATACATGTAAGAGAAATGCAAAGCCAAGGCTGGCATTGCAGCTAGAAAAGGAGGAAGGATGGGAGGAGGGGGACAGAAGACAAGCTTCAATACTGATCAATATTTCAGTTCAGTATTTACCAAGGAGGAGGAGATGCCATTACCGGAGTATGGGGTGCGGAGTGTGGGTAAAAAGGGGGCAGGAGGGGAACTCTATCAGTCAATACCACAGACAAAAGTGCTAAAATGGTTTAGGGGTTGCAGGAAGAGAGATCATTGGGGTCAGAAGGATTGCACACTCTTATATTTAAGAAAGCAATGACGGTACTAGCAGATCCACCGGCAGACAGTTTCAACTGCTCACTAGGCACAGGAGAGGTCCCCATGGATTGAATGACTACTTATGTGGTTCCTCTGCACAAAAGCAGAAGGATAAGCCAGGAAAATATAGACCAATCAACCTGACATCTACAGTGGGGAAGGTATGTGAGGCTATACTGATGGAAAGACTGGTAGACTTTCTCAAAGTAAATTGGTTGCAGGGTGGCAGACAGCAAATTCAACAAGGGGAGATTATGACAGACAAACCTAATAGAGATCCTTGACTTATAGAATAGGACAGGCAGTCAACACACTGTACTTGGACTTCGGTAAAGCCTTTGACTCTGCTCCCAACAGAAGACTGGCCAAAACACTGAATGAGCACCAGCACACTGAAGCAGTGGCATCGCTATCACTTGGGGCACTGATGACCTGAGTTTGGGAATGAGCCCGGAGTGTCAGAAGGTTGACCAGGGGGAGGAGGATTGAGTGTTCAATGGACTGATCTCCTCCCCCCCAGGGCAGGTGGGTGGAGCTGTCCAGCTACAGTCTAACATCTGGTGGTGGCTGAGAGTCTGTGCACTTAACCACCCAGTGAATGTGGGGATTGGTGGTCTTTGCAGATGTTGGCACACATGCATGCTTCTGACATCACTGTATGCCTGAGCCACCAGGAGAAAGAGCAAAAATGGATAATCCTTCCTACAGGGCAAAATGATGTTTTAGGACCATGGCCTCCACTTCAGCCTGAACGATGTCAGTGTAAGACTTGTCCAGGCTCCACAGGCTTATCTCAGTCTCTCCCTTTGGGGATCCGCACAATGAGGGGTAATTCACAGTTCTCCTGGCCCTGACAGCTGGGGGATGCTGACAAGGGTAGGAGGTCTGCACCCGGTGGGCAGATATGGGGTACATCCCCGCCTGGAATGAAGTGAACAAACAAAATAAAAAAAAAAAATGTGAGTGACCGGGGTGTAAGGGTGGAAGAATGGATTGCAACCTGGGTGGAACACTGGCTGAAAGGCAGAAGGTACAGTAGAAGAAAATGGGATATATTCTTGGATTTTAAAGATGCAACGCATAGGGTACCACAAGGCTCATTCCTTGTCCCTGCTCTCTTCAAAATACTCATATGTGACAGAAGGGTGGGTATGCAAGGTAAACTCTGTCTTTTCACAGAAGACACTAAGATCTGTGCAAGGGTAGACGCTGAGAATGGGAGTAGGTACTAAGGAAGGACCTGGGGCAGCTGGCAAAGTAGTTTAAGATTGGGCAGCTTTGCTTCAACACAAAAAAATATAAGATAATGCAGATCAGAAAAAAGAAACTGAGAATGCAATACACGATGTATGGCATGGTATTGGAAAGCACAGTAGAATAAAAAGACCTAGGGTAATAATATCAGAAAATCTGAACTCCACCGCAAAATGCAACAAGGGAGTTTGAAAGGCAAACAGAATGCTGGTGTGCATAGGGAGGGGAATCAGTATCAGAAGCCAGGAAGTGATCTTTCCACTATACAGATTTTTGGTACGACTGCCCTCATAGTACTTAGCAAGGTTCTGGTGTCCAAGGACTGTGGAAGGATGGAAGTGGTGCAGTGACGGGTGACCCAAATGATCCAGGGTATGGGAGAAAAAGACGTACAAGGAGAAGCTAAAAGACCTCAACATGTACACCCTGGAGACTAGAAGGGAGAGGGGAAACATGATAGAAACATACAAATGCTTGGGCGTGGTAAATAGGGTGGCTTGCAATGACATATGTGTTCTATGTATGAATACAGGTACACATGGAAATTCACTGAAACTGTTATGGGAAGATTCAAGACAGATGTCCATAAGCACTTCTTCACTGAAAGAGTGGTGGATGAGTAGAATGGGTCATGCATATAGCCAAAGTAACAGGGTAGAAAGCAGAAGTAAGGAGCGGAATGGCCATTGGGGCCTTTTTCTACTGCCATTTTCTATATTTTGGGTATATATAGCTCCCTCTCTCTCTCTATATATATATATATATATATATATATATATATATATATATACACGATAGGGGTGAGAGCTTCTAGAGTGTGATAGATGCAGCTCTTTCCAATGGAGTGTGATAAATGATGATGACATCACTACTGTGATAATAAATGCTGTTTATACATACTGTGCCAATGTCACCACTCACTCAGTGACTACAGTCTGCATTCTAAATTGAACTGCTTCACAAATCTGTTTCTCACTGCTACTTGCAAGTAACTCAATTAACATTGCAAAGGACACTTACCTGTTTCCCATAGTGTTTCAACAACTCATAGCCGATTACTATGCTTCTCTCAAATTCAAGAAAGACTGTATTCTAAATCACAGTGCTGCACCACACAGTTTCTGTTTCTCACTGCTAGCTGAAACTAACTCAATTAGCATTGCCAAACACATTTATCTGTTTCACATAGTGTTTCTAACACTCCTAGCCTATTCAGAAACACACACTCAGAACACACACAAACAGTGCTCTCAGTATAGCCTAGAGGTTATAGTAATGAGCTTTGAACAACCTTGGTACATCCAATACACTAGATCTGGGTTTGACTCTCACAATCTCCACTGTAACTCTGAACAAGTCACTTAACTGCCAAGTGCTCCCAAGTCACCCCTTAAAACCTACCCAGTTACCAAACACTAAAATAAAAGAGCAAACAGGAACACAACTATACTTCTGAAGCTCTCACCCCCATTGTATAAACAGCACACATGATGTACAGATTGGGTGCTATGGAAAATATTCTCACTTCTGCATCACGAGCTCTGGATAGTCTCACTTGTGAGATATCCAGAGCTAACTCTGCAGGAGTGAGAATATTTTCCATATCACACTCCTGCCCATCATGTATCCCCTATATATATATATATATATATATATATATATATATATATTTACAGTATATGGTAGTATGTGCTGTGTAATTTCTGATATTGAAAACTCTGAACTGATATTTACATGCATTAATTTGCTCTATTTGCTACTGGCCACTTTAAAAGCACGCATGCATATAAAAAGTGACTCTCTGTACTTGTGCTACCCCTGCCAAAGAGGTGGAGTGCCTTAAAGTGCTAGGGTGTTGGTTTTCCTGGTTTTAGTGCTAGTAGTATTTTCTTGGCTTAGCCATCTTCATTCCTCCGAGGGTGACCTCTTGGTGGTTCCCAGGGCAAGGCTGCGGCTTTTGGGAGATCGTGCTTTCTCTGTGGCTGTACTGGGTATCTTAGAGAAGCTTCCTCGGTGAAAGCCTTTAAGTGGGGCTCTAGACATTTTTATTTGAACAATCATTTGATTTGCTATAATAGGAAATACATATGCATTATACTGACTCTCCTTTTATTTATTAATGTCATGATCTGTATTTTAACAATGTTTATGTTCTATAATGTGGCGATTTCAAGTATGTTTAAGATGAATGTTTTTATTGTTGTATTAGATTTTATGCATTATGCAGCACTCTGAGCCATCGGGAAGGGATGCTTTCTAAATAAAGTTTATCTATCTATCTCTATCATCCACAAGCACAATATGGCACCGAGACATGGATAAACTCATTCATTAATGAGTCTATCATTTTTTTATCCATATGAAAAAATACAGTGTGTTTTAATTTTGATTTTACTGAATTCAGCAAAGTTATTTCTATTTCAAAATTAGCATTCTAACCCATTAAATTAGTTGTTTGAAAATTGAGGATGTGACTCCAGACGTGCACATTTGAGTTAATGGAGGCACATCAAAACATCAGCTCAGACATGACTGAGTCCATTTCCCCTGCTCACTGACAAGAAGCAGGAGCTTTGAGACAACGGTGCCTAACTTCCTTTGAACTTTAAACTGCCAATATTTGCACTTGATAAAGGTGGAGTAGCTGTACTGCACAACAAATGAAATACTGTCGAAAAGATTGTGTTTGCGGTTCTTTTTATTTTGCTATGTTCACTGAAAGGATAGAATCTGTGAAGACAGAAGAATCACAAACATATTCTGACAACTTAACGTAGCATGTTAATTTCATATGAGCTCCTGTTTTTCAACACACAATGTCTCACTATCCCCCCGCTTCACCTCTTCCTTCACATTCTGCTCTCGCTTTCCTTATCACTCATCACTCACTATGCCCCCCACTTCACTTCAACATCATGCTCATTATTCCCCCCCCACTTCGCCAACTCTCCCATAGAAGTCAGCTTTCAGCTTTTCCTCATGTCTCACTATCCCCCTGCTTCACCTCTCTCCTCACATTCGGCTCTCTGTTGTCCTTGGCACTCACTTTCCTCGGTGCTCATGATCACCAACCCCAAATTCAGTAAATGTAATGTTTACAGTACTTACAGCTTCCAGATTTCCTTGTTGCTTGTCTCTCACTATCCCCCCACTTCACTTCACCTCATCACCATGCTTATTCCCCCTGCTTACCCAACTCTCCCCTTGCATTCAGCTTTCAGCTTTTCCTCACACTCATAACTGACCACACCCACTTGCGGACAGTTGCTAGGTGGTTGCTAACTGATCGATGGTGTTTTCTATGAAACGGATAACCATGTGGCAGCCACTCGTTATCAACAGTACATATGGACCACAATATATTAATGGTAGAAAGTAAGCTTTATTTGTGGTTTTTAATGAAACGCAAAAAGAGGAAAAGTAAAAAAAAAAAGGGGGGATCCTGTTTTCTTCTTTTTGGTTGGGACACTTCTTCACCAGCAAGGTATCTAAAATACAAAAAAATTGTTACGGTTTTTGTTCGGATGTTAGATAGCACAAAAATGTATTGTAAACGGCTGCATACTTTACAAATCAACAGTCAACTCTAGATGATCACTGAGGCATTCTGTGTGGGCTTCAGCTACACCAGCCTGCACAAAGCCCCTCTTGCAATCCTCAATGCGCTTGACGATGTTGTTGAAAACACTCACTAACTACTGTGTATGCAGTGACTTTATGTTGCTCATCCAGAGATCGACATTTTCTGAGCTGGATGGAACACCTTTTTCTAGCTGCTCTGAGATCAGGCCAGAGTACCATGATGTGAACTGTGCCTTCATTTCATATTTAAAAAGTTTATTCATGGCCGGCCTGGTGGCGCTGAGGGTTGAGGAGCTGGACACAACACCTCATGCTATGTCGGCAACCTGGGTTCGGGAACGAGCTCGGGTTGTCGGGGGTCAGTAGTGGAGGACTGGGATTGAGAGTTGGGAGACAGCTCTCCCAGTCCTGGGGTGGGCTGGGGACTCTACACCGCACTGTGACGACCCCTGGGGACATCTGGAGGTACCACAAGCAACAGTGTAACTGAGGGGGGACTGCGGTGGACATCTGCACATATGTGCATGGTCGTCATTGCACATCTGCGATCCCAAATGGGGAGAAATGGGAAAATGGCAGCACTGGTCCATAGCAGCTTGATGGCCGCAGTTCCACCAGCCGACGATGCTTGGAGGCATGTGCTGGTACTGGTTTTCTCGCCGGGCATGGGGGCTATGGGGGGGGCCCTTTCACAGGTGTAGTTGTGCCTGCCAGCTGGGTATGCAAGCTTCGTGGTCGGTGGCAGAGTGGAGCGGTGGCTGGATGTGGAGCAGGACTGTGGCTGCAGAAGGTGGAAAAAGTGTTAATTGATAAAAAAAAAAAAGTTTATTCACTGTCAAGTCCAAAGGTTGCAGCAGATCTGTACAACTTGGGAGGGACAAAAACAGGTATAATGAACTGCTCCTCTAACTTCCCAGAACATCAGCAGTGCTGCGAGCCTTAAACAAATCCAGAATTAGTAGTGTTCTTTATTCAGAAGGCTGCTGCTGATTCAGAGCTTATCAGTGTTGAATGAAAAATGAGCAGTAGCAGAGCGGTATACAATCATGCAAGCTTATAATGCTACTTATGAGAGACAGCTGAATAAATTACTGGGGTAATTACAGTACTGTACCTGACAGTACTTGACAATGATTATGTGGTGATTAAGTGGCTGTAATTAAACTTTTGTTACAGGGATTAGCAGAGGTTAGCAGTACTTGACCTGTAGTTTCCTCTTGTGCTGTGTGTAATTAGAAGTGCATCTGAAGTCAGCAAGTGTCAGAATGTCAGTATTAACCCCCAGTATGTATTGTGATCATGATAGGGTCCAAAACAATGAACATACGTGGACTGTAAACATGCTCCAGTGCTAAATTTAATTTACGTGTGATTTGTCTATTCTACAGTAACTGGGATAAAGTTGACACTTGAACACTTTTACTTGGCAATGCTTCACTGGGTTATTAACCCATCTATTAAAACTACTAAGCCTCTGGAATGAATGCATCCAGCCTAAAGATCATCACATATCAGACAAAATCTGGCCAGAGCCAAATGGGCTGCAGGTGAGGAATTTAGGGTAAAACATATTGAAAATTACTAAAGTTCCGAGCCTGCGTTAGCAAGATGTAACATGGGTTCATAAATTTGTTGTTTTGTAATATTTTTACACCAAATTTTTAACATAGCCTTATTATGACCCTGCCTGATGAAGAAGGGCAGAGAAAATGTTAAACTCCTGGCCTAAAGGTAATTTTGTGCAGGGACTGCAAAATCAGCTTTTGGGACATAAAAACACATTTTGGGCAGAAGCTGAAAAATGATAGCTGTTACATTTGTTTTTAAATATTTTTACAACAAATTTTCAACATAGCCATTTAGGAGCCCACCTCATGAACAAAGGCAATGAAAAATTTCAACTCCTACCAGAAATGTGATTTTGCGCAGGGATCATGAGATCACCTTTTTGATGTAAAGAAACACTTTGGCCAGGATTTGAAAAATGGCAGCTGTCACATTCATGATGTGCTGTGAAGATATGGCTATGTTGTAAATTTGGGGTAAAAATATTAAAAATTACCAAAGTTACGAGTCTGTGTTCACAAAATTCAATATGGGATCATAACTTTGTTGTTTTTTAATATTTTTAAACCAAATTTAGAACATAGCCTTCTTATGACCCTACCTCATGAACAATGATAGAGAACATTTTCAGCTCCTACCCAAAAGATGATTTCATGTAGGGACTGCAAAATCACCTTTCAGGACAGGGTTGTCTAATGACAGTGCCATTGTTCATGAGGTAGGGTTCCAAAGAAGGCGTGTTGAAATTTTGGGCCAAAAATATGAAAAATGCCCATGTTATGCCACTAAATTCAAACAGCATTGAAATACGTTAAACCACATACCAGTTTCTTCAGTTTGTAGTTGGGCTTTGAAGAGTGAAGACATGTCTGCAGTCCAGAGAGAGAATTAAGACGTTGGACCCCAACAGGTAAGTAAGGACTTGGGGGGTGTTGCTGAGTGAGAAGATTGGGTAGGGGGTAAGGAATGGTCCTAAAAGACATTGGTGGACCATTTTTTTACAGGTGGAAAATAAAAAAAGAACCGAAGATCCCTGATCGTGACACTGAGGGACTGGGTACCTCCAGTGTCAGCTACATTTCTGGGGGTGTGTTGGGTGGCAGATGCTGACAGAGAGGGACGTCGGGCGGGGGGAGAAAACTGTGGTCTGACAGCATACAGTTGTGGCTACTCTGAACTGGTAAAAAGAGCACAGGAGATACAACAGCATTTCTTTTTACAAATAAGAAGAACTTGTCAAGATTGTAAACCTGTACAAGGAGCTTTGTTTTCCAATACCCTGAAGTTTCCTGCCAGTACTAATCCACCAAGCTTGCTGAGAGGCAAACCTGCAATTTCTTCTTCCCAGTCAGCAGGATCAATCTCAGAAGAATGGTCAATTCTTTCCAGGCGGAAGCATAGCGTCTGAGGCAATTACGCCGCCAGAGGCTCTATCAGTCTCTAAGGAGTCTGCTCAGGTATTTTCCTCTTTCAATGCTTTAGCATCAGATAATTTAGCTTCCACTTCCAATACACAGACTTTGCTTTCCCTTAACAATATTTTATAGACTGCAGTGTCAGTTTCCCCTCTCTCACCTCCCCCTGATTTTCTCTACCTATCTGACAGTACATATACTAACTTTAAACAAAGGGTGCTAAAATCCTTCAGAAATAATATACTAATAATAGACACAGGCACTAATATGGGAGATTCTGAACCTGGCAAAGACATGAAAGCTTTCTTAGCCCTCTCGTCCTCTGAGCCAAACTGGCAGCTTTACAACCCTCTGGCAATGAAAATTCAGCAACTATATCTTTGGAGCTGCTTACTAAAATGATGTTAAGTCCACAAAATGACATCAAATCTGGGTTTGAAGAGATAAAGGGAACCTTGTGCAACCTAAATTCTGCAATGACTAACTTTAATAAAAATAAGTTACGTCTCTAAGTTCAAAATCCCGTTGAAATACATTGAACGGCATGCCTGTTTCTTTAGTTCACAGTTGGGCTTTGAAAAGTGAAGACATGTCTGCAATCCAGAGAGGATTACAGCATTGGATCCCCAATGTGTAAGTAAGGGCTTGGAGGGGTGTGGGGTGGTGTCCACTGAGTGGGAAGGTCAGGTAAGGAAGGTAACGAACAGCCACAAAAGACATCGGTGGACCATTTTTTTACAGGTGAAAAAAAAAGAACTGAGGCTCCCAGTGGTGACACTGGGGTATTAGGCACCAAGTATTTACAAGTTATGTTTCTGTGGGTATGTGGGGTGGTGAGTGCTGACTAAGAGGGAGGGTTGGGAGGGGAAGAAAAATAATTGGTGAGAACATTAGCATGAGACTGGGGACTGGGCACCCCAGTGTAATTTCTATGTTTCTTGGGGGGATGACTGAGGATCCCCATTCACAAACACTGGTGGATTAGGCACCCCAGTGTCAAGAGATGTGTGAAACTGCCAAATTTCATTACGTGAAATATTTCACATAATTCGGCTGTTTCGTGAAATTTTTCGCATAATAATGTGGATTTTTGCCCACTGAGTGCGAAATTTAGCCCGTGGAGTGCAAAATTTCACCCACAAGATGGTGAAATTCATCATTTGTGGGTGAAACTTTGCTGTTTTCAGACAAAATTTCACATTCTGTGGGTGAAACTTTGCACCCTGTGAAATATTTCGCCAAATGGCCAAATTACGCAAAATATTTTGTGCTGAGAAATTGCCAGTTTTGCGGGAATTTCACTGGTGAAATTTAATTTCACAACATCTCTACCAGTGTCACAGTTATGTTTCGGGGGGTGGGGAGGTGGTGCTGACTGAGAGAGGGAGGGAGGGAGGGAGTGTCAGGTGAGGAGAATTTCTATAATATAAAAAATATAATAAATTAGTGCCAGCGGTCACGGTAGAACACGGCCCACTCTGCTATGACCAAGATGTCTGCCACATGCTACTGTGCATGCGTGACTACTAGCGCATGTGCAGTGGAATGCCGTGGCCATTTTGGACACAACAGAGTGTGCCACATTCCCCTGTGACCGCCGACACTGTGAAATAGTGCAGTGCTGTGATCAGTAGGGACAACATGGACTGACTGCTTCACAGATGTGGAGGTGACTGTTTCACAATCTAGCATGTTTGTTTAGGAGGAATGTGGAATCCTTTTTCTCATCGATTATAAAAGATCTGCAGGGCTCTGCCCACTGCAGCCCTAAAAATAGTGTGCACTGAGTCATTTCTTTTCACAAATATTTTTTTATTTTTTATTTTGCCCAGCACTACTCAAGAATGCATAATACAGATGCCTATTTGCACATGAAGAAATATACTGCAAGACTCCTACCTTCCTCCATCCCATTACAGATGCTTACCAGCTTGGAACGGTATCTGATCTCAGAAACAGAGACAGTATTTATTTATTATAAATCTCAAACGTGTTTTCAGCCAATCAGTATGGAAAGACACTGTACCTTGTATCCTGTGTACAGTGTGCTCTAGTGCATGAATGTTAGAAGGGAATGCTTCACCTCATCACTGGGGGGCAGCAAAAAAAAAGGCTCTAAACTTATCAATCACTCAAGTTAAACTCAAGTGATTTATAATAAGATAATAGGGCCTCTGAGAAATGTTGGGCAGGGAGAAGCACTCAGTTTCACTTTTGGGCCCAAACATCATGCTTGGAGTTTCTTATACCATAAAAGACATCACTCAGAGGCCTATTTATTTTTTTAATTTTGATCGGAAAAAGTACACTGAGCTGTGATAGATCATTTCCAGGCATGTATGAGTTATATCAATCAATTATACTGATGAGGATGTTGGCCATGAAACAGAGGGAAACCCTGTGTTCTCATGACAAATGTCATTGAATCAATAACTTCCCCATGGACAGCCACCAAAGACAGGAAGAACCAAAGATAGGAAGAAGGGAACTCAGTTTAGTACCTCATCTGAAGGATGGTACCTCAGCAATGCAGCTCCACCACTGCTGCACTACACTGCCAGTACTGGCTATTAGCCCATATTAATGGTGTGGGCCTAGAACCCACAATCTTCTGACCTTCCAGACCCAGAAATGAACATGCAACCCACTGAGCCCCTGATACAGATTGCTATATGCACATCCAAAACAGGCTTATAGGCAGGGCCCATAGTACTCTGCGGCAGAATTTTCTGATTTCTGCGGCAGGGCTCCTAAGCTTCTGCGGCAGCATTTTCTGATTTCTCCAGCATGATTTAATTATTTCTGTGGCAGAATACAGTCGTACCATTGGCTAAAATATGATGTGATGTCATTGATGACATCACCTGCCAAGCACAGAGGAGTGGCATCAGGATAAACAAGATGGGTACTGGAGCCTGGCACTATGGAAAAACTGTATATTTGAATGAAAATTCACCAAAAACAATGAATTCTGTGGCACTGTATGAATTCTGTGGCATGATGCAAATTCTGCGGAAAATTCTGCAACTGCAGAATCGCAGAATTCAAGGGGCATTTCTTATAGGATATCAGCCACATAAACAGTAAGACACGATGGGGCATTGGTCATACTAGTTTTACTGCACACTCAGGGGCATATTAAGGCATGAGGCAACAGGCCAACTGTCTTTAGTCCCTGGAAGTGTGGCAAAACCAGCACAACCAATGTCCCGAAGTATCTTATTGTGCTGATCAAATGTGCCCAAAGACACCTGTTAAGAAACAAACACTAAACATTTTTAAAGCCACATAAATATAACAAAATATTGCTAAAAAGGGTAAAATAGTCACTCCTATTTACTTACGCGAGTTACCCAAATTCCAAATCCCACTGCCTGAACTTGTTAATACCTGTTTAGTTGTGAAGAATTATCATATGGGCCTTAGAACTTGTTTAGCCTATCAGGAAGCAGGAAGTTTCAACCCATTTTATAAACATATTTATGAGGCATGGGGCACTTAGCAATCCTGTTATAATTAAGCAATAAGGCATGACAGGGTGTGGTATATCATGGGATATCATCACACCTCGGATAGTTGGGCACGAGGCCACAGGCTGAGTGTGTCCAACCATCTGAGAAGTGATGATATCTCATGATATACCATACCCTGGAGTGACTTATTGCTATTATGAACTGGACTAAATTAATTTTTTTCAAGAAAAAAATACTTTTAAAACCTTGTGAAATTGCTTCTTTTAGCATGTTGGAAGAGTATGTTTTGACAAAATAGTCCTGAAGGGCTCAGCCAGCAGGTGGCGCTGTTATAAGTAACACTGTGTCACTTTGGTAATACTGGTCCTCTCAAGTATGCTCTCCATGGGTTTCACGTGACTGTGCTACTTAGTCTGGGACAGAGTGAATGTGTGGTTAATTTGCAGTTTCTTTTTGGTAGTTAGGTAGAGTTTGTTGGCGCCACGATTGTGATTTTCTTTTTTTTTTTATTTTGTAACATGAGCGTTAAGCACTAGTGACACTGTGGAAATGATGCTACTCACTCTGTCAACATCATATTCCTCAGGAGTTTGGCTGAGGTAAGAAAATGTATGGCAGGCTTTGTAAAGTACTGACAGTAGCGGTTGTAGGAGGGATGGCATTTATTTTGATTTTTGGAGCATGTCTCCATCAACAGTTGTGCCTTTCTACAGTTTGGTGTGAGGTGGAAATACTGGCAGAGCAGAGCAATGTGTGGTGCTGCAGGTGAGGAGGCTGGTGGCTGGAGGTTTTCTGAAGCCGTGATGATATAGCTCGATATCATCACGGCTTCAAAAACGTCTCGGCCAATCAGCGACGTCCAATTACAATCCCTAGTTTATAATGTACATTATACAATGGCAAGAAAGAATCCTGGCTCCTGATTGGTCAGTTGGCCATCACAGCATGGATGTCATCCTGGCATAACATCCCTGCTGATGATATTATGGAAGACCTTGAACATTGCCTGCATTTTTTTCTTAAAAAAATATATTAAAACACTAAATAAAATTCTTTAAAATTATTTTTTTCTGTATAAAACAACGAGCCATTGTATAATAGGAATAATGCCCTCCAGGGTGGGTGTTATGCTAGGATAACATCCCTTCTCCGGTGTTGGATGCCCTCGGCCAGTGGCCTCGGGCCCAACTACCCAAGGTGGGATGTTATCCCAGCATAACACCCACCCTGTCAGGCATTATTTCTTTAATAAAACCTTTTGAACAACAGAATTAACTGTTGCACATGATTTACAGCTGCCAGTTATCTGTTGTGTATGGAAGTGGTACACTAATAAACATTATAAAATGTGTTTTACAAATCATGACACCTGATTGGCTTAGGACCATTTTTACCAGTGCGTTATCTCAGCACAACAGCACTGGATAAAGGTCCAGCAGCCTCTTTACACCAAAATCAATACTACAGACATCCCTGATTGCCATCATAAACATGGCTGCCACCTCTACTCAATAAAAACCTTCAGCTAGGCCCTAAAAATTAAATTGTCTTAAATTTAAAAAATAATAACTAAATGTTATTTGTCCTCGTAATTCTGTTCTTACACATACACACATATATAAATTTTAAAAAAATGAAGTACTACAGTACTTACAATTTTAATTTCTGATGTTTCTTTGCTGACCATGAAAAATCACCCTCCTATCCTCACCTGCTTACTAGGGAAATCTCTCCTGTTTAACCTACTACAGATAAAACAAAAGCCCTGGTTCCATCTGAAGCCTTCTGTTGTGTGATGGTGAAGGTGAACATTTTACCAGTGGAACTGAGCAGAGATTTGAATTCTTGCATTCCATCCATAATAAACATTCCACCTCTCTTGAATGTAGGAAAGACAGAAAAAAACAAGGTGGGAAAAATGGAAGGACTAGTATAAGGAAGAAGAAAGAAAGGTGAGGGAACAGCTAAATGAGAGTTTGTTGTGAAAACTAGATGGATTAATGGCTAATTAAAAATGAATGCATTTTGTTGTGCATATTTAAACCTGAGATGACATGTTAATGCTGGGATGTGCTCAAACTATTTTAATGGGGTGGATGGACATTTTCAAAAAAAGTAATACAAAATGTTTATTTTGTTAATTTCTGTGCATTTCTTCACCCCTCCCCGCAAAAAAAGATTGACCCATTTTATAATCTCAATAAGATACTCCAGGATGTGCTTTTTTGGTGGCATAACAGCACTTCTTGGATGGTTGAAGGCACTTGGTGATGGCTTGTTCCTCACAACACATTTGAAGTGTGTTGTTATCCCACCACAATGCATGCCTTTAATGTCGTATTGCTTAATTGGCATCTTAGCCAATTAGAATTATATAGCAGACAATTGACAGAACACATCAGCATTCTACAAATTCTGAAAATTTACAATGTGTACTGCCTAAAACAAACATTAGCTTTTAAAAGCAGTGAACTATTACCTTTTATATATGTTGTACTTTCTTGTTTTCCCTTTCGTTAATTACAAGATTTTTTTTTTTTACCTGGCATTAGTAGATGTAATGTGTGGAACAGCACTGTGCCTAGCAGATGACAAATCTAGCTCTGTTCATCCCATTACATTTTCAGCATTGTGACCTCACTGACAGTGACATCACAGCTGCTCAGGAAGATCCACTCAGTAGCTCCCATATCAATAACTTGTGATGTCACTGTCAGTAAGGTCACAGTGCTGATGATGCAGTGGGAGGAACAGAACATCTAGCATAATACTATCACATAGAAAATGTTCTAATGCACAAAAGGAAAAATAGAAACACCTCAGAATTAAAAAGTTACAGCTGACTACTGCTTGAAATTTGTAACATTTTCCTGTCTGCTATTTTGGGTTCCACTAACTCTTTAAACATTGTGTTTTTTGCCTATGTGTTTTATTACAGGTAGCTTACATGTGCTATGGTTTGATAACAAGAAAACTTTTATTTCTTTCCCTCGCTGGCTGATCCAACAAAAATTGTTGAATAATGTTTAACATTTATTTTAATTACAAAAATGTTCCATCATACACTATAAAAGTAGTGGCTGGGGGAAAAGTCTAACATATAGAATAATATATGTGGTGGAGTGTGTAACAAGAATTTTACACACACCCGAGGTGTTGGATGCCACATAAACCCTGAGAGCAAAGCTAAAGTGGTTTATCTAAGCATCCAACACCAAGGCCATGTGTAAAATTTGAGTTTCTGCACCACCTCATATTTTATTTTATATAATAGCTGGGTTTCCCTTTTTCACCACAGCAATTACATAAAATAAACAGATGTTCCTATGTGGCTGTGGTTTGGTTAGGTTTCAGTGTGCGGTCTACGGCCACATTTATTTATTTATTTAAAAGTTAGTTTATTTATTTATTTTGGTCAGCAGATGAAAGTTAAGTTTTTTTTTTTTTTGTGGTACTTGATTTGTTTTTTAAAATCACTTACAACTGAGTCCGAGTGGTGGTTCAGTCTCTGGGGGCAAGACAAGGTGGCCAGCAGTCCGAGTGTAAGAGCGGCAGCTGGCACATGCGCAGAGCAAGAGAAACCCGGCACATGTTTGCCATTAAAATCACTCCTTTATAATGGCAAATTATGCCATGAGTTTCCCTATAGGAAAAAGGGAAGCCTAGTTATTATAGAACTATGATACATCTCGGGATTCTGTTAATATCAAACCAATCAGGATTCACACTCATCAAATTTCCTTCATGGAATCACATTTCTGTTACGCATGTTTCCCAATCTGCTGTACCTTATTTGTTGCTGGTTATATTAAGTTCATTTTAAACTATACATATTATTGTTGATGATTTACAGATTTAGAATGCTAAATCAAACAATCAAACAAAAAGAACTATTTAGTCAGCGAATAGTTGTATTCTACATCAGAAACAAAAGTAAAAAGCCCACCCAGTTTGCATCAATATGCACGCATTTATTTAGTTTTTGTTAACCAAAAAAGGAGGGCTGGGAAATCATTCCTGTTTTTTAGCTTCATTCTGGGGAGGGGAATACAAATGCAAATCAACTGATACTAAACCAGGTTATGCTGTTGGTGTTTTTTTTACCGAATGGGGGAAATGTGGCCAGTACACCAGGAATGTGCAAGTGGACTTGATCTAGCACCGAGGCTAACCGATCTGTGGGATTGTAACTAACAGCCAGCACAATCCAGAGACAGATACCAAAACTAAAACAAGCATTTGTCTATGCTGAATGTTTGCTTGCTGATATTAGCATTGGATGTGCAGGAGTTAGATACAGAATAGGAATGGCAGTGAAGCACTGAATTCACATCAATCCCACCTCCACCCTGCAAAGATGGACAGACATCGGGGTGTGCCTGTGGATCAATGCATACGGCATTTCACCTTACCCTATCCTGTAGACACCAACAAGTGTTGAGGTGTGCCTTGGGGTGTTCAGCTTCACAGTCACCTCATTTCATAAGGACACACACTGAAATGGGTGCAGTATAGGAGAATGGGGTGAAGTCTGGGACTGAAGAGTGCAAGACACACCTTGATGCCTGTCATTGGCTTCAGGCTAGGGTTGGGATGGCATAAGCATTACAGCCAGAGATCCAAAGTCACACCTCTGATGCCTGTCAGTCTGTACAGGGTGGGATGTTATGATTAGAAACCCTAACGCCCCGGCCGTGTGTTGGTATCTGCACTACAAATTTTCAATATGGCCTTTTTGTGACCCCCACCTCATGAAAGCATTTTTTGACCTCTTCTCATGAACAGTGGCACTGTGATTTTGTTAATGTGTCCCGAACTTCGAGTTCCCACAGCAAGCGTGCCATTCTGCACCACATGTGTGAAAACACAGATCAGGCAGGATGTGAAGAATGACAGCTGTATCATTCACAGGGAGGTGTGAAGAGATGGCAATGCTGAAAATCTGTAGTGAAAATATTAAAAATGCTCGAAGTTCTGAGTGTACGTGGAAACTGCACAACACATGCTTGTACCGCAGTCATTTAGTGGAATTATGTCACCAAATTTTCAACATAGGCATTTTGTGACCTCTGCTTATGAACACTGTCACTATAGAAACATAGAAGTTGACGGCAGATAAGGACCGCAAGGCCCATCCAGTCTGCCCATTTCTTTTTCTACCTTATAAATGTGCCATCGGCCTTTGCTCTGTCAGTGGCCTATCTATTCATAGTCATTTGTATTGCTCCCTTATGCCTATCCCATGCCTGTTTGAAGCCCTGCACTGTATTCATAGCCACCACTTCTTGTGGTAAGCCATTCCATGCATCCACCACCCTTTCTGTGAAAAATAATTTTCTCACATTCCCCCTTAATCGGCCCCCCTCTAATCTCATGCTGTGTCCTCTTGTCCTGCTATTTTTCTTATATTTAAACATGTTAGACTATTTCACCTTGTTAATGCCCTTAAGGTGTTTGAATGCCTCGATCATATCATTTTCTCCCTCCTTTGCTCAAGGGTATACATATTGAGCTCTGTTAATCTGTCCTCATATGTCTTCTGATGCAGTCCCTGCACCATTTTGGTTGCCCTTTCTGGACTGCCTCAATTTGGTTAATGTCCTTGTGAAGGTGTGGCTCCAATACTGCACGCAGTACTCCAGGTGGGGCCTAACTAGTGTCTTGTAAAGAGGGATTACCTCCTCTTACGACTTGTGATACCCCTACTAATACACCCTAACACCCCCTAGCCTTACCTGCTGCTTTGAGGTCTGCTTGATGATTTGAGGTCATCAGTGATGATGATGCCCAAGTCTTTTCTTCCTTTGTGACTGTTAGCAACTCCCCTCCCAGCCTATAGATGGCTTCAGGGTTTCTTTTCCCTATGTGCATGATTTTGCACTTCTTTACATTAAATTCCAGTTGCCACTCTTCTGACCATTTTGCTAGTTTATCCAGATCTCTTCTCATTCTGCCCACCCCATCTGGATCATTTACTCTGTTGCAGATCTTGGTGTCATCTGCAAACAGACAAGCCTTACCCTCTAGTCCATCTGCAAGGTCACTAATGAAGATGTTGAAGAGGACTGGCCACAGGACTGATCCCTGAGGTACCCCACTTGTGACTTGCATCTCTTCTGACTGTATACCATTTACCACCACTCTCTGTTTTCTGCCCATCAACCAGTTTGCCACCCAGTTGACCAACTTCTGACCCACCCTGAGCCTACCCAGCTTATTTATCAATCTTCTATGTGGAACAGTGTCAAAAGCTTTGATGAAGTCAAGGTAGGCAACAGCAACTGCTCCCCCTTGGTCCACCACTCTGGTTACCCAGTCAAAGAAATCTATGAGATTAGTTTGACAGGACCTTCCTTTTGTAAACCCATGCTGTCTTGGATCCTGTGCCCCTATGGATTCCAGGTGTTGCACTATCCTTTCCTTAAGGAGTGACTCCATAATCTTGCCCACTACAGAGGTAAGACTGACTGGTCTGTAGTTCCCACCTCCTCCTCAGCGCCACTCTTGTGGGAGCGGGATCACATGAGCTTCCTCCAGTCTTCTGGGACCTCTCCTGTGCTCAGAGACTCACTAAACAGTTCTGCTAATGGCTCTGCTAGTTCCACCTTTAGTTCCTTAAGTACCCTGGGATGTATGCCATCAGGTCCCATTGCCTTATCCACCCTCAGCTTAGCAAGCTCTTGTAGGACCCTTTCTTTTGTGAAGGGAGTAGTGCTCACCTCCCTCTCCCCTGTGTCCATGATGCCGAGCTGTGGGCCCTGCCCTACCTTCTCTTCAGTAAATACTGAGCAAAAGTATCTATTTAGGATAGATGCCTTTACAGGTCCTCCTCCTCACATGCTCCCTTTCTCCATTAAGCATAGCACACTCCCCTGGACTTTCTCCTTTCACTAATGTATCTATAGAAAGTCTTGTCACCTTCTTTTACTGTTCGTGCTAGTGTTTCCTCAGTTTGGGACTTTGCCTGCCTTACTGCCTTTCCTGCTTCCCTTAGGGCAGTTTGGTATGCCTCCCTATCTTCATCCTGCTGTGTTCCTTATATTTCCTGAAGGCCAGCCTTTTGGCTCTGACCTTTTCTGCTACTGTATTTGAGAATCAAAGTGGTTTCCTCTTCTTTGCACTTCCTTTTCTGTCTAACACAATGGGATGTTGCTTCAAGTATTGCATCCTTAATGTTTGCCCACTTTGCCTGTACCCTCACCTGTGTTTCTTTTTGCCAGGGCTAGCTTAACTCTGTTGGCCATCTTATCAAAGTCAGCTCTCCTGAAGTCCCATATTTTGCCTTGAATGGGATGATTTAGATGTAGTAGCCAAATTGAACCATACCAGATGGTCACTGGCCCCAGGTGACCTTCTACCTGGAGATCTGTGATCCCTTCCTTGTTAGTCAGTACTAGATCTAGGATAGCCCTGTCTCTTGTGGGTTGCTGTACCAGTTGTTTGAGGCCCTCCCCCTTCAGGGAATCCACTATGTGTCTAGTTCTGGCAGATGTTCCTGCTGGTATTGACCAATCTGTATCCGGCATGTTGAAGTCTCCCATTATCAGAACCTCCCCTTTAGCTGTCATGTTTTGTATATCTTCTAACAGTAATGTGTCTATGTCCTCCCCATGGTCTGGGGCCTGTAGACAACCCCAGTTTTATGGCTGTCCCATTTCTGTTTCCAGGGTGACCACAGTTCTCCGCCCTTATGTGTATTCTGAATTTCTGTAGCTTTGATATTTCATTAACATACAGGGCCTACCCCCTTTTGCACCCTCGGTCTCTTTTCTGAACAATATAGCCAGGTACTAAAGTCTCCTATGTGGTTACTGGTAAACCACGTCTAATTAATTGCTACTATGTCCAGTTTAGCTCTGACATTATTGCCTGCAGGTCTGGGATCTTATTTCCCAGGCTGTGAGCATTATTGTACATGATTTTCCATTGGCCAGATTTTGGTGTGTTAGTTGTTGGGTGAGGTTTGCATACTCTCTGCGTCAGAGTGGGAGACAAACCTTTGTTCTTACCTGGTGATGCAAATGAACATGCAAACATGCTGAATCCCTGTTTGACCACTGCTGAGGGGAGAGGTGTTCTTCCCATTCGACGATGGGGTGCTGCACCCTCTCCCCATTTGCTAGTTTAAATATTCTGCAAAGACGTCAAACTTCTGTCCCAATGCACTGACTCCTCCTTAGTCAGATGCAGTCCATCAAATTTAAAGAACTTTCGCCTCCCAGAACTGCTGCCAGTTCCTACAAATCTATGTCCTTTTCCTGGCACCAGCCCTTCAGCCACATGTTTAGCTCCCTATCTCCCTTCTCGACCTTCCGTCCATCTGCTCCCTCCTCAGACTGGCAGGATCTCAGAGAAGGAGATGCCGGATGAAATAGATGATAGTTTGTAACCCAGCCTGGTCAGGTGTTCCTTGGTCTCCACAACTGACCAGCTGGCCTAGATCATTAGTCCCTATGCTGCATTTTAGGGACATCAATGTTTTCTCCTGCTTTGTGAACAATTTTAGTACTATGTCAGTGTCTCTCTCCATGCTGATGTACCTGGGAGGCATCTGACCATTACCCCTGGCTGGAGATGGGTATCAACTCCCCGAATCATGAAGTCTCCTATGATCAGAAGTTTTTTGGATTTCCTTTTTGCTTTTTTTGTTTTGGCTCCTGATTTAGGTGAGTTTTGTTGTGCTAGCTCCTGTGCTGCAGTGTCGTGCTCTGCAGTGTCTTCTGCCTCTTTGTTTGATTTCAGAGATAGAGGCAGATACCTGTTTGTAGTGTTTATATGGTTTTGGAGGTATTATGCTGAGAGCAGAGAGTGATGGGGCACCCGACGGTTCTCTAACCACCTGCCAACCTCCTGGCCCAACTACCTTCTGCAGTCGAGGTTTTCTGTTGGATGCTGGGGAAATGGTGGTGGTTCTTATAATGTATTTCCTCTTGAATATGAAATTTGAGGCATGCAATCTCTGCCCATGCTGCCCGGAGCTGAGCCCTAAGATCTCCAAAGGCCCAGCATGTAGGACAGTGTCCTAAATCCTGTAAGACTGTCCTTCTGAAAATTGTTCCACAGTACCTGCAGTTAATGATATCCATTCCAGATAAGTTGCTGGGTTTATAACCTAGTCAGAGCAATTAGAAGGAAAAAAAGGGAAAAATGCAAGTAATGGTTTGATTGTGTTTTGTTTAACTTGTTATAACAAGTTAAATTACTAGTGCCCCTGTAAATGAGCTCACCTTGTGGAGGCTCCACTGATCCACCCCTTCCTGCTCTGCCACAGGAAATGTCACAACTGTGGTACCCTATAAAAGGAGTGTAGTGTGGGGTGGTTGGGGATGGGGTGGTGGCTGGGCCCTTCCCCGCCGCAAAAGAAGAACCACGGACGAAAGAACAAGGAGGTAAGAGCAGAAACAATCAGTCAACAACAAATGCAGTAACCCTGAAAGCTTATCCTAATGTTAGATAAAACTGTAAAACCTGTAAAGCACCACCTGTAATAATTTCAAAGAAGATATACGCTGTAAGAAACACTTTTCTACAGAGAAAAATAAAGCAATGAAATGTTAGCAACAAACAGTAGCAATCCCTTTATTTTATTAATCTGTCCGAGACATTAATTTCCCACAGCGACCACGCCATTGTGTGCCAGATATGCAAACACATATTTCGGGCAGGATATGAAAAATGACAGCTGTACTGTTCATAAGGAGGTGTGGCAAAATGCCAATGTTGAAATTCGGGAGTGAAAATATTTGATTTATGGGTTACGAGGGTGCGGAAAGTGACAAATACACACTTGTAACACAGTCATTTATGGACTTTTGTCACCAAATTTTCAACATAGGCATTTTAGGACCTCTGCTCATGAACAGTGTCACTGTGATTTTATTAATCTGTTCTGAACACTGATGTCCCACAAGCTATCACGCCATTCTGCATTGGGAGTGCGAAAACACATTTCAGCCAGGATGTGAAAAATGACAGCTGTACTGTTCATAAGGAGGTGGGGAAAAATGACAGTGTTGAAAACCTGGAGTGAAACTATTACAAATTAGTAAAGTTATGGGCATGCATAAAAACTGCACAATGCACACTCATAACACAGTCATTTTTTGGAATTTTTCACCAAATTTGCAACATAGACTTTTTGAGAGCCCACCTCATGAACAGTAACACTGACGGTTCATTAATCAGTCCAGAAAGGTGATTCCACACAGTTACCACAAAATCACCTTTTGGGACAGAATAACGAGATGACAGTGACTGAATTAATGAGGTGGCGTCCCAAGAACTGCATGTTGAAAATTTGGTGCCAAAATTCAAAAAAATGGTCGAGATACACGCCAAAGTTGAAAAAAAACAAACATTTATGCCATTATACAGCTTACAGGCATTACTTTAGTTCATGGTCAGCTGTGAAGAGTGCAGACGTGTTCCCAGTCCACCGAAGATTGTCAAGCCGGGCTCCAGAGGTAATTATGTGGTGAGGGGGGTGTGGGGAGGTACAGTATGCAGAAGGTGGGTGTGGGGAGGGGGAGGGGGCATGGGGCTCAACGAGGGACCAATATCTTTTTTTTACAGAATTTAAAATAAAAAAAAGACATTGTGGGACACTTTTGGCATGCTGGGGTGGGCTCCCAGGTGCCGCCTGGCTGAGTGTTTGTTGGGGAGGTGGGTACTGGAGCCAAGGGGGATTGGGCACCCCCATCAGCCATACAGTGTGGTGGGTGGGAGTGGGGGCGCATGAGCCGAGGGGGATTGGGCACCCCCATCAGCCATACAGTGTGGTGGGTGGGAGTGGGGCGCATGAGCCGAGGGGGATTGGGCACCCCCATCAGCCATACAGTGTGGTGGGTGGGAGTGGGGGCACATGAGCCGAGGGGGATTGGGCACCCCCATCAGCCATACAGTGTGGTGGGTGGGAGTGGGGGCGCATGAGCCAAGGGGGATTGGGCACCCCCTTGGCACATAACAGATGGGGGGGTGCATCATGCTGATGGGGACTGGGCTACCCCATCATTGAATGAACTGGGGATGGTGGGCATGTCGATGGGGATTGGGATTCCCCAAGTCAGCTTTCATGGGGACTCCGGGGCGAATGGAGAGAGCCACCACCGGCCGCCATGTTATAAGAAATGTTACACCAGGCAAGGCAGCGCCCTGCAATGATGGGTCACTCCCTCATTGCAGTGGTGGATTCGTTTCAAGTTGGTGGCACGCTGGCTGAACTAATGCCAGCAGCAGCGTGCCACCGCATCGGGGAAAGCGGGCCAAGTCTCAAACGGCACTGGGGCATTGGCCCCCACAGTACTGCATCTCCAAAACCCCACTTCTCTCCTAAGCTGTCACGAAATGTTTCTTGCACGCATGGTGCAGAGGCACTTATTCCAGTCATTGATATTCATAACAAGAAAGGGAATATTAGCATCTCAGCATTCCCACAGGCCAGAACTAGTCCCCTGGAATTGCTCTTCAGATTTCAAATCTGAAGTGTTAAAATAGCTGCAAATGTGCCAGTGATACTGTTATAGCCTAGTGAATTTAAAAACCCATTGTATCCAAACGCTCCATATGAAGTCTGAACCATCCATTGCTTAACCTGATACAAAATAGTCGCCAGGTGAAAATGAGTTTGAGATTCCCATAAGGCTTGTGTGTTAAAGGCATTAAAAAAATAGTAGACAGATACTGTAGGAAAGGTCTGTTAAATCACTTGCAAACTGTATAATAGCTGATTAATATTTCTCACAGTATAAATACTATTAATGATTTATGAGAAAACATTATTTCTGGAACACTCTGTTTTACCAATATTTTATTAATCTTCTATGACAGGGTTCTAACCGTGACACAAGAGTATCAATATAATGCCTTTATTCTCATTAACTCAGCAAGTAAAACATCATTAGCATAATGTCAGCATGTGAATATCTATTAAAGTGTTGCACTTAAATTATATGCTCCCCAGAAGAGTTCTTTGTCACTGCAAATGGCACATCAATGTCACTTAAGTATGTTGAAAACATTTTTGATGTATGTAAATAACAGTGTTGATGACAATGTAATAAATCACAATGTAAATTAGAAAATGAATTGTGTCTTTCTGAAAAAATAAATTTTGAAATTGTTTGTCAACGAATAATAAAATAAACAACATTTTGCTGGGTATGTTGTGAACCGGAAGTAAAAATTACTCACCATTGTTTCTAATGTTGTTTCTTCTCATGGACCCATCAACTAGATTTACAACAGCATCATCTCGCCCGAGTGTGATGCCTCAGCGATAGAACTTAAAGAGCAGCTGACACCTTTAGGAGAACTTCAAGAAAAATAATATTTCGTCACAGTTTAGCTTGTTTTTCACATTAGGTCTGTATTTCTCTTCCCCATCATTTATTATTGAGGTAATTTGCAGGAAAATAAGATATATGCTCCTGAAGAGTTTATCTATTCCTGTTGCTTTCTCCCTAACTGAGGTCATAATGCACTGCTTGTGATATCACAGTTACTCTCATGGTAACTGACTCTGATGTCACAACAGAGGATTATGACTTGAAGTACAGAGTCAGTTAGAGAGGCAGACGGACTCTAAATGAAATCTAAGGGATAAAGATCACATATTCATGCAAATTTCTACAGTAATAGATAGTGTGGTGGAGAAATCTAAGGAATATAAATGGAATGCAAGTAGAATTGTACCTAATTATCATGTTTTTTCAAGTTTTCATTGTGGCATCAGTAGCTTTTTAATGACATTTTTTAGAACTTAGGATAAAAGTTTAAACTGTGGTCATAAACCCACCAGTGAGCTAATGTCAGATTTGTATCTATAGCTAGAGGAGCCATGACCCTTAAAACCAGCTAAATGGCTACTAAACAAGTTCAAAACATCTATTAAAATTTGTTTAAACTCCCAAACAAATGAAAGCAGACACTATGAAACATTTAAAACTGATATAATTCTAGCAAGTGCTGAAGAACTGCAATAAGGAATGGTTAAGCAAACCTAAGATAAGAACTGATTTTGTGTGAACCTATTTGCAGGTTCTGAAATGGGAGTCAGGGTCAGAGTTTGTAAATCTCATTGATGGATCCCCAAGAAGAAACAACAATAGTATAGTTATTTTTTTTCTTCAAACAACAGGAATCCATCAATGATGCTTTACTATATAGCAGACTCTCAAACAGTACCTTGGAAGGATGGGTCCAGAACCTATTTTGGAAAATGGCAGTTCCAAAACTGGTATTACTTCCAGACTAGATGTCCAGGCAGTAGTTCTTTGTGAAGGTGTACACTAATTTCCAGGTAGCTGCTTTTCATTTGTCTGGTGGGGGGGTGTCCCTTGTAGCTGCCACAGAGGCAGAGGTATCCCTTGTGGAATGTGCCCTTAGGACCCTGGGAGGTATTTTACCAGCTTTTTCATAACAAAATACTTTAAACTAGGTACGGGGAGGAAGGTACCTAGCTGACAAACCTACTAAACCTCTGCCTAAACATAAACCAAAACCAAGTAATGACATACGCTGTGTGCTCCTAAATGCCGGAAGCCTGAACAATAAGATGGATGAGCTGCAAGCAGAACTAAATGGGTGAATACAGATGGTATTTATCACCGAGACCTGGTGGACAGGTGATGATGCTTGGGGACAACATATCCTTGGGTATGATTTGTATCATGTGGACAGGAGGGACAAAAAGGGGGAGGGGTAGCTGCATATATATCAAATACCCTGAAATCTACAAATATCTCAGATAAGATAAAGTAGAATGTGGGGACAGGACCTGAGACCATTTGGATTAGGCTAGAAACAGGTATCAGTACACCTATTCTTATAGGGGCATACTATAGGCCCCCTGCAATTTCTAATGAGACCTCTAGAGAAATAAATCAAGAAATAAAAACAGCTTGTGAATTAGGGAAGGTTTTGTTAGTAGGAGACATGAACTACAGGGATATAAACTGGCAGGCTCTTGAAGCAGGATCCCCCCCTTAGTCTAGAATTCTTGGAATTATGTCTGGAAGTGGATATGACCCAAAATGTTGTAACCCCCACAAAGGGAAATAATATATTAGATTTGGTACTATCTACAAAGGAAATTAACTTCACATCCTCTGTAACTACCCCCTTCTAGGGAATAGTGACCACAGTGGGATATATTATACTCTCGCCCAATGTATTCCCATCACTAAGGGATGCAGGGAGGTTTATAAATTTTGCCACACTGATATGAATAAAATTAATGCTGAACTTGAACAAATAAACTGGGATAGCAAATTAAAAGACAGGCCCTTGGAGGATATGTGGAATGTATTTAAGTATGAATTGTTCATATTATGTGACAAACACTTCAAAAAGACAAACCTATAGAATACTAAGGGAAAAAAACCTAAGTGGTTAAGCAAAGATATAAAAAAACTTTTACAAAAAAAAACAAAACAGTACTTCTTTTACCCAGGCCTGGATTTCCCTTAGTCTCAAACCAGGAAAAAATGTGTTACTCCATAGCAGTTACCACCCTATTTCCCTTCTTAATTCTGACCTAAACATTTTAGCTAAAATCCCGGCTAATCACCTCTTACCAGTTTGGGATGTGCTTATCAGCCTGGTACAGGTTGGATTGGTGGCAGACCAGTTCTTGGGTAATCATTTACGTAAACTGCTGCACCTGATCTTCCGCTTCCAGGGATAGCAGGACTCCAGCTGCTCTGATCTTCCTGGATGCACAAAAAGCATGTGACCGGGTTTCCTGGCCCATTTTATTTATGGCCTTTCAAGAATATGGCTTCCACCTGACTTTTTGTGATTGGGTCCAGATTTTATATTGTAATCCAGCTGCTCAAATATGATGCAACGGTCTCTCTTCTGCCCCCTTTTCACTCCAGCGTGGAAAAAGGCAAGGGGTTTCCCCTTTCTCCCTTTTTGTTCAATCCGTATTTAGAGCCCCTCCTTCACAAGATTCAGCAGAGCAACCATATACACGGTATACCAATAGGTGGTACTAGATATAAACTTTCTACGTATGCAGATGACTTGCTGTTACACCTTGAGAATCCTCACACATCGATCCCTGTGGCCCTGGAAGAGGTTCGGAACTTCTCAAAGGTTGCGGGATATAAGTTGAATGTTGACAATACCAAGATTCTTCTAAGTTTTTTTGACCTAAAACATCAAGTTATGGATTTGGTCCTTAGTTGGGAACCAAAGGGACTTACCTATTGGAGAATCTGGGTCACTTGTTCTCTCTTGGGTCTGGTGAAAGGAACTCTGGTTCCAAATTTCCAAACTATTAAATTAGATTTTCAGCATTGGATGGCATTGCCCCTTTCTCTTTGGGGTCATGTCAATTTTACAAAAATGAATATTTTTCCATGGGTTATGTACCCATTAGGTATGTTGGGACTTGTTCTTCCCAAGTCATGGTTTTCTCAGCTTCATAATCTGATCTCGTTTTTTTTGTGAAAGAAGGGAATGGCCCATTGGGCTTACTTTAAATTAATGATACCCAAGGAGAGAGGAGGGCTCTGTCTTCCTAAATTTCTGTTATATTATTTTGCCTTACACAGCACCAAGGTTTTCCAATGGAATTGCTTCACAACTGACCTGGTGAAGGGAACATATTGTCCTCTTGGCTTTTACTAGAAAAACAGTTGTGTGGAAAATATGGGTTACAATTGAGTAGTCTTTTATATTTTAAATCTTCCAGTTTCCAGTTAATTTCTGAGTGTGTCTTTTCTGTATGTGATCCTACTGAACACAGTCAGTGGCTGGCCGTGGAGGTGAGAGGTGGGCTGTGCCAGTCGCTGGCTGGGGATGGGTTAGGGGAGTGCTGGGTGGGCTGGCACGGCTGGGTGGGGGTCACTAGACTACCAGGGCAGCGTATTTGCCACATTTGCAGCTGGCAACTCGGGTGTGGGGGCATGGATGGGGGGATCACAGCACTGCCCTATGGGGCATTTTACAATGGGGATTGGGGGCTGGGGTAGTGGCAGCCTTAAGGGCAATTTACAATGGGGGATTCAGGGGACTGGGGGTGTGGGCAGTGCTGCTGGGCATTGTTCAATGGGGGATTCAGGGGCAGTTGGTGTGGGCAGCCCTGCAGAGCACCAATGTGGCTTGCTGAACATGGGGGGGGGGGACTTGCAATATGCGGTGTGCCAGTTGTGGCTTGCAACATGTTCGCCAGGTGCACCCTCTGTTCGGCGTACCTGGCCACATGTTGCAAGTCACAGGACTTAGCTGTGGTGACAATGCCCCTTCTAGAATAGGGTGCAGGGTAACTGTCATAGTTGTGGGTGCCGCAAGTTGCGCTTGATGGCGACTTGCTCTACCCTTCAAGAATCGGGCCCAGAAACTTCTACTTATCCAAATGCTGTGTTATACACATGGGTAAGAATCAAATACCTCATACATATACTCTGTATAATACAACCTTAAGATCTTCACACAGTGAAAAAGACCTTGGGACTCCCCATGAACTGCTCCCTGATACCAAACAACCATTGTACTGTAGCCATATCCAAAGCAAACAGAGTTTTAGGAGCCATTAAAAGAAACATCGCTAGTAGAAGGGCAAAGGTCATCATGTCTCTATATCTCGCCTATGGAGACTAAACAATCAAGCCTAGTGGGTGGCTGTACTCACTGTGTGAACAGCAGAGCAGCAAAGGTAAATGGTGGGAGTCTGGAGGAGCAGCATGGTCATCCAAATGGCTGACTCCAGGCAGACTCCTTGATGTCCTTTGCACTACAGTCCTTCGGACACACTTGCAGTGAGCTGGGGAGCCTGCTCCCTCATGAGGGATGACATCCATCCCATGCTGCAATGACTGAGGCTGCCAGACACATAGCTTGACATCAGGAGAGGTGTGAGGGGCTTAGAGGAGAAAGGGAGAAAAGACCAAAAATAATGTGCCTCGAGGTGTGTAAATGATGGTCTGCAGCTCCATAGGGGGCCTTGCTCCATGTAGATCCCCACTGTTTTAGACGGGTTGGGGGGAAATGTTTGTTGGGGCAGAGGTGGCTAGTAGTGCCCTGAACAGCAGGAAAAGAGGGTCACTCAAGGGCCAAATAGCTATATATAAGAAAAACACACGCACAGAAAAAGAAACAACATTTTCAGAAAAAAATGGTGCTAAATATTAGCCTGTCTGGATGATCAAGATAGTTAAACTGTATAATTTCTGTTTACTCCATTGCTGACAAATCTGATAGACCTGGAGTGGGTAACAAACTAGCCAGATTATTCATTCCTGAAATGTGCTATATGTATCATGAATGAGATGGGTTAAAGAAATCGTACTAAACAGAACAACTTAACTTTCTTTCTAATGCTGCATAGATTCATAAGATGATGTTAGGTCATATAGCGTTAGCCATTCTCAACATGTTCCAACTAATTACATACTTATTTCTGGTATTGATACAGTGCACGTCCATGTGCATACCCATTCAGTTTCCTTCTGTGGAAATAAATGTAAGTTTAATATTGTGAACTCAGTTTGTAGAAGGGTTAGTTTCTTTACGTTACTCTCATGGTGCTGTATTAACAGACATATGGTAGGGAGGGGGAGAGACAGAGTGAGAGAGTGAGAGGGAAGCATTAAAATACAAGAAACAAATGCCATATGTCATTTGAATATTTTATATACTTTGGCATAGGGATGCACTGAATTTATATGCTTCTTTAGCTTCCTGTCAGACCAATCAGGCCCATTAATTCCAATACAGAGAATCTTCCTAGGGGATACTCTGCTCTATCTGGTGGAACAGAGTCCTGTCTGAAAACGGTTAAAATTTAGTAAATAATAAAATGGGGTTGATTCTGTTTATTGGCAATCACACATCATCCTTGTCATATTTAAGTATTTGCCATACTACTGATGGGCATGGTGGTCACAGACCGAGGTACTCAAAATGCACTCTCCTTACCAATATATTTCTTTCAGTTATATTGAAAGTGTAGGTATTAGTGTTGGGCAGAATTGCAAAATTCCATTTCTGCTGTAATTCAATGCAGTATCATGATTTTCATGGAATTCCACAAAATATCTCCCATGAATCTATGGAATGCCACTCAATTTGTTGGGCAGAAAATGTCACCTTTCTACAATTTACATTATGTATACATTCTGTTATACAATATATGGGAAAAACAACTGCAGAAAGTTTGCAGTTTACATTAACTTAAATAAATAAAAACTCCATAGTTTACATAAAGATTTCACAGTTTGCTTACTGGAATTTTGCTGGATTTTCCATAGAAACACAGAAGCATAGAATTTGATGGAAGATAAGGACTGGTTGGCCCATCCAGTCTGCCCAGTTTTTCCCCTACCTATACTGTCACCACAGACACTACTTCCCCCCCCACTTTCAAATAAGATTCCCTTGTGCCTATCCCATGCATGCTTATAGCCCACCACTATTTTTCCCCCAACCACCTCCTCTGGAAGACTATTACTGTTGTACACCACTCTTTCAGTGAAGGAGTACTTCCTCACATCTCTATGGAATGTATCCCCTTCCAGATTCATTTCATGTCTGCTTGTTCTCATACATCTTATCCTTTAAAAAATGCTCTCCTTCTGTACCTTATTTATCACCATGCGGCATTTATATGCCTCTATCTTATCCTCCCTCTTCCGTCTCTCTTTCAGGGTGTGCACACTGAGGTCCTTCAATCTTTCCTTGTAGGACCTCTTGTGCAGGCCATGAACCATTTTAGTTTCCCTCATCTGGACTGCCTCTACTCTGCCTACATCCAGTGGTGCATGCAGATGTCTCATTTGACAGTGAGGTGTGCAATGGCATTTAATCGGTCTTCACCCAATGCAGAACAAATATATGTTTTCAGTCTTCGAAGAGTACTGAATGACAGTTCTGCAGTTGCAACATGCACAGGCAATATCACGAGAATTTGATGTAATGTTTTTATGTTTGGACACACATTCACCATGCAAGGCTTTAAAAACTCTGTAGCAGTAGCTGGTCTCTGGGCATCTGGGATGGAAACCTACTTGCTGACCCAATGGTTCAATTCATCAAGAATAACAGATTTTGGCTGCTGGATATCACTGGCATAAAATTCTAGAACTTCTTGTACATCATCAAAAGTAGCTTTCACAGCAAAGTGAGGGATGACATTTTTAAAATTAAAACAATCAGAAGCATCTTGTTCAAATCTTCATTTATTTCTTGAATAATGTGGTCCAAGTATTTGACACAGATTGATGATCTGTAGTAAGTTTCTGGGTCTTGGATTGTTATCTCTGTAAATTTGTTTCCCTCTTGATACATATCTAGGCATTGTCACAGAAGTTCCAATGTCTTCAGTTAGTGCTGTTACTTTTTCAAATATCTGGCTGAATTCAAGATATGAATTGTTTTGCTGCCTTTTGAGCACATTGCTGCATTCTCCAACTAAATGTGATGCTTGTACAAAATCCATTGTAGAAGACTGCAAAAGTTTGGATAACGGCAGAAGCAAAGCAGCCACAGGTTCCATGACTCACACTGCCACAATAAAAGAAGTGGAACAAATGGCAGAATGTAGAGTCTATGCCTTTGAACTTGTTACATGATCTTGGTCTAGCGTAAGATACTCAACAGCGGTGACCATTGGTAGAAAAACCTCAATGAAAGTTATAACTGCAGCATGATTTTCTATACACTTTGTCATATAAAGTGATTTGAGTTGCATTTTACTGAAGTACAGAGTTACCTCCTCAGTTTTACATTTGAGTACATCCAGACATTTAGTAGATGAGAAGAAATTGTTTATTTCTTTAATAATACCAATTGCATTTCTTATTTCAGGTACAGTACTTCACAGATGTGATTTAATTAGAACCAGACTAAGCTGATGGCTGTGACAGTGTGTGTACACAGCAGTAGGACATGTTTTTCGAACTTCAGCGTGTATGCCTCAAAATCTTTAACTCTTTGTTCTGCATCCATCATACCCCTAGCCACAAAGATTGTTAAGGTCCAGGCTAACATTTTTAAGACTGCTAAGAAGAGTCTTAGCAAGTCCACTGCCTGGTAAATTATGAACAACAACGAAGAAAAAAAGCATTTAACTGTGTTATCATTCTTCATGTATCATACAGAAACAGAGAACTGTTCTTGAGTGGAAATATCTGTAGTCTCATCTGCTAAAACACTGAAATATGTATGTTGTTTAACTGCTTTTACTATTTTTCTGTGGCTATTTTGTAACATTCTTCAAGTTATTTGCCATCATATAATTCTGGATCCTATGGCAAGATTGATCATAGTTGTAGGTATTCTAGATAATAAAGAAAATTTATTAGCCTCAGTTTATGGCCCTAATAAAAACGAGTCTCTTTTTTTTTTTTTTTTTTTTTTACAGAGCTTTCATTACACTTAGCCAACTGGTCAAATACTCCACAAATAATTGGAGGTGATTGGAATGTTATATTTGAAAATGATTTAGATAAAACTGGTCCCTACAGTGCCTCCCTGTCTCAAAATCAACAATATATTAGGGACCTGGTGGATACACATTTTTTGATTGATCCATGGTGTACTTTATATCCAAAAGAAAAAGATTATACTTTCTTTTCTTGACCCCACAATACACAATCGAGAATTGATTATTTTTTAATTAGTCACTCTCTTTTAAAGGGTATTATGCAAACTGATATTTTATCCTGCATGATCTCTGATCACTCCCCCATACACCTGAGTCTACAGTTAGTTCAGATGCAGAGGACAAGTGCTGGCATTTAAATGATTCATTATTATAAAATTAACATGTAATTCTGTCTCTCATGGAATTTACTACTCGCTCCTTCAAGGATAATGAGGGATCAGTGGCTTCATATACTTACTTATCGTTAGTCTATAAGTGCTCCATATGTGGAGAAATCATACAAATAGTCTCTAAACTTAAAGAAAACAAAGACAAGTTAAATCTAATGAAATACTGAACTCGATCAGATCTTTGGAAACTCAAATTTCATATTCTTAGTCAGATAGATTATTCAAAGAATGAATAGATTGTCCAGAACAGTATCATGAAATAAATAGATCACAGGCAGAATATATCATAACCAGATCTAAAGTTAACTATGCTTTTTCTGGAGAACATCCGGGCAAGCTATTAGCAAAGTGTATTAAACAGCACAAATCTACTAGAACTGTTAAATGTATATATGACTCTGTAACTCATAAGTGAATGACCCATCCTAGATTAATAGCATAAGAATTCCATAAATTTTTCTCTACCCTATATGGGATAGGAGATCCACAATCTAACTACCAAGAGATAAATAATTATCTGGATTCTTCTGAATTGGCAATGTTAGACTCTAAAGATCAGGGATTTCTGCTCTCTCCTCTTAAAATAACTGAATTACATTCTGCATTAAATGACATGGCCACAGATAAAGTCCCAGGCCCAGATGGCTTTTTAGTTTTATTTTATAAAACTTTTTCTGACATATTATTACCTCAGCTTTTTCGGGTGTTTACAGAGGCATATAGTTTTGCAAATTTAGATCCTGTTATGAAAGAATCTATTATTTCACTTATACCTAAGCCTGCTAAAGATTATGCTAATGTTAATAACTATAGACCAATATCACTTTTAAATGTATATTACAAAATTTTGACACAAGTTCTTGACCTTCGGATTCAAAAGGTATGGTCCAAGTTAAGTTTGGAACAGGCAGGTTTTATGTCTAATAGACACTCACCAGACCACCTCAGCAAAATTCAACACATAATTTCTGCATCAAGGAGGGCAGAAACTCCCATGGTTCTTGCCTCACTTGACGCAGAAAAAGCCTTCGATTGAGTGTCTTGGACATATCTTTTCTATATAATGGAAAAATGTGGATTTCCCAATAGCTTTATCTATTGGATAAGATTGGTTTATTCTCACCCTTTGGTAAAAATTAGATGCAGTAATGTTTTTTCTTCTTTTTTTCAGTTACATAATGGTGTGTGTCAGGGATGTCCCTTCTCTCCTTTTTTATTTAATTTATATATTGAACCCTTTATTCGATGTATCAATCTTAATCCACACATTACCGGCATCACTATAGGAACCCAGCAATACAAGATCTCAGCTTAAGCTAATGATCTTTTGTTAAACTTACAAAATCCAGCAAATTCCCTACCCCATGTGTTAGCTGAAGTTGACAGATTCACCGCTGTTTCAAATTATAAGGTTAATATAGCTAAGACTCAAGTTTTATCACTGAATAGTTATACTTCTAAACAGGATATCTCCTCTTTACATCTGGCAACATTTACTAAAGAATTATTATATCTTGGTATCTATATTTCGATATCAGATTCAGATTTAATTAGAAAAAACTATACTCTCCCTTTATGCACAATAAAATTAGATTTATTGAGATGGGATAAGTTACCTCTTTCATTATGGGGCAGATTAAGCTTATCAAAATGACTATTTTGCCTGATACTTTACCCAGTAATAATGCTTACAACTTGTTTACCTGCTAAATGGTTTATTCAATTACACAACTTATTATCAACATTTCTTTGGAGGGATCAAAAACCTAGAATAAGCTACTATAGGTTGACAGCCCCTAAACAGTTATGAGGATTGGCTGCTCTGGATTTTTATGGTTAGTATCAAGCAGCGCAGGGCTCGAAATACTTTTGATGGGCTGCTCAAGATCAACCACAGCAATCTTTTTATACTCCATTGTGGTGGAATACTGAAAGAGAACTATGCCTTAAATTTGACATACAACCTAGGGCTTTATTTTTTCTTGAACCTGCTATGCTGCCATCATGGCTTAGGGATTCGCCCATAGGCACTCCTTTAATTATCCGCAGCCAGATGACTCCCAGTCTTTCCTGAGTCCATCCTGACCTTCCTCCCTTACCTTGACTGGCTGGGAGCCAGGGACAGACACTGCATTGATTACAGAAGGCATCAGGGCAACTGCCCCATACTGAGGGAATTTTTTCTTTATTTTTCTTCCTCCAGACCAGTTCTGTCTGATTTCCCCTCCCACCCTAATCACTGCCTTCCTCCAGACCAGACCGGCCTAATTTTTCCTCCCTAATCACTGCTTTCCCCAGACCAGTCCTGCATGATTTTCCCCTCCCTAATCACTTCCTACTAACTGATTCTGAATCTGAAGCACGCAGACACAGTGAGTCAGTCACTCAGTCTAATATGATATAATAGAACTGAATTACTAATGCAATGCTCTGACAGTCCAATTGACATGACATAGAAACATACATAGAAACACAGAATTTGACCACAGATAAGGACTGCTTGGCCCACCTAGTCTGCCCATTTCCCTACCTAACAGATCAGCTGCAGATCCTAGTTAACTAACAGCCTACTTCCTCCTACCCATCACTAGAATTGCCTTATGTCTGTCCCATGCATTCTTGAATTCCCCCACTGTTTTTGACTCTATGACCTCCTCAGGAAGGCTGTTCCATGTATCCACAACCTCTCTGTGAAGAAATACTTCACATTACCTCTGAGCCTGTCCCCTATATCTTCAAATTGTGCCCCTTGTTTTTGCACATCTGTTTTTCTGAAAGATGCTACCCTCTGGACTTTGTTGATTCCTGTTGAGGTATTTGAAAGTTTCTATCATGTCCCCTCTCCTCCTTTCCTCGAGGCTATACATCTTTAGTTCCTTTAGTCTTTCTTTCATATGTCTTCTGATGCAGACCCTGCATCATTTTGGTTGCCCTCCTCTGGACAGCCTCCCCTGTCTATGTCTTTATGGAGATGGGGTCTCCAGAACTGTACACAGTACTCCAGATGTGGTCTTACCAACTGTCTGTACAGCGGGTCAACAACTTCCTGTTTTCTACTGGTGATGCCTCTCCCTAAGCATCCCAGCATCCCCCAGCCCTCCTTACTGCCTTCTCACAATCCTGGCCCACCTTTAGGTCATCTGATATGACTACCTCCAGGTCCCTTTCCATTTTTGTTGTTGTCAGTATCTCACCCCCCATTGTGTACTCTTCCCCTGGGTTTTTGTTTCCCAGGTGCATTACTTTGCACTTCTTTGCATTGAATCTAAGCTGCCATACATTTGACCATTCCTCCAACCTTGCCAAGTCCTTTTCATCCTTTCCACCCCACCTTGTGTATCTACCCTGTTGCAGATCTTTGTGTCATCTGCAAAGAGACATACTTTCCTTCTAGTCCCTCTGCAATGTCACTTATAAAGACATTAAAAAGGACTGGCCCCAGTACTGAACTCTGCGGTACCCCACTAGTAACCTTCCTTTCTTCAGTGGACTCCATTTACTATTACCCGCTGTGTCCTGTTGTCCAACCAGTGTTTTACCCAGGCTACCACCCTGGGACCCACTCCCAGGCTGACTAATTTGTTTATTAATCTTTTGTGTGGGACTGTGTCAAATGCCTTGCTAAAGTCTAGGTAGGCCATGTCCACAGCCCCTCCCTAGTCTACTGCTTTGGTCACCCAGTCAAATAAATCAATTAGATTTGTCTGACATGGTCTTTCCACTGTGAATCCATGCTGCCTTGGGTCCTGTGCCCCACTGGCCTCTAGGTACTCAACAATTCTTTCCTTCAGAAGTGATTCCATCATTTTCCCTACCACTGAGGTCAAACTGACAGGTCTGTAGTTTCCTGTCTCTGTCTTGCACTTTATACTGCACTATCCTATACTTTATACTGCACTTTATACTGCACTATCCTGTACTTTATACTGCACTGTCCTGTACTTTATACTGTACTATCCTGCACTTTATACTGCACTATCCTGCACTTTATACTGCACTATCCTGTACTTTATACTGCACAATACTGCACTATCCTGTACTTTATACTGCACTGTCCTGTACTTTATACTGCACTATACTGCACTTTATACTGCACTATCCTGTACTTTATACTGCACTTTATACTGCACTATCCTGCACTTTATACTGCACTATCCTGTACTTTATACTGCACTATCCTGCACTTTATACTGCACTATACTGCACTATCCTGTACTTTATACTGCACTATACTGCACTTTATACTGCACTGTCCTGTACTTTATACTGCACTATCCTGTACTTTATACTGCACTGTCCTGTACTTTATACTGCACTGTCCTGTACTTTACACTGCACTGTCCTGTACTTTATACTGCACTATACTGCACTTTATACTGTACTGTCCTGTACTTTATACTGCACTATCCTGTACTTTATACTGTACTATACTGCACTTTATACTGCACTGTCCTGTACTTTATACTGTACTATACTGCACTTTATACTGCACTATCCTGGACTTTATACTGCACTATCCTATACTTTATACTGCACTATCCTGCACTTTAATCTGCACTATCCTGCACTTTATACTGCACTATACTGCACTTTATACTGCACTATCCTGCACTTTATACTGCACTATACTGCACTTTATACTGCACTATCATGTACTTCATACTGCACTATCCTGCACGTTATACTGCACTATACTGCACTTTATACTGCACTATCCTGGACTTTATACTGCACTATCCTGGACTTTATACTGCACTTTATACTGCACTGTCCTGTACTTTATACTGCACTATCCTGCACTTTATACTGCACTGTCCTGTACTTTATACTGCACTATACTGCACTTTATACTGCACTGTCCTGTACTTTATACTGCACTATCCTGTACTTTATACTGCACTATACTGCATTTTATACTGCACTATCCTGTAGTTTATACTGCACTGTCCTGTACTTTATACTGCACTATCCTGGAAAGGCTTTTTGTGAAAACTGCACTGTTTTGAATATAGCTCTCCCCATGTAGGTGCTGATTCCGAATCTAGGCATTGCTGCACCCTGGAAACCTTGGAGTACTTTTTGGCCACTGGAACCTGTGTATTTTAGTGAACACAACATTCTAATGTAACTGTGTCTTATCTTGTAATGCAATTGTACCTTCCATGACACTCATTTAACACATTGTTAACTATGTTATGTTCATCCATCCTATGTTCTATGTATGACCTGGAACCTTTCTAAACAAGTCTCTGACTCAAAGGTATTAATCCCAATCTGAAATAACTAAATAAATAAATAGATAAAAAACAGGACTAGACAGATTTCTGAGAGAGAATGGTATTCGGGATACACACTGTGAGTTGGGTGGCATTTCAGCTGATAAACTTACATGTGGGTCCATACTTAGGTTACAGCCATTTCATAGCAGGGGTAAGCAAGATGGGCCCAAAGTCCTATCTTTCTTTACAATAAAATAATAATAAGAAAATAAAATTAATAAGTTTATTTCTTGCAACCCTTGGACAATCTCTGCAGTCGAATCAGGTTACTTACAAGGTACACAAAAGAATAAGCAAATGCAATGATAAGTATTGTGCAATACAGAATAGTAATTAATAATCATCAGCTAGAGCAGTTTACTACATTACTATGTATGAAACTTTCAGTACTGTCCATAAACATGTGGATTAATGCAATGCTGTCCAATTTAAGTATTAGCACTTGCCTAACACATACCAGGCCATGCTTCTCAGCTGAAATAATTATTTGAAACTACCAAAAATATGAGTTTATATGCAAGAGCAGAGACAAACATGAAATATGTAAATGTATGCTTTTTGGTGAATAAACTTGTTTGAGAATTTAGCCTTTAATCTTTGTAAGCTATTGAACAAATTGACCCCTTTGGTAATTTGTTTTCCAAAAGTATTCCTGCTAATTACAATCTGGCTTCCCAAAAGTACAGTTTTCACTATTGAGAAGCCTGATATTTTTTACAACACTATTAACCTATCCCACAGTCCTTAAAGTGCTGACATACCTTCTTCGTTTAGTTAGGGTTTCTTCATGTTCTACATGGGCAACCTTTAATCCTTTTTGATCAACATAAAGATCCTCGGGATAGAAAGTAGACCGAGAGTGTCTTCTCCAGGTATGACCACAGACTTTTTTAATCTAGAAAAAAAGTGAAAACATTGTGCTGTTATTAATTGGTCAGATCTGTACAGTATCTTCCAATATAGTTCTCATGCCTAACAGGAAATTATTATGAGAAATCTGAGTAAAGGCTACCAAATGTATGTGTTTTGTCTAGCATCACTTAGGGCTGCATTGGTAGTCTACTCTGCTGCTGTAACTGTTCCCACAGGACCCTCTTAAAAATTTGGTGAACCATTCAAATGTGGATTTCCTGATGTGCAAAATTTCAAATAAATAAATTATACTACATTTAAGACAATATTATTAAAAACTATATACTGTAAATGAGAAAAGTACGGTGTTGGGAGTTGACTAGGCAGTCAAACCCTACAGCCTGCTGGAGCAAGAGATAGCATAGAAACACAGAAACATAGACAATGATGGCAGAAAAAGACCATAGGTCCATCCAGGCTGCCCAAGTTCCCTAAAATCCCTGGAACCTTCTGTTCCTCCCCATCCTCTCTCTATTCTCCTTGGTCCTGTCACCCCCGGTAACCACTATATCCTTCATTATGTCCCAGCCCTGCTTGAATCCCCTGTTTCCACTCCCACCACTACAGCTGACAGACTGTTTCAAGGTTCCATCTCCCTTTTTGTAAAGTAGTACTTCCTCAAATCTTTCCTGAACCTACCTCCTGTTAATTTCCATTTGTGTCCACCTGACCGCAAACTGGTATTCAGGCTAAATAGTTCCCCACAGTTCACTTTGTTAATTCCTTTAAGGAACTTGAAGGTCTCTATCATATCTCCCCTCTCCCTTCTGGTTTCCAGTGAGTACATATTTAGTGCCTTGAGGAGCTCCTCATAGGATATGGTGCAGTTTGTTTCTATGTATTATCTTTTGGCCAAAGAATCTTGCCGGGCTGAGTGTTATCCAGTATTGTCGAACTTGAAATTCAGGTTCTGCAGGGAGGTAAATGTGGATTCCTTGGTTAGAGATGGGTGAAATTGGCAAATTTTGTTCCACAAAACATTTTGCAAAATTCGCTCATTTTGCAAAGTTTTTTGTGGGTGTGAAATGTGGAATTTCGCCCATAGAGTGCAAAATTTTGCCCACGGAGTGTGACATTTTGCCCACAAAATGGTGAAATTTCACCACTCCCATTTTCCAGGTGAAATTTTGCATTACGCAGGTGGAATTTCACACCTGCAAAATATTTCACACAACAGCCGAATTCTGCAAAACGTTTCATGTGGTGAAATTGCTGATTTCATGGGAATTTTGTGCATACAATTTAATTTTGCCACATCTCTATTCTTGGTGTGCAAAATTCCCCCCAAAAATTGTACTTTATGTAAGACAAAGTAATTATAAAATGTATACTAGAGGGCGGTCCTGCGATGCTCTGGAGCTAGCAGCAGTGCACTACTGTGGTTCCATCAAGACTATGAGCTTTATCTTACTTGAATCAACCTGACCTCAAGACAATAGCCTAATTTATTTACTTACCTGTGCCTGGTAGACATCTGTGATGTAGCAGATGACAAAATTACGATGGACATGGAAACAGGGAAGGAGAGAAACTCCTTATTGTGCATGCCACCTCCTCTACCTGAGAGACACCAAAATTTGAAGCATCATAAGCCTGACAATTCCCTGTCATCACCGGTGGGGACTGCAACTAAAACACTGACAAAAGAGCTTCTTCAAGGAACTGGGCAATATAAGAGGCTATCCTAGATCCCACCACTGAAGTCAAAACCATCTGCTTAGCCTTCGAAGACCTGATCTGCTGAGTGGGAGACTCAGAAGCTAGGGTCAGCTTGATTGAAGATTGCTGTGACAGACTCGATCCCAGAGGTGGCCTTGTGCAGGAATGTCAGCCATATGGATAAGTGTCTTGAAGATAAAGAGGGCAGGAGCATGTGAAATAATTTGGTAATCATTGGTCTGCCAAAGCATTCCATGGGACACAAAACTATGGCTTTTATATAAAAACTATGCCAAAAGATTGCAAGCCCATCCCCAAATAGACCATCTTATGTAATCAAAAGAGCTCACAGAGTGTTGTGGCCTATGCCAGTGCAAGGAAAAAAGCCCAGACCAATAATATTTTGCCTCCTCAAATATTTAGATAAAATGCATACTTTAGCAAAGGTCCGCAAAACTGAGTACATTTTATGGGAAGGCAAGAAACTGTTCACTTTTCAAGACCAGAGCCCAGAAGTAAGAGAAAAGCAGGCTCTCTACTGGGATGTAAAATTAGAGCTGTCAGCGGCTAAAATCAAGTTCCAAGTTGTGTACAGCGTAAAACTCCTGGTTTTCATGTAGTCTATCCAGAAGCAATACCGAAGGAGAGAATAGTGAGGAGAGAGCTACCAACTGTTTTTCCAGATATCTCCAAGATGTCTTGAGTGAACTGGGACCAGATTCAGTGTTTGCTATTAATCGAGAGGACAAGGGATGCTAATCAGCACATTTATGGCTGCAGCCTCATTGCTCAGTCTGGACCATGCCTCAATTAAATGTTAAATGTTTCCATGTTATTCACTTAGTTCTAAGGCTTGGCCTACCGTTTGGGAGTGTTGCCAGCAGCTTAGAGAGCTGTCAAACTTTGGGTGAGTCAGAGATGAACTTATACATGTTAATATGAGGTACAGGGGATGCTTTGACTTTTGGAGTAAGCCCATGTTTAAGGCTTCAGGGAGTAACTGCACAATGCTTTAACACAGTGCCAAGCAGGACTATGCATTGCTGCCTTTCAGGTCCCCATTACATGTTTCCCTGCTGACTCACCTAGATAGACTTTGTGATCCCCGAAGAACACAGAAGTGCTTAATGAGAGGTTGTGAGAAACTGTGTGTGGATGTTTTGGGACTGGCACACTCACAGGTTCACTGTAATGTGCATTCATTATTTCATAAAGGCTGTTTAAAGGTTGAGGGAAGGGGTAGCCATTCCTTCAGAGTTACAGTCTTGGGGAAGTTTTCATTGTGGGTTAATATGCAGAGTCCCTCATATATTTCTTCTTTGGGGGGGTGTGGGGGGAGGAACAAATGGGTGGTATCACAAGACCCCATGGCTTAAAAAGATTGTTTATTGTTACTACTTTGAAGGGCTTGAGCACCCTCCTGCCCTCCTAAAGAAATGTCCCTCCAGGATTTCTCTATCTTGATTCTTCGCTGATGTGTCAGTGATTGACTGCTTGCCACTTTATTCTATCCGTGATGTAACTGTGGCCATATATTATTTCATCTCCTGCTGTATTACCCTCCAAGACAGGCATATTCCTTTGGTGAGGTGCAGGATCACTGGTTCACGGTAACCCGTGAAGTGGGCGCATGAGGAATGGCACCATCCTTTATAGCAACTCCTTCCCCATGCAATCCACTCATGACGATGGGACGGTAGGGCGACCGGATCAGGCTTGGCAAACTAGGCGACGGGATGTCGCTATACGTGACACGTGTGGGGGGGTGGGAGCCAGCATGGCGAGTGTGGCTGCGAGGGGTGGAGAGGCTGTAGGGGGTGGCACTGGGGTTGCTGGGCCAAGCTGTGTCATGGTGTTGGGGATTGGCTACTGGCTGGAGTGGCTGAGGCACGGTTCAGGTCAGGGCACTGGTGTGATTTGTTTATTGTGCCCAACCTGAACCTTTATTTTTGTCACTGCTTTCACCCCCCCGACGTTCACCCCCCTGGAGTTGAGAATCCTTACGTAGGGGGGTGGGGGGGTGCAGACCCCCCACAGAAAGCAGTACAAAACTGTCCTGGCACCATTGTTCTGGAGCACCGGGGTTGTCAGAGTGCTGAAAATGTGTTTGGCACTCTGACTGAGCGATAACGATGATCATCTTTAGGCGTTCGTCGTTATCACATAAACCCCAGGTTTACCCACCAGGTGGCTGCACAAGGACCTCCTTGCCTTACTAAAGGATAGGAACAAGAACTGGGCCATATTTAAATCCTCTAGTCTCCAGTCTGACTGGTTTGCTTACAGATTTAGAAGGAACACCCGCACAGAGGCCATATGTCTTGCCAAGAGCACCTACTGTAAGGATTTGTTGCTCAGTGCTGCTGGGGACTCTCGAAAATTCTGGAACCACATTAAGGGCTTAATAGGGGATGGATGCACCGATTTCACAAATGATCTTGTGCTTGATGGCATTAATTGTAATAAGCCTGTTACTAATGCCAATGCCTTTAATCATAATTTCTCAGATTTGGCTAAATACACCTGTCCCACCCCAGTAACCCTGGCTCCCACCAAGCTGCTCACCTCTATGGATGCTCCTTTGCCCTCATCCCATCCCATCCCATCTCCACCCCTTGCTTCTATATACATGACATCACAAACATGGAGGTGTGTCAATTACTGGACTTCATTTCTGTCTGTAGTAGTACAGGTTCTGACGGCCTCGAAACTAGGTTGCTCAGGATGGCCTCCTCCTGCTTGGCACCACCACTGGACAGAATCTTTACTCTATCCTTGTGATCTGGGATTGTACCTGAGATCTGGAAAATTGCCAGAATTGTTCCTGTTTTCAAGAAAGCTGAGCCACAATCTGTTATGAATAATCACCCAATTGCCATCCTCTGTTCTGTGCAAAATCTTGGAGAAACGTGTTGGTGTCCAGAGAATTAATTATTTCCATGATTACAATCTATTCTCTGATGCCCAGCATGGCTTTAAAAAAGGCTACAGCACCACCACAGCTCTGCTTCAATTAATAAATGATACCAAGGTAGCCAAGGATAATGGCATCTTTATAAGGGCAGTTTTACTGACGTAAGGACTTTGATTTACTGGACCATCATTTACTTAAGACAAAACTGCAATCTCTGGGCATCTCCCCAGAGGTGATTGTCTGGTTTGACAGCTACTTCAAGGATAGAAAACAGTTTGTTAAATTTAATACTGCTGTTTCTGGCCATACTTCTATAAACATTGGTGTTGCTCAATTATCTATCTTGGGTCCCCTTCTCTTCACTATCTTTATAAATGACCTCTCCCTTAACCTTGTATCCTGCTCCTATCTGCTTTATGTGAATGACCTGATGCTCAATGTGAGTTCAAAAAAATCAAATTTTGTTACTCAACGCCAGTAAATCTCATTCTATGCTATTTGGTTCTGCCTTTAGGTTCACAAAAATGTTCTGGCTGACTGGAAATCTCCAGCATAGATGGTACCATGCTTGAGAATGTTAACTCTTTCAAGTGGCTTGATATAACCCTTGATCCTTCTCTTGATTTCACACTGCACATCTCCAATACCTGTAAATCCTTGAATATCAAGCTTGACTTGGCCTACAGAACCAAGTATGCTATCGCACCCTCTGCTTGAATTGCCATTACTCATGGCATTCTTCTTCCCAGCCTTACCTATGGCTCTGTCACGTGCTACCACACCTGCAAAATAAACCTCCACAAATGGGACGTTACCTATGACAGTAGTAGTAGTAGTAGTTTTGTTTATTTAGCGCCCAATCCCAGAGACACTGGGTGCTGTACAACATAACAAAAATAAATAAACAAAATGACATAGCAGCTTATAACAAATACAGACAACATAAAACATAATAGTGTAAACTCAGCAGGCAGGATACATTAAATACTAAAGACCAGTCATGTTAAATTAGAGCAAGCACTTGACTAAACAGGTGAGTCTTAAGGCCCCTCTTAAAGGCATCCACCAAAGGAGTCTCCTCAGAGACCTGGGAAATTAGTTCCACAGGGCTGAACCAACTACTTCAAATGTGCAGTCACCTGATGTCTTCACCCTTGCCCTGGGATCTGCCAGGAGTCTCCCCTTGGAGAAACGGAGGGGACAAGCTGGGCAGTAAGGAGACAGGAGCTCACTCAGATAACCCAGGACCAGTCGATGTGGAGCTTTGTAGGTCAGCAAACTGTCCTTGAAGGAGATTCATCACTTCACTGGCAGCCACTGCAGATTACGCAGGACTGGGATCATGTGACATGACCTAGGAGGGCCCATCAGTAACCTGTCTGTTGCATTCTGCACAAGCTGAAGACATCGTAGGATCCCTCCAGCCACCTCCAGATACAGGGTGTTACAGTAGTTGAACCTGTAAATCACAAAGTGAGGGCATGTCTTCCAGTGGGATCAAGGCTTTTATCCAGGAGATTTTATGAAGATGGTAAAAGCCATTCTGGACTTTGAATAGCACCTGTGCCTCCAATGTCAGTCTTTCATCCAGAATGATACCCAGATTCTTCACCTTGGTAGAGGCCACCAGACTAGAGGAACTAAGACCCAAACTGATCCTTTCTGTTGTTGTCCCACACCCTGCCATCAACCAGACTCAGTCACTAGTACCTCCATCTTTTCTGGGTTAAGCAATAGCAAGCTAGAGGAAATCCAGTCCTGGATCTTGACCAAACATAAATTTAGTACATCGACCATGCCAGACATCCCAAGAGCAAATGACAAGTACAAGTGGGTATCATTTGCATAGCAGTGAAAACCCATGCCATACCAGTTGATGGTATCACCCAGGGGCAGCATGTATACTGTAAACACCATAGGTGAGAGACTCAAACCCTGGGGTACAACACAGAGCAGGAGCTTCATGAGTGAGGAAAAAGGTCCCATCCCCACCTTTTGTGCCCTGTCACTGAGGATGGACTCAAAACCAGCAGATGATCCTGCCAGCGAGTCCACAGTACTCTCTGAAATGATACAACAATTTGTAATCCACAGTATCAGCTGCTGCTAAGAGATTAAGTAGAATGAGCATTGAACATTCCCCTCTGTCTCTAGCCCTGAGGAGGTCATTATGCACCCTGACCAGCACAGTCTCAGTACTATGTCCAGATTTAAAACTGGACTGGACTGGCTCATACATGTTAAAGGCCATAAGGTGGGCCTTGAGCTGCAGAGCCACTATCTTCTCAATAACCTTTCCTAAAAATAGAAGGTTAGAGACTGGTCTAAAATGTGCCAAGCAGTCCAGGTTCAAAGATGTATTTTTTGGGAGGAGTCTCACCAGCGCATCTTTCAATATGCTCAGAAAAGACCTCTCTGAAAGAGAGCACCAGATCATCTCAGCAAACATTGGACCCAGGAATCTGACACAACTCACTGGGAGGTGTATTGGACTCAGGTCTAGTTCACAATAAGTGGGCTGCAACTTAGAAATCACCTCACACACCTCCTCCACTGAAACCAGCCTAGACTCACACTGGACAGAGAGAGTGCTCCCTGGGACAACCCGTCCACCACTGTTGGACCACATCAGACCAGTTGGAGTTATTCCAGAACTGAACAAACTCCTCACACTGGGTAGATGAAAATACCTCTATCGGTTGGAGACAGATAGGATGTAACAGCCTGTCCACCATTTGGAAGAGCTGAGCCAGTCTGATCCTTCCCGCTGCAATTTCCCTGGACAAGAATACTGCCATTTTATGGGAGATTACCCACTGATATTCACTATAGTGAGTTCTCTGAATCAGTCTGTCTCCATCTACCCAAGATGTCCACCAACAATGCTCTATGCTACGACCTAAAGCCTTCAACTCTCTATGATCACTGTCAAACCATGGGGATCTAAAGAAAGAAGACCTGGTGTAAACATGAACTGATGTTACTGAATCAAGGGTTGAGGTAACAGCCTTATTATAGGTTATCACCTCTTCCTCCAATCCAGTCCCACACACAGCCATCAAACCCAAGGGGTTCAGTGCCGACTAAAGTTCTGATGGTGAAAACCCCTTTAAAGTGTGAACGTGGACCATCTCCACAGGAGGAGGAAAACTACCTTGAATAAGAACTTCATGGTGCAGTGATCCAACCAACTGACCAGATCAATCTCAAGATTATTTATCTCAAGCCCAGTGAGAACACTAGGTCCAATGCATGTCTATGTTGGCATGTCGCAGCAGTGACCACCTGAGCAAGGCCTGGTAATAACATTAACTGGAGGAAATCTTGACCAGATTGCAAGAGTTTGTCGTCAACCCAGGCACTGAAGTCACCCAGAATTAAGCATCTGGGCAACTCCAAAATCCTCTCAGTGATGAAGTCCTTGATTTGCTGTAGGAAATCCCTCTTATGCCCCAGAAGCCAGTAAACAAGAAGGATCCTACAACCTGCATCTGGACCCCAACATATGGCCACACATTCAAACAACAAAGTATCTCCCACTGGGTGCACCGTGAAATTCAACTTGGACCTAAAACAGATGGCCAACCCCCCCAACTCCTGCGATCCATCCATAGGCAATGAACTACAAAGAAACCAGCTGGGACTGATGCCTCCAGAACTGGCCTTGCATCATCACCCAGCCAGATCTCTGTAATGCAAGCCAGATTGACTATGGAAATCAAATGTGATATAATTGAGGACTTATTTCTCATCGATCTCACATTGCACAACACTGCCTGTAGGAAATGAGTGGAGACTGCTTGCCTACTGGCTACCTACTCACTTGGTCTGGTGGGAACCCTGGGTATGGGAACCAACCACATCTGGCATCTCCCTCAGTCCCATTTCACCCCAGTCATCTCCTGGTTTTTACTACCCTTATAAAGCCGCCTCTGTTAGAACCCTTTCCTAATGCTGCCTATAATCCCACCTCTCATGATGCCCATCTCCCTGCAGCAACTATGAATCACCTTGGATGGGGAGATCATCAAAGGGTTGGAGGTCTAGCAACTGGGACAGGGTGTAACTAGGCCTGAGGGACTGCAGATCAATCCTTCCTTCCTTCCTTTAAAATTTGGCGACCAGGGAAAGGAACACTGAACCAAGGCTTGTTTCCAGCTGTGACCCAGGAGTGAGGATAAGGATACAGTAAAACAGTAACAACTGGAATTGTGCAATACAATACAAGTAAAGTGCAAACAAAAATAGTGCAAAGATGGTAAAGGCATCTTATGTAGTAGCTGACTGGAGCATGATATGCTAAACATTCATAAATGCAGTCAACAAAGGACTGAAACACTCAGTGCAAAGAACATTATGAGAAGTAGGATCAACTCAAGGGAGGGTGCATGAACTAGAGGGAAGGGGAAAAAGCAGGTAAAGTGGTGAGTTTACAGATGCAGGAGGGGAGGGCATGAGTTTAAGTTAGTGCTTAAGGGAAGTTTGGGCCAATGAGAGACAGATGGAAGAGGGAAGGAGGTTCCAGAGTGAGGGAAGGTGATAGGAGAAGGCAGATTGTCAAGAAGAGGAGCAAGGGCAAGGGAGGAAGAAGGAATGTGGATCCCTGGAACAAAGGGAGTATGAGGTGGATGCAGTGGGGGAGATGAGAGTGGAAAGATATGAGGGCATTGTCTCAAACCAGTATTTAGAGATGAAAAAAGCACAGTGGTGCAGGCCATTGGAGGGAAAGGGGAGTATGGAGAGGAAGGAATAGAGAGTGCAGTCACAAGTACGAGGGGGTCTTAGTAGCAAAATAACAGACGGCATTGCACAGGGTGTCCAGTCTCATAAGGGAAATGGAGGAGGCAGAAATATAGACCACATACGCATAGTCAAAGACTGGTAGCACCATCTTTGTAACTAATTCCCGATGGACATGAAAGGTTAAGCAGTCCTTGTTCTGGTACAGGGCACCAAGCTTGGAGTAGAACTTAGCATGAATAGCATACATGTGGGCAGAGAAGACAAGCTTGCTGTCAAGCCACACACCAATATACTTGAAGGAGTGAACAGCTTCAAGGAAGGAACTATCCAAGGTGGAAAAGGAAGGGAGGGAAACAAGCCTAGCCAGTTTCTGGCTGGAACCAAAGGTCATGGACTCTGTTTCTTTGGTGTTGACCTGGAATTGGTTAGCCTGAAGCCAGTGCAGGACATTGTGGAAGTCTTGCTGAAGCAAGACTTCTACAATCTCCCTCGATGGGCCTGAGGAATAGAGAACTGTGTAGTCTGCATACATATAAATATGTGAGTTGACACAGATGGAGGGGATATCATTCAGGAAGATGGAATAGGGGATGGGACCCAGGATGGAGCCCTGAGGGACATCAACCTGGATTGTAAGTGGGGGGACAGTACACTACTGATCTGAAGTAACCACTGGCAGCCGGTGAGGTAAGAGCTAAACTATGCAACAGCAGTGGCTGAGTGACCAGCAGAACTCGGCTTACACAGTCCCAGTGGTCAACTAAAACCCACTACATACCCAACCCACACAATAAACCCCTCTTAAAAGAGACTCTGTACTACCCAGAGAACTCTCACTCCTCTAACCATAAGCCCGCAACCATACATGCAGACAATCACTCATAGTCTACTACAATAAATGCCTGCTCACCCAAACCAACAAACGCACACTAACCTACACTAAATACTAACAGATTAACTCTCCCCCCGCCCATCATACAAACCAACCCATTACCAAATGAATACATGAATAAAATACAACAAATTTAAAACTATTAAAGGAAAATCCACAGAAAGTATTAAGTTAAGGTGCACGTTCCAAATAGCAGCAAGTCCAATAGAAGTCCAGTATCTCAATATTACCCACTGAAACTGTCAAACAAGATCTGATGTCACCAGAGCAAGTCCAACATAAACTAAAATAGCAAAGTTAGAATTCTGGCAGCTCTCTCACCACTGTGAGAGGACTATACATACAGGGTCACAATGAACATTTGGACCCATGCATCCTCTCACCAGCTGCAGCCTGAGTCCACAATCTGTGTCAGCTGTCCGGCTCTTCCTATATATAGCATATATTGCTTTGCCCTGGCCCCAAATTGACTCACCCATCACTCTCAGCTCTTCTCTGGGTTAAACTGGTGATCTCCTGAATCATGTTGTTCTCTTTCTCTGGGCACCCTAACAGGCAAAATTCATAGAATAGGATTACCTTCCTCCCAAGCTGCTCTGCTTAATCCCCCTGACCTGGCTTACCCCCTCCGATCAGATGAGCTGTCCCTTCTAACCGCTCCCAGGCATACTACCAATATGGGAATTCTGGCCTTCTCCCACTTTGCTAGCTATCCACTCTAGTTTTGGTGCGAGCTGCTAAAAGACGTAATAGTAACTGGAGCGGTGCATCAAAACGGGAGTTGGCTGCTTGGCACCCAGTTACTGGAACTCCCTCCTGGTTGCTCCTGGCACTCGCTCTCCCATGCCTGTTTCAGAGAGGAGCTGTACCATCATTTCATGGTTTCTGATTCTTGCACGTGGTTCTTGCCTCCCTCAGCAACATAAATATGGCAGCATCTGTTACTCACGTCAGTAATCTCTTGACCCCGCTATCATTTTGGTTCACCCTACTTCCCACTTTTAGGTGGTCCATTTGCTGCCCTTTGTGCAATCTGCATTATCTGTGCTAAGAAAGTGTTTTTCAGATTTGTTTAATTATCTTGATGTGCCTCATTTCTGATGCACCTTATGCTCCTGTTGTTTTTGTTGCAGTGTGCTTTTTCTCATTGCTATCACAATCTTGTATTGCATTGTAAAGCTTCTGCTCATGTATTGTATTGTAAAACTGTAATATTTCTAATATTGTTAATTCTATTCTCCATTTGTACACCATTGTGCTTGTACTATAACTATACTGTCTCAGGTTGTGACTGAAAATAGGCATATTATTGTCTAGTGCACTTACCCAGTAATCAAAAACCAAATAAATAAATACAGAAACTTCAACATTTGGTATGGGATAGTGCACTGCAGAATGTGTGGACATCTTTTCTTGTTCTAGTGTTTCTGTTGTTTTATAGGGAAACTGTTGCAGAACTTCCATATGAAGTCAAATAGTCTACCTATGAGACAACGGGTACCACTGGTAGTACCAGCCCTCAAGGTGTAGTGCCAAACCTGGAGAGAGTGTACTGAACTGGGAACAACAGACTGCTACTAACTTGATATTACCAATATTGTTGGGGGGGGAGAGTTATGTGCCTATATTTGCTAACAGTCAAGCCTGCCTGGCAGGCAAGTTCAGGTTGATATGTCAACTACAGATAGCTCAGAGTTTTGACCATGAACCACAGCCAACTCTGCTGCAGGACACTCACGAACTGTGAGGTGGGAGTTCAGATACTAGAACCAAGGAATCAGAAAAGGAGGTGAAGTTAGGTATTATTTGGTTCAAAATGGTTGTTAATGTTGTTGGGATTTGTGTTTTAATGTTGGGGAGGGATCTGTTTGAGCGGTTACATGCACTCTGAATCTAAAGAGCTGGAGATGGAATATGGAGGAAGCTTTATGTTTTCAACTAGAGATTACAATGGGTAGCTCGTATAAATATGTTTCTTGAAATATAAAGGGGGGGCAGTCCAAGAAAAAGTGATCTAATGTATTAAAACACCTGAACAATTACAGACTAGCACTGCCTGTATTCAGGAAGCATATTTAAAGAATGACCAGGTGCTGATACTTAGAATGGAATGGGTTGGATAGGATCATGGGGTAGGAGACAGCACAAGAAAACAAGCAATTGTCAATGCCGAATTTTTTCCCCCGGCATTGGCTTTGGTAGTGCAGTGCGGAAACACATTTTGGGCAGGATGTGAAAAATGACAGCTGTACTATTCATAAAGAGGTGTAAAAAAATGGCAGTGGTGAAAATGTGGCATGTAAATATTGCAAATTTGTGAAGTTACGAGGGTGCATGTGAAAGGTGCAACACACGCTTGTAACACAGTCATTTTATGGACTTTTTGCACCAAATTTTCAACATAGGCATTTTAGCACCTCTGCTCATGTACAGTGTCACTGTCATTTCCTCAAACTGTCCCAAAAAGTGATTTCGCACAGCGACTGTGCTATTCTGCGCCGGACGTGCGAAAACACATTTCAGGCAGGATATGTAAAATGACAGCTGTACTGTTCATCACGAGGTGTGGAAAAATGCCAATGGTGAAAATCCAGAGTGAACATATTACAAATACACAGTGTTACGAGCGTGCATGCAAACTGCACAACACAGTATCGTCACCAAACTTTCAACACAGGCATTTTAGCACCTCTGCTCATCAACAGTGTCATTGACATTTTCGTAATCTGCCCCGAACACTGATTTCCCACAGCGACCACGCTATTATGCGCCAGGAGTGCGGAAACACATTTTGGCCAGGATATGAAAAATGACAGCTGTGCTATTTACAAGGAGGTGAAGAAAAATGACAATGTTGAAAATCTGGCATGAAAATATTGCGTATTCGCGAAGTTACGAGCATGCGTAGCAGCTGAGCAACACACGCTCGAAAAACAGACTTTTTTTGGATTTTTTTCACCAAATTTACAACATAGGCTTTTTGAGAACCCACCTCATGAACTCTGCCACTGTCCTTGCATTAATCAGTCCCGAAAGGTGATTCCACGCAGTGACTACAAAATCACCTTTCAGGACAGATTAACATAATAGTGCCAGAATTCATGAGGAGGGGTCCCAAAAACCCCATGTTGAAAATTTGGTGCAAAAATTCCAAAACATGTCCAAGATATGCATCAAAGTTGAAAAAATCCTATTTATTCCATTATACAGCTTACCAGCATTTCTTCAGTTTGCGGTCGGGTTTGAAGAGTGCAGACGTGTTCCCGGTCCACCAAAGATCGTCGCACCAAGCTCAGAGGTAAGTATGGGGTGGGGTGGGGAGGCAGGGTGCACAGTGGGTGGGCAGGTGGTGGGAGGGGGTAGGGAGACCACGAGGGACCGCTTTCCGCTTAGGTGTGAAAAAACATTGCGGATGGTTTTGTTTTTTACAGGTGTTTTTGGGGAATACAGTAGCTGACAGGGATTGGGCACTCCCGTCGGCACATAGGAAGTGGGGACACTAGCTGAGGGGGATTGGGCACCCCTCAGCACAGAAAAAGAAAGAGGGCATCATCATGACAAGAGGTGGGCTCCCCGTCGGCACATTAAAGTGGGAAGGGGGGATGGATGCCGACAGAGATTGGGTACCCCTGTCAGCAAACAACAAGAGCGGGGCGGGGCGCATGAGCCGAGGGGGATTGGGCATCCCCTTGGCAAGCAAAAAAGGAGGGGAGGCACATTATGCTGATAGGGAGTGGGTTCCCCCATCGGCACATACATGAGGGGCAGGGTAAGCCAACCAGAAGATTGGGCAGCCCCGAAGTCGGCAGTTTAGTGGCCACTGTGTCGCCATGTTTGTAGCTGGCAAAGCACATAGGAAGGTCCGCTGCGTGTGATGCACTTTGCTCGCATTGCAGCGGACCTTTCCTTAGATGTGCTCACCACATTACAGTATGTATGCATGGTATGGCACCAGCATGCAGGCTGACTGGGGAATGAGGGACGCACCTATTGGTGCATGCCCTGCATTCACCCAACAGCGACCGTGCCTCAAAATCTCCACTACCGCAAGATGTTGGCTGCACAAGCATGCCAACATAAAAAGGGGTGGTAATCCTGATTGCTAGAAGTGTTCCTTTTAAATTGCTAAATGGAATCATGATCGCTGAAGGCTGCTATATTTTCTTGCATGGCCTATTGGGACAAAAAGAGGTTATCAATGGTTCAGTGTATGGCTCTTATGCAGATTCCCCTCAGTTCTTTCCAGCAATATTTAAGGCCTTAGCAGACTACACATAGAAACCCCTGGTTATTGGTGAGGCTGCAATTTGGTTTACCAAACTGAACTGGATAAATCTGGTGGGCAATGGAAGGATCTAACCCCCAGGCAGAGGGCTCTTGGAGAATTTATAGAGCTGTGGGGGCTGGTGCATCCCTCGGAGAAAAGTTACACTTTTTATTCAAAGCTTAGTCACCCATTATCAAGAACTGACTTTTTTATGATAGGGCATGAGTGCTTACATGGTATACAGATTTGTACAGTAGAGGCCCTTGTGCTATCCACACATGTACCAGTGTGCTCACAGTACAGGTTTTTATGAAGCACAGATTTGGATGTAATCTGTAAATTCAATAATCAGCTGCTCAAAGATAATAAACTGATTGAGGTTTTAAGGAAAGCATACAAAACGTTTTGCAAGAAAATAATGGCACAGTGTCTAAAATGGATGTTTTGTTGTGGGCTGCAAAATGCTGTTTTGGAAGGGAAACTATTCTCCTGCTCTCCAAGCAAAAGAAAGAATGGGAAAAGAAAGCCATTAGAGCTCCGCACCAGTATTAGAGAGCTAGAGAAGTAATTGAACAAAATTACCTCAGAGTCCTCCTGGCTAAAACTTATCTCACCCTGGAGACAGTATGCAGATATGACTTTAGAAAAGGCAGACCATGCCATATTTCAAACCTAAGTGAAGTATGTGGACCAAGGGGAGAATGCCAGATGCCTTATGGCCCTAAGACTATTCCAGCAGGAATCCCAGAGGGTTATCAAGGGTGTTAAAAAGGGTGATGCCCAGGAACTGATTACCAACCCTACAGAAAGAACCAGGGAGTTTGAGAACTTTTACCAGGCTTTGTATAAAGAAGTCAGGAGGGACATTTAGAGGCTGTAAAGCAAAACATAACAGTGATACCATTGCCATAATTGTCAGAGAAAAAGGAACAATTCTAAAAGGAGCCATCTCTGACAAAGAGGTACAGGCAGCAGTTAAAAATTTTTATAAGCAATGCAACCTGGAACTGACCCCTTAATAACACGGGTGTTTAATCAGATATATGTAGATGGGTTGTCACACCATAGCTCTACCAAAACTATGATAATGCTCAACCCCAAACCAGATAAGAATTATACCATGTATGGGAACTAATAATCTTGGCCACAAATTTAGCCATGAGATTGAGTCAAGTTTGGAGGGTGGTGAATAGAGCTGAAACAAGTGGGGTTTATGACCGGCAGGGTATCTAGTGACCACCGTGGAAAGCTTGCCCACCTCATTTGTGCAACCAGGGAGCCTGTCATGCCCGTGGCGTCAGTCTCTACGACACGGAAATAGCTTTTGATAGGGTGTCATGAGGTTACCTGTTTGAGATCATCAATCGTCACAACATTCTCCATGAGTTTGTAAAATAGTTTCAGGTGTTGTAAAATAAACTCTCAGATTGGGTATTCTGTGACGGAATACTCCCAGGAAGCATCTCTCTGACTAGCAGCACCAGCCAGAGTGTGCCTCTTTTCCCCATGTTGTTTAACCTTTACATGGAATCCCAAGAAAGAAAGCTGATACCTAACCCAAATAGTTGAGGCACAAAAGTAGTACAGAAGGAGTTTAAGATATCTACCTGTGCTGATGATATTTTATTGCATATTTCATACCCTAGCACCTCAATTCATGCTGCACTAGAGGAAAAAAAATCTGCCTTCATTCAAATATCAGTCTATTAGCTAATAAACTTAAATATAATAATCCTGTGGGACCCAAAGGGTGGGAAGGCTACATCTACCCATCTTTTTTTAATGTATTATCTGTCCCTTCATTGCAGAAAATACTTTAAGTAGGGGAAAACAGTAGGAAATGAGAGAGAGGCTGATTATTAACCACAGCAACTTCAGATACAGAGGGAGCTCTGTGTGAAAGTAGGAGTACAGCCCAGGAAAATGCTGTACACCCCCATTCAAGCTTCCTAAACTTCTGAAACCACTGCACTAAACTGGTCAATTCCTAAAGCTGGTACCTCAGAGAAACTGCACACAGCCCATATGAGGGAATCCTAATATACAAATAGGAGACAACCCCTTTTACTCCACCTTCTGGAAGAATATAATGTGCTCTCAGTAGATCACCTTATTCTAAGTGGCAGGTTAATCACATCTGATACATTCAAAGGCAGATATACAGTGCCAAACCTACAGAAGAAAGGCTCCTTAACCTGCTAGCAATCCGTTGAGCCATCCAGTTCCCAAAATCACTTGCTCCTTTGTATATGGGGGAATGTTGTACTGTTTTGGTAAGTGTTGTTGCTGATGTTTTGTCTGTGTTTCTGTATTGGAAAATCAAATAAAGTGTCTCCATTGGGGTCTCACAGGGGTCAATACTTGGCCCTCTCCTCGTCTGTCTTTTTATCAACAGTCTCCCGGAAGCCTGCCCGCATTCCAAAATGCTACTTTACACCGATGATGCGGTGATCTATAACAGTCGCTCCCATATAGCTGATCTTTTAAGTGATCTCCAAGGCAGCTTCAAGTCCCTTAAATAATGGCTTATAAGGAACAAACTTGTACTTAACTACAAAAACAAAACCAACAAGTCAATGCTGTTTGAGGGGAAACATTACAAAAAAAAGGTCTCCCCCTCTGGTCATCCTGAATGCTCATGGTGCCACCTTGGAACAAGATGAAACCTTTAAGTACTTGGGTATCACCCTGGATGATACTCTTTCATTTGCCTCAAATGTTGATAACATTGCTAACCAGATCAATCAAAAATTAGGAGTGCTCTACAGACAAAAAACAAATCTTACCGCCAATGCAAGACATATGGTGGTCTCTGCTATGATACTCCCCCTCGTTGACTATAGTCTCCCCATTTATGGTGTGGGCTGCTAGTCTGTCCTTAACAGGATATGCTTGGTCCTCAACAAAGCTTGCCGCTTTGTTTATGGGGCGGATAGATTAACACACACTTGCTCCTTTACTCCCAAACTGGATGTGTTCCACTACAAGAAAGACTGCAATACCAGACTTGCCTCTTGGCAAGAAAAGCCCAGTTGGGCCTCACCCCAGTTGCTATCAGTGACCTTCTCCACCTGGTCAAAAATAAGTATGTGACTAGGAGTATTGCTAGACAAGTCTTTGAAGCCCCTTACTATAAATCCAGCCTAGGAAAGTGCTCATTTGCACCCAGAGCAGCCTGCTGGATGAACGATCTCCCAGAACCCATACATGGCTTACCCAAGATTTCCCAGTTTAAGTCCTCTCTGAAGAAAGAGCTTGAAAAGAAAGCTTCCTGCAGTTGTTACACCTGATGAACTTCACCTTGAAGCAAATGTGCTGCTGCTCCTAAACTGCAAAGCTCAAAATCATTTGGCTCCATTGTCTGATAATGTTCAAGCTCTGTTTGGGTTGGCACTGATCCTGTCTTTCTCTTCTAAAATGTTCAGTTGACAGAGCTTTATCCTAACTGCACTACTGTCTGAACCAAACCTGGCTCCATCCGGGCCTTCACTGTTAGTGTTTTTTTTTTTATTGTATGTATTTGTTGATCAGCCTTTTCTTGAGCCAGACTACGTACCCTAAATGTATTGTAACCTCAATTGACATGGAACCTTTGTAAAATAGCACTTGTGCTCGAAAGCGGTATTCCGAAAATCTAATCAATAAATAAATAAATAAATATTGAATAATAAAATGGATACTGTAAATCAGAAAAGACATCTGAGCTTGTTTGATGTTAGAGTTGACTGGGCAATCAAACTCTACAGATGTCTGGAGTAGGAGACAGCAGTTTGATTCTGTGTGTTATCATTTGGCTATGAATCTTGCCATGCTGAGGGACAATCCAGAATGGTTGCCCCTGAGAGCACTGTTGGAATAACTTGGGGGGGGCTTGCCAGGGCTCGCCTTCCCCCAGCTCTGAAGACAGCCCGTTAGCTCATGAATCACTGCCATTGACTTATAATAGGAATGGGGGATCAACTTAAAGATATGACCCAATGGGCCCCCCAACTCCCAAAGCTAATAAAGTTTAATTCCAATAATACCTGAGAGGCATGTTTTATAGGGAGGTGCACAGTGAGATATCACATTGCTAAGCTTGTAAGCATGCCACAAAAGTCAAGAGCAGCATTAGTGAAGCTCCACTGGGGCAGAAGCAGTTGAAATTCTCTTTCCCACAACCACAAGTGGGTGTTACTATAGGGCACTAATAAGTCAGGGGTTCATAATCCAAGCGGTCCTGTGTTTGGGCTATGTTTATTGCAGTGTACTACTACAAATATATTACAATTAAACCAACAGCAGGGATTTATTTAACTCCAAAAATTGATTAGCGTTTTGCTCATAAAAGTGCTAAAACATTGTGAAAATGCATAGCACTTGCTTCACTGTGCTTAACAAACATAACACTTGTAGAAAACCTATATAAATAGTTTCTGTACAGTTAGCATTGTCCCAAGAAAAAAACTGCTAATCAATTATTTAAAACCCTGCAACAGACAGAGTCATAAGAGTTGCATTTGATCTCTGATAAAGGGAGACCAATGTCTGAGGGGTTTGTTTTTCACACACAAAAGCCTTTAAAATTAAAGCTTACAAAAATAAAGGAAAATAGTTTTTTAAAATTTTAGAGCATAGAGGTAAGGTAAGGGAAATTACCAATCATTCTACATTTGTTCATATTATAAAGGAATTACTGTAAATATCCATGTCTGCAAGTGTTGACTATTTTTCTTAATGTATTGTAGAATTAGATAAGATTTCTTCCTTTATATAATGATAAAGGAAGTATTTTTTACATCTTTTTGTATTTCATTACTTTGGTATTATTTATATTGATGTGTTTGTCTATGTGTTAATATGGAAATTTACTGTATGTATTTAGATAGGGATTGCACAGGTCTGTCTTGTAAACTGGACTTTTTGTCCAAATGACATGTATTACCTGTAAAAAAAAAATTATTTACCTACCTACCTTAATGTTTTTCTGTATAATTTCTTTAACATATTCCAGTCTTCCTGTTACGATTATTGGAATTTAATTACCATAGAAGGCCATGCCCTTCCAGGACCAGTAAATCATTTTAGACAATGGTGCTGGCCATTTATCAATGCAACAAATGTTCTTGGGATGAGATTAGAAATATTAATGGAGTCAGGTGCTTATGAGGAGGGAATGAGGGAGGGTCTTGTCCTGAGAATGTATTTTTTAGTCAAAAGAAAGGATCTGCTTAAACAGCAACTCCCTACTACTGTATAATAAAAAGCTTAACTCACTAGATGTAAACCAATTATGCTTTGACTTCATTGTTGTCTTGCTATTTATTTTTTTACTTTTCACAGTTGCTGGTCTACTAAATATTGTAGCTAATGCAGTCCTCATTTCAATGAGTCTTTCAAAAGGTATCTGACTCTCCCCTGCTCACCTCACAATTGCTGATTGTGACATCACAGTCTGTTGTTATAGTGTGCAGTATGATATACACAAAGACACTGTGTGGTTAGCAGATGAGAGGCAAATGTTTTTTTTTTATACAGACATTTTAAATAAACCACCAAGAGGTGCTATAATCCTTGGAAAGGAATATTGAAAATGAAAAGAAAAATGAATTCTCTAGTACACTGTAAGAGCTGAAACTTCATATTTATGAAAGTAAATTCATATGTGCAGAACTGCTCTTTAACCTGCCCTTCGTACAACAGCAATATTATATTTTATCATTTATTTACACAATAGACTGACTGAGATGCACCATCTTGTTTTCAGTGGGGCCATGCTTTTTTTTACCCAACTTAGAGTTCTGCTTTTTACCCAGTTTTGCAGCTGGCATAACTGAAGCACATGGTCATACAGTACATTTTATACAAATAACTCTGGTGGCATTTTATCTTCAGCAGCCTAGCTCCAATGCTGGTGCTCTAAGGTTTATATCACCCTACATCCCATGTTTTTTTTTCTTCATATAAAGGCACAGCAACCTGAAGCAAACTGGTTGTTAAATGTCATGATCACTGATAATACAGAATTAAATTGCAGGAAACAAGAACACATGGCACTGTAATATAGAAGTTCCTGCAATTTAATATTGATAGTTACCCATGTGGTGCATACTGATTTCAATGCTGCACTGGCCTTTGAGATTTACAGAAGATCTCTAAAAATAAATGTTATAATAGGAATGGAACATTTAATTAAAAAGAACTGCCTGGGGAGATTTATTTGGTTTTGATTACAATGTCTCATAAAACAGACTATAGAGGCCAGGATAATGTGACAGTACCCCTTTAAGTGCTGAAACAATTTTCAGCCTTGCAAGCTTGATCATAAATCATTATATGATCATTTAAGGACCTAATATTGATTTTAGTAAGCTTTGAATGACCTACCAACTATTTATGATCTTAAATCATGTATACATCATTTAGGGCTTACAATTTATGCATCAAGACATACCACCCTATTTAATAAAGTGTTTCTCTCATGTTGTGACCACAGTAAATATCTTTTCTGAAGAGTATCCTTAAAATGGTTTACCATCTTCATCACCATCTCTAGATAAAATAACACAAAATAATAGATAATCTAGTACTAAACTAAGATCAATATCACCTGGCTTAAAGTTAAATATTCTAGAACATGACTTTATGGCTTAATTCTTCAAATGGCCTCATACACAGTATAAAGAAAATCTAGTGGCCAACTGAAAATAGCACTGACCACTAAAATAATATTTACGGTGGCCAAAGGAGCCCAAAAATCAGTGTCTCATGCATGTAAATTCCTTATTATGGCAATGATCTCGGTTGGTTTTTGATCATGTATATATTTGCTATTGGGACCATAAGACCACGCATTTTATATTTATTAGCCCATTTTCTATATTCTGCCAACAATTGGAGCAGCCATGGGTGCAGTATTATTAAAGGAAGACTGTCCAAAACACTGTTGCCAATTACCAGGGCTGCAGAAATGCCCATTTAGCACTACCTTTATGTGGCTACAAGTCTCCAGCTAACCTTTGCTCCATTTCTGTGCCTTGAGTGTGCTCCTGAGTTCTGCGCTGAAGCTGCCATTTTGTACATTGTCACCGCACCGGAAGACCGAGTGTGCGCTTCATTCAGTAGTTTCCTTCCTGCTGTCTGCTGGAATGCTCATTCATGACAAGCTGGGCAAATTTTTACAGAGGCAAAATAACTTGTGTGGCATGTAGTATTCATTTAATTGAACTTTTAGAAGTAAGCCCTGCTGAAAACGGAGCATGGTAATCTGTTTATTTTTTAATTGAAAGTTGAATGCCTGTGTGAGTTGCACAATATTCTGCTATTGTGGTAACACTGAAAATCATTTTTATACAGTACCTGTACCTGGTTAGTTCCAGTATTTGTTAGCACTGAAGTAGTTGTAGTTTGTTTTTTTGTTGGCATCATATTCTGTCATTTGTAGGAGTTTGATCCAGTGGCTAGAGCACAAGCTTGGAGCCCAGGAGATGAGAGGTTCAAACCTCAGTAAAGTCAAATACTAACTGTATGACCTTCAGCAAGTCACATAATGTCCCAGTGCTCCAGTCCACCTAGCAGTAAAAAATGAATAGCAGCAGGACCCCACTGGGAATGAGGTGGCACATCTCAGCTGGACTATCCTGGGTAAATAAGTTGTAAAAAAATAATTGTTTTGTGCTGGAGTATTATAGGATAGATGGCTATCAGTAGAGGACCCTTCTGAACACAGGTACAAGAACCTATAGGTGTGTGGGGAGTGGACATCCCCCACTTTTGCCCAAGAGCATTCAAAGTGCCCCTTTAATGTATGCAATGTCAGAAGGGAAACAATCACAGTCTCTTATTACCACAGTGCCCCCCACACACACATACACACTCACATTTCACCATGGTCTGACACAACTCCTTCTGAAGGTTGCAAAATTAAAAAAAATATTTATTTGAGCACCATCCAGAAACAAGTTTTCTTTCACCAAAGCAAAAGAAAAAAAACACAGCACATTTTTTTTTCATTTCATGATTCCAACTGTTTCACTCTGTCTTTCCAGCAGGAAATCTCCAGTAGCCTCCTTCTTTTTGAGATGAAACCTCTTCACTTCCCTGATGCTCCCATGTACAATTGTACAATCATTAAATTATTAGGTGGCTGGTCGTGACAGCCCCTCAAGAGGCCCAACCCCTTCAGTATTAGAGACAAGTTCACATCCCCAGGGACTGTTTTGTTTTCTTTTCCTATTACCTTCAAGGAGGCAGTATAGTGCAGTGGTTAAAGACTCTGGGCTACAAACCTGGAGACCTGAGTTTGAATCCCACAGTCCCCGCTTGCATTAATGTGTGACCCTGAGCATGTCACTTAACTTTCTTGTGCTCTCAGGTCACATCTGGAATTGAGCGTCAGATTAGCGTGCTTTTCCTGGTTAAACATTTTATCAGCTATATGCATTTTCCCTTGATGTGATGTCATTTCTGGTGCCTGTGATTTAGAAAATGGATGCCTGCAGCTATAAAGGAAGGGTCAACTAAATGGGTTATAATTCTGGCCCTAACAGTTATGGGTTTGGTCAATAGCTTATGTAAAGTATATTTCTATTGTTAACAATACAAATAAATGTAATTCTATGTGGACATTTCCCTTTAAATATTTTGAGGGGATTTGGAGAATTGTGGACTTTTTTTTTCAATCATCTCTCTCTCTGTCTTTCCAAATTATTCTCCTTTTAATGCCTAATCTACCTTCCTTCCTTCCCTGTGGCTTCTTCAAGATGCCACCCACTCTGTATCCACCTAGCAACCTTCTTTGGCACAGAATATCCACCTATGAACTCATCAATTACCCCTTGATTTACCTACACCACAGCAGACCTCTTGCAGGTGGCAATTCTGGAGGGTGGTCAACTTAACAGTCACTGGAGGGCAGTCAGAAGGGATGACTCTACAGTATGCAGGTGTGGAGAAGCAGGTCCATGACACATGTACAGTGTGAATCATCACAGGACGCTGGGCAAGCAGAAGGGCTCTGCCTTACGTCGCTCTCATCCCCATGGTCTAGAAAGATACACAGTGGCTACACAAGTGGGTATTACATTTAGTTTCATAAATTTCTCCCTGCATCTGCAGAAGCACAGTGCCAGCAGGTGTCTGTGCTTCTGCCGCCACAAGTGGCTATGTATGTCTTGCAGTGTCATTGCATAACTGTCTGCAGAAGCACTGTCCTACACGGGCTTGCTCTCCTGCAACCAGAAATAGTGCTTTGGTTTTAGTATCATGAATTTGCACCTGCAGTTGCAGATGTGCAGTCCCAATAAGGGCCGGTGCTTCTGCAGCAGAAAGTCAATACGTACGCCTTACGCTGTGCAAGATAATTCTTCAGACAAAACTATAACTCAGGTATTGTGGATGTGTATCTGTGGCTGCAGGGGCCTGTGCTTCTGCAGGTAAAAGCTGTGTTCTGATTTCAGTATTATGGATTTCTATCTGCAGCCAGAAGTGAGTGCATATGCCTTGTAGCATGTGTGCTGCAGCTGCAAATCCACAAAGGCAGCACATAAGAGCTACTGCATTTATGTCATATGGAAACAGTTGTATGTTGTTTGTCTTGCTTGATGATGGCTGTCTGTGGTTGACTGTTTGGTTATGTCCTTTTGCTGTTTGAGGGTGATGAGTTAGGGCTGGGAACCATAATGTGACATTTTATTGCTTTTGTGGTATTAAGTTGAACCCTCACTAGTGCATTAATGCAGTTTTTTGAAATGAATAGATAGACAGATAGATAGATAGATAGATAGATAGATAGATAGATAGATAGATAAACAGACAGACAGCTAAATAGATAGACAGACAGATAGATATTTGACTGGGGATTTGTTTAGAGATTTCTTCTCTAGAATTTATGTATTGAATGTTTTCAACTGGAAGGCATGCTGATCACAGACCAGCTTGCTTCCAGATGTGTAACTGGGGGATAGGTACAGGGGAATCATCAATACATTCTACAATTAAACTGCAAAAGCAGGAACATTTTAAAACAAGAACAAAATATGTACCCTGTACAAGCATAGCATGAGAGTACAGTAGCAGAGGACTTTAATACAGTAATCAATGTACACCTTGGCAAGCGTGCAGACAAGTGCAAAATAAGAGCAGCTAGCAACATATTTAAGATTATAAAGTGAAGTGCCATGGCAAAAGTATTGACTGAAGGACATAGACCCATCAGTATAGGGTTGGAATGTAGAGGGATAGAGAAAGGGGGTTGGGTACAAGTACAGGCAAGAACAGTGTGTGTGGTGAAGGCTTCAGAAAAGAGGAGGATGAAGAACAGCAACTAGAACAGAGATTAGATTGGAGCTATGGGCACCAACTGAAGAAGATAGCCTGCCCAGCAGCAGATCAAAGGGTGAGGAGAAAAAGCAGGGGTTAGAGTTTCTGAGAGGGTGTAGGATGGGAGAGAACAGCAGAGGAGAGGAAGGAGTTGAGATTGATAGGGAGGGAATCCAATTAGAATTTGGAGGTATGGCAAATGCAGTGTGTGAGAGGCATCTGCTCTTAAGCAAGGGTGGAGAGAGGAGTATAAAGGGAGCAGTAATGTATTCTAGTGTTGGGACTTAAGGGCAAAATGGTAGAATGAAGAAAAAGGGGGCCCCATCTGATCAGGGTGGATATTTGAACAGTGCTGTTTACCACATCCCCATAGTCATATGCTGGCAGAATCATTTTCACACCAATCTTACTATGGGCAAGGAGGGGGAATAAAAGCTTATTCCTAAGTAGTACACCAAGTTTAGTGAGTAGTTTCTTATGGATGGCATTGATGTAACAGAATATGTCAGGATGATGATCCAAATAGTTGCCAGATGCTGTATTTAAAGGAAGTAACTGCCTTCAGCTGGAAGCCATTCAGGATTGTGAAGACCAGGGGAAACCAGATTATGGTCAGTCACTTCCTGATGCCGAAGGTCATGGAAATCATTTTTTTGGGGTGCATTGAGATTGAGGGTACGCTAGTTTGTACATAAAATGTCCATGGTGTGTCTCTTATAAGAAGGTCCTCACTTTGTTCTGTACGTGGTGTCTACACTTTTCAGACCTTCCCATTTCTTCTATCCCAATTGTCAACTTTTACACACTGTCACAATTGTCTCTGCCAGTAGCAACCACACTTTATAAAAACATTTCTCATAAAAATGTTTAGTCATTAAGAATAAAATAGCACTGACAAAACAGGGCCTTTATAAAACAGTGCAAGGGTTGAACTATTTTTTGACATTGTCCAGGTGTTTGTTGGGAATGTTATCAGTGGTCTCACATTGTCAAAATTATAGGCTTGCAAAGTCCCATTTCAGCAGAACCATACAAGCTGCAAAGCACCACCACAAGCAAAAAACTAAAAAAAACCATACAAATTCTAGTGCTAGAAAAACCTTATTTAGGGCTCTAACACGGTATCATCTATAATGAAAGTGGTTACAACTGCCATCTTAGGAGTTTTAACTGCAACCCCGGTCAGCTGCTAATTAAATCACCCATGAATATTATATTGATGCTCTTTGGAATTTTATTATGAATTAGTGAGTTGTTCAGATCAGTATAAGTACTGTTAGGGCACTTTTTGCCAGATGTAATCAACCTGTGACAGTAGTGAAACAACCTTCATGAATCTCAGTTATGACCCTGTTCAAATCTTAAAATAGCGTTTAAGTATACTGCACTGAAATAATGTATCATGGAACATAAATTATTTCAGTAGTACTATCTGAAAAGAATTGCTTTTTCTACAGGTGTAATAAAAATGCTAATATATGTTAATGTTTAGTCTGTGGTTAACGTTTTGTCTTGTTAATTTCCCCTGGGCTTTATTACAGATTTAAATCTGCCACACTATTCAACTGATTACATTGCTCTCTACTACCACAGTATTCCATCCAAATACTGATTAATGATCATGGATAAACACTTAGCCCAATCTAGATAACTCTGCTTTATAGTAAACGACAATACTGCATGTGTAACTGAATAAAATGAGGGACTAGAATAGTAATGTGCAAATGTTTCATTGCTAAGAATTTGTTTACTAGGTTTATTAATAGTTTAGAGGCCCGGTTCTCAAACAAGAAGTGATTCACGCCACCATGCTCTGCTACAGCATACTGAACTTACGAAGTGAGCTTGTGATTCTATTGAAATGTTAATGAAGCCGAAAGAAGAACTTTAAGATTAAACTGCTTAAAATAATGGTGTGGTCAGGGGCAATTGCATTTTATAACATTCAGAGAAAAGAAAATTATACTGGTCTACTCCATGTGCCATGTAGTAATAAGGAAAAGCCTCTCAAACTGTTGCACAAATATCAAATATACTTCCTCTGGTAGTTGCACCATGCCCATAAGGCATGGAGATATGTTCCCCCAACCAAAACAAAGGCCTCTGTACTTTTTTATTTTGTGTGTGTGTGTGTATGTGTTGAAGGCCCAAGGGGCTAGGCTGAAGTAGGAACTAGGCTAAAGTAGGGGACTAGGCTAAGGTAGAATGCTGGGCTGAGGCAGGAGGGACTACCTACTGCATGACCAGGACAGCTGGGAGCAGCACTGGGAAGAAGACTACTTGGTCATGTCAATGTAACTAGATTTCATAAGAGAGTCAGTGTGATTGAGGTACCATGTTAGAGCTGAAGTGAGCCAGCCTGCAACATCAAGTTCATAGGTGACTAGTTAACCTACCACATCCATCCTCACCACTGTAACATATGGCAATATTGATGTGTAGGCAGTGACATGTTTCTATTTGTTTTTGTTCTTATCATTAAACTAATTTATCAGGATAGCTGGAATAATTGAGTATGACTAGGTCCAAGGTAGTCCATAATAACAGAAAAGGCAGGGAAACCAATAGGACACATCTGTAACTGCAACTCACCCAGCACATGTGCACACCTACTGCCACTGCCCAACTGTCAGAAAACCCTGAATCCACGCTAGCAACTGATGGAGCCTGATGTCCCCCAGAGTCCATACCCATCCCTTACAAGTTGCTCAGTGATTAGACTTATCAGAGATCAAGTAAGGGACAACACATCAGTGAGTCCATGGTCCTTCACTCTCCTCTAATCTCTGCTCCCCTCTGCAGCTGTTTGGAAGCTCTATGGACTTCAGTCAACATTAAGAGAACAACTGAAGATAAGGACAAGAAATGTTAGTAGTACTTTACCATAGCTTATAAATGGTACTATGGAATTTTTTGGTACTTATCTAGTTTATGTCTAAAGGCAAAAACAGCGTCAACTGGAAGCACCTGCTCTGAAAGTTTTTTCCAAGCGTCCACCACTTGTTCTACAAAGTAGTTCATCCTGACACTCCCTTGACTCTTTCTCCTGTCAACAACATTGATTGTTCCCTTCTCCCCTCATCCTTGCACATCCCAAAGAGCTGCATTTGGTCTGATGGTGTTATTCCTTTCTCTCATTTGAATACTACAATCATATAACCTCCGAGTTTCTTCTTTTCCATGAAGTGTAGCCCCAGTTCTGCCAGGTGGCCTTCATACCCATGTTTTCTAAGCTTTCTAGCACTTTGGTCACTGCCCTCTGTAACTTCTCAGTCCCACTGATGCCTTTCTCAGATTTGGGTAAAAACACAGATATTAAAATTGTTTTTATATAAACTCAGTGGCTGGATTTACATAGATGCAAAAATGTGCACCTGTACACATCGCCTGGGTTTGAGTAGGGCCCACTAAGAAAACACAACCTCCCTATCCTAACCCACAAACCCACAGAACTACATTCCACTCGAACCCCCCGATATAAACCTATTGTGAGTGATATTCACCATACAGCATGCATAAAGTCAATATGCTCTACAGGATTGGGTTTTAATACAGTCTTACATAAAAATGAAGATTTTTGTGTTCAGTGAACTGAAGAAGCAAAACATTTATTTGAAATTATTGATAATGAGGAAACTTCAGATACATATCGTTGGGAAGCATACTAAGTCTATACTAGAAGATGTATTATTGCCTACTCTGTATAACTTAAAAAAGAAAGGAGTGAGTCTCATGAACAAAGAAAATCAGTTGAAATAACTAAAGAAAATAAATAAATCTAATCCTAAAACTGAAACAACTGATTGGCAGATCACCTCTTTAAAATTTGAAGTTAAAAATGTAAATGAAAAAGCAGAATGTGCTTTACTTCATACAAAAGAGTCCTAGTGAAAGTCAGGGGAAGGCAGGAAAACTTGTGGACTTTATTCTAAAACAAAAACAAAATCAAAATGTTATTCATATAAAATTGACTATCCTATCTATAGATCACAAATATCAACTCTATACATTAATGCATTATTTTATATCTTTTCTAAGGAACTATACAGAAGAAAACGTGCCTGTCCTTGGAACATATGTTTTTGTGAAAACGTAACCTCCTCAAATTATCGAACTGTGATGCTGAACATGTTGAAAAGACCATGACATTCAGTGAAATCACAAATATTATTGATTACATACCAAAAACCAAAAGCCCGTTTTTCAGCTTGACAGACATGGGAATTATATACACTTTTAAAAGAAACATTATGTGGAAAGATTTTGAAAGTATATTAGGTAGTTCAATATATTTTGTGTTTTACTACCAACATGAGGGAATCACCCCTACACAAGAGGGCAACAGTTCTTACTGTTGGCAATTACCCCATCAGAACCCTGGAAGGGCTGGAGCTTCCACCCCTTGCCAACCAGCACAATATTTAAAGGACCAGTCTCACCAGGGATTTCAACGGTATTCAGCTAGCTGTCCATGCTTTCCAGACACAGACTTCCCTCAATTTCAGAGTCAATATTACTCAGATAACACTCCGGGAATATGGGAAACTCTGGACATCATTACACAATTCAAACCTTTTCATTGGCTCCTGCCATTGGGTACAGGACCCAGTTTCCTCCAGTTCCTCCTCCTCAAAGTGCACTACACCTGTACTCAAACCCTTATTGACCTCCAGAACTTTGTTCTCTGCCTTCAGACAAAGCCACTCTGCCTCTAGCCACCTTCAGGTCAGCCATGTCATCAAGGCCTCTATCATTTGGAACACCTCAGTCAGGCCATCTGTCTGTTTCCCTGGATGCTTATCACTGGTACTGGCAGATTGCAGCAGGCTTCTCAACATAGCCTGCAACTGCTCCACAGAGGCCCTTAGGTCCAACCCTGGAAGAGGCTTTTCACCTGTCTTCTCTGCTATGGCATGAGTCAATGGATATGTTTTTGCCTCAGCACCCTGATCTTTTTGCATCTGTCTGTGTATTGGTTCAATACCCACTGATAACGTCTTTCAGGCAGTCTAGATGTACCAGAAATCCCACTGCTAACACCACTGTGAAGGTGTGGGATAAAACAGACACAACAAACCAGAAGTCAGGTGCATAAAAATACAAATGTGTGTTGTTATTTTATTCAAATCAGAAAATAAAAATAATAAACATACAAAAAGCAAAAGGTTATTCAATGCCCAGTATCCAGCAAACTTTCTAATTTCAAAAATGCCTGAGGCTTAGCTTTAGCCTTTGCAACTAGAACAGTATGGAAACAAGCACACACCTCTGAGGTCCTCCTCACTTAGTAGTCAGAATTCAATTGATTCTCCTATCTTTGTTACTCAAGTGGTGGGTTTTTATACCTTTCATGGATGACATCCACCCCCTATTTGCTAAAACCAGTATAAACCTCTTATTCTCAGGAGTTCCCCCATCAAGCAGTAAAGACATACAGGTTCACACATGTTAATTTTTCTAGGGTCCTGCGCTCCCACAGGGAGATAAGGGTAATTACAATGTGTCTACACTAACCACATACAGGTAAGATTACATTTTCTCAAAAAGTAAGGAAATTCATTGCAAAAACCTCTGTTAATGCATCAGTTATGGGTGATATTACAGCAACAAAAGTCTGGAAATTTGGTGTTAGGGTTCTCAACTCTAACATCCCACCCCCAGACCCACACCATCCACACACCAGCAGATGTTGGGGTGTGCCTTGGGGTTGTCGGTCCTAACTCTCACCCCATTCCATGTGTAAGGAAGCTGAGATGGTACAGAATAGCAGAATGGAGTGAGAGTTAGGCCTGAGGACCCCAAGGCACACCCCAATGCCTGTTGGTGTGTGGAAGGTGGGGGTAGGGGTGGGGTGGTAGGGTTGGTAACCTAAACAGCAAATGTCCAGACTTTTTGTCGCTGTAATATCAATCCTAACTGATGCGTTAATGGAGTTTAAGGTAACTTCTATGTTAAACTTGTATTTTTGAATGTTAATAACGCTGGAGCTGTTCAATGGATTTGCACGAAGTGCGGCACACATAATGCCTATGTGTAGGTCTTTTGGCCTGCCAAAGTGTATGGGAATCTGTTGTGTGGTTTCTGAGATATAGAGTGTTGAAAAAATAGAAAAAAGTGTGTTTTTTGACATTTCTTTGGCTGGCTGGATCTCAGAAACAGCTTTAGGTTGTTATCTACAATTTTCAAGGTAGAACGCCTTTGCCTTACAGACATTTCTTTTGAAGGTTTGGTGAAAAAAAATTAATCCATTCAAAAGTTATTAAACTTTAAAGCTTCCCATTATAGCCCATGCAGAAACATACATGATTTGAAAGTGAAAACAGGTAACCAGTCCCAAAAAACAGTTTATTTGCCACTTCATAGCAAGAAAACAGTTAGGGCTTTTGGGCTGAAATTTAGAGGGTGGCAAGCCCTTGTCCCACATATGTGCCCTTTGCTGGTTTGGTGAAGAAATGGGCACTGGTTCCATAGTTACAGCACTCTGAAGTTGCAAATTGTCCCATAGGATATCAAGTTAGCTTCTATGTTAAACCTGAATAATTGAACGTTAATAAACTTTGGAACCGTTCAACAGATTTGCATGAAGTTTGGCACTCGTAATGTCTAGGTGCAGGTCCCTTATCCAGCTAAACTTCGTGGGAATCTGTTGCGTGGTTTCTGAGATATAGAGTGTTGAAAAAAACAGAAAAATATGTGTTTATTGACATTTCTTTGTCCACCTGGATCTCAGAAATGGCTTTAGGATGTGGTCTGAAATTTTCAGGTTAGACAACCTTTGCCTCACAGATGTGCCTTTTGAAGGTTTGGTGAAAAAAATATGAATCCGTTCAAAAGTTATTAATCTTCAAAGTTTCCCATTATAGTCTATGGGGAAAAAAATATATTATTTGAAAGTGAAAGCAGGTAAATGACCCCAAAAACAGTTTCTTTACCATTTCATAGCAAGAAAATGGTTAGGACTTTTGGG